>CM035407.1:123893685-124493685 GCA_020310875.1 Ceratopteris richardii
TTATCTCTATAGGTTGTTGGGGGTTGGATCTCTCTTTCATTCTTTAACTTAAAGATATAATTTAGAGCGAGATTTCCTTGATTTGTGTGCATACATTTTATTTTTGGTTGCTATCATTCTTATGTTGCAAGGCCAAGTCTTCTATGAAATAACATCAAAGTAGCTGATGTACATCTTTCCTTTGCTGCCTTTACATTGCATGCATGTAAGCAAATCTTATTCAATGCTTGTTATTTTTTGTAGCATATGCCCAATGATTGTAGTTTACTACTCTTGTTCAAATCAAGCATTTTAATGTAGCACCTTCGAATATACATTGTTGTTAAATATATTTGGATTCCATATTTTTTATTTTCACTTGATTCATGTTGTATTCTTTTTGTGCTAGTATGTAGATTATTATCAGTTTACCTTTCATATTATTTCTGAATTCAATCTATTAATATTAGAGCATGTGAACATCTCATTCTTCTGTTGATTTTTCATATTTAGTTTTTGTTTTCTTGCTCATAGTTGTTTTCTTTGTGACTAGCTCTTTTGAACATGTAAGTACATTGCATACTAGTAGCTTCTTGCTCAACCAAGTTACACATGAGTTACCAAGCATAAAACAAAATCCATTTGCAAACACATGAGCATCATAATAACGAGCTTAGTTTGAGTTAGAAAAAGCATTTTAATGTTGTAGTATTGAATCTCCCTTGGAATAGAACAACCCAAGCTATCAAGTAGTATATCAGTAGTGGAAGATATGCCTAGTTTCCTACCCATGCTTAACACTTTGTCTATGCATAAATCTCTTCATATGGAAGATAGAAACTAAATATTAGGTTGAATGATGCATACATAAAGAAGGCATCTAACTACTTGTTGACATTGACAAACATTAAGTGCATCTCCAACATTATGAAGACTCAATAATAAACCTATCTTCATGGGAGTGGCTATTAATATAATATCGTTGTCTATACTTCATGAATGTACTTTGTGGTGCACACTTGTAAGGCTCCCATTATGAGGAGAAGAAAATTGTGCATTACCAAGTTAATGGGAATCCCAACTTACATTTTGGATGAAGGTCAATCAAACCATCCATGGTTTGTAGATGATGGAGATATATTAAAAGTAAAGGGATTTACGAGGATCCCTTATTGTGGGGGTTTAAGGCAAATGGTGCGGAGCCTCGGTACTGGCCCCTGTGGCAAGGTGTTTCCCCTGGCCCGATGATAAAGGGAACATTTTATGGAACATTCCTTATCTAACTCTAAAAATTATTCTTATTTGTTAGGTTAGTTGAATCAACCTAGACCATAGGACCAATAAGTAGGATGTGGTCACCCACATCCTATTACACATGTTTAGTCATCTATGGAAGACCACACCGCTCCATTGGCCTATATATAGACGAACTATGGATAAGCCTTGTATCGAATTGAGCTAACATACCTCTACCTTGTAATACCCTATCTAGAGTGGTCTAGTTCTCCATTTAAGCTCTACCTTGAGAGTGCATGGGTAGACAATGGGATCGTCTTTGTAGTTATCATTAGCATTTCTTTTTGAAATTCTACTCTATATGTTATGTTGTTTACTATTGCAATTGCATTTTCTTGCATAAATACTTTCTTACATGGTTTCAAAGCATTTAGGTGTATATTAGTAGTGAGATTACTTTCTGAGCTTGCAAGTATATTATTATTATCACCATAGTGCATGAGTGATGGCATCATCTTCTATTGATGGTGCATCTGCTAATGTTAATATTGCACCAGTTCACATGCTTCCACCCATACTCACAGAAGGGAAGCTCGATGGAACAAATTAGACTCTCTAGAAGTTTAAATATTTTTGCAATTTCAGACTTATGAGTTGTTGGACAATGTCATGGTGAAAAAGTCCTGATGTAGAGCCCATTTTGATGGAAGATCTGTCAAATCCTCGAGTAACAATTTGGCTTGATCCAAAACTTCTTTGTACTTGGAAGAGGAGGAATGCAGATGCTTTTATGTCATTGTTACAAGTGTAAGTGATTATATGCTTACTCTAGTCTAACGCACCACACTGAAGCACATGAATCTTGAGACATATTAGATGGTGAATATGAAACTAAGAATCACACTTAGATTCAAAATCTTGAGAATCCATTAGCAAATGAGAAGCAGTCTGAGTCAGAGAAGGCTCAAGACTTCACTGAGCGAATCACACGTTTACAAGTAATTGGCTAGTGTTTTTGTTCTAATAATAACTGAAGAATTGGCTCATAGTTGTGTTCTAGTTCTTGCAAAATATGACGGGTCGGTAATTGCATAGTACATACTCAAGGTCTTACCTTCAAAGAGTTTTTTGCAATGGTTTTGGAAGAAAAAATGTGTTTAAAGAATCGACAAGGTTTAAACAATGTAATATATCAACAAATGCAAAGGGCAAATGTTCTACTCATAATTCAAAGGCAAAGCTAAAGAATAAGAAGAAGAAGCTCACTAGAAGTTGTTTTTATTGCAAGAAGAAGGTTCATGCCATTAAGGACTATAAGAAGTAAGAAGATGAGAGAAATGATACTCTCAAATCCACATGGAAGAATGGGGAGTCTACAAATAACACAGAACTTGAACTATATGTTGCCATAGAGGAGGTATGTGCATCTGGCCAAACTTGTATGAATGAACCTTGGATATTAGATTGTGAAGCATCTCGCCACATGACGCCACATGACCAACAAGGAGGATTGGTATAGTTCCTTAATCCCTCTACACAAAACCCATCAATATAGTGGTAGGAAATGACTCCAAATGTCCAATTGAGGGGATTGGGACCATCTCTTTTGTTGCTTCCACTAGTGCTGAAAGAAAAGTTTGTAATGTTTTGTATCTTCCAACACTAAAAAGAAATCTATCATCAATTTTTGACATAATAGATTGTGGTCTTGAAGTACGTTTCAAAAAGGATGGTGTAAAAAGTTATGGATGGAATTAGCTAATAATATTGGCAAAGGAGTATGAAAAGATGACTTGTATGAGTTAAGCATTCTCATTGTTGCAGAAGAATGGGACAAGTAGACTTTGACATTAAGATTTTGGGAAACTTGGATTTGCCGTTCTCAAAGAGATGCAAAGAAAAGGGATGGTAGCACATTTACATGCATTTTTAGATTTTCAAGAACCATATGAAGCTTCCATGATGGTCAAGTACCAAAGGAAAACATTTTCAAAAGAGGGAAGCAATCGAGATCAAGATACTCTAGAGTTGGTACATGTTCATTTGTGTGGTAAAATGTCTACTCCTAATTTGGGAGGATCTCTATACTTTTTGTTGATAGTCAATGATTTCAATAGAAAGATGTGGGTGTTTTTTATTTTAGAGAAGGTGGATGCTTTTGAAGAATTTAAAATGTGGCATAAGATTATTGAAAATGAAACATGTAAGGATCTCTATACTTTTTGTTGATAGTCAATGATTTCAATAGAAACATGTAGGTGTTTTTTATTTTAGAGAAGGTGGATGCTTTTGAATAATTTAAAATTTGGCGTAAGATTATTGAAAATGAAACATGTAGAAAACTAAAGAAGTTGCTCACTAATCGAGGAGGATAATTTTGATGGAAAGAAGTCAACAAGTACTGAAATGCTTATGGAACGAAGAGGAAAGTTATCACAACTCATACCTTCAACAAAATGACATTGTTGAGAGATGAAATAGGACAATAGCCGAAATGGCCCATTGCATGCTAAAAGCTCAAGATATGTTGGATTTATTTTGGGCAAAGCAATTAATATAATTGTGTACATTTTGAATAGAATCTACACAAAGGCATCACATGGCATTACTCTTGAAGAAGCATTGTTGAGGTGTGGACGTCTCTAAGCTCTTAAGAACTCGAACTAGCATCAAGTGTAGCATCCACAACCCATAATGTTGATTTGAGGGGAGACTATCGGTGGCGTGAAGACTTTCCTAGTCACAACATGCCACTCAAGAAAGATGCCCACACACACACATACATGCCAACCACTCTCACGATCAAGAAGAATCTTACTCCACTAAGCTCGCCTTCATTTGCAAGACTTGAGAAGAATACAAGCTAAAAAGCTAGCTCATAATGAGAGTCCATTGTCTTTTATAGACAATTTTAAAGTTGGATCCTATTCACATTCTAATGTCTTCCCTAACTTAAAAATGGTCCTAAAGCCTCATATGATATCCAAATCGAGATAAAAAACATTCTGTGAAATTTTCATGGCTTAGGCTAGCAATCAAGCTTGAGGACTCCTGGGCTTGTACAAAACCTGGGGTAAAATTATATTAATAGCTTTGGACATGTTTCCAATAGGGCATTTGCATAAGAAAATGATCAAATAAAAGAGAAATTTGGGAAAAATTGTTGATATATTTAGGTAGTGATGTGTGTGAACACACTAGGATCGTCCTGTTACACCTGTAATGATAGGTACTACAAATACAGGTGCTGGAGCTGATGAAGATGGTGTCGAAGATGATATTCCACAGATTCCTGTTCGGGCTGCTGTTTCTGTTGCACCTACTGTAGAGCAAATTCGTTGGGATGGCAGAGATGCCAGGCACATGCATTGATAGCTTTGTCTGTCAAACGTGCCATTATTCCTCATATTCGCTCTTGCAGAATAGCTAGGGATGCTTGGGATACACTTACCACATTGTACCAAGCTAGGAATGAGGCTCGTGTTGCTTACCTCCGAAAACAGTTGGAGAGTGAGCACACGAATGAAGGTGATTCTATGGACAGTTTCCTAACGAAGATCAAAGATTTGAAGGAACAGTTGATTTCTGCTGATGAGGTTATACCAGATAGCTCACTTGTGCAGACCGTTCTGAATGGTCTTCTTGATTCATATCAGAGTTTTGCTTCTACTCTTCGGTTGATGATGAAAGGCAATCCGAATGCCTTATCATTTGAGGAGTTAGTCTCTGTTATGTTGCAGGAAGATCAGTCCAGGCAGAACAAGTCCATTATGCGTGTTGCAGATCAAGTTTTCCTGGCTAGTCAGAAGGGCAAAGAAAAATGGAGCTCTTCTACTAGTAAGCAGAAATCTGCAAATGCTGCACATTCGAAGAACCAGGATAAAGATGAGAAGAAATCAGAAAAGCAAAAATTGTTTTGCAAGTACTGTAAAGGGAATGATCATATCATAAAGAACTGTCCAAAACTGGCTGCAAAAGAGGCAAAGAAAAAGGAGGCTGGAATGGTTGTTGCAGAAGCCTCTACACCAAAAACAGAGTCTGCTAATCTTGTGCAGGAAGAAGAATGGGCGTTTACTACTGTTTGCAGTTTTGACCCATCTTCTCATGAGCAGTGCATGTCTGCAGTGGACTCAGATGTTTGGTACTTTGACAGTGGGGCGACCAAACATATTACCTCGCAACACAGTTTCTCCTCTTCACTCAAGCCTGCCCCTACAGGGAATACTGTCACATGCGCCAACAAATCCTCTTATCCTGTTATGGGAGTTGGTAAAATCATTCTGACTACTGCTGATGGTAGTTCTTTCACCTTGTCAGATGCCTTATTTGTGCCAGGGATCAAGAAGAATCTGTTATCAGTTTCTGCATTAGCGAAGATTGGCTTGGTTGTGAAATTCGTTGATGACAGGTGTACAGTTCATGATCTATCAAATGGCGATGTGATTATTGCTTCTGGCATTTTATGTTGTGGGCTATATAAGCTCATAGACTATGAAAGATCTGTGAATGATTCGGCATGTACAGTTCATGATTCTCAGGCTATGTCAGATGCAAAGCTTTGGCATGCACGCTTTGGTCATCTGAATTTTGCTAGTTTGCTACGCCTACAGAAATCTGATATGGTGTCTTCTTTGCCCAAGCTTGAGGCACCTGGAAAACATGTATGTGAAGGCTGTATTTTGGGCAAAATGCAGCGTTCCTCCTTTCCAAAAGATGGTTCAGTTCGGGCTACGCAGAAATTGCAGCTTGTACATAGTGATGTCTGTGGTCCTATGCAGACACCCTCTTTTGGGAATTACCTTTACTTCATGACTTTCATTGATGATTTTTCCAGGCATGCATGGGTATATCCACTCAAAGCAAAGTCCGAAGTGTTCATGTGCTTTAAACAGTTTTTGGTTTTGGCTGAAAATCTGTCAGCATGTAAAATGGGCACCCTCCATTCTGATCGAGGGGGGGAATATATGTCTTCTGATTTTAATGCATTTCTGGCTGAACGTGGGATAAAACACCAGTGTACAGTGCCGTATATACCTCAACAGAATGGAGTTGCTGAACGAAAGAACAGGTCACTCATGGAGATGGCGAGGTGCATGGTCAAGAGTCAGGCTTTACCACATAGTTTCTGGCTTGAGGCTATCATGTGTGCAACATATGTACTGAACAGGTGTCCCACTAAAGCGCTGCAGTCTATCACTCCATATGAGGCTTGGCATGACCGCAAGCCATCTGTTGCTCATCTGCGTGTTTTTGGTTGTTTGGCATATGCATTAGTGCCTGAAGAACATCGCAGAAAATTGGATGATAAGGCAGTAAAATGTATTTTTGTTGGGTACAATTCTGAAAGTAAAGGGTATCGTTTGTATCATCCACAGACTAAACGCATTCTGGTTAGCCAGTGATATTGTCTTTGTGGAAGATGCTATTCAGCCATTGCTTTCATGTACTAAGGAGACATCTATTAGCTCCAAAGACATGTATGATACGTTGATGCCTCTTTTTACAGGTGGACAGTCTAGTGCTGGTCCTAATGAGGCAACTTCTCAGCCTTTACAGGTTTCATATGATGATGCAGATCATTCTATTTCTAATGCAAATTTACATGATGCACTTGTTGATGAGAGAGCTGATATTGAGGAGGCAAAAACTATGCCAAAATGGCTGGTGCAGACTTTGCGTGACAGCAAATTAGATGCACCTTTGTCATATCGTACTCGTTCAGGCTCTCATAGTGCCTTCTTTGCATCAGATTGCTATGCTATGGCTGCGTCTAGTCTCTGTGATGAGAATGAGCCCGTTTCTTTTGATGAAGCATAGAATTCAGAAAATTGGATGGCTGCCATGCAATCTGAATATGATGCTATAATGAAGAATGGTACATGGTCTTTATGTGACTTGCCTCCTGGCAAGAAGGCCATTGGCACTAAGTGGGTATACAAGCTGAAGCGTAAACCTGATGGTACAGTTGACAGGTATAAGGCTAGGCTTGTTGCAAAGGGTTATGCGCAGGAAAGAGGCATTGATTTTGATGAGACCTTTGCACCTACATGCCGTATGACTACTGTTCGGAGCATTTGTGCACTTGCAGCCCATCATGGTTGGAATGTACATCAGTTGGACATTAAAACAACATTTCTGAATGGTGACTTGCATGAAGAAGTGTATGTTTTTCAGCCCCGTGGCTTTGTGCAGAAAGGGCATGAAAACCAGGTGTGCAGGTTAAAGAAGGCATTATATGGTTTAAAGCAAGCACCACGTGCTTGGTATGAGAAGATACATGCCTATCTGGTTGCACATGGTTTTGTGAATAGTCCAACTGAAAGCACCTTATATGTTAAGTGTGCTAATGATGTGCTTCTGATCATTGTTGTCTATGCTGATGACATGCTGCTCACTGGTCCTATTGAGAAGCATATTGCTGATTTCAAGGCTGATTTGCATGCCTCATTTGAGATGTCTGATTTGGGGCATTTGCATCACTATTTGGGCATTCAATTTATGCAAGTTGATGGTGGAATGGCTTTGTGTCAAACGAAATATATTGACACATTGCAGCGTTTTGGCCTTGAAGACTGTAAGCCTATTGCCACTCCTATGGAGACAGGTTTACGATTGAGTCTTCATGATGCTGGAGATGCATTTGATGCTGTTCTCTATTAGCAGGCTGTTGGATGCTTGATTTACTTATGCATTACTCGGCCAGATATTCAGTTTGCTGTCTCATAGATAAGCAGGTTTATGCATTGGCCAGGAGTCATGCATTGGAAGGCGGTTAAGTGCATCTTTTGCTACTTGAGTGGTATTCGTCTACTTGGGTTGTTTTATCCCAAGGGGGGATCACTACCGCCACATTTGCATGCTTTTTTTGACTCAGATTGGGCTGGTTGCTATGACACTCGTGTGTCCACCAGTGGTTTTTGCTTCATGCTTGGTAGCTCATGTATATCTTGGTTGAGCAAGAAGCAGCCTACTGTGGCCACTTCCAGTTGTGAGGCTGAGTATAGGGCAGCTTTCACAGCGACTGTTGAGTGTGTGTGGCTCAGACGCCTTATGGCTGATTTGGGTGTTGGCCAGTCTTCTGCCACCACCATCTTCACTGACAGTCAGAGCGCATTGGCAGTTGCGAGGACCTTGTGTTCCATGCTCGCACTAAGCACATTGAGGTGCATTATCACTATGTCAGGGAGAGGTTCTCTGCCGGGGAGATCAGCTTGGCATATGTGCCCATGCAGGAGAACATTGCAGACCTTTTCACGAAGGCTCTGCCTAGGGAGAAGTTTGAAGCTTTCCGCAAAGCTTTGGGCTTACTTCCTTTTGTGGAGTGATTTCCACATAGCTTGGCACTTCCTTATACATGAGTGCCAGCTCCTTGTTCACCGCATCACTCCCAGGGGGGATTTGTTGATATATTTAGGTAGTGATGTCTGTGAACACACTAGGACCGCCGGGGCACTTTTTTCCCTCTTTAGGAGGTTTTTTTCCCCTGGCTTGTATATACGCCTATTGCCCTAATGGGCTACTTATCTTTGTACATTCTCTAGTAATACATTCAGTATTGTGTGTTTGTGCTCCAAGCTTCTTCTTTTTCCTTGTGCTGTTCGCGTGCTCCTGTAGACGTCTAACTCCAACAAAATTTTGGCCCCCATTTCATACTTTCTTGACTTTGATACCTCCATGTAGCTTCATAACTTTCATTTAACATTGCTCTAAGAACTCTGGTGGAGGTTCTCTCACTATGACCATAGTGGAGGGGTGCGATGTAGCCTTCGATTTGTTAAGTTCACTAGTTTGAGTGTCCTAAGATTCAAGTACTGTTGAAGAGTCCTCTTATGTAATCTGCATTTGTTTGGATGGGATGGCTTGGAAGTGGGATGGACTGAGAGGTGCATCCGAGGTGGGTTCTGACATGGCCTATAAGTTATCGTTGTTTTTCTTTTATAAATGACTATTCTTCTCTTTAGTCGCAGTTAAGTGCCTCTCAATAGGCTCATATTTCAAGAAAGCTTGGCATTGCATTCCATGCTCTTCCATAGATTGTCTTCAAGTGCATTTATATCCTCTTGATACCATATCCGATTGGGTCCTCAATGTTGCATAGGCCTCTTTAAGTGTAGCATAGTGATCATTGAGAGACAGATACTCTACTAGAAGTGAATTTATTTTAGCTTGTAGCATATTCATACACTTCTACAACTTCACATTCAAGTTGCCTAGTGCATTATATTCCTCTGTAACTTGATTAAGACATAAAAACATTTGGGCAAGTGTAGCATCCACATCCCATGACATATATACAATATTGGTGTATATGAAGGCAAGAGGAATAGGTTGTGAAAAGGGGACAGAGGTGGGGGACAATGTGGTCATGGTAGTAAATATTCTATGTATAGATATGTGTGGTGATAAAAATGGAATATTGTGATCTACTATGTCATGAGGTGGAGTTTGTGTCAATGGGGCGAAGTGTTTGGAAATGGAACATTGGTGAATAGTGTAGGGAGAAGCTAGAGAAAGGATTTCGAAGATTTATACATGATGTAGTGAATGGTTGAGTTCCAAAGATCTCCTAGAAGTCACAAGAAAGAATCTGTAACATAAAAGGAAAATGGGGTGGGGCACCAAGGGTGGATAAGTTGAGGGGTGGCATGGGTCGTGGGATAAATCTATGAAGGATCGAGCATTGAGAGTCTCCTAGTGTAGCAAGGTAGTGGATGGTTCAACCTTGCGACGATTGGTGAGTGGGAAGCATGGGTTGTAGCAAGATGGTCCATGATGCTTCTAAGACTCCAATAGGTTTGATGAGGGTGTGAATAGTTGATATGAAAACTATGTTGAATTCTCAGCCTTATTATTTTTGCTCCAAAAGGGCATAGCCTCATTCCTTGTTTTGTTGGATGTGAGCATCAACCATAGTAAATCTCTCATATAGCCTTTGAATGACATCTATATATGTAGGGTGGTGAGGTTCTTCTCCTTGATCCTTCTCTTCCTCATGATGCATTTATGATGCAGGGTAGTCAGGCCATTCATATTTTTGGATAAGAATTGGGTATCTAAGAATGTGCAGGGTAGTCAGGCCTTGTGCAGGGTCTTCTCCTTGATGCAGGGTAGTCAGGCCTTGTGCCTGATACATGGTAGTGTCCTCTCTTGATAGAGTAATGTAGCATGAGGGCTCTCCTTATACATTCCCTTGTTCTTCTATGTCAAGAAGTGTTGTTTCGAGATGGACAATTTTGTTTTTTCATGATGTTTCTCTTCTTGATGTTGTGCTTCTCCCTAGGCCACACTTCTAGCCAATCAGATGGTGAAGGGTGGTATGGTCGTCTAAGGCCGAAGGGTTGGGGAGTGTGCACGTGTTACCCTAGATTGAGGTATCTAGAAACAAGGGAGTTCCTCACATGCATTTGTGCTGGTGTAGTATAGACAAACAAATGCTCCTCAATGCTTGTAAGTCATCCACCATAAGAGCATGTTTGATCAAGACTTTGTATGCTAAGAACATATAAATAATGTGAGTGATAGCACAACAACCATTCAATAAGTATTCCCTTATCCATATGAATTTTTCTACATATAATTGCTCAATAATTGAATGTGAAAAGTCTAACTTCAACTCATTCTCATTAGCCATCAAATTCTCTTATGTGAATGCATGAATCGATCCTATACCAAGAATGCAAAATGTTGCATACACATCCATAAAGTGATGGATAATCTTGGTGTAACTATCAACATCTATGAGAGCTTGGAGGCTTCACTTTTCTTCATTTTTTTGGCACTAAAGGTTCTTTATCTGAAGGAATATGGTTTCTATCAGTCGATATGTAATTCATATCTCTTTAATGGTTGAACTTCACCAAGTGTGTGTGAGAAAGATACAGGTGCATCCTTTGAACTCTTGAGAGAAAAACTAGAATCATCCCCACTTGTGGTCAGACTCCAATTTTGCTTCTAATATGTATGGTGCATCTTGCAATGTTCCTACTAGTCCCTAAAACCAATGCAACTTAGCATGTAATTATTCTATAAGGTTGATTGGAGGGTTATCAATGGGAATCACGCCTAACTCCTCTCAAAATTATGGTGGAAACGGTAGATGGCCTTCCTCCACGAGAATGTTGTGGATGTCTATGTGTGTCTGGATTGTGCCAAGTGTTTCCATGGTGAATTTCTTGAATGCCATAAGATTATCTGCTAAGATGAGAAGAACACATGTTAATATGGTAGGAGACACAAAATCCTAGTATGCCAAGACTATGGTCCCTTTCCAATACTGACATGATTCTTCAAGACTTAGCCCTTTATGTGCTGAATGCAATTGGGCTCAAAGTGTGCCTAATGCATGTCTTTAGACCAACTTATATGCACACTATTGATATGCATCTACTCATCATGGTGCAGATGGTCTATGGTAAGTTCACCTAGCTTTTCCAAGGATTATAATTGATTTTAAAAGTATTATGAGTGATTTGATGATTCATTAAAGATTTACAATCATAATTGGAAGCATTAATTTTACAATCATTATGAGGTCAGATAGGCTTAGAGAATGATGTGGGGATTTTGACATGATTATGCTCAAGGTTATGAGAAGTAAGAGTTTGCCATGGAGCTGTCTAGGCACCCATTTCTAAAAAAATGGTGAAGTATAATTACAAGGCTCTGATTTGGTTGAGAATGAGATTTAAGCGATCTTATAGAGTCACCAAGTTGAATCACAGTAAAAGAATAAGTATACGCAGAGAACTCTTCAAAACAAATTCACTGAAAATGAGAGTATAGCAGTAGGTAATAGTGAACATGAGATAGTTGCATAATAATAAACAAATGTATATTGTATTGAATGTATGATACAAAGGAGATGCTCTAGGCTTACTCAACCATGTGTGGACTTAGTGTGCCCCAATCTTGAAGCTCAATGTGTCCTTCTTTTGCTCTCTATCCCATGACTAAAAGTCATGAGTTTTTATAGATAAATTCAAATTTGAATTTGGAATCTGCCACCTAAAAGTGATCCTCTCTCTTAGGCTCCTAATTAATTTGATTCCAATGACTTGGTTGTTGTGAATTACAACTTGTAAAGCTACGAGATTCTGTCAAGCTTTGTCTTTTACATTTATCTTGAGTTAAACTCAAGATATTTACAAGAGGTGTTCACATGTGAGTAATGAACATTCAAGCTCAAGATATGAAGTAAACCTCTGAACTTTTGGTCAAGCATCAAGGCTTGCCAAATGTACCAACAGCTCCCCCTCAAGTCTAAGATGCTTGAGTCTTCAATCCATAGTATCTCTTGCATTCCAATCATTGATTTGAATTTGTTGAGTTTTCTTCCATCAAGTGCTTTGGTCATCATATCTGCACATTGCATATGAGTAGACACATAAGACAATTGAATTTCCTTGCTTGCTATTTTCTCTCTAACAAAGTGATAATGGAATTCTATATGCTTAGTCCTAGCATGAAAAATAGGATTAGCAGCTAAATGAAAGAACTCATGTTGTCTCCATGTATGGCATGCCAAAATCTAACCCTAAATCTTTATATAGGAACTCGATCCACATTGCTTCCTGAGTTGCATTTGCCAATCCCCTATATTCAGATCAGTTGATGAGAGTGCTACAGTAGGTTGTTTCTTGGAAGACCAAGAAATGAGTTTTGTACCTGCAAAAGATAAATATCTAGATGTGCTTCTTCTATCATCTTTTGATCCTGCCCAATCTGCATCAGTGAATAGCTTTACACTCAAATCAGATGTATAAGGGTAATACAATCCTTCATTCATAGTTCCCTTCAGATATTTCAATATCCTCTTTGTTGCATCCATTTGAGGCTTTCTAGGAGTGTGCATAAATTGGCTAAACACACTTACACCATAGCAGATATCTACCCTAGTTAGGGTTGCATAATTCAAGCTTCCAGCTAAGCTTTGGTAGCCTGTAATGTCTTCAATAGGTTCCCGTTCATGAGCACTTAACTTGTGATTGACCTCCATAGGAGTACCTGCAACCTTAGCATCCTGCATCTTGAATTTTGCAATTACATCTCTAACATACTTCCTTTGAGTAAGGAAGATCCGGTTATCTGTATAGACAACTTCCAATCCAAGAAAATAAGTGAGAAATCCTAGGTCACTTATCTTGAATTCTTCCTTCATTTGGTCTTTGATCTTCTTGACCATCTGCATCATTACCTGTAAGAATAATATCATCTACATACACACATAGATATATAGCTTCAGAGTTATTCTTCTTAGTGAAGAGTGAAGAATCAGCCTTGCTCATCTTGAATCCTTGTCCTGCAAAAAAGTAACCAATCTATGATTCCAAGCTCTAGGAGCTTGTTTGAGACCATAGAGAGCTTTCCTAAGTTTGCACACATACTCAAGATGTACATCATTAACAAATCCAGGAGGTTGTGCCATGTATACCTCCTCTGAAATCCAACCATTCAAAAATGCATTTTTTACATCTAATTGATAGATTTTCCAATTCCTTGAAGCAACTATGCTTAAGAGAACTCTGATTGTTGGCATCTTTACCATAGGAGAGAAAGTCTCCTCATAATCAATCCCTTGGGTCTGAGCAAATCCTTTGGCCACAAGTCTTACTTTGTACCTATTTATTGATCCATCAGAATTCTTTTTTACCTTATAGATCCATCTAGATCCAATGATCTTCATGGATTGGTTCTTGGGAACTAGGTTCCAAGTTTGATTTTCTATGCTTGTATCCTTCCTCCATTGCTTCCTTCCATTCAGGTTTCTTGTTTGCTTCTTCAAAGGTTGATGGTTCTTTTGAATCGATATCCTAAGCAATATAGATTGAGTGTTTAGTGGCTAGAGAGGTGTCATATCCATACCTTTCTGGCTTCCTCTTTTCCCTAGTTGATCTTCTTATTGTTTGTTGAGAGGATTCTGCAATATCCCTTAAGTCTTGCATCTTCTCTTTACCTTTGTTGCTCCATACCTTGAAGTTCTTCCTTGGTGTTCTCTAATCATCATCAGAATCACTTGAATCTTCACATTGTTGATTAGTTGTCTTCTGAATTGTAGGAAAGTCTTCTTCTAGGTCATAAGGTAGTTTGACCTTTTTGCAATCATCTCAAACCACGAGTTGTTTTCATAAAAAACAACATCTCTGCTAACAATAAAACCTTTAGAACTTGGATTATACAACTTGTACCCTTTCTTATAAAGATCATAACCTATGAACACACATTTCTCTGCCTTAGGATCCATTTTACCTCTGATTTGTGATGGAACATGTGCATATGCTATGCATCCAAAAATTTTTGCAATGATCTAGGCTAGGCCTTCTTCCATTCCAAGCTTCATATGGTGTCATTCCATCCATTGATTTAGATGGGAGTCTATTGATAAGATAGGTGGTTGTGGATATAGCCTTTGCCCATATATAGTTGGGCAATTTCTTCTCATTGATCATGTACCTTGCTGCCTCCACAATGGTCCTATTCCTCCTTTCTGCTACTCCATTTTGCTCTGGAGTATATTTGGTGGTGATTTCTCTTTTGATGCCTCTGTCTTGGAGATATGCATCAAACTCATGGGAGAAGTATTAGCCCCCTCCATCTGACCTTACCCTCTTTAATGTTTTCCCTTTCTGATTTTCAACAAGAGCAATATATTTTTTGAAACAATTGAATACTTCATCTTTGTGCTTCATAAAATAAAATATGGTCCATCTGCGACAATCATCAATGAATGATACATAATACCTGGATCCTGAAATTGAAGGGTCTTTGCTAGGTCCCCAAACATTTGTGTGGACTAGCCCCAATAAGTCACCATGAATGTAACCTTTCTTCATAAATGGTTGTCTATGAGACTTCCCAAATTGACATGAGCTGCATTTGTATATCATATGTTGCTTGGATATATTTGGCAATCCAAGCACACTCTGATCCCTGCATATTTGCTTTAAACTTCTTTCTCCTATGTGAGCTAATCTTTTGTGCCACATCTCTAATTCTGATAAATTTTTGTCCTCCATAACTGAGAAGTGCTATATTTCTAGTATCCTATACTTCAAATGTAAAGAGTCTACCTGTCTTTTCTCCTTTGGTTATCTTCTTGAATCCTTGTTGAGGATCTTCAACAAATGCTCCATTTCTTGTAAACCTTACCTGCAAGCCTTTTTCTACAATTTGTCCAACACTTATCAAGTTCTTGGTTATGGTAGGTACATACAATACCTTACTAAGTAGATTCATGTTTCCATATGAGGTCTTCACATTCGTAATATTTTCAACTGAGTGCCTTGTATCATCTCCTATCTGAACCTCATGCTTGTTCCTTGGATCCTCCAAGTCAGATAGTAATACCACATTTCTTGCTACATGATTTGAACAACCAAAATCTATATAAAATACATGCTCATCTGCTTTACCTTGCCTCATGGTCATGTTCATTAACAACTATTTGGGCATCTTCTTGAGTGTTGTGAACTCCATGCATAGTTGATTCTTCCTTGCTCTAGTGCTTGAAGAGAAGAATGCTTCAAGTGCATTCCAAGTTTCTTGTGATGTCTTACAATTCCTAATATGTGGGAGTAAAAAATCAAAAACTGAGTTGAGAAGGTATGACCTGGCCAATGCATCCTTTGAGCACC
This sequence comes from Ceratopteris richardii, assembly GCA_020310875.1. Lineage (NCBI taxonomy): Eukaryota > Viridiplantae > Streptophyta > Polypodiopsida > Polypodiales > Pteridaceae > Ceratopteris > Ceratopteris richardii. The sequence continues at coordinate 123,909,531 of CM035407.1, forward strand.
ATGTTGATAACCTGTCTTGTTCTTCTTGAGTGGGTTGCCCTTTGCTTCTAAGTATTGGCATTAACTCATCTCCTGATATGTAACCATAAAGATTTCTACCTTGTAGGTATGCTTCCATTCTAATAGACCAAGTAGATTAATTACCTCCATCCAATTTGTCAATTGATGATGGGAATCCATCTCCCATGTTGAGTTAATGATTGCTCTGATACCACTGTGAGGAGATGGTTGGATACACTCCAGAAATGAGCTAGTGCTGCACAAATCTTGCTCTACACTTGCCAATGTTACTTCAAATTACCTTAGTAGACACCTTTAGATTCCCAAATATGCATTTGGACCCATAATGTGCTATGGAGCATCACCTTCAAATAGTTGCATCAAATATACTACTTCCAATGTTGAAGAGTTGTAAAAACTTGCTATTTATGGACTGTAAATTGCTCAGTATTTCATTCAGTGCTCATTCAGTGATTATAATTGACCCGACAGCTTTAGCCACATCTAATTGGACCCCTAAGATTGCTATAGGAAGTTATTTCACTAATTTAGGATGAGTATATGCTGAGAAATAATCTTAAGAAGTTAGGGGTGTAATCCCGATATTTTAGGAAGATGATAGACAACTAACATAGGTAGATTGTAATGAACATATCTCACAGATCTCTGAACCAAATGATGTGAAAATTGATAGCATAGAACTAGAAGGTCTAGGATACATGTACCAAGTTGAACCACAGTAAAAGAATAAGTATACACAGAGAACTCCTCAAACAAATTCACTAAAAATGAGAGTATAGCAGCAGGTAATAGTGAACATGAGATAGTTGCATAATCTGAAACAAATGTATATTGAATTGAATGTATGATACAAAGGAGATGTTGTAGGCTTACTCAACCATGTGTGGACTCAGTGTGCCCACAATCTTGAAGCTCAATGTGTCCTTCTTCTGCTCTCTATCCCGCGACTAAAAGTCATGAGTTTTTATAGATGAATTCAAATTTGAATTTGGAATCTTCCACCTAAAAGTGATCCTATCTTTTAGTCTCCTAATGAATTTGATTCCAATCACTTGGTTGTTGTGAATTACAACTCGTAAAGCTACGAGATTCTCTCAAGCTTTGTCTTTTACATTTATCTTGAGTTAAACTCAAGATATTTACAAGAGGTGTTCACATGTGACTAATGAACATTCAAGCTCAAGATATGAAGTAAACCTCTGAACTTTTGGTCAAGCATCAAGGCTTGCCAAGAAATGTACCAACAATAACTCGATGAGCTTCTTAGGCCATTTTCTTTTGAATCTATTCCTAGTTTCCTTCTATGATTTGGCTTTCTTTTTGCTAGTTTCATCTACTTTGCTAGAGTCTAGTTCTCTTTACACCTTGGTCAACTCTGTGCACTACACCTACAATATTGACTTGTGTAATCTTGAAGTACTAGTAGGTTTTTAAGGAAAATCTTGAATGAGATGTTCCGTACCAAAATTTGGACCATATCCTTGAAGCATGCTGGATTATGGATATCCTAGAGGTAGAGGGTGAGAATAATCATGGATAAAGTGATATTCTTGGCATCATTAGCGAGGAGTTCACGAAGCCCATATTCTTACATGTCTCACATGTGATTTGGGATTTGGATTCGTGTAGTTCACGTTTGCATAGTCTAGTTCCCATGTGGATTCTATTGGGGGGCCTCGTATTGATACATTTCAAGGTGTATATTGAACTCATTGCAAGAGTTGGGCACACTATTAAGATGGGTTGATTCAAAGTTATTTGCATTTTGATCATTATTTGTGAACAAAAGGAACATCGAAACTAAGGCTCTATCTTGGTTCTCTTTTGTTGTTGTACATTTGACTAATACCATGTTGGAACATGGTGGTGGTTGCTAACTTAGAATAGGTTGAGGTTTTTTTTTTGGTTGGTACTATTGTTGATAGTTTGCTTGAGACCTATAGAGCTATTGTTGTTGGTATGTAGGAGGTTATTGATTTTGGTAGTCATATAGTTGTTGGTATTATTTTCTAATGGCTTGTTTGTTGTATGGGAAATCCTAAGATAGGTGATTGGTGTATTTTTTGGTATAATAATAAGATCCTTGGCTAGTTGGAGCTTGTGCTTGCATGGGACAAGCATTTGATATGTGATCTCATCCACAAGTATATCAATAATTTATTGTAATTACTCATTGGGCCTACCTATTTTGGAAATTAGGGCAATAGGCATATATACAAGTCGGGGGGAAAAACCTCCTAAAGAGGGAAAAAAGTGAAAGTGCCCCCGTGGTCCTAGAGTGTTCACACACATCACTACCTAAATATATCAACAAATACCCCTTGGAAGTGATGTGGTGAACAAGGAGCTAGCACTCATGTATAAGGAAGTGCCAAGCAATGTGGAATCACTCCACAAAACGAAGTAAGACCAAAGCTTTGCAAAAAGCTTCAAACTTCTCCCTACGCAGAGCCTTCGTGAAAAGTTCTACAATGTTCTCCTGCATAGGCACATATGCCAAGCTGATCTCTCTGGTAGAGAACCTCTCCCTGACATAATGATAATGCACCTCAATATGGTTAATGCGAGCATGAAACACATGGTTTCTCACAACTATCAATGCGCTCTGACTGTCAGTGAAAATGGTGGTGGAAGAAGACTAACCAACACCTAGATCAACCATAAGGCATCTGAGCCACACACACTCAACAGTCGCTATGAAAGCTTCCCTATACTCAACCTCACAACTAGAAGTGGCCACAATAGGCTGCTTCTTGCTCAACCAAGATATACATGAGCTACCAAGCATGAAGCAAAAGCCACTAGTGGACACACGAGTGTCATAGAAACTAGCCCAATCACTATTAGAAAAATCATGCAAATATGGTTGTAGTGATCCCCCCTTGGGATAAAATAATCCAAGTAGTCCGGTACCACTCAAGTAGTGAAAGATGCACTCAACCGCCTGCCAATGCTTGACACCTGGGCATGCATAAATGTGCTCATCTATGAGACACCAAATTGAATATATGGCCGAGTAATGCATAAGTAAATCAAGCATGCAACAACTTATTGATAAAGAACAACATCAAATGCATCTCCAAGATCATGAAGAGTCAGTCGTAAACCTATCTCCATAGGAGTGGCAATATGCTTCAAGGCCAAAACACTGCAATAATGTGTCAATATATTTCGTTTGACACAAAGCCATTCCACCATCAACTTGCATAAATTGAATGCCCAAATAACGATGCAAATGCCCCAAATCAGACATCTCAAATGAGGCATGCAACTCAGCCTTAAGATCAGCAATATGCTTGTCATGAGGACCAGTGAGCACCATGTCATCAACATACACAACAATAATAAGAAGCACATGATTAGCACGCTTAACATATAAGGTGCTCTCAGTTGGACTGTTCTCAAAATCATATGCAATCAGATAAGCATGTATCTTTTCATACCAAGCAGGTGGTGCTTGCTTTAAACCATATAATCCTTTCTTTAACCTGCACACTTGGTTTTCATGCCCTTTTTGCACAAAGCCACAGGGCTGAAAAACATACACTTCTTCATGCAAGTCACCATTCAGAAATGTTGTTTTAATGTCCAACTGATGTACATTCCAACCATGACGAGTTGAAAGTGCATTTATGCTAGCAACAGTAGTCATTCGACATGTAGGTGCAAAATTATCATCAAAATCAATGCCTCTTTCCTGCACATAATCCTTTGCAACAAGCCTAGCCTTATGTCTGTCAACTATTCCATCAGGCTTACACGTTAGCTTGTATACCCACTTAGTGCCAATGGCCTTCTTGCCAGGAGGCAAGTCACATAAAGACCAGGTACCATTCTTCATTATAGCATCATATCCAGATTGCATAGCAGCTGTTGGAGAACCAATCACAAATTGGACATAAATTTGATGGTCAAAGTCTAAGAAGAAAAGCACATGCCTATGTGAATGGACAATTTCACACGTGCTATATTTGTAAAGTTAGATTTAACTTTAGTTATAGAATTTTCAAAAGTCACGAGATTGAGAAAATGTATATAAGTTAGTTTGTATCAACAGACGTGAAAAAAGAGAGAGAGAGATAGAGAGAGAGAGAAAAAAAAAACAAGAGATTTTGTATGACTGAGTATAGTTGGGCTTCCCTGATTAAGAAAGCACTTGTAAACTTCTGAGTTTTTCATAGCTATGAGAAGAACTAATTAAAGTTCTATGTATGAGACTCTCTCCTCCATCTTCATGCTTTGCCTACTGTATAATGATCTCAAAAGTCCAATTTTTTCAAGCAAGTTGATGCGTGGTATTGAAACTCAAATAATAAGTCATTAATTTATCTATCTGCTTCAACTACTGTTATAAAGTTTTTCAAAAAGGAGTTGTAGTTGGAAATTTCTTATTTTCTATGCCTATAATTCAAGTGATGATTTTGTGCTTGAAAAAGTGAGGTTTTATGTAGGAAGTCGATGCCCGTCATCAAAGTCTTGCTGAAAAGTGGAGTTTTATGCACCAAGTCCATGCTAGGCATCGAATTTGCAGTATAGGGACATGTTTTTTACTTAAACAAGAAAGGTTTCCTATTTTGGAAGCTCATATAGGGTCAACTTGTGAAGGTCATAACTTGGGGTGTAGTGAAAAGTTTCTAGCAAGTAATTAGCTTGTTGGAAAGTTCTTCTCTTCTACTTTCATCCACCAGAAGATCTTGGCAAAATAATATTTGTGCTAAGAGAAATAAGCAAAAGAGTGAAGGTATATCGTTTAAGTTACTAGAAATTTTCTAAGAAGTAAAGTTCTCAGTTTTGGCTATCATTTATCAAAGTTTGAAGCATAGAGTTAATGGTGACCATAGAGGTTTTCTACTGTCACATTAATTCATTTCTTTTGATGTTTCATACATCAACAAGTGGTATCAAAGCAGAAAGGTTCTAGAGAGGAGAAGGCATCAAGGGTAAGAGGAGTTTTGGAAAGTTTTCATTAAAGTTCGAAAGATGAAGTATTCAAAGAGACGAGGCATCAGAAGATTACTTCAAAAGTATATTTATACACAAAGAGATCCAAAAGGTATTATTCTTTATCTTTTAAACTCATAGGTTGAAGCAAAAGCAAAGAATTATGGCAGATCATATCTCCATTGACAAATTAGATAGAGATAATTATCTTGCATGGGTAATGATAATGGAAGCCTTACTTATGAGTAAGGATCTCATGGTGTACATAATACGTGAAGAAGAGAAGCCAATATTTGAAGATGAAAGCGGACCAAAGAAAGAGGAACTGGATGCTTTAAAGCATGGGCAAAAGAAGGATGCAAATGCAATGGCCTACATCTATAATACAATTTCAGATCATTTGCTACCACACATCATAGCATTGGAATTAGCTGAAGATATATGGAATGCATTGGAATATCATTTCCAAAGTACTACCAAAGCAAGGAAAGAAAGTCTATAGTCAGAGTTTACTACATTCAAGAAGTCAAGTCAAAGTATTAGTGATTATGTCACTAAGATGAAGGATCTAGCAAATAGTCTTGGATCCATATATGAAGATATTGAAGATCACATATTGATTGCTCAATTGCTTGTAGGTTTGAGAGGAGATGAAATGTGGAAACCTTTTATCTTGTCAACATAACTTTCTTTGAATCATTATGTTCCATATTGAAGGGAGATGGATATAAAGGACAAAGTTCTGCAATGTACATGAAGAACAAGAAGAAAGGAGATAAAGGTAAAGAAAAGGATGAAGAGGAATCGAGTTCTCAAGTTTATTATGCAAGAGGTAGAAGCACTAGCAGAGGAAGAGCAAGAGGTTTTGGAAGAGCAAGAGTAATCAGAATAACAATAAGAAGGCTTGTTGGATTTGTGGATTGAGTAATCATTTGGCTCATGAATGTTGGCATAATCAACAAGGATCAAATGGCGAGAAGCTCCACTATCTAAAATCCATGGTTCATCAATACGAGCTTGAGGAGATGAGCATACCTCTTCAATAGCTACCCATAGTTCTAGCTCTGAAGACTCCGCACAATTACTAATGTAATCATGGACATCCTTAGGCATATTAGGCCAGTATACTCCTAGTCGTTTCAATTCTCTTAGAGTTCCATGAGTTCCTTTGTGCATTCTCCATTTGCTTACATGGGCTTGTTCAATCAACTTCTTCTGTTCATCTTCCTCTAAACATATTGACAGTATGCCATTGGGCTCCTTATAATACACACTTCCTGCAATGATCTGTAAGTTGCATGATTGTAGATTTTCCATTTTACTTATCTTTATTGATTGAGTGTTGTGGGCCATGAGTGAGTACTGGAATTAGCTTCTCTGCCCACTTGGGACACACTTCTAAATTAAACAGGTAAGTGTCTGGCGAATTGTCTGGTACTCCACTTGGTGGTTCTCCATGTGTTAGTCTAGAGAGATGATCTGCCCTCACATGGGTATTTCCCTTTTTCACGATTACTTCAAAATTGAATTCCATCAATAACAGAAACCATCTCACAAGTCTTCCCATGTTACAAGGTTTATTGACTAAGTACAATAAGGCTTGATGAATTATGAAGAACTTGAACTTGTTGGCTAAGAGATAGTGTCTAAATTTTTTCATAGCATACACCATTCCCAATCCCTCTCTCTCAGTGGTCATATAATTTCTCTCTGCTTGATTCAATTGTCTACTTGCATAGGCAATTGGATGATCCAACTTTCCTTCATCTGTAGGCTGAGCTAAGATGCATCCTATTGCGTAATTGGATGCATCCACATGAATATATTTGGTGTTTTCAAAATTGGAGCTGTACTAAGCCGCTTTCTTATCTCATTAAATGCTTTCTCGCATTCGTCAGCCCATATGAATTGAGTCAATAATCCATACAAGGGTTTGGCAATTATGGAGTACATGTGGATAAATCAACGATAGCATCCACAATGACCCATAAATGCTTGCACTTCTTTGGCATTCTTTGGTCTAGGAAGTTCCAAGATTACCTTGATCTCATCTTCATCTATAGATATTCCGTTCCAAGACACTATGTGCCCTAAAATCTTCCCTTGTCTTACCATGAAGACACACTTCTTGGGATTCAGGCTGACTCTATATTGTCGGCATTTATCAAATATTTTTTGCAACTCAGGAATGTGGTCTTGACTTTGATTTTAGTATGTACATAGATCATCTACATACACTTCCATACTTTTCTTTAGGAATTCTTTGAAAACATGACACATCAACCTTTGGAAAGTAGTCGGTGCATTAGTGAGTCCAAGGAGCATCACTCTGAAAGCATAGATTCCCCATTCAGTTGCGAATGCGGTCTTATGTTGATCCTCCATAGCAATAGCTACTTGGTTGTATCCAGAGAATCCATCCAAGAAGCTATAGACTTCTTTTCCTGCAACTCTTTCCAATAGGTGGTCGGTGATAGGTAATGGATAGCTATCATGGATCATGGCTGCATTGACTTTTTTTAGGTTAATGCATACCATTAGGGGAAAAAATGAACCCTGCATGGGCCTTGTAAGGATCCCTAATTTTTAGGGATTAAGATTAGCAAAAAGAGGGTTAAAGGCTAGAAAAAATACCACTAGTGGTTTTGAGAATAAAATACTTTTTCTCAACTTTGTGCTCAGTCTAAATGGGCTCGTGGGCATTTTTTGCCCTTGGATATGATCACATCGACGGCCACAATTGTCTTCGGTTGCCTGTCACAAGACGACAAAAAACTTTCTAGAAAATGGGTAGTCGGATGCAATATTGTCCATTGGATGGTATGCTCACGGACGGTGATGATTGTGACTCAGTGTCTGTCAAAAGAAGACAAAATAGCAATCATTAAATGAGCTAAGGGAGGCTTTCGACTGGCAAAAGAAGACAAAAACTCTCACGTAGTTCCGTGGCGCAATTCAGTATGCTCCGTCCGATCGTTCAGTCATCTGATGGCTTAGAATCATTCGTGGGATTCTCTTAAAAGTAAGGCTTCACACCCATTAGATCAAGCAATGATTGAACGGATGCGATTGAAACTCGCCCAAACTTCAACGAAATCAATCCGGACCATTCTTTCTTGGGTCCATCTGACGGCAGAGATATAAAGGCGCCTTTTTTTTGAGTTTCAAGATACACCATTAGATCCTTGCTATATCCAACGGATAGAATTGCATGCCGACTTTTTTATAGGCCTATCAAACCACTTTTATAGAAGAACTCATGGTTTTTAGTCATTGATACCACCTTTGACCACAAAGAAACAAGGGAAGCCTATGCCTAGTCTAGGAGTAGACTGTGGCCACCACCCTCTTCTCATTGGTCCATCACTAATCACCTCTTAATCTAAAAGGCCCATTCAGGGTTCATTTTTTCCCCTAATGCTTTGAGTTTTTCGTTCTTTTTAGGCACAACCACTAATGGTGACACTCATTCAGTATGTTCTATCTCATAAATGAATCCAGCTGCTAATAGCTTGTTTATTTCTTCTTTTATTTTAGCAGCATAGACCTCGTTATAGGTGTAAGGGCATTGTTTTGATGGTTTTGCCTCCCATATCATTGGTATTCTATGAGAACAAATGGAGGATTCCATACCCTTGAGATCCTTATAGGTCCAAGCAAATACATCCGGATATTCCCGGATCAACTGTATTAATTTTTCTTCCTACTCGATTGACACATCCTTTCCTATGTATGTACATCTTTCTTCTCCATCTTCTACAGTCACTATGATCTTTTTCATTTGTTCCTTGTTCACATCCTTTCCTATGCATGTACATCTTTCTTCTCCATCTTCTACAGTCACTGTGATCTTTTTCGTTTGTTCCTTGTTGTTGTATGCTTCTCCTTCTCTTGCCTCTCTCTTAGGAATTTGAATAGCTATTTTTCTCTCTTATACTTCATACCTTTTCAAATGCTCTGTAACCTCAAAAAGATCAGGGTTTGGTTCGATCTTACTCACAATTTCCTCCTGTTTTGGTACTATAGGGGTTGCTTCTATTGATAATACTTTGGTCATTCCATACTTTTCTTCGGTTCGAATGGCTTCGAGGTAATGCTCTTCTGAATCAAATTTCGGTTCCATTTCTATGCTCTCATATTCTTCTTTCCATTCCTTTTCCAATATTTCTCCTGCTTCCACTTCTTGAAGGACAACCATGTACAAATTTACATCATAGCCTTCTTTGTCCACACATTCATTCATCGTCAGAACCTCTTCATTCACACATACATCTAAGGTTGCTAGGATTTCCATCCAACTGTCTGGTTCAAATGTTTCATCAAAAAAGATTTGAGGCATGTACATTGGGTCTTCTACCGGTCGATAATTAGGATGTCCTATTGGCCATAATTGCCTTTTGTTATCCTCTTTCTTGGCTTCTTTATACATCCATATTTGGGCATCCTCATGCATCCAAGATTGATCGCTCGATCCAGCACTATGGATAGACAAATCATCCTCTTCCTTATGTATGGGGTTCCATTGTAGTGGGGGTACATCTTAGTACGCAAATGTATGCAAGTTTATCTTGGTGTTTCCTTGATGTTGAAGGTATAATGAGTCTCGTCCCCAATCTTGTACTACCCTAAGCTGTCTCATGAAGGGTCGTCCTAATATCATCTCATAGTTATTTTCTTTTCCAAATTGACAGATGGCTAAAGTATGCTCAAATTCAACTCCACAGGTGGTCAATTTGATCTTTTCTAATATTCCCAATGGTTTCTCCACATGGCCATCTGCTAATTGGAGCTTCATACGAGTGGGTCCTAGGGCAGGCTTTCCCCATTTCTCCCAATTTTCTTTGGTGGCGATACCTACTCCTGCTCTGGTGTATAGTATGGCTTTAGTCATGTATCCATTGTATGTGACTGGTAGACATGTGTTACCCAAATCTCCTTCACTAAATTCTCCAACCTTGTCCACTGGAATTTGCACATGAGATTGGTTTTTGTTTCCGTTGTTCTCCTTTTCATTCTTCTCCTGCTCTAATTCCAGTTGTCCTGCTAATTGTTTTCATAATTGTGGTTTAACACGAAGCAATTCTTCCACAGTCAATTGGCATTGAACTTTGGTCTTTTTAAGTTCTATTAGATTGTGTGAATTCTTATATGAGATTCCCTTTTCTTTTCCTCGTACTGTGGGTGCACGGAAGATTATGGATTCTTTTTCGTACTCTCCCAAGTAATTTGGTAGGTAGAAATACTCTGGGCCTCCTCCCTATTTTTTCTAGTCTCGAAACTTCCTCATATATTTCTTCCATGTTAGGCCCTGGTTGGTGATCTTCCACCTCTAATTCCTCAAAAGGAGGTTTTGCAACTCCATTCTTTTTCCATTGATCTTCTCGAATTCTATTCCACAACTCCTTTAGCCAACCAGCCTCTAAATCTAGAACTATGGACATGAGTTTGTCCTGGGTTTTCAATAGTTCTGGTTTATCATCTTTCTCTTTTGGTTCCTTGTCCTTAGCTTTAACACAATCTTTGTATTGATCTCTTGATATTCTCATCTCAGGTAGAGCTAGGATAGATTTCTCTAGAGTGGTCTGAGCTACCTCTATGAGTTTTTTGCATATCGCTAGCCTCTCCTTTTCTAACTCTCCTTGTGGGTAAATCCTTTCATGCTGCTCCACATTCGGTCCATTCTTTATTCTAGCTTGGTAAGCTTTCAACCACATATCTGAATTGTCCGTTTTTGGGTCGGCTAGAATTGATCTTGGTTTCTCTGAATATCGTGTAGGCAGTGGAATAGTAACTTCTTCCCGAATCTTTGGTTCTTTAGATTTCTTATTGCTACGCCTATGTTTCTTGTCTTCTTTGTTTTTGTTTTTCATCCATTTTTCTTTGAGCTTTTCTCTCCTTTCCTTCTACTTTTGGCTTTTCGTTGCCAGAGTGCTCTCGTGAGGGTCTTTTGAATCTTCCACTATTTGAATCCTGGGGTCTAAGGTTTTACTGTTCTCTTTAGGTCCGTTCGTTTTCCTTCTTGTTCCTTCGTTCGTGCTCGTGTAATGGCCTTTAATGGTATGGTGTATTCCTTGTCACTTCCCGATGCTTCTATCACTTCGATCAGATTAATAGGTGCAGTGTCTTGAGCCTTATTGGGTTTTTTTGGGCAATCTCTAAAGAGATGTTCCTTTCCACAATCACTGCAATACCCTTCCCAAGTCCTAGGAGGTGGTTGGTTGTGTGGCCGAGTGCATTCTCTGATAAAGTGGTCTCCTCCGCATCTACAACACGGTCCTCTTGGCACAGGTGGTCTGATAGGGGGTCTTACGGGTGCATGTGCTTTAGGTGTGATGTACATTATTGTCGCTACCTCTGGTCCATAGTTATTGTCATAACCGTCGTATCCATAGTATTGCGGGTCATAAACTTGCTCGTACTCCATTATACTAGCATCATAGGAGTAGTACTCTCCTTGGGATTGCTCATATCCTGGGTTCATTGATTCTACACTGGCTATTGGTGATTGTGGCACTATGGTTCTTTCTAAGTTTTCTTGTGGTTGGGCATACTTGACAGGTACCACATGTTGGGGAAGTGGTGGTTGTGGTCCTAACATTGGCTGAGGTTTCCCAAATTGTCCTTGGTCATATGGTCTAGGTGCTCCTAGTGGCGCTAGGTAGGGATAATACCTTGGAATCTCCCTACCTGGTTCTCTAGGTGGGTATCCATATGGCTGATACTGAGGTGGGTTTAAAGGTCGTGTCTGCCTATTGAATGGGAAATTCTCCGTGGTATGGTTGGTGTATTTTTGTTTGATGTGGCAATACAAAGTGGTTCCTTGATGGGGGCTGCCTATTGTAGGGGTAAGCTTGAGGTACACATGTTCCTCCTTGCACACACATGTGAGTGGGATGATCACCTCCATGTAGGCTACATCTTCGTGACATGGGTATTCTCAATGAAGGATGCTGGTAGTTCCTTTGTCCTTGGACTCCCAATTTCTTCGCCACCAGCTCCACTAATTCTTCTATGTTACTAGAGTTGGATGTTACTGTGCTTCGAGTGTCTTCAGATTTAGTAGGACTGGTTGTACTCTTGAGATCATTTGCTAGGTTGTCCTCTAAGTCGATACATTCTTGAAGAGATTCATTTAATGTCTGTAGTCTCTTCACATAGACTAAAGTTCTTAAAGTCCCGTTCATTAGTCCGTCCAAGAATAAAGATTTCATTTTTTGCTGCGTTGGTCTTTCTGTTACTGGGTATCTATCAACATACTGACTAAATCTTTGGGCAACTATTTTTACAGTTTCATTGGGGTTCTATTTAAAGCTATGGATTAAAGATGAGGAGTTGTGTTTAATCCCTCTTTTGGTGAATTCCCCTATGAATTCTTGAAAGAATTGTTCAATATCTCCAAATTGGTTGGGGTCTAGTGGCTGGAACGAAGTCAGAGCCATTCCTGTGAGAGTGATTCCAAAGGACTCATACTGCACAAAGAAATCGTCCACTTATTTAGCTCTTAGAACTTGTTTAAATTCCACTATGTGGTCGTATGGTTCTCCCATTCCATCATAGTGATTTCTCATACATTTGGCCACCTGAATTGGTCTTAATCTTCTCATGGGCTCTGGCTGTCTAGGCCTTAAAGGAATTGCTGGTATGATTGGATGCATTCCAGGTTGCGCTCCTAGTGGTGGTCTTGGTCTTACTGATGGCCTATGTAGGTTGCCTACTCTAGGGTGTGTCTGTTTGTGTGCTTGCATCCAGGGCATTGTAAATTGTACATGGGTTCTATTTGGAATGCTCTTATGGCTTGTTTGTCCCGACATTGTATGTTCAAACTCCTGTTGTGTCTTGAAAGGGTTTTGCAAGGTTGTTGCCTACTCTCGCTGAGGGAATACTGGAAAGCCCATATACTTCAATCGAGCTCTATCTATGGCATCAACAAGCCAATACCTTCTTTGGTTCTTGTCTAGGTATGTTACTCTAGACTTGTCTTCAGGATCTTTTAACTCGTAAAATGTCATCGTGCTTTCTTCCCGTCCTTGTGTAGGTGAGTCAGTTTGTAGCAGTAAATCTGATCCATGGATTAAATAGACCTCTAGTAAATAGTCAACTTGAGGTATCAAATCCGCTCTCAAGATTCGAGTTACCACTGATTTGCCTCTAGGAGTGGTTACCAACTCCTCATGGTCTAGGCTTCTTGAAACTTCTTGCCCTTCCAATCCTCCTCTCTCGTTGATCATTTCTGGGTTTTCTGTCACTACGTAGATTTGACCCAACTTATCCATGTATGCTCCTCCTTCATACTTGACGGCTGGTCTGGGCACAATTGTGGAATTGGTGGAGGTCACCATCCGGGCAACTGATCTATTTAAACCATCCACGTAGATAGGAATCTCCTGGGCATTAGTAGACACATATTGCAGAGGGATGTGGTACTCCCCCTTCTATAGTAGACATGAAGTTTCTCCCGGGAACAGGACCATGCATGTCTTTTGAAGCCATGGGTATCTTCTCATCCGAATCACTCGAGGTGTCGGAATAGGCAGAGTGGTGACTGACATGAGCTGTACTTCCTACAGATGATATAACACTTCTCCGGCTACTTAGAACCCCTCCAAACCTCAAGTCCATCCACTCTCCTGGGGCTTCCTTGGGCTATAATTCTCTCCCTAAGTGGCTCGTCAAATGCCTCAATTTTACCCTTGAAAATGCTCAAAGTGTTCTGGACGATACCACTTTGGCGATACTGCCCTAGGCGATACTAGCTTGTCGACGATACGATACCCCTACCAGTCGTGATACGATACTTGGGTATTCAATGATACGATACCAGAGGACTAAACAATACGATACTGCTTTTCACACGATACGATACCACTACTCTGTGTGATATGATACCATGTGCTTCAGGGGATACAATACCACCCGAAGGCACGATACGATACTACTGCAGAGCACGATACGATATTGGAAATCCTAACGTACGATACTAGTGCAAGTCACGATACGATATCACACACCCGCACGATATGATACCAAAAAATACTCATGATGCGATACCGGTATGATACGATACCAAAACAATGCATGATATGATACTTGATTCCTATGCAATACGATACTTCTGTTCTACACGATATGATACCAAGAGGGTCAACGATACGATACTCGATTTGTACACGATACGATACCATGACCGGGGCGATACGATACCAAGTAGACTGCAATATGATACCACTAGCAGATTGCGATCGCGATAGCAACTTGACGATGTAATACCAGAAATGGTATCATGATACCTCAAGTGGTATGCGACGATAAGATACTTCGGCGAGTATCGCGATACAAGGGAATTTTGGTATCGCAATAACAAAACTCAACCGATCGTGATACTACAACCAAAATAACTCCAAATGTAAAATTTTTTTCACCCCTTGGTTTCTCGCTCACTCCTCTTCACTCATCACCCTCTGTCTTACTCAAGAAGACTCTAAAAACTCTCTCTCCCACCCCGTGATACCAGATATGCCTTTAATCATGTGTTAATGCACTTCTACAATGTTTTTGATATTGAAATCTTGAGGTAGCTTACCTTTGTGATACCCTACTTGAACCTTGAGTTCCCTAGGTAGCTTTGAAGGCTTGGATTGCACGATACCACTCGGGTGATACTGGTCGTTGGCTGCAGACGATACCACTCTCTGAGCAAGTGTCAAATGAAGTACCTCTTTTTGGTTTTTATAGTTTCTCATGACTGAGGCCTATCCTACACTAACTTGGCAATTTTTTTGGATTTTCCTTGGTACTTTCAACCTACTCCTACTCCAATTCTCTTCTTGACCTAGCTCTAACTCTTTCTTCTCTCCCTCTCTCCTAACCCTAAACCTAAAAACTCATTACACACACCTCTAAGATGTGAAGTAACAAGTGCTGAAGTGTTTGACTACTTGCCACTGAACGAATTCACTTCTACAAGTACAATTCCTTCACTCTAGAGCTAAAACCATCACGAAGGCACCTTGGTTGGGTGTGTTCCTCGGCAACGGTGCCAAAAACGTGTGTACCTAAGTCACGAAGTCTTAGGGACTTATGCCAAAGAGACTAAATCTTGTTTGCCACACAAGTGTGTATAGTGGTGGATTGACACACGCTTAATTATCAATCCAAAGAACAGACCTAACCAAGTGTATGAGGACGTGTGCACACATGATGGATAATGAAATGGTTCAGCTACAATGCATGAGAAAGGACTAAACTACCTCTCCAACTCACTTAATCTCTGAAAGTGTCTGCTGCGATACCACTTACAGTAGTAAATACAAATTCGAATGTATCTCCTAGCTCCAAACTCCGAATATGACAACCGCTCTTAAAGTTATGACCAAAACAGTGAATGGTGGGAAACACACACACTCACTCCACAACTCTTACTTGCTCACACACACACACTACAGTAGCTCAAAAGTGATGGGGAGGGATAGACAACAGTCCTACACACACATTCCAAACTTCACACACACACAAAATATCATAGAGAAGATGAAAATTTGCAGGAAAGAAGAGAATTCAAAATTCTGAAGCTCTCCTTCTTCACAATGGCAAAAAGTCTTTACAAAGAGTCACAAAGTGACTTATATACATGTGCCCTAAAAATGGTCCTTTCACACATGACCGACACTTTATCGACTGAGCTCTAATTTCTTACTATTTTACAAGAGATATATTACAATGATGTGGGATTATGCATCTAGAGGACTCCTCTCGTGCATTTACATAGCTTTGAGGGAATTTCCTAAGATTTTGAAGAAGAAAAATATGCCCATTAATTTGAAAAATTTGGGCTCTCCTTTTGTGCCTCTTTGTTTTGCAACAGTGGAAAATGCTATTTAGCCATTAGTTTCATGTACTATGGAGACATCTGTTAGCTCCAAAGAATGCATGATACTTTGCTGCCTCTTTTTATAGGTGGACAATCTAGTGCTAGTCCTAATGAGGCAACTTCTGAGCCTTTATAAGTTTCATGTGATGATGTAGATCATTCCATTTTTTATGCAGATTTACATGGCCCACTTGTTGATGAGAGACTTGATATTGAGGAGGTAGAAACTATGTCAAAATGGCTGGTGTAGACTTTGCATGACAACAATTAGATGGAGCTCTCTCATATCGTACTCATTCTGGCTCTCATAGTTCTTCTTTTGCATTAGATTGTTATGATATGGCTGCCTCTAGTCTCTTTGATGAGAATGAGCCTGTTTTGTTTGATGAAGCACAAAATTCAGAAAATTGGGTGGCTACTATGCAATTTGAATATGATGCTATTTTCAAGAATGGTATGTGTTCTTTATGTGACTTGCCTTCTGGCAATAAGACCATTGGCACTAAGTGGGTATACAAGCTAAAGTGTAAGCTTGATGGAACAGTTGACAGGTATAAGGTTAGACTTGTTGCAAAAGGTTATGCTCAAGAAAGAGGCATTGATTTCGATGAAACCTTTCCTCCTACATGTCGAATGACTATTGTTTGTGGCATCTCTACACTTGCAGCTCATCATGGTTGGAATGTACGTCAATTGGACATTAAAACTGCATTTCTGAATTGTGATTTACAAGAGGAAGTTTATGTTTTTTAGCCTCGTGGATTTGCACAAAAAGGGCATGAGAACAAAGTGTGCAAGTTGAAGAAGGCATTATATAGTTTGAAGCAAGCACTACATGCTTGGTATGAAAAGATACATGCCTACCTGATTGCACATGGTTTTGAGATCAGTCCAACTGAGAGCACCTTATATGTTAAGCATGCAAATGATGTGCTTCTAATCATTGTTGTCTATGTTGATGACATGCTACTCATTGGTCCTCATGGGAAGCATATTGCTGATTTTACGACTGATTTGCATGCCTCATTTGAGATGTCAGATTTGGGGCATTTGCATCATTATTTGGGCATTCAATTTATGCAAGTTGATGGTGGAATAACTTTGTGTCGAACCAAATCTATTGACACATTATTGCAGCATTTTGGCCTTTGAAGACTGCAAACCTATTGCCACTCCTATGGAGATAGGTTTACGATTGAGTCTTCATGATGCCAGAGATGCATTTGATGTTGTTTTCTATCAGCAGGCATTTGGATGGTTGATTTATTTATGCATCACTTGGCCAAATATTTAGTTTGGTGTCTCACAATTCAGCAGGTTCATGCATTGCCCAAGTGTCAAGCATTAGCAGGTGGTTAAGTGAATTTTTTTTTGCTACTTGAGTGGTACCCAACTACTTTGATTGTTTTATCCCAAGGGGGGATCACTACCACCAAATTTACATGCTTTTTTTGACTTTGAATGGGTTGGTTGCTATGACACTCGTGTGTCCACTAGTGGTTTTTGCTTCATGCGTGGTAGCTCATGCATATCTTGGTTGAGCAAGAAGCAATCTACTGAGGCCACTTCTAGTTGTGAGGTTGAGTATAGGACAGTTTTCACAATGATTGTTGAGTGTGTGTGACTCAGATGCCTTATGGTTGGTTTGGGTGTTGGTCAGTCTTCTGCCACCACCATGTTCACTAATAGTCAAAGTGCATTCGTCGTTGCAAGAAACCCTATGTTCCATGCTCGCACTAAGCACTTTGAGGTGCACTATCATATATGTCAGGGAGAGGTTCTCTATTGGAGAGATCAACTTGGCATATGTGCCCACATAGAACATTTCAAAGCTTTTCATGAAGGCTCTACTTAGGGAGAAGTTTGAAGCTTTCCACAAAGTTTTGTGGATTGATTCCACATAGCTTGACACTTCCTTATACATGAGTGCCAGCTCCTTGTTCACCTCATCACTTACAGGGGGGATTTGTTGATAAATTTAGGTAGAGATGTGTGTGAACACTCTAGGACCATTGGGGAACTTTTTTCCCTCTTTCAGAGGTTTTTTCCCTCGGCTTGTATATACGCCTATAGCCCTAAAGGTTAATAAAAATAATAATACATTCAGAATTGTGTGTTGTCGTCCAAAATTCTTCTTCTTCTTCCTTGTGTTGTTTGTATGCTCCCACATACCTCAAACTCCAACATGCTTGAGACCTAGGAAATGCATAAGCTTACTCATCTAAGAGACATCAAAATCAATGTTAGGATTGAGTTATGCATAAGTAAATCAAGCATCCAATGGCCTATGGATAGAGAAAAACATCAAATGCATCTCCAACATCATGAAAACTCAATCCTAAACCTATTACCATGGGAGTGGCAATAGTTTTGTAATGTCAAAGGCCAAAATGTTGTAATAATGTGTCAATATATTTTCTTTGGAACAAAGATAGTCCTCCACCATCTTGCATAAATGAAATGGCCAAATAATGATGCAAATGCCCAAAATATGACATCTCAAAAGAGTCATGAAAATCAGCCTTAAATTTAACAATATGCTTCTCATTAGAACCATTGAGTAGCATTTCATCAACATATACAATAATGATTAGAATCATTAGCATGCTTAACACATAAGGTGCTCCGAGTTGGATTTTTCTCACAACCATGTGCTAGTAAATAGGCATGTATCCTTTCATACCAAGGACATGGTGCTTGCTTCAACCCATAAAATGCTTTTTTCAACTTGCACACTTTGCTTTCATGCCCTTTATGCACAAAATCACAGGGTTAAAATACATACATTTCTTCATGTAAATCACCATCTAGAAATGTATTTTTAATGTTTAGTTGATGTACATTCTAACCATGATGAGCTACAAGTGCACAAATGCTATGAACGGTGGTCATTCAACATTGGAAGCAAAGGTCTCATCAAATCAATGCCTCTCTCTTCAGCATAACCTTTTGCAACATGCCGAGTCTCATACCTATTAATTGTTCCACCACGCTTACATTTTAGCTTGTATACCCATTTAGTGACATGGCCTGTTTTCCTAAAGACAAATCACAGAACGATCGAGTACCATTCTTCATGATAGCATCATATTCTAATTGCATAGCAGCCATCCCATTTTTTGAATTTTGTGCTTCATCAAAAGAAACAAGCTAATTCTCATCACAAAATCTAGAGGCAGCCATTGCATAGTAATCTCATGCATAGGAAAGACTATGAGAGTTTGAACAGGTATGATATGACAAAGGTGCATCTAATTTTCTATCTCTCAAAGTCTATACCAATAATTTAGCCATAGTTTTAGCCTCTTTTATGTTATCCCTCTCATCAACAAGCATGTTATGTAAATTTGCATTAGAAAAGGAATACTTGGCATCATCATTTGGA
This sequence comes from Ceratopteris richardii, assembly GCA_020310875.1. Classification (NCBI taxonomy): domain Eukaryota; kingdom Viridiplantae; phylum Streptophyta; class Polypodiopsida; order Polypodiales; family Pteridaceae; genus Ceratopteris; species Ceratopteris richardii. Next base: position 123,928,745 of record CM035407.1, read on the forward strand.
ACTTGTAAAGGCTAAAAAATTGCTTCATTTGGACCAGAACTTGATTGTCCACCTATAAAACAAGGCAACAAAGTGTCATACACATCCTTCGAGCTAACTCATATCTCCTTGGTACATGAAAGTAATGGCTAAATTGCATCTTCCACAAAAATAGCATCACGACTAATCGAAATGTGTTTAGTCCATGGATGATACATACAATAATTTTGCTTTCAAAACTATACCCAACAAAAATACATTTCACTACTCTATCATCCAATTTTCTATGTTGTTATTCAGGAAGTAATGCATATGTCAGACAACCAAAGACATGCAAATGAGCAAAAGATTGTGTGTGATGATGCTAAGCCTCATATGGAGTGATAGATTGTAGTGCTTTGGTAGTATACCTATTGCAATACAAATGTTGCACACATAACAACTTCAAGCTAGAAGCTATGTGGTAAAGCTTGAATTTTGACCATAGACCTTGCCATTTCCATGAGAGATTTATTTTTTCTTTCATCGACTCCATTTTGTTGAGGTGTATACGGCATTTTATGCTGATGTCTTAAACCACACTTAACCATATATGCATTAAAATCAGAAGACATGTATTTCCCCCTCGATTGGAAGAGAGAGTGCCCAATTTACATGCAAACATATTTTCAATTGTAACCAAGCAATTGTTTGAAGCACATAAACACTTTGGACTTTTCTCTCAATGGATACAACCATGCATGCCTAGAGAAGTCATCAATAAAATTCACAAAGTAAATATGGTTCCTAAATGAAGGTGTTTGCATAGCACCATAGAAATCACTATGAACAAGTTGCAGTTTATGAGGAGCTTGAACTAAACCATCTTTTAGGAAAGAGGAATGCTACAAAATACAGCCTTCATAGACATGTTTACAAGGTGCCTCAAGTTTGGGCATAGAGGACATCATTTCAGATTTCTGCAAAGTGAAGCAAACTAGCAAAGTTCAGATGACCAAAGCATGCATGCTAGATATTTGCATCTAAGATAGCCTAAGAATATTGAACTACACATGTTAAATCATTCATAGATTTTGCATAGTCTATGAGCTTATATAGCCCATGACATAAAATGCAAGAAGCAATAATAACATCATCATTTGAGAGGTCATGAATTGTACATATGTCATCAACAAAGACAATCGAGAATAATAACATCACCATTTGAGAGATCATGAACTATATATCTATCATCAACAAATTTGACAACCAATCCAATCTTTGCTAATGTTGAAACTCACAAAAAGTTTTTCTTGATCCCTAGGACATATAAAGCATCTAAAAATGTGAAAGGAATTCCATCAATAGTAGTGAGAATGATCTTAACAACTCACTGGGACAGACTCAAGTGAATTGAAGAAATTGTGTTGTGAGGTAACATGTTTGGTTGCCCCACTATCAAACTACCATCTGAGACTATTGCAAACATACATTATGAACAATGGCGATGCACCACAATGGACTCTCCTTCTCTAGAGCTCCATGATGATACCCTCGTGATAAGAAACCAAGCTCCATATGCCACACATAGTATTCCACACCGAGGCTTTAGAATACACAAAAAACACACAATGTATAGACCATGACCACAAATTTCTTAGGTCAAATAAATGCGGTCAAACTTATTGTCTGTGGTTGACTAGGACACTATACATTTTATTAAAGAACATATACAAAAGTGTTTGACGGTCATTTGGCCTTTCACATGGACACTAATGGTAACAATCTCTGACTAAAGGCCAATATGGCCAAAGTGTCTATGGGAAAAAAATAAAGAATGATAAAGAATAATTGAGTGTAAGTGTACAAACTATACCTTCCACCTAATGGGCATGCTACACAAAATACAAGGAACTGTGTAAGATCATGGATCAAATAACCCCCATCAAGTGACAACAATGTTGAAAGCTATCATGTGGTAGAGCTTTCATCAAAGCCCCTACATCATTATCTTAAGTATGAAACTTCTCAAGAATAATGCACTCAATGGCTAACTATTCTCTAATGAAGTGATATCGCACCTTAACGTGCTTGGTCTTTGCATGATAGATGGGATTCTTAGCCAACACAATGGCACTTTGACTATCACTGAGAAAACGAGCTACATGATGAGGTAGACCCATATCACAAGCAAGATGGGAAAGCCACCATGCTTCTTTACATGCCTCACTTGCTACAACATAGTCTACTTTTGTAGTGGAAACAACTATACATTCTTGAAGATGAGATCTCTAGGAGATAACACCTCCAGCAAAATAAAAAATGTACACTGATGTAGACTTGTGATTGTCTACACAACTAGCATAATCAGAATCTATGTAACCAATAATGGGTGCTTTCCCTCTACCCGAGCATAAACACTTGGCCTTAGTGCCACTCAGATATCTCAAAATCATCTTGACTACTTCCCAATGCTTCTTGCTAGGATTAGACATATATCTTCTCACAACTCCCACTCCAATTGCAATGTCTGGTCTTGTAGCTACCATAGCATACATGAGACTACCAATAGTATACTGATAAGGACAATATTGAATGTATTACCAAGTGAATGTACAAAGATAAGTGACCCCGTTAGAGTTATCGGCATATATACAAGTCGAGCAAAAAAAACCTCCTAAAGAGGAAAAATCATACGGGCAATCCTAAGTGTGTTCACACACATCACTACCAAAATATATCAATAGTAAATCTCCTTTGTAGATATTGTTGGTCTATTGGTGATCGGATGTTTGTTCATGATGTTGTTGCATGGGATTCTCATTGGAACACACTAATTAAGTGACATACATGTAGGGAACCACTCTCCCTATCTCATACAAGTGGTCTTAATCATGTGAAAAAAGTGCACCCCCAAATTTAGGAGATACTTGAGTAATCAACATTGAGTTGAAAGTGAAATGATGATTAATAAGAGCTTTGAATCTTAATTTATTATGGTGGAAAGGTAGAACTTGTAATACCTTTCCTTTAATATGATATGTTGGTTTCCAAGAGTTGGATCTTGACTTTGAACACTCCCTGTCAAGCTTCAACTTGTGATGAATTGGCAAGCACTTTCAATCCAATGCATATCTTGAACCTAAATAACTTGATACTATCCAAATGCTTTTGTGATCACATCAAGCACTTGATCCTTTGTACTTATATGATGTATTTTTACCTCATTTGCTACTACCTTTTCTCTAACAAAGTGTTAAGGTACCTCAATGTTTGTAGTCCGTGCATAAAAGATGGGATTGGATGTGAGGTGTACACTGCTTAGGTTTTCGCACAAGATTGGAGATTGATCAACTTGCATAAGTCTCTAGAGAGCTTCATAAAACACATGTGACTTGAGCTAATCATTTATACCTAGCTTGAATAGCTGAGAGGAGAAATTTTGGGTTGCTTCTTTGACACCATGACAAAATTCTTGATCAACATTACCATGTATCCACTTATATTCTTCCAATCTTCTTTGGATCCTCCCAAAATTGCATTAGTGAATTCTTTAACATGGACATTACCATCACATGGATAATATAAACCTTCATTTATTATCCCTTTCAAATATATGAGCATCCTTCTAGTTTCTTGAAGGTATGATACTTTTGGTTCCTATATATATTGAGGTAACATGTCTACAATTCATGATAGATGTGGTAGTCTTATGGTTGCATATATTTAGCAACCCATCAAAGACCTATACAAAGAGATGTCCTCCACTAGTTTAACTTCATATCAAGTGAATTTGACATTCACTTCCATAGGATGTTCAATTTTCTTGCTCTCAAGCATGTCCTACTTTAATAGGTCAATCAAGTACTTCTTTGCATTAGTTGTATTCCTTCTTCTTTGTAAACTACTTCAATTCCTAATGAGTACTTCAGCTCACAAAGGTCTTAGAGTTTGAACTCCTTCCAAGTCCCATCTTGGTCATCATCCATGATAATAAGATCATCAACATATATGCATATGTATATCTATTTACCTTCTTTTCTCTTTGAGAATAGTGTGACCTAATTGATTTTTTTCAATCCATGGTTCTCGACATATCCATTCAATCTTTGATTCAAAACCTATGCAACTTGTTTTAAACCATATAGTGCCTTCTTGAATCCCATTTAATTTGAATTTGCCTTGATTCATCCATGTCTTCTACATGTGCATCATTCTTCTTACCATAGAAAGGAAGTAGCTTATCAAATGCTAGATCCCTTGAGAACTTCACCTCCTATATGTGTAATTTATAACACTTATAATGTTACCATTAGTGTCCATGTGAAAGGCCAAATTGCCATCGAAAACTTCTTTGTATATGTTCTTTAATAAAACATATAGTGGTCTCGTCAGTCACATACTGTAAGTTCAACCGCATTTTGTAACACCTAAGAAGTCTGTGTTCGTGTTCCATGTGGACTGTGTTTTTCTTGCATAGTCTATAGCCTCTATGTGGAGTACTGTGTGCAGCCCAAGAGCTCGATTTTCTACTTTGAGGATATCATCATGGAGATCTCGTGAAGGAGAGTGCACTATGGTGCATCACCATCGAAATACTTCACTGGTATCAGAGCATTTCAATGCAAAAGATTTGTTCATTTTGTGCAAGCGAAGCGAGCACCCAGCCACCCACCAAAGGCTTTCTCCAAGGTTTACGACTAAGGCGATGACCAAGGCATAGACCTTGGCATACCTTGTCATTTGAGTCACCGAAGTCATCATTTGCACCATTGGTTGTGCATGAGGGAGGATCTAAATGATCAAGGATGAGAGAGGTTCTCGATACTTCCTGAGAGGACACCCATCCAGTACTATCCCCCCCGGAGGTCGCTTAACCATGGCAGTCTCTTTCCATTAAGCTACACTCTTGTGGTGTTTGAAGAAGGGGAAAGACTAAGGTTAACATTACCTTGAACATGTTTTGGTCCCTCAAAGCTTCATTCTTTGCTTTCAAAGCTTGTTTTTGAAGCATTTTTGGGGTGTCTTTTGGAGCCATTTTGGAGTACTTTTGCACATAGTTCTCTTCACACAGGTCCAAAGACATCAAGAAGAGTGTTCTTTGTACTTCTCCTACAATAAATATCAATCTTTGGGGCTATGTTTTCAGCCACACTCGTAAAACTATAGGTTTCTCGAAAGGTTTTCAGTTTTGGTGGAAGCAACTGCTGCAAATTTATGTAGGTTTTTGAGCCTAAAACATCAGAGTTGACAAACACATGCAGGTGTTGTTGGCTAGTTTTTGGGTTGTGCATTCAACCTTTTAGTGTCATTTTATTGCATATATTGAGCACATACACACCATGTTTGCTTGTATGCATACCACTTATGTACGTCCATGTGGTCATTGATATAGCGGTTACATTTTTTGCATAAAGCCTTTTACATTTGATAAAGAGGGTCATGGTGAGGTTTTCTTAACTGGGACACACCGAGATGTCGGGCTCTCTTCAGTGATGTAGGTGGAAGACTTACCCAACCTCGCCATCAGGGCCTAAAATTGGCAGGCATACCTAAAATTTCTTATGACAGGCATTTTTCTCGATTCTCTTTCATCTGACAATTTTTTTAAGAATTTGAAATTGTCAAATGACAGGAGAATTTTGAAAATGACAGGAAATGCAAAATGAGTTCAAATTTATATGTATGATAAATTTTTCTTTTCTTTTTTCTCTTCTATTCTCTTCTAACCTTATTACAATGGTCTCCGTTTTTTAAAATAGAACTTTTTGAGAAATCAAGATCAACAAACAAATAACAACCTGTTATCATTTTCATGCATAGAAAATGAATAAAAAAATATAATATGATGAATGAAAGTTCTAACCTTATTACAATGGTCTCCCTCTGTCGAAGTAGTATTCCATTAGCATCATGGACATGTGATCAATGTCATATGTTGCAGTAGTATCCCATTGTTCATTGCCCATTGTTCAATGTGCAATCACTGCTCGTTATTCACTTCTACCATATTGTTAGCTCTAATGACTACACATGGGGTGTAAGTTGCAAGCCATTGTGTACTCTACAAAGTTGAAAGTATGTTAGTGTCTTTAGTGAAAATGTATCAAACCTGCACTCATAGAAAGAAAAACAACTTCTCATAGATGAAAACAATGACTTGAGATTATGAAACTGCGAGTGTCAATGTACTGCAGTGCATGTTTAGTACATGCTTTATCAATAGTGTCCACATTATTATGTATTAAACTTTACAAATTACTATGAGTTGTAGTTTTTCACTCATGATTATATACAAGTTTTAGTGCCGTATTTTTGGCAGTTACTATGAGATATATCTTCTGATTGATAAATGAAGTTTTTGTGCAATATTTTTATAATATGTATCAGTTCAATATTCATCGCTATAGAGTGCTTACCTACATAATTCATTTTGGGGCGAGACTTTCATGTAGTGTAGAAGACGTGGTCAAAGTCCAAAGAAGCTCAGAGCAGAGCTTTGATAAGCTGTGATGCAGCTAAAAATGGCTACAAACTGAAAACGGCTACAAAGCAAAAACTTGAAATGTTAGAGAATCTGGTGATGGCAATGGAACCAAGCGATGGGCACTCGAACCAGATGGCTTACATGTTACATGTACCAACGGGAATAGAATGAGAAAGAAGCGGCAACATTTCTTGTTAGAAAAGAACCTAGGTTTTAGATTGTGTGCTACTTTCTCTGGCCAAGGAGCCATCGATATTTTTTTGGTTAGTTTTTTAAGAATTAGAGTCATTTTATTTAATGGGTAGTTTTTAAAATCAATGGAAAATATACCAAAAAATTGAGGATCGAATAGCAAAACATTTTTCATAAAACAACATAGAAGTTGTGGGCCCTAACCACTAACCCATTCAGAGTTTTCAGAATACAACACTGCGTGAATGACCAATCTCTTTTGTAAATGGAAGAATTGCAGATAATGCATACCAATCTATCATATATCATTTATGATATACATATATATTTACTATATATATGAATGAAGCGAAACCTTAAATTGATGCCTATCAAATGACATGTATTTTTTATCCATTGCTTTCATAGGACAGGTATGGGATTTTGACCCTCTCATTTGATAGGGAAGTTAAAATCAAACCTGTTTTGATAGGTAAGAACCCCAATGAGAGGAAAAACAGTTGTCAATTTTAGGCCCTACTTGCCATAGGAGATGTATAATAGTTGTTCATAGGTGCTTGATAAGCCTAGTTGGCTTCTATTGGGTAATTGATTATATGCAATGGAGTCAGTGATTCACTATGCAAGTAGACATCTCAATACTTACAATTTTATGATATTTTGACACTGGTCATATGCTCATTTTGTAGAGGATACTCTGGCAAAATTTTTCTAGATTTTTGGTTTTGTCAACTATATAGTGGTCGATTTACTCCTTGATACACTTATTTGTTGGTGTTTGGACTCTTCTAGCGACATTATCATTCTATTTGGTTCTCTACCATCATGGCATCAGAGGTCTCATGCACATCTGGTGGATTAGGGTCTAGTACCAGTGTTCCGAGGGGGAGCTATAACTTGCAGGGCAAAGACCATTTTGAGATCCGAAAATTTGAGGGCACAAATTTTGCTCTATGGAAGAATCAGATTAAAGATGTGCTGATTCAAAGGAGGCAATGGAAGCCAGTGAATGGAATTTCAAAGAAGTCTGCTGACATGGATGAAGATCATTGGGATGAGTTAGATGAAATGGCCAGGTCTACCATTCACTTGCACTTGGCAGATAATGTTTACTTTATGGTATTAGACTGTGAAAGTGAAGGGGAGCTTTGGAAGAAGTTTTGCAATACATATGAAAAAGAGATGGCATCAAATAAAGTGTATCTGATGAGAAAGTTATATGACCTTCGCATGAAGGGCACAGATAGTATTGTTGCTCATCTAAACGAGTTTGATGTTATATTCTCCCAGTTATAGGCTGAGAAAATGGATATGGATAATGAAATGAAAGCAGTATGGTTGTTATGCACCTTGCCATGACCATGGGGTACACTTTGCACAGCTATTATCAATAGTGCACTTGGTCGTAAAGTCATCTATGATGAAATATGTGGAGCACTCTTGAGTGGAGACTCATAGAAAATCTATGGTTGCCACTCAGAGTGGAGATGCATATAATGTTCATGATTCTTACCAAGGAAAGAATCAACAACATGGTAGGAGCAAGAAAAAGGAAAAGAATGGTCAATGGAATAAGAGTAGAAGTAAATCAAGGAAGAGGGATATCGAATGCCATTATTGTCATAAGAAAGGACACACGAAGAAAGATTGTTATGCATTAAAGAATGCTAAAGGTAAAGGACATAATGTTGATGGGCATGTTAAACAATTATCTGCACCATCTACTTCGAATGTGAAGATTGAAGAAATTAATGCTATTTTTGATGATGTTGATGTGTTGACACTTGATGGAACTATGCCAACTGAGGTTCTTATGACTGATTCTCTTTCCCACACGTGGTTGCTAGGTTCTGGTGCTTCTTTCCATGTGACATCACATAGAGAATGGTTCTATAATTATGAAGCAAAGTCTCTTGATACCATGAGACTTGGTGACTCTTACCAGTGTGACAATGTGGGATTGGAGATGTGGTTGTGCAGTTCATTGATGGTTCAAAATTTACTATGCATAATGTATGCCATGTACCTCAGTTATCACACAATTTGATGTCAGTTGGTCAAGTTGATGACCTTGGTTACAAAGTGGTCTTCTATGCTCAGTTCTTTTGTATTTCAAAGGGCAAAATGGTTATTGCAAAAGGAAGAAAAGTTGGCTCACTTTATCCTTTATTTGTATCACAGAAAGAACACTTGTTAGCTATTATTTGTATTTGGCATGATCGTTTGGGCCATATATCTCATAGTGGAATGGAAAATATTTCTCGTTCTAGCTACTTACATGTGTTACCTTTCTCTGATTTTTCATTTTGTGAGCATTGTCAATATGGAAAGCAAACAAAAAATGTGCATAGAATGCACATTGACTCTCCAATTCAGCTTTTAGATCTCATTCATATAGATGTGTGTGGTCCTATGCCCACTAGGTCCTTAGGTGGTTGTCTTTACTTTGTCACGTTCATAGATGATGCTACTAGAAAATTTTGGGTATATCTTATCAAATCGAAGGATGAGATATTCCCGAATTTCAAAAAATGGCTTGCTTTAGTTGATACTAAAAAAGGAAGTAAGATTAAGGCTTTACATTCAGATAATGCGGGTGCGTATACCTCACATGAATTTAGCCTTTTCTATCAGTCTAGAGGGATTCATAGAGAGTTTACAACTCCTTATATCCTAGTATAGAATGGTGTAGCTGAAAGGATGAATAGAACTATTCAAGATAGAGTACTTTCTATGTTGCATCATGCAAACCTCACACAAGGCTTTTGGGCCAAAGCAGTATTGACTGTAGTTCATGTGATTAACCTTTCACCTAGTACTACCAAAGGTCTGAAAGTGGCACAAAAGTTATGGACAAGGAAGCCACCATATTATGATCATCTTTGAGTTTTTGGGTGTGAAGCTTATGTTCATATACCCAAGAATCTTAGGCAAAAGTTGGACCATAAGTAAAAAAGAAAATGCATTTTTCTTGGATATGGTCGAGAAGGAAAATTTGGATATCACTTATGGATCTTAAAACACGGTCAATGATTAGAAGTAGTGATTACATTTGCAATGAGTCTAAGATGCATAAACAACCCATTAAGGAGGTTGAAGTGAGAAGAATGGTGTTTTAGGATACTAGTCCTCCAGTTAGCATGCATAAAAATGTTGCACATAGGGACGTTCAAGAGAATGTCCATTCAGATCAGTTTGCACATGTTCATGTTCAGTAACCATTGAGATGCTCTGCATGTGTCTCACATCCACCTGATAGATATGTTTGAGGTTTAGATTTTGTTATGCTAATAGATGTCGGTGAGCCTTCTTGCTACAAAGAGGCTATGTAGATAGAGGATCATGTCAAGTGGGATCATGCCATGAAGAGTGAGTTGGATTCTATTCACAAGAACGGTACTTGAGCTTTAGTACCTTTGCCAAAGGGCAATAAAGCTTTACCATGTAAATGGGTATATAAGCTGAAATTCACATTAGATAGTGCTTCTCCAAAGTATAGAGCACGAGTTGCTACAAAGGTTTTTAAGCAACAACATGGTGTTGATTTCAAGGAAATCTTCTCTCCAATGGTCAAGATGACTACCCTACCCATGTTTCTGGATTTGTTGCATTGGAGGACTTAGATCTAGTCCAAATAGATCTGAAAACTACTTTCTTGCATGGAGATCTTACAGATGAGATCTATATGGAACAACTAGCGGGTTATGTAGTTCCTGGCAAGGGAAGTCTAGTTTGTAAGCTCAAGAAGAGCTTGTATGAACTTAAATAGTCCCCTAGACAATGGTACCAAAAGTTTGATGCTTTTATGAAGTCTCAAGGCTATTCTTGAAGCAATGAGGATCATTGTCTCTACACAAAGAGATGCTCACATGGTAGCTTGATATGCTTGATACTTTATGTCGATGATATGTTGATTGCTAGGAAGTCCTCTTATGACTTGTCAATTCTCAAAAAGATGTTGAGTCAGACATTTGATATGAAGGATTTGGGGGATTCCAAACATATTCTTGGCATGCACATTACTCGTGATAGGAGTAAAAGATGCACATACTTGTCTCAAAGTGAGTACATGCCCAAACCACTTCATAGGTTTGAGTGCTAGCTCCTCATTTACTGCATCAATCTCACGAGGGATTTGTTGATATATTTAGGCAATGATGTATGTGAACACACAAGGATTGCGGAGGCACTTTTTTCCCTCTTTAGGAGGTTTTTTTCACCCAACTTGTATATATGCCTATAACCCTAACTGGTCACTTATGTTTGTACATTCTCTTGGTAATACATTTAGTATTGTGTGTTGTGCTCCAAGCTTCTTCTTCTTCTTCCTTGTGCTATTCGTGTGCTTCTGCAGACCTCAAACTCCAACAAAAGAAGCCAACTAGCCTTATCGAGCACCTATGAACAACTATCATACATCTCCTATGGCGAGGTTGGGTAAATGAGGAATATGCTTCTCATGAGGATCAGTGAGCAGCATGTCATCAACATACACAACAATGATATTAGAAGCACATTATTTGCATGTGTGACATATAAGGTGCTCTCAGTTGGATTGCTCTCAAAACCATGTGCAATCAGGTAGGCATGTATCTTTTCATACCAAGCACATGGTGCTTGCTTCAAAACATATAATGCCTTTTTCAACCTGCACAGTTGGTTTTCATGCCCTTTCTGCACAAAGCCATGGAGCTGAAAAACATACACTTCTTCATGCAAGTCACCATTCAGAAATGCAGTTTTAATGTCCAACTAATGTACATTCCAATCATGATGATCTGCAAGTGCAAAGATGCTATGAAAAGTAGTCATTCCACATGTAGGAGCAAAGGCCTCATCAAAATCAATGCCTCTTTCTTGAGCACAACCCTTTGCAACAAGCCTAGCCTTACACATGTCAACTGTTCCATCAAGCTTATGCTTCAGTTTGTATACCCACTTAGTTTTAATGGACTTCTTGCCAAGAAGCAAGCCACATAAAGACCAGGTACCGTTTTTCATAATGGCATCATATTCTGATTGCATAGCAACCATCCAATTTTCAAAATTTTGTACTTCATCAAACAAAACAGGCTCATTCTCATCACAAAGACTAGAGGCAACCATAGCATAACAATCTAAAGCAAAAAAAGCAGTATGAGAGCCTAAATGAGTATGATATGACAGAGGTGCATCTAATTTGCTATCTCACAAAGTCTGCACCAACCATCTAGGCATAGTTTTTGCCTCCTCTATATCAGTTCTCTCATCAACAAGTGCATCATGTAAATCTACATAAGAAATGGAATGATTTGCATCATCACATGAAACATGTAAAGGCTGAAAAGTAGCCTCATTTGGACCAGCACTAGAGTGTCCACTTGTAAAAAGAGGAAACAAAGTGTCATACATGTCTTTGGAGCTAACTGATGTCTCCTTAATACATGAAAGCAATGGCTGAATAGCATCTTCCATAAAAACAACATCACATCTAACCAAAAGGAATTTAGCCTCTGGATGATAGATAAAATAGCCTTTGCTTTCAGAACTATACCCACTAAAAATACATTTCACTGCTTTATAGTCCAATTTCCTACATTGTTGTTCATGCACTAATGCATATACCAGACAACCAAAAACATGCAGGTGAGAAACAAATGGCTTGCGACCATGCAAAGCCTCATATGGAATGATAGACTGCAATGCTTTAGTGGGACACCTATTAAGTACATATGTTGCACACATATTAGCCTCAAACCAAAAACTATGTGGTAAAGCTTGACTCTTCACCATACACCTCGCCATCTCCATGAGTGACCTGTTCTTCTGTTCAAGAACTCCATTCTTTTGAGGTGTATACGGCACTATACATTGATGTTTTATCCCATGTTGAGCCAGAAATGCATTAAAATAAAAAGACATGTATTCCCCCTGATCAAAACGAAGGGTGCCCATTTTACATATTGACAACTTTTCAGCCAAAACCAAAAATTGTTTGAAGCACATAAACACTTTGGACTTTGCTTTCAATGGATATACTCATGCATGCCTGTAAAAATCATCAATGAAACTCATGAAGTAAAGATAGTTCTCAAAGGAAGGTGTCTGCATAGGACCACAGACATTAGTGTGTACAAGCTGCAATTTTTTAGTAGCTCGAACGAAACCATCTTTTGGGAAGGAGGAACGTTGTATTTTGCCCAAAATACAGCCTTCATAGACATGTCTACCATGTGCCTCAATTTTGTTGAAGATGAATATACATGATCATTTTCACATGATCTATGCTTGGATAAATTTACCAAATATGAAGATAAAGGAAAAGAAGAGAAAAGAAAAAAAAAGGTCTAGTCAAAATTCATGATGAGTAAAAGATACAATATCTGCCTTGTAGTTAGTGGCATGTAGTGGGCAAAATGGTGAGTTAAAAAGGAGGCACAAACTTCTTCACATGCTCATTGGTTATACAAGTGGAGTGAGAGCATGTTCTAAACAAGGAGAGGAAGAGGCAAGAGCTCCCAATAGTCAGATCATTTTGTCATTTTGTCTTTCCATAGACTCCTTCCTGCCACACGTCATTTTGTACATAGCTCTATTGTGAAGCTCATATCTTAGTGTATGTGTCACCATTTCTTGCGTTTAAACACTCATTGAAAAGATTATCTTGTGTCCTTTCTCTATATCAGATATCTCCTTCAAAGCTTGTATATTCTGGGAGATATCAGTAAAAGAGTGAAGTCTAGGTTTTTAGCATACCTATGTAGACAAGTATTCTATTTTGGTCGGTTAATTTTCCTAACCAAAATATGTCCAAATTGCTTGACTTTTAGCGTATTAGAAAGATCTTTGCATGTAATTTATATGTCTCAAATATGGCATTGAAAGAGTTTATAATTTGGGAGACATTCATCAGAGAGTGAGTGCAGTTTCTTAGTATACTTGTGTGTGGAGGTGGTCTATTTTGGTTAGTTGAGTTTCTTGACCAAAAATCATCCAAATTACTTGTTTTTCGGCTTGTTGGAAAGCTATTTGTGTGTAAGTTTTTGAGTGAAATAGCTTCCACAAAGGATATATATTCAAGGAGTTATCAATCCAAGAGTGAAGTTTAATTCTTTAGCATACTTGTGTGGATAGGTAGTTCATCTTGATCAGTTACGTTTCCTAATCAAAACTTGTCCAAATTAAGTTACTTATAGCTTGTTAGAAAGCTCTACTTGTCTACTTTGATTGACAAAAGGTAGAGGTCCATTTGAGTTTTGTATTGAGAGCAACAAGCTATCTAAGGTGCGGTTGTTTGTCTAAGTGCTGGACATACAAGGGTTCACTACACGTTTTCGTTGCGCATAGGAGAACTCAATCTCCACAATTGGTATCAGAGCAAACTTGGTGCTGAAGCTTCATCAATAGAGTTGGAGTTAAAGTAAAGCAAAAAAGGAGCTACAAAACAAGGGAGAGCTTCACAAACGCAAGAGCAAAGGACAATATAACTATTCGAGGTAACTCTCAAAGTTTTTGATAGTCTTCAATGGTTGACTTGGGTCAACAAGTAGAGAAATTGGATAAGGATAACTATCCCGTGTGGAAGTTTAGAATGACCAACTACCTAATGGGCAAAGGCTTGTGGGGTATTGTGAGCAGCGATGATCCTCAACCTCAAATCAATCAAGCTACAACCACCGAAGTCCAAAGAAGGCAAGCAAAAGAATGGGAAGAGAGGAATATTTGCAGAGAAAAGAGGCACAAAAGAGGAGCCCCAAAATTTTCAAATTAATGGGCATAATTTTCTTCTTCAAAATCATAAGAAATTCCCTCAAAGCTATGTAAATGCACTAGAGGAGTCCTCTAGATGCATAAGCCCAAATCATTGTAATATATTCTTTGTAGGAATTTAGAGATAATTCAATAAAGTGCCGATCACTTGTGTGAAACGAACATTTTTAGGGCACATGTATATAAGTCACTTTGTGACTCTTTTGTAGAGACTTTTTGCCATGGTGAAGAAGGAGAGCTGAAATTTTGGGTTTGCTTCTTTCCTGTAGATTTTCATCTTCTCTATGATCTTTTGTGTGTGTGTGAAGCTTGGAATGTGTGTGTAGGTTTGTTGTCTACCCTTCCCCATCACTTTTGAGCTACTGTAGTGTGTGTATGAGCAAGTATAAGTTGTGGAGTGAGTGAAGGTGTTTCCTGCCATTAACTATTTTTGCCATAACTTGAAGAGCGGTTGTCAGATTTGAGTGAAAAAGTCACCAACAGATGCATCTTGTTGAGAGCTTCGAAATAAATCTAGTATTGGCCATATTTGGAGTTCAGAGCTAGGAGAAAGATTCTAATTTGTAATTACTATTGTAAATGGTATCATGGTAGACACTTCTAGAGATTGAGTGAGTTGGAGAGGTAGTTTAGTCTTTTCTCATGCCTTTTAGCTAACCCACTTCACTTTCCATCACGTGTGCACACGTCCTCATACACTTGGTTCATGTAGTTCTTCGGATTGATAATTAAGCATGTGTCAATCCATCACTATACGCACTTGTGGGGCAAATGAGATTTAGTCTCTTTGACACAAGTCCCTAAGACCTCGTGACTTAGGTACACACGTTTTTGGTACCATTTTTGGGGAGCACACTCAACCAAGGTGCCTTCGTGATGGTTATAGCTCTAGAGTGAAGGAATCGTACTTGTAGGAGTGAATTCGTTCAGTGGCAAGTAGTCAGACACTTTAGCACTTGTTACTTCTCATCCCAGAGGTGTGTGTAATAAGTTTTTAGGTTTAGGGTTAGTATTGGAGGAGAGAAGGAAGAGTTAGGGTTAGGTTAGAGAGAGAAGAGGAGTAGGAGTAAGTTGAAATCATCAAGAAAAATACCAAAAAAATTGTCAAGTTAGTGTAGAATAGGCTTCAAGCATCACAAACTATAAAAACCAATTTTTTTTTTTCATTTGACACTTGCCCGGGAGTTGGTATCGTCTGTAGACTGCGATTAGTATCATCGGTGCGGTATTGCACTAGGTGAGCTAAAGAAAGGAGCTCGGAGCACACATTTGGATTGAGACATTCTAGAAGGTAAGCCACATAAGTCTTGGGTTACAAAAATTAGTTCATAACCACCACCACACGTGTTTAAAGTCATTTTTGGTATCGCGGGGTGGGGCAGAGATTTGAGAGGTTTTTCGAGTGAGACAGAGGGTCAGGAGTGAAGAGGAGTGAGAGATAAGCTTAGAGGCGCAAAACTTTTTGTTTTGAGCAATTTTGGCTGTAGTATCATAGTCGGTCGAGTTTTGGTATCGGGATACCAAAATTCCGTAGTATCGCGATACTCGCCGAGTATCGTATTATCGCATACCACTTGAGGTATCTCGATACCATTTTTGGGTATCGTATCGTCAAGTTGGTATCGCGATCATGATCTTCTAGTGGTATCGTATCGAGGTCCACTTGGTATTGTATCGTCCTAGTCATGGTATCATATCATCGACCGAGCAGTATCGTATCATGCACAACACTGGTATTGTATCATGTACCTAGTGTCATATCATTGAAACTCCATAATATCGTATCATGAGGAATTTTAATATCGTATCGTGCAAAATCCTAGTATTGTATCGTGTAAGGTCTCGGTATTGTATCGCGACTTGCACCGGTGTCATATCGTGAGAGTTCCTAGTATCGTGTCGTGCAACGCAACAGTATCATGTCGTACATTCAGGTGGTATCGTATCGCCTGAGCCATCTAGTATTGTATCGTGTAGTGCACTAGTATCGTATCGCACGGATTTTGGTATCATATCATCGCCTGTCCCAAGTATCGTATCACCATCAGCACAAGTATCGTATCGCGGTAATTCCAGGTATCGTATCGTCTCATGCTTTAGTATCGTATCGTGGTAAGACCGATATCGCCTAGTGCAGTATCGCCAAAGTGGTATCAACCATAACATTTTGAGTCTTTTTAAGGGCGAAATTGAGGAAATTGGGGGGCCCATTAGGGGATAGTTAGGAATCAAATTAGACCCAGGAGGGTGGATGAACTTGAGATCAAGACGGGTGCTAAGTAGCCAAAGAAGTGTAATTTTTGTCGATAGGAAGTGTTACCGTTAGTGTCCATGTGAAAGGCCAAATGGCCAACGGAAACTTCTTTGTATATGTTCTTTAATAAAACATATAGTGGCCTGGTCAGTCATAGTCTGTAAGTTCGACCGCATTTGCAAGACCTAAGAAGTCAATCTTCGTGCTCCCTGTGTACTGTGTTTTCTGCGTATTCTACAGCCTCTGTACGGAGTATTGTGTGCGGCCTCAGGAGCTTGTTTTTCTACTCCGAGCATATCGTCATGGAGCGCTCGAGAAGGAGAGCGCATTGTGGTGTATCGCCATTGAAATACTTCACTGGTATCATAGTTGTTCAAGGCAAAAGCTTTGTTCCTTTTGTGCGAGCGAAGCGAACCCCCCCGAAGGCTTTCTCCAAGGCTCACGACTAAGGGGGCGACTAAGGCGGCGACCAAGGCATAGACCTTGGCATACCTTGTCATCCGAGTCACCAAAGTCACTGTTGGCGCCGTTGGCTGCGCGTGAGGGAGGACCTCAACGATCAAGGAATATAGAGGTTCCCGGTACTTCTCGGGAGGTCACCCATCCCAGTACCGTTCTCCCCAGAGCTCGCTTAACCGTGGCAATCTCTTGCCACTAAGCTACACTCTTGTGGTGATTGAAGAAGGGGAAAGACTAAGGTTGACATTACTTCAACAAGTTTTGGTCCCTCAAAGCTTCATTCTTTGCTTTCAAAGCCTATTTCTGAAACATTTTTGGGGTGTCTTTTGGAACCATTTTGGAGTACTTTCGCACCTAGTTCTCTTCACACAGGTCCAAGAACATCAAGAAGAGTGTTCTTTGTACTTCTCAGACAATAGATATCAACCTTTGGGGCTTTATTTTCAACCACACTTGTAAAACTACAGGTTTCTCGAGAGGTTTTCAGTTTTGGTGGGAGCAGCCGCTGCAAAATTTAT
This sequence comes from Ceratopteris richardii, assembly GCA_020310875.1. NCBI lineage: Eukaryota > Viridiplantae > Streptophyta > Polypodiopsida > Polypodiales > Pteridaceae > Ceratopteris > Ceratopteris richardii. The sequence goes on from CM035407.1 coordinate 123,946,362, forward strand.
GCAGGTTTTTTAAGCTTAAAACATCAGAGTTGACAGACACTTGCAAGTGTTATTGGCTAGTTTTTGGGTTGTGTATTCAGCCTTTTAGTGTCATTTTACTGCATATATTGAGCACATACACACCATGTATGCTTCTGTGGATACCGCTTATGTACGTCCATGTGGTCATTGATATAGTGGTTACGTTCTTTGCATAAAGCCTTTTATGTTTGATAAAGAGGGTCGTGGTGAGATTTTCTTAACTGGGAGACACCTAGATATCGGGGTCTCTTCGGTGATGCAGATGGAAGACTCACCCAGCCTCGCCATAGGAGATGTATGATAGTTGTTCATAGGTGCTCGATAAGCCTAGTTGGCTTCTATTGGGTAACTGATTATATGCAGTGGAGTCAGTGATTCACTATGCAGGTAGACATGTCAGTACTTGCAGTTTTATGATACTTTGACACTGGTCATATGTTAATTTTGCAGAGGATACTCTAGCAAAATTTTTCTAGATTTCTGGTTTAGTCAACTATACATTGGTCGATTTACTCCTTGATACACTTATTTGTTGGTGTTTGGACTCTTCTAGCTCCATTATCATTCTATTCAGTTCTCTACGATCATAGCATCAAAGGTCTCAGGCACATCTGGTGGATCAGGGTCTAGTGCTAGTGTTCCGAGGAGGAGCTATAACTTGCAAGGCAAAGACCATTTTGAGATCCGAAAATTTGATGGCACAAACTTTGCTCTATGGAAGAATCAGATTAAAGATGTGCTGATTCAAAGGAGGCAATGGAAGCCAGTAAATGGGATTTCAAAGAAGCCTGCAAACATGGATGAAGATGATTGGGATGAGTTAGATGAAATGGCCAGGTCTACCATTCGCTTGTACCTGGCAGATAATGTTTACTTTACAGTATTAGACTGTGAAAGTGCAGAGGAGCTTTGGAAGAAGTTATGCAATACATATGAAAAAGAGACAGTATCAAATAAAGTGTATCTGATGAGAAAATTACATGACCTTTATATGAAGGACACAGATAGTGTTGTTGCTCATCTAAATGAGTTTGATGCTATATTCTCCCAGTTACAGGCTCAAAAAATGGATATGGATAATGAAATGAAAGCAGTATTGATGTTATGCACCCTGCCATCATCATGGGATACGTTTTGCACAACTATTAGCAACAATGCACCTGGTGCTAAACTCGTCTATGATGACATATGTGGAGCACTCTTGAGTGAGGAGATTCCTAGAAAATCTATGGTTGGCACTCAGAGTGGAGATGCATATAATGTTTGTGATTCTTACCAAGGAAAGAATCAACAACGTGGCAGGAGCAAGAACAAGGAAAAGAATGGTCAACAGAATAAGAGTAGAAGTAAATCAAGGAAGAGGGATATTGAATGCCATTATTGTCATAAGGAAGGACACATGAAGAAAGATTGTTATGCATAAAGAATGCTAAAGGTAAAGGACAGAATGTTGATGGGCATGTTAAACAGTTACCCGCACCATCTACTTCGACTGTGAAGATTGAAGAAATTAATGCTATTTCTGATGATGTTGATGTGTTGACACTTGATAGTATTGTGCCATCTGAGGCACTTATGGCTGATTCTCTTTCCCACACCTGGCTGCAGATTCTGGTGCTTCTTTCCATGTGACACCACATAGAGAATGGTTCTCTAATTATGCAACAAAGTCTCTTGGTACCGTGAGACTTGGTGACTCTTACCAGTGTGATGTTGTGGGGATTGGAGATGTGGTTGTGCAGTTCATTGATGGTTCAAAATTTACTATGCATAATGTACGCCATGTACCTCAGTTATCACGCAGTTTGATGTCAGTTGGTCAACTTGATGACCTTGGTTACAAGGTGGTCTTCTATGCTCAGTCCTTTCGTATATCAAAGGGCAATATGGTTATTGGAAAAGGAAACAAAGTTGGCTCACTTTATCCTTTATTTGTATCACAGAAAGAACACTTGTTAGCTATTACTGAACAACCTATGGCTTGTATTTGGCATGGTCTTTTGGGCCATATATCTCGTAGTGGAATGGAAAATCTTTCTCGTTCTGGCTACTTACCTGTGTTATCTTTCTCTGATTTTTCATTTTGTGAGCATTGTCAATATGGAAAGGAAACCAAAAATGTGCATAGAATGCACATTGACTCTTCAATTCAGCCTTTAGATCTCATTCATACAGATGTGTGTGGTCCTATGCCCACTAGGTCCTTAGGTGGTTCTCTTTACTTTGTCACTCTCATAGATGATGCTACTAGAAAAGTCTGGGTATATCCTATCAAATCAAAGGATGATGTATTCCCTACTTTTAGAAAATGGCTTGCTTCAGTTGAGACTGAGAAAGCAACTAAGCTTAAGGCTTTACATTCAGATAATGGGGGTGAGTATACCTCACATGAGTTCAGCCTTTTCTGTCAGTCCAGAGGGATTCGTAGAGAGTTTACAGCTCCTTATACCCCAGTATAGAATGGTGTAGCTGAGAGGATGAATAGAACTATTCAAGATAGAGTAGTCTCTATGTTGCATCATGCAAACCTCTCACAAGGTTTTTGGGCAGAAGTAGTATTGACTGCAGTTCATGTGATTAACCTTTCACCTAGTACTGCCAAAGGTTTGAAAGTGGCACCAGAGTTATGGACAGGGAAGCCACCATATTATGATCATCTTCGAGTTTTTGGGTGTGAAGCATATGTTCATATACTCAAGAATCTTAGACAAAAGTTGGACCATAAGTCAAAGAAATGCATTTTTCTTGGATATGGTCAAGAAGGACAATTTGGATATCGTTTATGGGATCCTGAAACACGGTCAGTGATCAGAAGTAGTGATGTCATTTTTAATGAGTCTAAGATGCACAAACAGCCCATTAAGGAGATTGAAGTGAGAAGAGTGGTGTTTGAGGATACTAGTCCTCCGGTTAGCATGCATAAAAATGTTGCACATAGGGATGCTCAAGAGAATGTCCATTCAGATCAGTCTGCACATGTTCTTGTTCAGCAACCATTGAGACGTTCTGCACGTGTCTCATATCCACCTGATAGATATGTTCCAGGTTTAGATTTTGTTATGCTAACATATGCCGGTGAGCCTTCTTGCTACAAAGAGGCTATGCAGATAGAGGATCATGTCAAGTGGGAGCATGCCATGAAGAGTGAGTTGGATTCTATTCACAAGAATGGTACTTGGGACTTAGTACCTTTGCCAAAGGGCAGGAAAGCTTTACCATGTAAATGGGTATATAAGCTGAAATTCACATCAGATAGTGCTTCTCCAAAATATAGAGCAAGACTTGTTGCAAAGGGTTTTAAGCAACAACATGGTGTTCATTTTGAGGAAATCTTCTCTCTAGTGGTCAAGATGACTACTTTGCGCATGTTTCTTGGATTCGTTGCAATGGAGGACTTAGAGCTAGTCCAAATGGATGTGAAAATAGATTTCTTGCATGGAGATCTTACAGATGAGATCTATATGGAACAACCAGAGGGTTATGTAGTTCTTGGCAAGGAAAGTCTAGTTTGTAAGCTCAAGAAGATCTTGTATGGACTTAATCAGTCTCCTAGACAATGGTACCAAAAGTTTGATGCTTTTATGAAGTCTTGGAGATCTCGTCTTCAAGAATGTACAGCTGTTTCCACCACAGAAGCAGAGTATGTTGCAGCAAGTGAGGCATGTAAGGAAGCATTGTGGCTTTCTCGTCTTGCTTGTGATATGGTTTTACCTCAGCATGTACCTCACTTGCTCAGTGATAGTCAGAGTGCCATTGCTTTGGCTAAGAATCCGGTCTATCATGCAAAGACCAAGCACATTGAGGTGAGGTATCACTTCATTAGAGATTGCTTAGCCACTGAGAGCATTATTCTTGAGAAGGTTCACACTCGAGATAATGCTGCAGATGCTTTGACTAAAGCTCTACCACAGGATAGCTTTCGACACTGTTGTCACTTGATGGGGGTTACTTGATTCTTGATCTTACGCAGTCACTTGTATACTCTATAACATGCCCATCAGGTGGGAGGTATAGTTTGTATACTTACACTCAGGTATTCTTTATCATTCTTTATTTTTTTCTCCCATAGTTACTCTGGCCATATTGGCCTTTAGTGGGAGATTGTTACCGTTAGTGTCCATGTGAAAGCCAAATGGCCAACGGACACTTCTTTGTATATGTTCTTTAATAAAACATATAGTGGCCTGGTCAATCACAATCTATAAGTTCGATCGCATTTGCAAGACCTAAGAAGTCAATCTTGGTGCTCCATGTGTACTGTGTTTTCTACGTATTCTACAGCCTTTGTACGGAGTATTGTGTGTGGGCTCAGGAGCTCGTTTTCTACTCCGAGCATATCGTCGTGGAGCGCTCGAGAAGGAGAGCGCGTTGTGGTGCATCGCCATCAAAATACTTTAGGAAGTGCAACTCAGGCAAGTCATCACTCTATCTATTCAGACACCTCTAGTGACTCAAAAGAAGAGATACCAATGGCCTCAGAAGACATGCAAGGTTCTATCCCTAGGAGAAACTTCATGTCTACAATAGAGGGGGACTACCGTACCTCTCTGCAATATGTGTCCACTAACTCCCAGGAGATTCCCATCTAACTAGATGGCTTAAATAGATCAGTAGCCAGGATGGTAACTTCCATTGATTCTACAATAGTGCCCAGACCGATAGTCCAGTATGAAGGAGGAGTGTACATGGACAAGTCAGGTCACATCTACGTTGTAATAGAACACCCGGATCGAATCAATGAGAGAGAAGGATTAGAAGGACAAGGAGACTCGGGAATACCGGACCCTGAAGAGTTGGTCACCACTCCCATAGGCAAATCAGTAGTAACTCGAGTCTTGAGAGGAGATTTGATACCTCAAGATGATTACCTTATAGAGGTCTACTTGATCCATGGATCAGACTTGCTGTTACAAACTGACTCACCTACACGCGGACAAGAGGAAAGTCCAATGACCTTCTACGAGTTAAAAGATCCTGAAGATGAGTCTAGAGTCGCATACCTAGACAAGAACCAAAGAAGATATTGGATTGTTGATGCCATTGATAGGGCTCAATTGAAGTATATGGGGTTGCTTGTATTCCCTCAACGAGAGCAAGCAACTACCTCCCAAAATTCCTTTGGAATGCAACAAGAGTCAGAACATACAATGTCGGGACAGACGAGCCATCGGAGTATCCCCAACTGCACTCATATGCAATTCAGCATGCCGGGACTACAATCACATAATCAAACTCACCCAGGACTAGGCAACCAATATCGGCCACCAGTGAGGCCAAGACGACCTCTAGGAGTGCAACCTCGAATGCATCCAATGAGACCAACAATTCCTATAATGCCTAGACAGCCAGAGCCTGTAAGACGATTAAGATCGATTCAAGTGGCTAAGTGTATGAGAAATCATTATGATGGGATGGGAGAACCTTACGATCACATAGCTGAGTTTAAACAAGTTTTACAGGCGGAACAAGTGGATGATTTCTTTGTGTAGTATGAGTCCTTTGGACTAGCTCCACAATTTCATCTTCAATTAGCTCACAAATGTAATGGTACTGTACTTCTATGTGCTTGGTGCAAGCATGAAATACTGGGTTCTTTGCAAGAGCCATACAACTTTGATTATCACACTTGAGTACAGTCGCCATATTTGATGGAAAGCCTAGATCTGCAAGAATTCCCCTTAACCAGATTGCCTCACAAGAAGCAAAACAAGCTACTTTGTACTCTGCTTCAATGGAGGAGAGTGCGAGAGTTGGTTGCTTCCTACTTACCCAAGAAATTATTCCTAAACCAAGTGAGAAACAATATCCAAAACCTGATTTTCTAGAATCGCAATCTCCATCCCAATCTGAATCACAATATCCTTGGAGTGTATCACCTATGTTATAAAAAATACCAAAATCCAAGGTTCCTACAATGTACCTTAGAATTTGCATTCCAGCATTCTAGTGACTCTCCTTAGGTTTGTTGGAAAACCTGCTTAACACTCCAACAACATAGCAAATGTCTGGTCTAGTGTTGCATAGAAAAATAAGACTTCCAACAAGCTTCCTATACTTCTTAGCATCTACATCAGGCATGTTACCATCCATAGATAGCTTATGATTTACCTCCATAGGTGTGCAAGTTGATTTGTAGTCCATCATTCCAAATGGCTTGAGAATTTCTTTGGCATATTTTTGTTGTGAGATGAAAATGCCATCCTTCCTTTTCCATACTTCAATTCCCAAACAAAAATGGAGTAGACCTAAGTCTATGATTTCAAACTCAGTTCCCAAGCTGATCTGAGTTTGATTGATGAGTTCCTGATGATCTCCTGTAATGATCAAATCATCTACATATACAACGACAACAACTAGCTTGCTATCCCTTTTCGCTGAAAAAATTATCTATCCATTGGTACCAAGCCCGTGGAGCTTGCTTAAGTCCATACAAATGCCCAGGCACATGCATTGATAGCTTTGTCTGTCAAACGTGCCATTATTCCTCACATTCGCTCTTGCAGAATAGCAAACTTTATTGTTTGAATTGGGCACCTCAAAACCTGTTGGTTGAGATACATATACCTCCTCCTTGAGGTGACCATTCAAAAATGCATATTTGACATCCATCTGGAAAATAGGCAAGGCCTTTTGTGCAGCTACTGCAAGTACCATCCGAATAGTTGTCATGCATGCTGTTGGTGCAAAAGTTTTTTGAACATCAAATCCTTTGATCTGTGAAAAAACCTATGCAAATAATCTTATCTTATACTTTTCTAATGTTCCATCTGCTTTGTACTTAGCTTTCCAAATCCATTTAGTACCTATTAGCTTCTTCTTTGGTGGCAAGTCGACTAGATCCCATGTATCATTTTTGAGTATACTATCATACTCAGAATGCATTGCCACTCTCCAACCTGGATCATCAAGGGCTTCTTCAATGGTGGTAGGTTCCTTTATCGAGCCCATGATATCTGCCATTAGAGCCATGTTAACAATGTGTTTTGAGGCTCTTCTTTTCTCCTCTATTCTCTTTGATCTTCGTAATCCATCTGAGGATGATTCTGGTACATCTACATATGGATTCTGATCATCAAAGAGCTGTTGTGCCCACTTTGGTAGTGCCTTACGTTGTGTAGCTACAATTCGTTGGCTTTTTATTGAGGAAATTTTCCATCAGATGTTTCCTCCTCCTCAACTTTAACCTGTCTTTTGATAGGCACAAGGTGAGATATTTCTCTGTTTGATGAGATAGTAGATTTACCTTTATCTTCTACTAAGTGTGGTTGTTCATCAAACACCACATCTTGGCTGAGAAAAATCTTCCTTGCCTCAGGATCCCACAACCTGTTTGGTTTAGACTCTTCACTATATCCTAGGAACACACACTTTTTGCTTTTTGAATCCAACTTTGATTTTGTTGAATCAGGAATATGTGCATAACAGAAACAACCAAAAATTCTGAAATGCAAAACTGAAGGCTTTTTACCAGAATATGCTTCTTGAGGAGTCATCCCCTTCAGTGCTTTTGTGTAGCTTTGATTGAGGGTGTAGATTGTTGTATTGACTGCTTCTGCCTAGAATGAATCAGGCATGTCTTGAGCCTTTAACATACGACGAGCCATTCCAACTATTGTCATGTTCTTGTGCTCAACAATGCCATTTTGTTGAGGTGTGTGAGTTGTGGTAATTTGCCTTTTCACACAATGCTCCTTACAGTAATTATTGAATTATGTTGACAAGAATTTACCTCCTCTATCTGTTCTGAATTTCTTCAGTTTCCTTCTTGATTCATTTTCCACATACTTATGCCACGTTTTAAATTTTTCAAAAACATTAGCCTTCTGTCAAATGAAATAAACCCACATCTTTCTACTATAATAATCCTCGACTAACAACAAAAAGTAGAAAGATCCTCCTAAAGCAAGTGTAGACATTTTACCGTAGAGATCAGCATGTACCAACTCTAGAGGAGCTTGAGATCAATTGTTGGTTTCTCTTGGAAATGCCTTTCATTGTTGCTTGCCCATCATACAAGCTTCACAAGGTTCCTACAGCTCTAAAAATGCAGGCAAATGAGCAAACATCCTTGTTCTTTGCATCTCCTTCAAAACTGCAAATCTGAGATGCCCAAATCGTTGGTGCCATAATTTGCTTACATCTTTATCTTCTGTAGCAGTTAAGGCACTTAACTCATACAAGTTATCACGTCTTATGCCTTTACCTACTACATTACCTGATGAATCCATGATTTCTGCACCACTCTTATTGAAGTGAACTTCGAGTCCACGATCTGTTATTGCAGAAACTGATAACAAATTTCTTTTAAGTGTAGGTACATAAAGAACATCAGATAAATTTTTCTCAATACCTTTAGAAGTGATAAAAGAGATGGTTCCAGTTCCTTCTGTTGGACACTTGGAGTCATTCCCCACCACTACATTGATGGATTCCCATAGAGGCACTAGGGAGTCATGGCTATCCTAACTAGCTTCATCATCACTATCATCATTGTCAGTTGTGCTCTCTCGTCTTTTGAGCTGGATACTACTTGCTCTTGTGGTTGATTGGGGGGTGTGGTTGGGTAACTTGGTTGTTCATACTCTCGTGAGAAAAATTTCCCTTCGAAAAATTGAAACTCGCTGGAGAAAGCATCGTGCATTTTGAAATGAAAGGTGGTGTTAGTTGGTTCTACCTCCAAGTTAGGTATAGGGAAAGTAAAGGCTTCCACACCAACGGTGGTGGGAAGTTCTCCTACTATAGTGGTAGGTTGCTAAATGGTGGTTGATTGAGAAGTCACCCCACTGGTAGTACCTTCTGTGATAACAGGTTGTGAAAGGCATATATGGATGGGCTATACAGGTGGGGGGGTTCCATTAGAAACTGTTGTGGGGATGGTTGAGGTGATGGGGACTCTAGAACTTGCAAGCATGGGATAGAACCGCATATGCACTTGCCTGCATGTCCTTTGCTAGCTTTTCTGGCCTTCTTGGTGGTTCCTTTGAATGCTTTTGATCCTTCACCAGTCATCACGCGTTCTATGGGCAAATCATATGCCAAACACATGTAGACAATTCTAGTAAGGGTGCAACAGTCGTGGATGATGTGTTTGCGTTCCCATCATTACTGAGCTAAATACAATTGATCAATAATCCAACTGGCAAGATCTATGGTTTGGGCTCGATGCATGCAAGATATAATCCAAACCAAATACATTTCTAAGGGATGGCAAAGCGATCCTAGGCCAAAAATGCAAAATTTTGCATACATATGCACAACACCTTGGAGAGTTCTGGAGTGATTGCCAAAATATCCGCCCACTTCAAAACATCACCTCGTTTCATTGGCTCTAGAATAAGCCTTTCACGCTCCGTCGACGTGTAAGTCCCGTGGATCTTAATCGCTGCCCGAATGAGATTTTTCGAAAGATAAAATTTCTTGTAGGGAGGGTCATTTACCAAAGATGGAAGAATGAATGTGTCAGGAAAGTCCTTGTTCTTGAAGGCTTGAAGTGTAGTCACCAAGTAGTAGCATTGGTAGAAGTCAGGGTTGGGCAATGGATCATTGAAATATTCCATAAAACCAACTCTAGCCCAAATGTGCTTTAACTCTTTGGAATTCTAGAGCTCTTCAAATTCTCTGGAGAGAAATTGATACATGCCCCACTTGATATTGTGGAAACTCAGCATGTCATCAAAGATAAAGTCTGCATCCACCAAGGGTCCTGCTAAACCTTGGAACCAATGAGAATTGCTATGAACCTTTTCAGTGTATCTCATAGGAGGATCATCTATGGACATTCGTCGTGGGAATCCTTGAAACTCTGGCGGTTGTGAGGTAGGGTAAGATTCAACTAACAGGTTACCAAAGTTGGTGATTGGCCCGTTGGGACCAACTACAGAGGGTCATTCTGCTTGCATGATGACCTGAAGTGAGTGCTTTGGTGATCTTCTACAAAAGATTAACACATTAGTATGGAAATTAATTAGGATCCCAATTAAGTGAGACCACAATCCCTTTCCATAACTGATGTGTAACCCATGTAGCCAAGTGTCATGAAGTGGTTAATGGAATGATTTTTCAGAAACTAATGCAGGTCACTAGACACCTACATGCTTTAGATAATGCATACATTGCTTTTGATGACATGTTATTATAGGTTATGGTGGGTTATTGTGGGTTAATTTGTACAAGGTGCAGTTGTGAGTGAATTATTACAAGTATAAAGGGTTAGTCAGGATGGGGGTTATGTTGAAGGGTCCTTCGGGTCTTTCCAAATATTCTACGCTAAACCCTCCCTCTAGTCTTTATGTGCTAAAAGCCATTTCTGATTCACTAGTATCTGAGCCAAACTAGTAAAGGTAACTTTTCAATTGTTGTGCTCACAGACATGAAGTTGTTCCTACACTCGCTTCTAATGATCTACAGCTTCGTCGATCAGACTTACCTATATGCTTGCCCCATCTAAGGTTCATGAATTTACTTCCTGAATCACTCAATGCACACTCTGATTGTCAATGTTTCTTTGTTCTTAATTGCTTGTTTCGTTTTTAATTCCATCAGATTCTTGTCTTGTCTCAATGTATGCGTCAAGAGTCGACTTTCTGTTGTAGTTTTGAGTTCTCGTTCCGTCATACTTAAGTTCTTTCCTTTAGGTTTTCGTATCGCATGGTTTGACCTTGCTCTTGGACTTGAAGAAATTAAGTCTCTTGGACTTGATGTGTTCCTATCATTTTCCTAATTTACTCCACAATACTAGGCATTTAGCTTAAGCTAACAAATGACTGATAGGGTTGAGTATTCTTCCAACCTCGAGTGAGCTTCTTTGATAGTCCTGATGCCCAAGAAGTCACACTCCCCAAGCCTTGCTTAGTTAGCCCTTGCCTTGCTTTGATTGCCCTTGGTTGACTCTTGCTATCCTGTCAAAATCCAATGTTTAGATCAATTCTTAAATCAGTGATCAAACACTTTGACATATACACCTTTAAGGGTCCCTTTTGCTCCTTATGAAATTCCCAAGTGCCCCCTTGGCTTTCCTAGTCCCATAGATGGTTCAACCTAAATTTGTACTATCTAAATATCAACACATTATTCTTGAAAAAAAAATAGTTGAGGTCATATAGAGCTTGAAAAGAGCTTTCTAACGAGTCCTAAAGCTCAAAAAATGGACTTCGAATGAAAACGTTATGGATGTTCAGGCTCTCAAAGGTAAAAACTGACAGACATGTTTTTCTCCAAATATGAGCTAAGAGGCCTTCAATACGCAATAATGACTCAAATTTCACCCAAAATAGCCTCAAAATAACCCAAAAAATTAATCGCTAAATTTGGCATTTTAAGTGGACAAATGCGATGGTCTAAGATAATCGCGATGGACTGGGACCGTTGTGATGGTCCAAGTGAACGGTCGCGATGGTCCGAGGGTGCAAAGCATTGTGATGGTCCAAAATGGGGAGTCACGATGGTCTGTCTAGCGAGAAATTGTGATGGCGTGAGCCTGTTGTGATGGTCACAAGGCATGATGGCTTGAGCAAATCACGATGGTCTGAAATTGAAGCGTCGCAACGGTGTACCTAGTATTGTCACGATGGTCTGAATTGACACATGGCAGGTGAGACGTCACGATGGCATGAGCCCAATCACGATGGCATGGGTCGATGGGATCATCCTGATGGTGAGTGACCGTCGTGATTGTTCAAATGAACCATCACATGGTGTGCGACCGTCATGATGGTCCGACCAAGCCGTCGCGATGGTGTGAGCCAATTGCGATGGTGCGACACAATCGTGATGGCATAAGCTGGTCACAATGCTCCACCAAACTAACAATTTTTGGGAAGCGGCTGTGAATTCATGTGTGCACAAGTGTTGCCTACACTGTGCTATACATGCTTACCAAAAATGTCAAACTTGTCAGACCATTGTGATGGTCTGACACCTATGATAGATTTGACAGAAAGTTGGATTTCTCACCTTTTGGAAGCTTTCCTGTTGTTCTGGAGCAATGTACCTGCAAGAAAACTCAAAAACACACACATAACACAACAAGCACAAAATCTCTCTCTCTCTCTCTCTCTCTCTCTCGCATGGACAAATGAGGGAAATGAGGAGGATGGGTCGATATGGTGAAATTTTTTATTTTTTTGGAGTGGAAGAAGATGATACGGTGGTGAATGAGGAGTGTAGAGGAGATGAAAAACACAAAAAACTACTTTAAAACAACAACAAAAACTGAAATGTTTACCTTCCAATGCCACTTCTTGCTATACTCTTACCATCAAGCATTTGTTCTAGAATTGTTCCCCAACAATGATGCCAAATTTGGTGTTGCTCTAACACAATGGTAAGCATCCCGTTAAGAAGATCCACCTCCTTAATGTCAATCCACGGAAGAGATAGGATTGATATGAAGATCGTGAATGCGAAATGTAGTGAGAGTGAAGGTGAGAAGCATGGAGATGCACACACACACACACAACGAAGAGACAAGCAAGACACAATGGAAGGTTGAAAGTAAACTCTATTGCTCAAGATCACTCTTACAAGCTCAAGCTCACACTAATTCATACAATTCTACACTAGCTAACCTCAAAAATGAGCTCTCTAGCTCTATTTATAGTTTTTTTACTAGCTTTGATGGGTTTCACATTTAGTGTCCAACATAGTTAAAAGATAGATTCCAAACACTAATTGAGGGTCTAAACAAGATCTAAAAATAGCCAAAATTGGTATGCTTGTTCTACCTAAGCTCCTCAAGCTTGAGGACTCCTCAGCTTGCACAAAAGGGAGCATATAATTACAAAAGTGTGTGCTTCTATGATACATATGGTACAAGAGTGATGAAAATGTTTGGGGTTTTGAGAAAGTAATATAAAAAATGTTTCTTTGGAAAAAATTAACCGCCTGGATCCCCTGGACTCTTTCTAGACCGCCTTCACATGCTTCCTCTTTGTCTGTGCCTTTGGATACTGCCAACACCTACCTTCTTTGTAAGGTTGCTAAGAAGTTTGTCTGATAGCCTCCCTATTGTAGGGACAATCTTGAGCCTTGTGGTTTGTGTATTTCTCTCAATGGTGCAATAGGGAGCAATAGGGTTTCCTTGGGGTTGAACCATCATCGGGCAAACATTAGCCATGTGGTCTTCTCCACAATTGTAACATCGTCAATGAGGCGACCCTTGGTGTTTGTCTATTTTGAACTCCTAGCTTCTTGGCAACCTACTTAGTTATTTCATCTATCTAAATGGAGGTTCTAGAGGTATGAATCGTATAACTATCAGAATCCTTATGGATTTTGGACAATTCTAACTCCTCACCCAAATTGGCTTCTATGTCAATGCACATCTGCACACACTCTTCTATGGAGCTAGGCTCTTTCAAGTACACATATGATCTTAACTTAGTGCTTAGTAAGCCATCTAAAAACAAGGCTACTTGTTTGGCTAGTGTGGGTAACTCTGGAATAGGGCATCTTTCTAAGTACTGTGTGAACCATCTTCCTGCAAGTCGCACTGTTTCTTGGCATGTCTACTTGAAATTGTGGATCAAAGATGATGTGTTATGCCTGATACCACTATTGGAGAATTCTACAATGAATTCCTCTAGCAATTGACCTATCTCTAGATAGTTATGACTATTCAGGGGTTGAAACCAAGCTAAGGCAGTACCCTTAAGAGTCAAACCAAATGCCTCGAACTATGTGAACAAGTTCTCGACCTGTTCCGCTCTTAACACTTGTTCGAACTCGGCCACATGATCATAAGGATCTCCTATCCCATCAAAGTAATTTTTCACTGCCTTGACCACTTGAGAGAGTCTAAGGGTTCTTGGGTACTCTCACGGCCTAGGTACTGTGTGAACCATCTTTCTAAGTACTGTGTGAACCATCTTCCTGCAAGTCGCACTGTTTCTTGGCATGTCTACTTGAAATTGTGGATCAAAGATGATGTGTTATGCTTGATACCATTATTGGAGAATTCTACAATGACTTCCTCTAGCAATTGACCTATCTCTAGATAGTTATGACTATTCAAGGGTTGAAACCAAGCTAAGGCTATACCCTTAAGAGTCAAACCAAATGCCTCGAATATGTGAACAAGTCCTCGACTTGTTTCGCTCTTAACACTTGTTCGAACTCCGCCATATGATCATAAGGATCTCCTATCCCATCAAAGTAATTTTTCACTACCTTGACCACTTGAGAGAATCTAAGGGTTCTTGGGTACTCTCATGGCCTAGGAAATGGAAAATCATGCTCATCTCATTGATGCCTATGTGCTTGATGTCTCTCTCTTTCAGGTATTTCACCTTCAAGTCATGATCTATCTCTACTCATAGTGTGTGCAAAGCTTGCCTCAGGTCTCTCTCTCTAGCTCTTTCCCTCTAGGTTTCATGAGCTTGGGATGATCCTACTCCTTGAGGCCATGGGAAATATTAGATCTTGGTGGGGGAAAATCATTTCTCCTTGCCAAGTGTATGCATGCTTGCCATGCTTTGTCACCAAGAACATTCTCTCAGAAGTGTTATCCAAATAGACAACTTTGTCTGGCATCTCAGGATCTTTGAACTCATAAATGGTGACTCCACCCATTCTGCTAGATTGACTTGGCTTGAATCTCCAAAAGGCTTCCTCCGTTTCTCTATTCAAGAATAGTTCTATGCTTCTGTTGTCTTGGGGAATCCACTCTAGAGTTATCACCCTAGTTAAGACTGACTTCCCACGGGGTGTCTTGGGTTCTCGTCATAGGTCTCCTTGCTCTAGGTCTCCTATCTCATTCTCAAGAATGATATTTCCAAACGCATCTATCCTGTTAGGCAATCTAGTAACCACATGCATGGTTCCTTGCTTATCAATATAAGAGCCATCTTCGAACTTGACCACTATGTTCAAGTCCGAAGGGTTGATCGAGATTTTGAGTTGGACAACTGATTGCCTCATACCTGCTGGTGTAATTAAAACCAAGCCCACATACTTGGTTGATTAGCTCATACTTGCATGGTTCCTTGCTTATCAATATAAGAGCCATCTTTGAACTTGACCACTATGTTCAAGTCCGAAGGGTTGATCGAGATTTTGAGTTGGACAACTGATTGCCTCATACTTGCTGGTGTAATTAAAACCAAGCCCACATACTTGGTTGATTAGCTCATACTTGATTTATTGACCTAACTTATGCAAGGCTTCATATGATCGAATTCTTGTAAAGAGTTCTTCACATTTACCTTTGTAAAAGTAGTTTACATCCATGTGGAGTTAGGAAGCTCTAAAATCACGACTCATTTGGTTGATGAGTGATGAGGGAATCTATCATATACTTTAGGAGTCACTTTTAGGTAAATCTTTGAATTTGAATTCAAACTTTGGCTCCAAGTACAACTATAAGAAGAGGATAAAAAATACACGCATGTATCTCGAGCATATGAGATCATTTTGAAGGAGATTCATTGTGAAGTGTGAGCTTATCTCATAGCTCATTCACCTCTCACACATTGAGCAATGTACGATTGCGAATGACATTGTATTTGTATATGATTTAGTACATATATCATCATTACATTCTCATGTCACTTCTCTGCTATAACTCCATCAAAAGGGTGATCTTCTCAGAGCTTGTTCTTAGTGCATGATTGATCATTTGTCATGATTTAAAGAATCGTAGATTCAACATACTGTCTAGTACATGTGCTACAGTGTCTCATTAGCATTGATCTTTTTATCACAAGATATTAACTCATATTTTCTCACTGATGTGTTGACTGTTGAACCCCCAAATTGTCGAGATGGTATTATGATTTGCTAAACATCCTTCTCTGTGTGTAGTCCATCATTTTTTATGAAATCACTCATGATTGATAGCTTACTAAGCTAATTAGAGTTTCATAAAAGGAATTAAACCAATTGTTGATGTGCTTAGAGAACTGTTCAAAACATTGAACAGGTGTAGGAACAAAAATAACAAGTTTTTGTTCTTCGATCAACTCCTACCTATCTGTTTTGATCCATTGATTAGTGGATCATGTTTTAAGCAACATATATGATTATTTATGATCATTAGCAAGCTAAAGATGCCCACTACACTCCCCAACTATCATTCTTAGTAGGTGTGAAGTAGGATCATGCAATGCCACGTCATCTCTAAAGACTATCCACCATCTCCTCCAACAGTGGTATCAGAGCAACAACAAGCAAGATGGGAGATGGATTTCCACCCTTCATTGACAAATTGGACAGAAACAACTACTCAGCATGGTCACTAAGGATGGAATCCTACCTTCAAGGGAGAATTCTATATGGATACATCTCAGAAGATGAAGAAATGTCAATCTTCAGGAGCAAGCATCACCCTACAAGAGAAGAGCAAGAAAGGTTGACCACATGGTGTGCAAAGTATGCTCTTGCCAGGTCTTATCTACTAAACTCAATCTTTGATTTCTTGTTACCACATATTAGGAATTGCAAGACCCCCCAAGAGACTTGGGAAGTGCTCTCATCATATTTCTCCTCAAATACAAGAGCTAGGAAGAATCAATTATGGATGGAATTTACAACCCTAGAGAAACAACCAAAGCAAGGAGTGGTTGATTATGTAACCAAGATGAAAGATGTGGCCGATCAGCTTGCAAGCATTGGAGAGGAGATAGAAGAAGAACACATAGTAAGGCAGATCATTAATGGTATCAAAGCTGATGATAAGTGGGAGTCCTTCACCACAACAATGGACCTCTACACGGATATGCAAATACTTGACCTCAACATCTTGATGGGGCAACTCTTCACCCATGAGACAAAGCTCAATAATAATGGTGACAACTCTAGAGGTAACCAATATTTTGCCCTTTATACAGATAAGAATAACGCTAAGGATAAATGTAAAAACAAGAAAAATGAATAAGAGGCTAGTACGTCTCAAAATTATGCAAGACGAGGAAGAGGAAGAGGTGCTAGAGGAAGGGACAGAGGAGGAAAGCAAGGCACGGGGAGATCCTACAACAAATCATCCTGCAACATTTGTGGTCTTACCAACCACACCACAAAAGAATGCTTCAAGAATACAAGGAATCAAAGGGAAAGAGGCTTTCATAGAGGTAACTATGGATAATCCAAAGGTAGATACAACAATGGTGGAGGCAACTACAACCATAACTACAATCAAGGCTACAACAAAAACAATTATTAAGGAGGTTTTTGAGGAAGAAGGTACTACAACAACTATAGTGAAGACCAAGAAGATTCACTACTCATCATGAGCATGACATCCAAGCAAGGTAAAGATGATGAGCATCTTTTCTATATTGATTCAGGTTGTTCCAATCATGTGGTTGGAAATGTAGCTTTATTATCTAACCTTGAAGAACCAAAAGGGAAGCATGAAATACAGACAGGTAATGATACTAAACACTCAGTCAAGAAAATTGGAAATGTTAAAACATTTGATGGTAGCATGAAACTTTTGAGTAAAGTTATGTTTGTACCAACTATATCCAAAAACCTAATTAGTGTTGGACAAATTGTTGAGAAAGGTTTATAGGTCAGATTCACTAAGCATGGAGCATATGTAGATTATTCACATTTAAGATTGAAGACACAAGGAACATAGCACTATTCAATTATAGAAATCAAACCTTATCTGAGTTAGAAATAGGGCACAAAAGGATAGGACACATAGGAAAAAGAACTCTGAAGCAAATATGTAGGGATCAAAGTGTGCTTGACATTCCTAATGTGACCGAGCAACATATGATATACAAATGTGGAGCATGCCAATTTGGTAAATCTCATTGGCAACCATTCAATAGGAAGGGATACATTCATGAAGACTATTTGGAGCTTGTACACACTGATGTGTGGGGTCCTTACAAAGATCCATAAATCTCAGGTTCAAGGTACTATGTTTCATTTATTGATGATTACAATAGGTGGACAATCCTTTATTTCATGAAGCATAAGGATGAAGTATTTACATGTTTCAGAAAATACTTGGCACTAGTTGAAAACCAAATAGAAAGGAGCTTGAAGAGGATCATATCTGATGGAGGTGGTGAGTACGTTTTACATGAATTTGATTCACTTCTATAGGACAGAGGCATAAAGAGGGAAATAACAACAAGATATACTCCTGAATTGAATGGAGTGGTAGAGATAAGGACAGGTTAATTATTGAAGTTGTTAGGTCTATGTTGAATGAGAAGAAGCTACCTGATTACCTATGGGCAGAGGCTGTTTCCACAACCACCTACTTGGTCAATAGGTTCCCATCCAAATCATTGGATGGTATGACACCCCATGAAGCATGGAATGGCAAGAGACCCTCATTGGACCATTGCAAAATATTTGGGTGCATTACTTATGCACACATTCCTTCACAAATTAGAGGGAAACTTGACCCTAAAGTTGAGAAATGTATATTCAAGTATGATCAGAACCAAAATGGCTATAGGTTGTACATTCTCACTAATAAAGCATTTATAGTTAGTAGGTATGTAGTGTTTGATGAAAATAATTCATGGTTTGAAGATGATTGCAGGAAAGCCAAGTTACCATATGATTTGGAAAATGATTTTCCAAACCTCACTCAAGAAGATCAACAATTAGCAGAAGATATAAACTCAGAGGATGAAGAGAAGATTGAGTTCAAGGCTTGGAAGTCATGGGGCAACTCAAGAAATTAGAAGACATACCAGAGTCTTCAAATCAAGCATTGAGAAGATCACAAAGAGAAAGCAAAAAGCCCATAAGGTATGGCTATGATACATCATTAATCACCAAGCATTTTGTATATATCATTAAAGACTCTATGACAGAAGAGCCTTCTTCATTTGAAGAGGCTAGGAAGAAGAAAGAATGGAGAGAAGCCATGCAAGAAGAAGTAGAAGCACTTCAAGAAAACCATACTTGGGATCTAGTTCCCAAGAAGCCAAGCATGAAGGTAATTGGATCCAAGCGGATATACAAAATCAAAAAGAATCTAGATGGATCTATAAACAGGTACAAGGCAAGGTTAGTGGCAGAGGGATTTGCCCAAACTCATGGAGTGGACTATGAAGAAACCTTTTCACCTATGGCAAAGATGCCAACAATTAGGGTTTTGGTAAGTGTTGCTACTTCTAGAAATTAGAATCTATATCAGTTAGATGTCAAGAATGCATTCTTGAATGGATGGATATCAGAAGAAGTGTATATGGCAAAACCACCAGATTTTGAAGATGAAGATAAAACAGGTTATGTGTGCAAACTAAGGAAGGCACTCTATGGTCTCAAGCAAGCTCCTAGACCTTGGAACCATAGGCTTGTTACTTATTTGCAAGACCAAGGCTTTGTGGCTAATAAGGCAGATTCTTCCTTATTTGTTAAGAAAAACAAATAAGAAGTTATCTACTTATGTGTCTATGTAGATGGCATCATCATTACAGGGAATGATGCTAATGGCATCAAGCATGTTAAGGCGTAACTAATGGAAGAATTTACAATCAGTCATCTTGATTTATTAGCCTACTTTCTTGGCTTAGAGCTTGTGTACATAGATTTTGATTTTATTACTCAAAGAAAGTATATACATGATATGTTGGTAAAGTTGAAGATGGAGAACACTAAAATTGTAGGTACTCCTATGGAACTCAATCATAAGTTGAGTTATCATGAAGGAGAACTACTTGATAATGTTACAGGTTATCAACAACTTGTGGGAAGTCTTAATTATGCTACTCTAACAAGAGTAGACATTGCCTATGGAATAAGTACATTGAGTCAATTTATGCATGCGCCAAGGAAGCCTCATATGGAAGCTGCAAAAAGGGTGCTTAAGTATCTAAAGGGTACAATGAATGAAGGGTTGTTCTATCCCTTCACTTCTAACATAATTACAAAGATGTATTCTTATGCTGATTGGGCTGGTTCCAAGGATGATAGGAGGAGCACTTCAGGGTACCTATCCTTTGCAGCTTCAAGGCTCATATCATGGTCATCTAAGAAGCAACCAAATGTTTCCTTATCTTCCATAGAAGCAGAATATAGAGGTTTGGTAAATGCAACTCAAGAATCTATGTGGTTTAAGCAACTATATGCAAATTTGGAGATACACTCTTACACTCCAATAATCTTTAGAGACAACACTAGTTCACTTCATTTGGTCGCTAATCTTGTATATCATGTAAGGACTAGGCACATTGAAGTGCACTATCATTATGTGAGGGAAAAATTGCTCAGTAAGGAGATTCAACTATCTTATGTATCAACTCATTTACAATGTGCAAATATGCTCACAAAGTCATTGGATGGAACAAAGATGAACATATTCAAATTGATGATTGGTTTGCATGAAATCAAGGAGGAATGAAGACCAAGCATGCTAGGCTTGAGGGAGAGCTATTGGTGCAATTAAAACCAAGCCCACATACTTGGTTGATTAGCTCATACTTGATTTATTGACCTAACTTATGCAAGGCTTCATATGATCAAATTCGTGTAAAGAGTTCTTTACATTTGCCTGTGTAAAAGTGGGACACATCCATGTGGAGTTAGGAAGCTCTAAAATCATGACTCATTTGGTTGATGAGTGGTGACAGAATCTATTATATACTTTAGGAGTCACTTTTAGGTATATCTTTGAATTTGAATTCAAACTTTGGCTCCAAGTACAACTATAAGAAGAGGATCAAAAAGACCTGCATGTATCTCTAGTATATGAGATCATTTTGAACGAGATTCATTATGAAGTGTGAGCTTATCTCATAGCTCATTCAGCTCTCACACATTGAGCAATGTATGATTGCCAATGACATTGTATTTGTATATGATTTAATACATATATGATCATTACATTCTCATTTCACTTCTCTACTATAACTCCATCAGAATAGTGATCTTCTCGTAGCTTGTTCTCAGTGCATGATTGATCATTTTTCATGATTTAAAGCATCCTAGATTCAACATATAGTCTAGTACATGATTACAAAGTTTCATTAGCATGGCTCTTCTAGATCACAAGATATTAACTCATCTTTGCTCACTCGTCTGTTGATTGTTGAACCCCAAAATTGTCGAGATGGTCTTATGATTTGTTAAACATCCTTCTCTATGTGTATTCCATCATTTTTTATGAGATCACTCATGATTGATAGCTTATTAAGCTAATTAGAGTTTCCACGAAAAGGAATTAGACCAATTGCTTCTGTGCTAAGAGAACTGTTCAAAACATTGAACAGGTGTAGGAACAAAAATAGCTAGTTTTTGTCCTTGGATCAACTCCTACCTATCTGTTTTGATACATTGATTACTGGATCATGTTGCAACCAACATATATGGTTATTTATGATCACTAGATAGCTAAAGAGTCCCACCACACTCTCTAGAAATCATTCTTAGCAGGTGTGAAGCATGATCAAGCAACACCACTTCATCTGTGAAAACTATCCACCATCTCCTCCAACAATACCATCCTCATAGATGTGTGCACCTAATTGGTTGGTCCTGATATACTCCAATTGTGTCTTATAGGGGCCTTCTGGTGTCTATAAATAGGCAGTGTCTGAACTACATGTGGGTCTCTCTATGCTAAAAGTCATTTTCGAATCACTCATTTTTAAACTTAGCACGTAGGGATAACCACTAAGTTGTTGTGCCCACAACCTAGCTGTATGGTTGACACTACCTTTGATGATCTGATGCTCTATCTATCCTTGCCTAGGTGTCTACCAGATCTCATGTTCATAAGTCTTGTCTACTAGTCCCAATTTTCCCTTTGTATTGCTCAAAATCCTTTGAAGGCCCCTTGGCTTCCTACTCTCATCTGGTCAACTTCAAAATACTATATCTAAAACTCCCTGTGGGATTCAAAACAATCTTTCCAATGAACCCAAAATCACAACAAACGGATTTCGTATGATAAAGTCATGTCAGTTCAGGGTTCTAGGGATTAAAACATGCAAACAAGATCTCTCTGGGATTACTTCAGAATAGATGATACATGATACTTAGGAAGTATCAGCGATACTTAAGAGTGAATGATACATGATACTTGCCTTTACATGATACATGATCCCTCAATTTGGACGATACACGATACTAGGTATGACGATACGATACTTGGCTCCAACACGATACGTGATACTTGAGGTTGCCGATACTTGGACTTCGTGATATAGAATACCATTCTTGATTATACGATACCAACCTCCATGATACATGATACTTGGGTCTCATGATACACGATATTGCCCTTCTCCATGATTATCACACGATACAAAATTTTCACAATATGATACTTGTCCTTGGACGATACATGATACTGATATTTTGGCTATACACAATACACAGGGGAACGATACGATACGTGGCTTGAGCACGATACATGATACACGATAGTTGCACTCAAACGATATGATACTGGGTGGTCATGATACATGATACTTGGGAAGTATCGCGATACACAATTAGGTGATACACAGTACTTTGAAAAGATCATGATACTCACCCGACAATACACGATACAGATGAGGTATCATGATACACGGAGAGATGATACATGATACTCGACAAGTATTGCAATACACAAGAGTTTTGGTATCACAATACCTAAACTCAGTCGGACATGATACTTGGAGTTTTTGAGGTCCAAATTCAAAAATTTTTGTAGATATGCGTACCTTATGTCCTCCTTGTCATTGCTATATGCCTGCAGATGCAAAGTCACTCTTCAAACTTGGGATCCTCCACTTATGATAATTAACATAGATCGTGTCATATGCGTGAATGGTCACTCAGGTTTTTGAATATATAGAGAGTATTTCAAGAGTATTTCTTTAGCGTTTCAGCCATGAACTTCCTCTATGCTTCTTGCTCATAGCCACAAGTGAAAAACAAGGTGAATGTATAGTCAAAAACGAAAAAATATATAAGAAGATGAAGATGGGAGAAGATGGTGATAATGATGATGAAGGTGGAGAAAAACTCAAAAATTGAACAAAAAATCACTATTTTTTACCTTCCAACATTGCTACTCTACGCCTTACCATCACACGCTATTCCTCAAAGCTCTCGCCTTGGCAACATCGCCAAATTTGGTGTCACTCTAGAACAATGGTAAGTACCAATGTGAGGAGATTCACCTCATAAATGTGTCCCTGGAGATGTGAGGACTGGTATGAAGACTATGAGCAAGTGAAGGCACAAGTGCATGAGTGAGAAGCACACTAGCATGCACACACATGCACACACACGTGCACACACAACAAGAACAAAGAGTGGAACAATGGAAGGTCTTCAATTACAAAAGTCCTCTCTTACAAAAGCTCAAAACTCTAACAAGCTAACCTCAAAAATGAGCTCTCTAATTCTTTTCATAGTTTTTTGAGTGGTTTTGGCCCTTTCCATACCTAGTGTCTAGCCTAATTAAAAATTAGGTTCTAGGGCTTATTTGAGGGCTCAAACGGAGTCTAAAAATTATGAAAATTGGTAGGATGATACTTCTAATACTCCTCAAGCTTGAGGATGCCTCGGCTTGAAAAAAATGGAGTTGCAAAAATGTGAAATGGTATTTGAAATGGTTTTTAGTGATGAAAATCATTATTTTTATAGGGATTTCTTCTGAAAATTTGACATGTACTTCTGGGAGCTCCCCACAGGCTCCTTCTCCTTGTTGTCCACTTCTTTGATGCATTCTTGCACCTTGTGCTTGACCTTGATTGTCAACAGAGGCTCATTTAGATTGGTTCTTTGATAGTGGTGCTTCAAAGCACATAACTTCATGCAAAAGGTTTTTTGCATCTTTGAAAGATGCACCCAAAGGAGGACATGTGGTGTGTGCAAACAATGCCTCTTATCCTATCATTGGAGTAGAAGAAATTGAGCTTATGGCTGCAAATGGAGGTGGGATTCTCTTGAAAAATGCATTGTATGTACCCAGTATCAAGAAGAACTTAATTTCGGTTTTGTTGATTGCCAAAGCTGGACTTCATGTACACTTTGTTTAATGATAAGTGTATGGTTCATGATTTCAACAATGGTGATGTTATCGTGATGTCCGACACATTATGTAATGGTTTGTATCGCATGCATACATACAAGAGGGTTGCCTCGAATGCTTTGGTTGCTCATGCTTCTTCTATGCTGAAATGGAACTTTGGCATGCTCGTTTTGGTCATTAGAACTTCAATAGTTTGCTTTACTTGCAAAAGAAGGACATGGTTAATGCTTTGCTAACACTTGAGTCCATTGAGAAGCATGCATGTGAAGGTTGCATTCTTGGAAAAATGCATCGTGCTTCTTTTCCAAAAGATATTCATACACATGCTACAAGAAAATTACACCTTGTTCATAGTGATGTATGTGGTCCTGTCAAGACTCCATATTTTGGGAAGCATGTATATTTTTTAACCTTCATTGATGGTGCTGCTTGCCATACATGGGTGTATCCTATGAAATCAAAGAA
Organism: Ceratopteris richardii; assembly: GCA_020310875.1. Classification (NCBI taxonomy): domain Eukaryota; kingdom Viridiplantae; phylum Streptophyta; class Polypodiopsida; order Polypodiales; family Pteridaceae; genus Ceratopteris; species Ceratopteris richardii. The sequence goes on from CM035407.1 coordinate 123,970,786, forward strand.
TGAGGTATTTTCTTGCTTCAAAGCATTTTTAGCTATGGCTGAAAATTTTTCTTCACAAAAGCTTTTGATTCTATGCATGAATCGTGGTGGTGAATTTTTCTTCATGAAAGAGGTATTTCACACCAATGTACGGTGTCATATACACCTCGACAAAATGGTGTTGCCGAATGAAAAAATAGAACACTTCTTGAAATGACACTATGTATGGTTAAAGGAAAGCACCTTCATGAAAAGTTTTGGATGGAAGTCGGTCATGTGTGCAAACTATGTGTTGAATCTATACCCTACAAAAGCATTGAGAGTCATCACTCCTTATGAGGCTTGGAATGTACATAATCCAATGGTTAGTCATATGCGCATGTTTGGTTGTTTGACATATGCTCTTGTGCCATCACAACAATGTCACAAACTTAATGACAAGGCAAAGAAATATATATTTGTTCATTATAGTGCTGAAAGTAAGGGATATCATTTGTACCATCCATTGATGAACACAATTATTATGAGTTGAGATGTTGTATTTGCTAAAAATTCAGTTTTCTCTCTACTCCAATGCAAAAAATAGCCAATACTTAGCTCACAAGATGTGTTTGATACACTCACCCCTTTGTTCCAAAATGGTGCGCTTTACTATGGCCATGTAGACCAGCCAATTGAGGATCAGAGGGCTAAAAAGTTTCGCAAAATAGAGTTGAAAATGGCTGAACATTTGCATCAAAATATGGTTGAAAATGAGCATGAAATTTAGCCCGCACATGATATACATGTTGATGATGTATTACATCTTACCATTAGTGTCCACGTGAAAGGCCAAATGGCCACTGGACACTTCTTTGTATATGTTCTTTAATAAAACATATAGTGGCCTGGTTAGCCACAGACTATAAGTTCAATCGCATTTGTAACACCTAAGAAGTCTGTGTTTGTGCTCCTTGTGTAATGTGTTTTTCTACATGTTTTGTAGCCTCTATGCAGAGTATCGCGTGCGGTGCTTCGAGCTCGGTTTTCTACTCTGAGGATATTGTTGTGGATCTCTGAAGAAGCAGAGTGCACTGTGGTGCATTACGGTCAAAATACTTCACTTGCCACCCACCCACCCAAGGCTTTCTCCAAGGCTTATGACTAAGGTGGCAACCAAGGCATAGACCTTGGCATACCTTTTCATCTGAGTCACCGAAGTCATCGTTGGCACCGTTGGCTATGTGCGAGGGAGGACCTCAACAATCAAGGAAGATAGAGGTTCTCGATACTTCCGGAGAGGTCACCCATCCCAGTATTGTTCCCCTCAGAGCTCACTTAACTGTGGCACTCTCTTGCCACTAAGCTACACTCTTGTGGTGTCTGAAGAAGGGGAAATGCTAAGGTTAACATTACCTTGAACATGTTTTGGTCCCTCAAAGCTTCATTCTTTGCCTTCAAAGCTTGCTTTTAAAGCATTTTTGGGGTGATTCTTGGAGCCATTTTTTAGTACTTTCATGCATAGGTCTCATCACATAGGTTCAATAATATCAAGAAGAGTGTTCTTTGTACTTCTCCAAAAATAAGTATTTACATTCGGAGTCGTGTTTTGAGCCACACTCATAAAACTACAGGTTTCTCGAAAGGTTTTCAATTGTGGTGTGAGCAGATATTGCAAATGTATGCACGTTTTTTGAACCTGAACAACAAAGTTGATAAACACTTGCTAGTGTTGGTGGCTAGTTTTTTGGGTTGTGCATTCAGCCTTTGAGTGTCATTTTAATGCACATATTGAGCACATATATGATGGAGAGTTTTAATCTCAAAAAGAACAAGTTATCCTTGATGTTAGAGCACCTCTATATCAAGAACAACTCAAGACCTCAACTAATTTTGGAAGACTAATACCAGATTACCAATCTTTGCACTAACTGTGAAGAGAGTGATTATTCAAAAAAGTCTACTGCACTTAATTCACTCATTGAGTGATTAAATGTGTAAAGTTTTCAATGAAACTTTGTATGACATATCCTCTAGTACAAAAACGTATACCCTTGAGCAAAATGGGGTGGCAGAGAGGACAAATAGACCAACTGTTGAAATAGCTAGGTCTATGTTAAATGAGAAAACATTACCTAAGTACTTATGGGTAGAGAGTGTATCTACTACCACTTATCTTGTAAATAGGTTGCCATCCAAATCTCTTGATGGGCTGACCTCATATGAAGCATGGCATGGTAGAATACCTTCACTTGATCATTGCAGGATCTCTGAACGTGTTTCTTATGTGCATATCCCTTCTCAGATTTGTGGATGGACTCCACAACCTATATCCCATTTGCTTATCATCATAATCAATGAACACATATTTTTCAGCCTTTGGTTCTAACTTATGCCTCAACTGAGATGTTATGCATATGCCAAACACCCAAAAACTTTGCAATGATCTAAGGTAGGTCTCTTACCCGACCATGCCTCATATCGGTTCATACCCTGCAAAGCTTTACATGGTAGCCTATTAACCAAGTATGTGGGTGTATTTACAACCTCAGTCCACAAATAATTGGGACAATTTTTCTGCTTCATCATTGACCTTGCAAACTCAACAAGAGTTCTATTCCTCCTTTCTGCTACACCATTTTATTGAGGAAAGTACCTGCAAGTAACTTCCCTTTTTATGCCTGCATTCCATAAGTAATCGCTGAACTCATTAGAGAAATACTCTCCCCCTCCATCTGACCTTAGTCTCTTCAATTTTTGACTTCTGATTCTCTCCACATACACATGATAATGTTTGAATGTATTGAATACATCTTATTTATCTTTGATCATATATATGGTGATCCACTTGGTAGCATCATCAACATAAATCACATAATATCTTGAACCATTAATGCTAAAATCCTTTGATGGTCCCCACACATCTATGTGTACCAATTCAAGCTTCTCTAAATACATGAAACCATGCTTATTATATGATTGCTTATGAGCCTTACCTAATTGACATGACTCACATCTGTATGTCATGTGTTGACTTGAAACATTAGGTAATCCAAGCATTGAACCATTGTTAATCATATCCTTCATACCTCTTTCATTGAAATGTCCGCATTTCTTCCAAAGTAACCTCTACCTCTAAAATTACCTCTCTGATTTCTATTAGCTCTCCCTCTTCAATTAAAATTTTGATTAAATACTCCACCATTCTGATTATTATGCCAACATTCATGAGCTAAATGGTTTTTCTTACCACAAATCTAGCAAGCTTTGACTCCATCTTTATTGCTTTTGCCTCTAGCTCTTCCTTTGCCACCTCGTCTTCCTCTTAGGAAGTTAGCATGACTAGTAGTGCCTTCATCTTCATTCAATTGTTTCTTGCCTTTGTTAATCTTCTTCTTGTCCTTTGAATACATTGATTGACTTGTACTCTTATCAACTTCACCTTTGACATCATGCTCAAAGGTTAGCATATGTCCTAGCAATTGATTCAAATCAGGAGTGAAATGATCTAGCGACTTCCTTCCTTGACTTTGTAGTGTTTTGGAAATGCTCCTCCAAACTCTGCCCACAAAAATGCCTTCCTTGACTTTGTAGTGTTTTGGAAATGCGCCTCCAAAGCATTCCATATCTCACTTGCACTTTCAAGTCCTCTAATATTGACTCCCATGTAGATAATTCTCCTTGCTTGAGCATCCTTCTTCATCCATGTCTTCAAATTTGTGAGCTCCTCCATAGTTGGACCACTAGGATCCTTAAATGTTGGTTTTTCTTCTTCACCTACAACGTATCATATCAAGTCTTTGCTCATAAGATGAGCTTCCATCCTCATAGACCAAGCAGGATAGTTTTCTCTATCCAATTTCTCTATCTAAAGAGAATCCCCCATCTTTTCTTCACTGTGTATTAAATTCTTCAAGCTTTGTTAGGAATAAATGTACCTTTACATCTAATGTAGTTCCTTTTGATCTACTTGATAGCTTCAGGCTTTCTTCTCTAGCTTTCACTTCAATCTTTCACTTCAATCTTTCACCTTTTGAATCTTCAAATGTTGATTTCTATGTAACTGCAACAGTTGGGGTCCTCCTTTCTTCAATTTTGATGACTCTTGCTCTGATCCCACTGATGGAGAGTTTTAATCTCCAAAAGAAAACATTATACTTGATTTTAGAGCACCTCTATATCAAGAACTCAAGACCTCAACCAATTTTGGAGGACTAATGTCAGATTACCAATCTTTGCACTAACTATGAAGAGAGTGATTATTCAGAAAAGTATCATGCACTTAATTCACTCATTGAGTGATCAAATCTACAAAGTTTTCAATGAAACTTTTATGAGGTGTCAGCTAGTGTTTTTCACACCTTGTCCAAGTTAAAATTTCTCAAAACATTTAGTAAATCTTGAGATTTATACCAAACAATTCACCTATGTCTAAAATTGTACTTTAGTAGAGTCGACTTTGACACCTACAACTTCTAATGCATGGTTCTCTTAAAGTAGGATATCTTTATTCAAATGATCTTATCCATAGGTAGCTTACCTTCCAAGTTAAAGAATGAGTGCTTTGTTGCTCAAAACTTTACACTGTGGAAGGAGAACTGACCAAAACATTATCATCAAATTTGCACCTGCTGCAGTCATCTCTTTCTGACATTTACACATGTAAATGTTCCTACTCTCAATTCTCTCAGTCTGATCACGATTAGGATCTGCAAATTTGTATAGAGGTCACTCAACTATAGACTTAGACTTGTACAAAAGCATTTCACAAAATGATAAATAGAAATGGAGCATTGAGCAAAATATCGAGCGTAAATTTTCTTCTATTCAGGAAAACATTACATCTAGTTGATGAGCTATATTCTCATCACTTTTAAAGTGTCTAATGACTCTTAGAACTTGTCTTTCACCATCTCTCTTACATGCTCTGACTTTCTACTTGTATATATAAGCATATATGTACAAACTCGTAACCATAACAAAGGTAGAAGTGAGTTAATTACAAGTTTATTGTACATGTATATACAAGTCTTCATTCTCTTATTATACACTAACTCCAAGCTTCATATATTGTTCTTTGCTTCATCTTTTGACTTCAAACCTTTTGTCCAAATCATCAATTGATGGTTGTCCTCCACTTTTGGTAGCAGTCAATGCACTCAAGGAATTACAAGACAAGAGAGCCAATGAAAAGAGTCAGAGCAACGAGAAGGACCAAGCAGACGAAACAGTCAATGCAGATCCAACAAATAGGCCCTATAATTTTTCATGAAGCAATATTTCCCAAATAGAGGTTTTAGTCACTTCTCACCATTGTAAATACCATTTTTTGTTATTCCTACTCCATTTTGTGCAAGCCAAGGAGTCCTCGAGCTTGAGGAGTATTAGAAGTAGCTATATACCAATTTTGATAATTTTTAGACTTTGTTTGAGCCCTCAAATAAGCCATGGAACCTAATTTTTAACGAGGTTAGATGCAAGGTTTGGACAGGGCCAAAAGGTAGTCAAAAACTATAAAAAGAGCTAGAGAGCTCATCTTTGAGGTTAGATTGTTGTAGATTTGAGCTTTGTATGAGAACTCTTTTTGTAATGGAAGCTACTCCTTTGTTCCTCTCTTTGTTCTTGCCATGTGTGCACGTGTGTGTGTATGTGTGTGCATGCTAGTGTGCTTCTCACTCACACACTTGTGCCATCACTTGCTCATAGTCTTCATACTAGTCCCCACGTCTCCACGGATTGATAATTATGAGGTGGATCTCCTCACGTTGGTACTTGCCATTGTGCTAGAGTGACAAAAAAATTGGCACTGTTTCCAGGGAGAGAGCTTCGAGGATGAGCATATCATGGTAAGATGTAGAGTCGTGATGTTGGATTCATAGGTATTTTCTTCACTTTTCTCTATTTCCTTTTATTTATTTCACCATCATCATCACCATCATCATCCTCACCATCTCCCACCTCCATCACCACCTTCACAAAATTTTCACTCGTGATTGAGAGCCGTCCATCGCGATTGACACATGTCCATCGCGATGGACAAAAAAATCACGTTTAACACCCCATTTCATTGAGAAACCTATCCATCGTGACTCATAGACCAAGATTGACACAAAATCATGCAAAGAACCCGAAAACCGCAGTCCATCGCAATTGACCCATCAATCGCGACTGACATCCCTAGTCCATCACGATTGACACCATCAATTGCGATTGATAGGCCACGACGAATAGCTTTGTCCATTGCAATTGATAGCCCTGACGATCGCGATTGGCAGCCATTTTCAGCCAATTTTTTAGGGTTTTTTAATTTGGAAATTTTGGTTAATTTTGGGCATGAATATTGTGCTATAGGACACATAGGGAGGTCGTAAGCAAATAACTCAAGAAAATGTTGTCTGCTTGTTAGCCTGTTTGAATCCTGTTTTAACCCCAGAACCCTGAACTGTCATAACTTCCTCATACGAAATCCATTTCGAGTGATCTTAAGCTCAGACCATACCTGAAGGTAAGAAAATGGATGGATCTTTAGGATTGTCTTCCATAAAGACAAAGGACAATTTGGTCTATGAATTACCTGAATGAAAATGGTTTGTGGTATCAATTGAATGTAAATCTTGAGCTAACTTTGGAACTTTTACACATGCACTGAGTGCATTGAAGGGCATTCAAGGCAAGAGGGAGTGTAGGCTTGGGAACACACTTCTTGGTCTTACAAGGGCTAAGCAACTTGAGGTTTGATTATTCTCAACTCCCTTTATCAATTCTTAGCTTAGGCTAAGTACGAATAGAGGTATTGATTAATTAGGGAAACGTTAAGCATTGTCAAGTCCAAGAACTCTAATCACTCAAGTGCAAGTACAAATAGATTAAATTTGCATAACACCTTAAGGGAAAATAATTCAAATCAAGCGATCAAACTCAAGTAGGATAAAACCCAAGTGTTCCTTGTGACGAAGATTGATTGGACACGAAGTAACATCCTAAGAAAATTAAAAAGAATGAGTGACTATTACAAAAAAACTAGCAACAAGGTTGTACTGGGATAATTGGGATAACCACCAAGGCATATGAACCTTAGGTCATGACGATATCTAGGGAGAGATGGACAAAGCCTTAGGTCTTGTGAGGCTAGTGTCAACTGTTGATATATTTAGGTAGTGATGTGTGTGAACACTCTAGGACCGCCGGGGCACTTTTTTCCCTCTTTAGGAGGTTTTTTTCCCCCGGCTTGTATATACGCCTATTGCCCTAATGGGCTACTTATCTTTGTACATTCTCTAGTAATACATTCAGTCTTGTGTGTTGTGCTCCAAGCTTCTTCTTCTTCCTTGTGCTGTTTGCGTGCTTCCGCAGACGTCTAACTCCAACAATTGGTATCAGAGCAGGTCGTTGCTTCTTCTAGGGCGCCGTCGACACTCCTCCGTTTGCAGTCTCAGATTCGCACAAAATTTGGTGAGCATACTCAAGGTGTTTCTGAGATCAAAACATCTTTGCTCTGTGGTGCCGAAATCGCGATCTGAGCTCGTTTCGGCCTCCGAACGCACTATCGCAGTGCTTGTGTAGGCTATTTTGTTCTTTTGTGCCAAAGGTATATACCAGTTTCTGTTCGCCAGTTTAAGAGTCTCGAAGTCTGCTACAGGTCTAGCAGAACTCGTCTGGGCAGTTCTGTTCAACTTTTTGAGATACAGTCAATTTTCTGCATCAAGGTATTTTAGTCACCGGCCATGGCTGAAAGCAGTGATGTATTCCGTATGTTGGCTGTTGAGGATAAGTTGGATGGTACCAACTACCCATTATGGGCTTATATGATGCAACATGTATTGGTTGCAAAAGGATTGTGGAACATTGTGCAGGGTGTTGAAAGACGTCCTGTTACACCTGTAACGACAGGTACTGCAAATACAGGTGTTGGAGCTGATGAAGATGGTGTCGAAGATGATATTCCGCAGATTCCTGTTCGTGCTGCTGTTTCTGTTGCACCTACTGTAGAGCAGATTCGTTGGGATGGCAGAGATGCCCAGGCACATGCATTGATAGCTTTGTCTGTCAAACGTGCCATTATTCCTCACATTCGCTCTTGCAGAACAGCAAAGGATGCTTGGGATACACTTACCACTTTGTACCAGGCTAGGAATGAGGCTCGTGTTGCTTACCTCCGAAAACAGTTGGAGAGTGAGCACATGAATGAAGGTGATTCGATGGACAGTTTTCTTACAAAGATCAAAGACCTGAAGGAACAATTGATTTCTGCTGATGAGGTTATACCAGTTAGCTCACTTGTGCAGACCGTTCTGAATGGCCTTCCTGATTCATATCAGAGTTTTGCCTCTACTCTTCGATTGATGATGAAAGGCAATCCGAATGCCTTGTCATTTGAGGAATTAGTCTCTGTTCTGTTGCAGGAAGATCAGTCCAGGCAGAACAGGTCCATTATGCGTGTTGCAGATCAAGCTTTCCTGGCTAGTCAGAAGGGCAAAGGAAAATGGAGCTCTTCTACTAGTAAGCAGAAATCTGCAAATGCTGCACAATCGAAGAACCAGGATAAAGATGAGAAGAAATCAGAAAAGCAGAAATTGTTTTGCAAGTACTGTAAAGGAAATGATCATATTATAAAGAACTGTCCAAAACTGGCTGCTAAAGAGGCAAAGAAGAAAGAGGCTGGAATGGTTGTTGCAGAGGCCTCTACACCAAAAACAGAGTCTGCAAATCTTGTGCAGGAAGAAGAATGGGCGTTTACTACTGTCTGCAGTTTTGACCCATCTTCTCATGATCAGTGCATGTCTGCAGTAGACTCAGATGTTTGGTACTTTGACAGTGGGGCAACCAAACATATTACCTCGCAGCGCAGTTTCTTCTCTTCACTCGAGCCTACCCCTACGGGGAATACTGTCACATGCGCCAATAACTCCTCTTATCCTGTTAAGGGAGTTGGTAAGATCATTCTGACTACTGCTGATGGTAGTTCTTTCACTTTGTCAGATGCTTTATTTGTGCCAGGGATCAAAAAGAACCTGTTATCAGTTTCTGCATTAGCCAAGATTGGCTTGGTTGTGAAATTCGTTGACTTGAGAAGGAGCTGAACCTGCTCTGATACCACTATTGGGTGTGTGTAGAAGTGCAAGAGACACACAAGAAGAACACATAGGGAGCACAAACACAGTAAGACACACGGAGAAGACGATGGTTGGAATAGCTCTCTCTATTGAAGATTAATTAAACTGAAGTAAGAGCTGAATAATATCCCTAAGTACAAAGTACCACCACATATGAGAGTATCCAATATGTGAAAACATGGGGAAAAAACCTCTAGCTAGCACTAGAGTAAAAAGTGCCCATGTATAGGGAAAAGGTTCACACCAAAGCTACTCAAGGAACACATAAGTGTAACATAGCCAAGATTGGCTTGGTTGTGAAATTTGTTGATGACAGATGTGCAATTCATGATCTATCAAATGGCGATGTCATTATTGCATCTGGCATTTTATGTCATGGGTTGTATAAGCTCATAGACTATGAAAACTTTGTGAATGATTCAGCATGTGAAGTACATGATTCTCATGCGTTGTTAGATGCAAAGCTTTGGCATGAATGCTTTGTTCGTCTGAATTTTGCTAGTTTGCTACACCTACAAAAGTATGAAATGGTGTCCTCTTTGCCCAAAATTGAGACACCTAGAAAACATGTCTATGAAGGCTTTATTTTGGGGAAAATGAAGCATTCCTCATTCCCAAAAAATGGTTTAGTTTGAGCTACTCAAAAATTACAGCTTGTGGTCCTATGCAGACACCCTCTTTTGGAAACTATCTTTACTTCGTGACTTTCATTGATGATTTTTCCAGGCATGCATGGGTATATCCATTGAAAGCAAAGTCTGAAGAGTTTATGTGCTTCAAGTAGTTTTTGGTTTTGACTAAAAATCTATGAGCATGTAAAATGGGCACCCTCCATTCTGATCGAGGGGGGGGAATATATGTCTTCTGATTTAAATGCATTTATGGTTGAATGTGAGATAAAACATCAGTGTACAATGCCATATACAGCTCAATAGAATGGAGTTTCTAAATGGAAGAAGAAGTCACTCATGGAGATGGCAAAGTGTATGGTCAAGAGTCAGGATTTTGCCACATAGTTTCTAGCTTGAGGATGTTATGTGTGCAACATATGTACTCTACAAGTGTCCCACTAAAGCATTTTTGTCTATCACTCCATATCACGCTTGGCATGGTCGCAAGCCATTTGTTGCTCACCCGTGGATCTGTGTTTTCCTAGCATATGCATTAGTGCATGAACAACAACGCAAGAATTGGTTGATAAAGTAGTGAAATGTATTTTTGTTGGGTACAGCTCTGAAAGCAAAGGATATCATCTGTATCATTCCTAGCTTAAACACATTCTAATTAGTCGTGATGTTGTTTTTGTGGATGTGTACCTAAGTCGCAAAGTCTTAGGGACTTGTGCCAAAGAGACTAAATCTCATTTGGCACATAAGTGCGTATAGTGGTGGATTGACACATGCTTAATTATCAATCCAAAGAATAGACCTAACCAAATGTATGAGGACATGTGCACACATGATGGATAATGAAATGGTTCAGCTACAATGCATGAGAAAGGACTAAACTACCTCTCCAACTCACTTAATCTCTGAAAGTGTCTGTCGCGATACCATTTACAGTAGTAAATACAAGTTTGAATGTATCTCCCAGCTCCGAACTCCGAATATGGCCAATACTTGGATTCTTTTCAAATTTCTCGATGAGATGCATCTACTGGCACTATTTTCACTCAAATTTGACAACTGATCTTCAAGTTATGACCAAAACAGTGAATGGCAGGAAATACACACACTCACTCCACAACTCTTACTTGCTCACACAGACTATAGTAGCTCAAAAGTGATGGAGAGGGATAAACAACAATCCTACACACACATTCCAAGCTTCACACACACACAAAAGATCATAGAGAAGATGAAAATTTGCAAGAAAGAAGCAAATTCTCCTTTTTCACAATGGCAAAAAGTCTTTACAAAGAGTCACAAAGTGACTTATATATATGTGCCCTGAAAATGGTCCTTTAACACAAGTGACTGACACTTTATTGACTGAGCTCTAATTTCTTACTATTTTACAAGAGATATATTACAATGATGTGGGATTATGCATCTAGAGGACTCCTCTAGTGCATTTACATAGCTTTGAGGGAATTTCCTAGGATTTTGAAGAAGAAAAATATGCCCATTAATATGAAAATTTTGGGCTCTCCTTTTGTGCCTCTTTGTTCTGCAACACTCTCCCCCTCTTTGTCTCTATCGTCCCTTGACAGGCTTTTGCTTCTAGTTTGTAGCTTGTCTAAGGCTTCTGAATAATTATTCCTTTGCTTCCATAAACTCCTTGACATTCCTTATATCACAAGTCTGAGTTGTTGTATTAAGTCGGTCTGCCACGCATGCCATCAGTGGCTAAGAATGTGATGTTCTTAGTCACCCGCTTCAACTTCTCAGCCTCTCCCCTTTCTAGCTTTTGGTCTTCTGATTTGTCTTTGTCTTCACACGCCTGACCCTGGTGGATGAGGAAGCCGTGTGCAACCTCCCATGAAATGTCCTGGTTTCTATCTTTCTTTAATTCCAATCCTCAGGACCTGGTTCTTTGGTGTTGTCGCCTGATGCGTGCCCTTGTGGGGCTTTGGGCAGAGTTGATCTTTTCCTTTATAATCTTCATTCCTTACTGAGCAGTTTTATTCTTTGATTTTCTTCTTCTTCCCTTTTTACTTGATTCCCCTTCCACACGTCCCTCCTCCTGAACTTTGTTGTCCCCGACAGGCTTTTTGTGGCGATGTGAGTATGTTTGGATGACTTCTCTCGTTGATTAAGCAGATTGGAATGAAATAACATGAATTCTTTCCATTGTCTCGACTTGACCCCGTCTTCTGGTGCCTGTCTATGATCTGCAAAGAAACTCAATTTGTAGGCCACCATCCTGGCATTAAGATTTGAAGACATTTTTACAAAAATCTCAGAGTCTATTTCAAAAAATCCAGTGAAAAATGCTTCTTCAAAAGTCTGCATGTAGGTACTTGGCAAAAACATAAGCCTTGAGTATATAGCCATAAGCGTTAGTCTGCTTTGGAGTTTGAAATGCTTTCTTCCCTTGGACCTTCTTCTGGTTGATTTGTGATGGAGTCCTTTGCTATGCTCTCTTCTACGAGTTGTTTGGTATCCTATCCATGGGAGGGTTTCTCTGCTAATAGACTAAAAATTTCCTTGTGCTCTATCTTGGCGGAGATGTATCCTTGAGCTAGGTGGATGCTTACTTCATTCTCAATGATCCAGTCTTGTCCTAGGATTAAGTTCTCTATTAGATTCTCATCTTTGCACACTAGAACTCATTGCTCCATAGTTGAATTTCCTAGGTGGAGGGATACTGTAGCTTCTCCAATGCATTCTATAATTTGACCTCCCACACCTACCATGTGTGCTTTCATAGGTGTTATAATCGTTCGAAGATCCTTGATGACAGTACTTCATATGTAACTGAGTGTTGCTCCTGAATCTATCAAGGCCTCTATTAGCTGGTACTCCGTCGTTCCAATTCCTAGGTTTAAGTAAGGCTGGGACATGTAGATATTGGTTGTGCCAGACTTATGAACCTGATAGTTAGCCATGGGAATAGACTCTTCTCCTTGTAGATATCATTCATCTCTTTGCCTTATCCACTCTTTTTGTTTCTTGATACGCTCTAAAGCTTCTTGCCATGCTTCCTCTCTAATCCGCTCTTCCTCTATCTTCCTATTTTGTGCACCTACAAGGTGTGCTAACATTTGGTCTGTCAATGGCTTCATATATTGTTTAACTCGACACCCACTAATGTAATTAGGAAGGACATTTCCATCTAGAGTGGCTAGATTAACCGCTCCACTAGTGGAAATCCTATTGATTATGAGTGGTCCATATCCACAGTTTTGTAACTTCTTGGCATGCTGCTTCAAGGTGTAGACCAAAACTAAATCTCCTTCTTTTAGTCCTTTGTCTTTGATGTGTGCATCATTTATGCTTTTTGTCTTCTCTTGGCTGCATAAATTCCTGCAACCGCTTGTATTCTCATCTCATGTAGCTTCTCAATTTGGTCTAGTTGCTTGGATAACTCATGTCCTGTCCATTCATATTGTTGAGCTACTCTCAAAGTTGGCACTAAAAAATCGATCAGCAAGATTGCATTCTGTCCACACACTAGATTGAATGGGGTAGTTCCACAGTCTTGTAAGCAACATGGAAGGCCCGAATTGCGTGATGCAATTGTCTGTCCTAGTCTGACCGTCCACTATTGACTATCTTTGTCAATACTGTGCATAATACCTTATTGGAACTTTCAACTTGGCCATTAGCTTGAGGGTGATAAGGGGTTGATAACATCTAAGTCTACTGTAGACATACATTGTTCAAAGAAGATGGTTCATAACTGCAAACATTGTTAAATGCCCATTCTTCATTCTGCACAAGACTAGTAGACTTTGTTTTGGGTGTAGAGGCCTTTGCAACAACCATTCCAGCCTCTTTGTTCCTTGCCTCTTTAGTAGTTAGTTTTGGACAACTCTTTATGACATGATCATTTCCTTTATAGTACTTGTAAAATAATTTCTGCTTTTTTGTTTTCTTCTCATCTCTGTTATCCTTCTTTGATTGTGCAAAATTAGCATATTTTTGCTTACTAGTAGAAGAGATCCATTTACCTTTGGCCTTCTGAGTAGCCAAGAAAGCTTGATTTGCAACACGCATAATGGACCTATTCTGCCTTAGACTAATCTTTCTGCAATAGAACACAGACTAGCTCCTCAAATGTTAAGGCATTTGGATTGCCTTTCATCATCAAACGAAGAGTAGAAGAAAAACTCTGATATGAATCGGGAAGACCATTCAGATGAGTCTGGACAAGTGAGCTATCAGGGAAGAATTCATCATAAATAATCAATTGTCCCTTCAAATCTTTCATCTTTGGTAGAAAACTATCCATGGAATCTCCTTCATTCATGTGCTCACTCTCCAACTGTTTTCAGATGTAAGAAACACGAGCCTCATTCCTTGCCTGGTGTAAAGTGGTAAGTGTATCCCAAGCATCCTTAGATGTTGTGCAAGAGCGAATGTGAGGAATAATGGCATGTTTGATAGACAAGGCTATCAATGCATGTGCATGAGCATATCTGCCATCCCAACGAATATGCTTTGCAGTAGGTGCAATATGAACTGCAACACAAACATGAACATGAAGAACATTTCCATCTTCAATGTTGTTTGCATCACCTTTAGCAACTATGTTTGGAGGTGTAATAGGACATTTTTCAAGACCTTGAACAATATTCCACAGTCCTTTTGCAACTAATACATGATGTATCATATAAGTCCATAATGGGTAATTGGTATCGTCCAACTTATCCTCAATAGCCAACATACATAATACATCACTGCTTTTAGCCATAACCACTAACAAAAATACCCTAATCTAGAAAAATGATTGTATCTCAAAACGTTGAACATAACTATCCTGTTGAGTCCTTATAAGCCTCTAGCATACTTTGAGATGCTTATACTGGCAAATTGAAACCTGTATATATCTTTGGTAGAAAAAGGACAAATTGCATGCACAAGCACTATGATAGTATGTTTGGAGATCTTAGAGCGTGATTTCAACACCACAAAGCGAAGATGTTTTGAACTCCTAATCATCTTGAGTATGCTCACTAAATTTCATGCGATTCTGAGACTGTGATTGGAGGGGTGTCAACGATGCCCTAGATGAAGTGGGGACCTACTATGATACCAATTGTTAGAGCTTGAGGTTTGAAGAAGCACACGAACAACACAAGGAAGAAGAAGAAGGTTGGAGCACAACACACAATTCTGAATGTATTACCACTAGAATGTACAAAGATAAGTGACATGTTAGGGCTATAGACGTATATACAAGCCGGGTGAAAAAAAAACTCTTAAAGAGGGAAAAAAGTGCCCTGGCGGTCCTAGCGTGTTTAGACACATCACTACCTAAATATATGAACAAGACATTGGCAAGCAGTGAAGCGCATCTTTTACTATTTGAGTGGTACCCGACTACTTGGATTATTTTATCCTAAGGGGGGATCATTATCACTAGATTTACATGTTTTTTTTAAATTGAGATTGGGTTGGTTTCCATCACACTCATGTGTCCACCAATGGTTTTTGCTTCATGGTTGGTAGCTCATGCATGTCTTGGTTAAGCAAGAAGCAACTTATTCTGGCCACTTCTAGTTCTGAGGTTGAGTATAGGACAACTTTCACAATGAGTTTGAAGCTTTTTGCAAAGCTTTGGGCTTACTTCCTTTTGTGGATTGATCTCTTTCCACATAGCTTGACACTTCCTTATACATGAGTGCTAATTCCTTTTTCACCACATCATTGCCACGGGGGATTTGTTGATATATTTTGGTAGTGATGTGTGTGAACAACCTTAGGACTTCCACGTGACTTTTTGCCCTTTAGGAGGTTTTTTTCCCCGACTTGTATATATGCCTATAACCCTAACTCTTTAATGGGTTGTTTATACATCATAAATTCGACTGAAAAAAACATCAATGCTTCTGATCCTTGAATGTGTTTTAGGATCCCATAAATGATATCCAAACTGCCCATATCTTCCACATCCAAAAAAAAGCATTTTCTAGATTTTTAGTCCAACTTTTGTCTCAAGATCTTTTAGACTCAGAAGATATTTTTAGAGAGAATCTCTTAGTTGATATTTGAGGAGTAGAGCTATGGCTCTATGTAGAGATTTGTTGACTAGTTTTCATTCATATCAGAGTTTGATTCTCCATTTATTAGGAAGGGTAAGAGATTGAGAACTTTTTTATTCTCATTTATGGAGAGTAGATCCAAATGATTCCATTAGGGTCTCTTTTAAAGGAAATTGAAAGTGGAATCGGTTCCATTGCTAGAGCTTGTTTCTTAAAAGAGATGGCGTGAGTTTATATACTCTTTAAATTGTCTAGATAGGAGTGGCACTATCCTATGGAAGACAATAGGGAGATTACATAGTCAATGGTTAGATCGAGTCCCACTAGATGGCTCTAGGAGAGAGGTTATTAGTCTAAGTGTTGGTCTTGAACTAGAAAAGGTGTTTTAGTTGATAGCATCGTAGAGAATGGGATTCCTTTATGACTTTTCTCTTTTGGGTTTTATCATGAGGATGATGGTTGAAATTGTGTTGTGGCATCTATGGAGAAGAAAGAGGCTTGTTGCATCTATGGAGAAGAAAGATGCTTGTTCCATTAGGAAAAACAGAAACAAGTTGTCTTCAATAAGGGGAGGAAGAATTTTATGTATCCATGTTCTCATGCTCTTAGAAAAGTTGGAATAGTTTGTATTCTATTAAATCTTCCCTCCACGAGGGAACCCCAATGTATTCTTTCTTAAAGTCACAATTCACCCCTCTTAAAGTCACCTTTTTTTTGAGAACTTCAACCTTACGATCTACTCTTCTATATTAACTTGAAATTGAAAGTTTGCACCCATCTCGGAGAACCCTCATCTTCCTTGTTTTAGAGGGGCTATTTGCACCCATCTCGGAGAACCCTCATCTTCCTTGTTTTAGAGGGGGCTAGTTTAAATATGTCAAGCCCAAACGGAACTTGAACCCTCGCCAACTACGAGAGGTCCAAGCATGGTAACCACTTGAACCGCATCTATTCCACAAAAGTCAGGTTTTTTGTAAGTAGAGAGAGTCTCTCCTTGAAGTTTACTCTTGATTTATCAGTGTTGTGTTACGTGTATGTAAATTCTGTCACCTGTTTTTTTCTGTAACCTTTTATATATGATACATTTCCTTTTCTTGTTCTCTCGTTATGGAGTTTACTATTGGATAAACAAAGCGGTGGGCTTCGCAAGCTAGCGATTTTCGCTACCTGCGACTCGGGAGTCTCGGGAGAATCATGTACACTTGCCATTGACAACACTGATTGACTGATTTAATCAGCGCTGAATCATGGGCGCTATTAAAGACGATCTGTTTTGCAGGGCCCAGGAACAACATCTTTAAGGTCGGCATCATTCACCACCTGAACGAGAAACCTACCATGCAGAAGCAGATAATACATGCGAACTCGATATAGTATATACGCAGTGAACAAGCTGCCTCCTGTGCTCTTCATTCTCCACTGCATTCTTCGTATTCCCCGTCATTTTCTCGTTCGGAGTCGCTGGCCACGCAATCCATTCACTTCGCTGACTCTTTTCCCGAGTGGGTTTTGGTACAGTCGATTCCATAATTCATAGAAATGAGTTCTCAAAATTATGATCACCTTTGCATCCACGCTTCCATCAAGACCGTAAAGGATCGAGGTTCCTTCAAGTCAGGCGACCGAGCTGCTCTGACAGAATAGTGGGCTTATCTGAGATCCTTGGCATTCTTTTTTAATCCTTTCACCATGGCCGATGAAATGACGGGTGATCAGAGCAAGCCAATCATTGTTCGGTCCCAGAGGTCAAGCAAACTCAAGAGTTTACTTGCCGTTTTCTTGTGGCTGTCTAGCATACATATCGTCGTTTTTCTGGTGCTACTGATGCTGTTTTTTCTGCCTTATAGATGGAGCTTGACGTAATTATGGTCTCCCCTATATTCTTGTTTTGTCTGCTGTAAATTTACGCCCTTTCGACCTGATTATATTTATTTTGTGGCGTACAGTTTATTTGTGCTGCTTTTAACCCTTATGTTCCTTCCGCTGTTTGAGAAAAGTCCAATCGCAGAAAGCTTCGCGAGGTACTCTTCTCTGTCTATCCCTCTTCTAACTTAACACCCGCACCCCTGCTCGCACACGCGTAGACACTGTGAAGCCATTTCTTTGCTCATTATATCTATTGGCTTCTTTCACAAGGACCTTCTCGTCCTATCTCAACGAGCTGTTAATAATCACATTTAATTTCTTTTCAATGCATTGTTGCTGAAAAAAAATTGTGGCGTTACATCGCTATTCGTTCAAAATAAATGTACGGTCTGGACAAATGCAAGATAGCCTGGAGTTGAACGTGCATCTTAGAGCGTCATAGAGAGTGATCTCGTCTCAAATGAGATACTCATTTTAGATATACAATATACACTGAAGCATGATGCTGTATTATCAAGGGAATAAAATAGGTCGCACGTTACTCAGATTTTGGTCCGATTACGCATCATTTTGGAGTGTGGAACCAACATGTAAGAAAATCAACAATAAGAATGGTTTTCAATTTTCATGCCATATAATTCACCCTTTACCGATCACATCGTTAAAGTAGTAATGATCTACTCTATTATACGTACAAAAAATGGTTTTTCTTTTATGATCTTACATTGCTACACTGCGGCCACAAGTACATGATATAAACAATGATAAATAATGATTCGATGCAAAACTGTGATTGCAAACCAGCCCACCTAACATGTGAAGAGTAACATGGGCAGTTCTCTAAAAAAACATGAAGAGCATCTTCATAGTTGTCTGCCCATGTAAATGTTTTTGTCCCCTACCCGAGGTAATATGCAAGTCTGTAGCCTTTGATCTCAGATCCCTGAGCTTATGTGTGGAAAGTTGTCAGAGCTTCTAGCTCTTTTCGTGCTTCTTCATTTTTGCTTCCATATCTTTGATTTTGTTTTGATGTTGTACCTAAAAATACTTTGGAAGTTTTGAAACTATTCAGAGATTTTTATCTCTCGTACAAACTTGTTTTCCTAATAAAAAAAGTTTCATCTTCGATAATAAAGTAATTTTATTATAGCCTCCAGATCTTTTTTCTTTTCTGGAAGTTTCTTTCTTTTGTCTTTCTGCCTTACGCATGAGAAGATCTTAGATCCTCTTTGTCAGGATCAGATAGAATTAAATTAATTTGAACTATAATATGTTTTCAGATGCATACGATCACCTCATCTTTAAGCATCTCACAAAAGAAGTAAATAGCATGGTTTACTTACAGAATCGTACATGTTATTTTTTGTGGATATTATCGAGGAATGCTTTATTACTATACCCCTTTGAAATGGTTATGTAACCTAAATTCAAAAGTGGATATTTTTGCCACAAGCTTTGCCCTTTCATTTTCATGCTATAACCTAAATGCAAAAGTGGATGGCTTATACAAGAAGGCATTTTGGTTAGTCATAGACTCAAAGTGCTATTGCATTCTACCTTTACCGAAATTTATAGATACAAGTCTCTCAGTATTGTTAAAACAAGTCTTTCCTTTGGCCCAATGAACTAGATTTTAACCCTTTAACTTCTCGAAGTGATTGAGGTGCTAGGATTGACCATAGCTACAAATTTCAATTGGAGGTCCTTAATTTATTGCAATGTTTCATCCATTTGTAAATTCGTGGTCTTGGGATTTTAGAATGAGATTGCATAGTTTTTGTAGGTTTAGGATTGGGTTCAATAGCACCTTTCTTTGTCTTCGTATAATTATTGTTTCTACAACTTTTTAACGTGGTCTCATTCTTTTGTCAATCCTAATGGTTGCATCACTTCCTCTTGTTGTTCTAAGCCTTTAGTTTGGAGAAAGAGATTTACATTTGCAAGATTCAAGCTTTCTCTGTCTTCCTTATGGGAACGATTAAATTTTTCCTCAAATTGTCCTATAAGTTGGATATAATTAACCCCTTTTGTCACTTTAGACAAGGATGAAAACCAAGCCAAGAAGCTTCACCTCCTTAATTGTCAATCCGTGGAAACACGAGGATGATATGACGATCCTAAACGAGTAAAGTGCATGAAGGTGATGGTGATAAGCATAAAAGTTGCACACACACACACACAAACACACGCAAGATAGAGGCAAGAAGTGGATCAATGGAAGGAAATGATTACTATTCAAGAGCCCATGATTATTATTCAAGAGCTCACAATAGAAGCTTTTTCTCAGAACTTAATCAACTCTAAGAATCCAACCTCAAAAATGAGCTCTTTAGCTTTTTTTATAGTTTTCTACTAGCGTTGGTCGATCTTAGACATAGTGTTCGACATAGCTAAAAATTAGGTTCTATGACTAATATGAGGTAATCTAATGGGCTCTAAAAATTACGAAAATTTGTAGGTAGACTCTACCTAAGCTCCTTAAGCTTGAGGACTCCTTGACTTGCACAAAATTGAGCGTTTAACTACAAAAGTGTTTGTTTATAATACAAGGGTAGTGATAAAAATCATTGTTTGTGTATTTGATGGAATCATTGATATTTGTATTTGATAATTTGAAAAAACATGGCTCACTGCTCAATACCATTTATCCTTGCACACACCTTGCTTTACATACTTCCTCTGCTTCGATGTCTCCTTACTCCTCTAGGAGGACCTTGGTCTTGTGTATTGCCAACACTCCCCTGCCTCTCTCGTGTGTAGTCCCTGACAGACTCTTGTTGAAGGGAGTGATCAATATAATTCTGTATAGGTCTAGGGTTTGGGAATGCTCATTGGCCCAGATCTGCGGGTGTGTCTGGTTGAGAGTACATGTAATGTGCAGAATATTGTGGTTTTTCGATGCCAAGAGCTCCAATAACTGTGCTTGCCTTGAATGAAAACTTTCTAGTGGTACTCCTAAAAGCCAATGGTAAATATTTCTTCGAACGTTTGCTTGTAGGAGATTGGGAGGTACTTGACTCGGCCAGGTGTAGCAAAATTTCATTGATGGCATTGTACTCATGTCATAAAGGAGATCTAGCTTACCATGTTCGAAACCTTCGAAACCCATGGTAGAGATGTGCAAGATTTTAATCTTTTGGAATACTTTAAAAGTTGTCTACATCAGGTCAAAGATTTTGAGTTGCATTCTCACAGCAACATTTGTCATTCTATGTA
The DNA here is from genome assembly GCA_020310875.1 of Ceratopteris richardii. NCBI lineage: Eukaryota > Viridiplantae > Streptophyta > Polypodiopsida > Polypodiales > Pteridaceae > Ceratopteris > Ceratopteris richardii. The sequence goes on from CM035407.1 coordinate 123,991,588, forward strand.
GCCGGGGTAGCCAATGACGAATCGTTGCCATTATGTAAGCTATGGTCGGTGGTCCTTGTGGTGGTGTGAGGTAAGGGTAATTGACCCAATGATGACATTTTTTATCGTTCTATACCTTGATGGTAAAAGCGGGCCATGTTCTTTGGGGATGGGACCATTGTACATATTGTATAATATGTGAGGAGGTGCTTTTGTCCATGTCTACATAGTCTTTAGATATTCTTCCTCTAATAGCTGTGTCCACCAATTGGGTTGAAAGATCGTTTCCTAGCATGCCTCTCGACTCTCGAGGTAAGCTTTTAGGGTGAACTTGTGTTGCATGTGTGGGGCATTTCTCATTAATGTCTTTAATCTGTATCGGCCTGGTGCTAGTTCCTGAAAATAAGGAGATATTAGTGCAGATTCTTTAGACACAACCATGGCTTGTAATTGTGCTTTTACGCGGGAAGGATGAGTTTGGTCAAGTTTCTCTACATGTTTCATCCAAGTGGTTCATGGAAGTTCAAATGCATCCTCACCCTCATTGGTAACTCGACCTCCTATTGCCGCTTGATGTTCATATTCTTCTTCATAAGATTGCTTTATTGGTATCTCGACGAGTTCCTCATGTTCAGGGATGTCTGGTGGTGACTCTGGTCTGTCGAGAGCGGCACACGATGCTAGTTTATACCTCATTTCTACGATTAGTCTACAAAGAACACAAGCTCAGCCAAAGCCGCTTTTGGAATGATGGTGGTTGCTGTGGTTGGCTGCACTTGAATAGGCATGGGGAGGGATGCCCAAGTCGTCTACAAGGCTTCAAATTCTTCTATGAGCTTATCATGGGCCTGCAATAATGTTGTGTAATCTTTTAGGATTATCTTGATTTTTGCGGGTGGGATTGCCTTAAAGCGTGAAGGGATGAAAGTGTTGATATATTTAGCTAATGATGTGTGTGAACACACTAGGACCGTCGAGGCATTTTTTTTCCCTCTTTAGGAAGTTGTTTTTCCCTCTGCTTATATATACGCCTATTAACCTAACGGGTCACTAATCTTTGTACATTCTGGTGTTAATACGTTCAGTATTGTGTGTTGTGCTCCAAGCTTCTTCTTCCTTGTGCTATTCGCATGCTTTCGCAAACCTCGAACTCCAACAATTGGTACCAGAGCATGGCGCCGCTTTATCTCGGGCATCGTCGACACCCCTCCGGTCACAGTCTCAGAATCACACGAAATTCGGTGAGCATACTCAGGGTGATTAGGAGATAAAAAATGCTTCGCTTTGTGGTGCCAAAATTGTGATATGAGCTTGTTTCGGCTTTTGAACGCACTATTCGAGAGCTTCTGCAGGCAATTTCGTCTTTTTGTGCCAAATATATATATATATATATATATATATATGTATATATATATATATATATATATGTATATATATATATATATGTACATATATATATATATATACATATATATATATATATATATATGTATATATATATATATATATATATAGGTTTCGGTTTGCTGGAATACACATCTCGAAGTCTGCTACAGGTTTAGCAGAACTAGATAGGGTAGTTCTGTTCAACTTTTTGAGGTGGAGTCATTTTTCTGCATCAAGGTATTTTAGTCAGTAGCCATGGCTGAAAGAAGTGATGTATTCCATACGTTGGCTCTTGAGGATAAGTTGGACGGTACCAATTATCCATTATGGGCTTATATGATGCGTCATGTATTGGTTGCAAAAGGACTGTGGAATATTGTGCAGGGTGTTGAAAAACGTCTTATTACACTTGCAAACACAGTTGCTGAAGGTGATGAAGACGGCGTTGAAGATGAGGATATTCTTCATGCTCTTGTTCGTGCTGATGTTCTTGCTCGACCTACTGCAGAGCAAATTCGTTGGGATTGAAGAGATGCTCACGCACATGCATTGATAGCCTTGTATGTCAAATATGCCATTATTCCTCACATTAGCTCTTGCAGAACAGCTAAGGATGCTTGGGATACACTTATCACTTTATACTAGGCAAGGAATGAGGCTCGTATTGCTTACCTCCGAAAACAGTTGGAGAGTGAACACATGAATGAAGGTGATTCCATGGACAGTTTTTTGACAAATATCAAAGATTTAAAACCACGGTTGACTTCTTCTTATGAAGTCTTGCCAGATAGTTCACTTGTGCATACTGTTCTGAATGGTCTTCCTGATTCATATCAGAGTTTTGTTTCTAGTCTTCGTTCGATGATGAAAGGTGATCCAAATGCCCTAACATTTGAGGAGTTAGTCTCTGTTCTATTGCACGAAGATCAATCTAGGTAGAACAGGTCCATTATGCATGTTGGAGATCAAGCTTTCGTGGCTAGTCAGAAGGGTAAAGGTAAATGGAGCTCTTCTACTAGTAAGCAGAAATCTGCTAATTCTGCACAATCAAAGAAGGATGACAGAGATACGAAGAAAATAGGACAACAAAAATTGTTTGCAAATACTATAAAGCAAATGATCATGTCATAAAGAGTTATCCAAAAGTGAGTGCCAAAGAGGCAAGGAAGAAAGAGGCTGGAATGGTTGTTGCAGAGGCATCTACACCCAAAACAGAGTATGCTAATCTTGTGAAGAATGAAGAATGAGCATTTACTACTGTTTGCAGTTTTGAACCATCTTCTCAGGACCAGTGTATGTCTATAGTAGACTCAGATGTTTGGTACTTTGATAGCGGGGCAACTAAACTGGGAGTTGGTAAGATGATTTTGACTATTGGTGATGGTAGTTCTTTTACATTGTCAAATGCTTTATTTGTGCTAGGGATCAAGAAGAATTTTATATCAGTTTCAGCTTTAGCCAAGATTGGCTTGGTTGTGAAATTTGTTGATGACAGATGTACAGTTCATGATTTGTCAAAATGGTGATGTCATTATTGCTTTTCGCATTTTATGTCGTGGGCTATATAAGCTCATAGACTATGAAAAATCTATGAATGATTCAGCATGTGCAGTACATGATTCTCAGGCTTTGTCAGATGCAAAGCTTTGGCATGCATGCTTTGGTCATTTGAATTTTGCTAGTTTGCTATGCCTGCAGAAATCTGAAATGGTGTCCTCTTTGCCCAAACTTGAGGCACCTGGTAAACATGTATGTGAAGACTGTAATTTGGGCAAAATGCAGCGTTCCTCCTTCCCAAAAGATGGTTCAGTTCGAGCTACTCAGAAATTGCAGTTTGTGATGTCTATGGTCCTGTGCAAACTCCTCTTTTGGGAACTATCTTTACATCGTGACTTTCATCGATGATTTTTCTAGGCATTCATGGGTATATCCATTGAAAGCAAAGTCTGAAGTGTTTATGTGCTTCAACAGTTTTTGGTTTTGGCTGAAAATCTGTGAGCATGTAAAATGGGCACCCTCCTTTCTGATCAAGATACTTCAGTGTGGTTAGCAACGGGATGGAAACATTGTAGGCAACGCGTTAGCAACGTGATGAAGTTGCAAATCAGAAGTTGCTATAAAGTTGGGTAGAATTCATTTTTTTAAATCAAAGTTTTAGTATTTTTTTTTAGATTTTAGGTATCCTAAACGTATAAATCCTCTTATAATTGCTTGAATATATTCAAAAACCACATATAAGCATTATATATCAACATTTAAACATATCATATATAGTCGGACGTCGACTTCTAAGTTCTAACTTTTGACTTGCATAATGCATTTCAAGTTTCACCTTACTAGTAACTACTTAGAAATTTGATTACAATGCACATTAACTTTTAAATTTTAAGTTAGGCAATACTAAATTATAGATCACATTTCCAAATCAAAACTTATATTCACTTGATAGTGGGCACTAATTTAAATTTCATTTGAATATTCAATAAATTCACCATCAAAACTTCAATACACGATATAAATGTGGGCACAAATTACAATTACAATGCAGATAGATGAGTCATCACAAGAGTAAAGAGTCAAGACATAATCATAATATTATTGAAATGTCATAAATTCATATCCAATGTCCATAAATATGATCAATGTCTCACGAGTCATGTGACATGTCCAAATAAATCCAAGAGTCAATCATCAAAATCTCACTCAGTATATGAAGATATCTCATCCGCATCCTCATCCTCATCCTCATCCTCATCCTCATCCTCATCCTCATCCTCTCTACCATGTGGAGTAGAACTACTAGAGGCCCTGAAGTCGATGCAAAATCTATGGCTCGTGATCGAACACATCTCTGGGAGCGAGTGCGATGTTGTCGCTCGATCAACTCCTTATAAAGCATGCTGTAAAGGTCCAAGTCCTTTGAAGGTATAGAAGGCATCTCACGAACCTTTTCTATGTTGATATGATCAAGTTGACTTGACGCATATCCATTGTGTGACCTCTAGTCTCCAAAAGGTGCAAGTTGCAGTGGCAATACACTAGCCGCTCCAACTGTGCAGTAGATAATCGATTCCTCTTCTTTGTGTGGAAGAGGGCCCAAGTGCTCCAATTTCTTTCACACAGACTAGCACTACAATGCCGTGAAAGAACACGGATGGCAAGTGATCTCTGCATGTTCCATATAAAAAATGCATTATTTTCTTAAATTATCAATTAGAAATTATGAATTAAATGTGACTTACAAGTTACTACTTACCAACTCAGGTACAGATAGACCATATTTCTCCCACCAAGATACAGGTGACAATTGACTAGACCGGAGCATGGTGGTGTTCTTCCCGAAACTACCCCCATAGTTTCAGAATAGTAGGAGCTGATCCTCAAGTGCCAAGCGCATATCAACATCATCAACATATAATCTGCATATGTATGAAGTCCATGCACTATCAAGCTCATGATCCAACATCTGCCGCTCAGATCTCCATGAGGGGTGTAGAATATGAGCCATGCCCTGAACCGGTTGATGGAACCAATCCCATCAATCCCTCCATATAGATCTAATCTCATCAAGCTTATTTATTCAAGAATCAAGAATCAAAGGTTCAAGACTTAAGCATCTGACATGTCATTGGTAATAAAAATAAGAATAACAAAATTTGAATGTAGCATCATCAAAATGCATATTGCATACCTGTTTGAAGAAATAGAAGTGCATCGAGCAAGGGACTCCCCAACGCGGTCTATATACTCATAGACAAGGCCTAGAGTACTCCCCTCCATGTCAACGATGCGTAGCATGGAATATAAAGGCTGCATCACTCCCACTAGAGCTTCTACCTCTCTCAAAAAGATGTCACTCAAACAAGTAATGCGGACTGTCTCTGCTTTCTTGGTTGTATGGCCACTCCATGCCAACCACTCAGGAGAAACAACTGTTTGCATAAGTGATTGCCTCACTTGAAGCAATCTCTCCATCACAATGCACATATCAGCAAATCTGGTCTTTCTAGGCCTAGGAAACTCCAAATCATTGTATGATCTGAAAATAGCGAGCAACATTGGTCTCTTCGTGAAGGTGACCACTCTTTGACATGTGGAAAAAATCTCATTTATCCAAGGGACCTTCTTGACATCCTCTATGAGCAAGTCTATGCTATGAGCTGCACATGGAGTCCAAACAATGGATGGAACCACTTCTCTAACTTCCGTCCCATGGAAACACAATTACTTCCATTGTCTGTTATGACTTGGACAACATTCTCGATGTTGGAAAACATGGTTTTAATGTCCCATTGGTCCATTTTACTCAAGAACTTATAGCATGTATAGCTGTTCTTATAGCACTCTCCACCTTTATTGAATCCAGGCAAGAGTCAGCACAGCGCGAAAGCATGTGTATAGTTTCTTACTACTCCTTGTAGAACAAAACAGCGTGGGTGCCGTGGATAGACCAAAATCCTCTCTTCCAATCGGCGTGAGTTAGATCCTGGCCTCCAGCAGCGGCGCAGATCGCAAATTTTTTTTTTTAATGCTTTTCATAAACGGCGGACAGCGACAATCGGGCAACGGAGCTTTTCAAATCTTGCTTTATTGAGATCGTGATCGCTATAATAAGCTTTTGGAGTGCTTTTGGATATAGCTTTATTTTGGAGGGCTCTACTATATAAGAGACTACTTGGGGTCACTTTGTTTATCCTTCACCTAGTATTCAACACAAGCCTTGGTGCTTGGACCTCAATAGAGGTGGTGTTTCTTCTAGCACATGGGGCAGCCATGGTGCTAACTTGAAGCATGTTGAGGAGCGGCTATGGAGTTCTTCTTGGAGGAGAAGAGTGTGCTCACACCCTTGCTCATGGAGAGGACTTGGTCATTAGCAGCTTGGTGATAAGGATCGGCCATTCACATGATGTATTTGAAGATTGTCTTCTACATGAAGATTTCGGGTTACTTCAAAGACATTGGATGATGGTTAACATAAGGTTTGCATCTTATGTTAAGAATTCAGGTACATATTCTCTTTATGCACACATGTACTACTTGGAGTTTATGGAGGCAGTAACGTCCATATGAGGAGGAGTCCTATTCGGCATAGGTACAAGAGAATCAGTACGGATATGCTTTATGCATATTTGGATGAGGTGTTAGAGAAGGTATGGTCATATGAGTTTGAGGATTTCTGGAAGCAAACTTGTTAGCATTCTTTGCTCTTTTTAAGTATGTGATCTTATCGCACACGTATTTGACTTAGGGTCTTCCATAGCCTAAGGTTAGACGAGGGTTTGTTGATTATCGGTTTTAGACCGATCCTTCCTCTTTCGGTCACTCATATTCATTCTTCTACAACTTATTAGGTCACACATCTCATGTATATTCAGATTTCTGTCCATACATCTGAATGTTATCCAGGTACAGAATTTGATCTAGAGAGGTAACTCTAGAAAGGTAATTCATCATTCAGACAAAAGTTGGTGAATTCAGTCATTTCAGTCATTTGATGCAGAATTTTGATTCAAGAAATATGAGAAGATGATAAAAACATAATTCTATGTTCACTTCCATTTGTATACCATGTTTGTTTTGTCTCTTACTCTTAGCATTAGAGGAAGAGAAAGAGTTCATTTGAAGAAGTTAAGAGTGCTTGCTACTTCAAGATGACGAGAACAAAAGGTATGGAAGAGAAGTTTGAAGATGTTGACATCATCATCATTAGGTGGAAGAAAGATGCAGAAGAAGAAAGTCCATCATTTCCAAAGTAAAGTAAGGCTTCCTTTTCTCTCATATTTTCCATATACTTTCTTACTTTATCCTCTACATCCAAAGACAAGTCTACGAGAACATCTTGTGTGAAAATAGTCTAAAGAAGTATGTTTTGACTCATATGTATGAGTTATATATAAGTTGAAGTTTTTGAGCAGGTAGCTTATATGTTCCCTCAAAGAATTCTTGGAGTGTCAATACAGAGCTACTTGGTATATGACAAGTTGCAGAGAAGTATATTTCTTCTTTATCTAACTCTTGAGGTAAAAGAGTTTTGTAGCAGATGTTGAAGACTTGGGTAGAGGTTTTATGTTTGGAAAGGTTACCTCATATTCAGTATTTTCAGAAAACTTCAGAAATTTTAGATTTTTTTAATGTATTAATCAGTTGAAGAATCTACTTTCTATGATTGTCTTGATTTTTGGATACATGCTTGTATTCAAAAAGGTGTTCCATCAGATCCTATTACTTGATTAAGAAGTGGAGTTAGCCAAAAGAAAATCAAGCAGGTACTATCACATTTCACTCGTGTAGAATATGAAAAGATGAAGTATCAACTTGTATCTTTTGGAGTTCTCAAGGTGAGAAGTTTGCCCACTTATGTTTCAAGTAGGAGTTGCAGATTCTTGAGAAGGATTTGGTTAAAGAAAAGTTTTTTAGAACTTTATGTTGAGAAGCATGGACACTTGGAGACATTCAGATAGCAAATCAAACATTCAATCACGAAGGTTTGATGAGAGCAGATTCTACACAGGTATTTTGTTGAAAAGATCATAGATCTTTTATGATCTTGGATGATCTTGAAGGTCTTAAAGATCTTGAGTATTTATGAGTCAGTTGTTTATCCTTTGTTTATAAGGTTCTTAGCGTTGGAAGAAGTAAGTCAAAGATTCAGATTCTATCAGATTTTTGTTGCAAAAAAAAAAAAAAAAAAAAAAAAAAAAAAAATATATATATATATATATATATATATATATAGATATATATATATATTTTAATCTTGCAGAAAGGTTATGAATCCTAAAATGCTTTCAACAAGGTTTTTATATATAAATCAGCTAACCTTATTCTAGATTTTGGGAAGCTGAGGAGTAAAACAGTGAAAGCCATTAGCATCTGCAGTGCTAATAAAAGGGTTCAGATATTTTGTCTCAAGACACAGGTATTGATGATTAAGGAAGCAATGCTAAATCATTGAAGATCAGATTTATGAAGAAGGACGTCCAAGATTTCATAAAGTCTGATATTTTTGAAGAATTCTGAATACTAGTGTTAAGTCATCCAGGGGGTGATGAAACATAAAGACTTATTTTCAGCCATATGTAAAAGAATGCAGATTCATACTTACAGGTATTCCTATTTCAGGTATTCCTATATTTCCTTTGTAAGGTTCTCTTTATGATTTAACTTTGAAAGAAGAAGGAAGAAGGAGAATGTCTGGAGAAAGTTCTTGTTAGGATGTTCCTGTTCAGGAGAAGGTTCCAGAGTTCTAATGAAGACAAGCTTGATATTTCAGAGAGGTATGTTTGAGAAGTGTGCACATTTATGTTTATACCAAGTTATGAAGGAAAGAGGTATGAAGGATTTACACATTAAACAAGGATGAAGACATGATGACATCATAGATTTTTTGATGAGACTCATGAGTTGATTTCAGTTGATTTCAATTGATTTCAGTTGAGTTGGGTTGAGTTGACTTGAGTATAGTCAGAGATGAATCAACAGTATTCATAATACACTAAGTTGTGAGTTTTCAATCACAGGTTCAAGGATTCAGTTCTTGATTATGTTTAGTGTATTTACATGACACAACACAAGTACGTTGAGAAAGCTTTCGTAAGGTAAATGCAAATATGTGGATCCTAGTGTATGTTTTCAGGTTTGAGAAGACGGGAGATAGCATGTTCAGAGTTAGTACTTGCTACATTTGTTGTGAAGCAGTGATTGCTTGATGTGTACACTATTGGATATCTAGTTTCCATATTTTCTCAAGTATTATGGTTCATATTCAGCAAGATCAGGATTTTTGAAGGAAAGTCAAATTTAGTTTTGAAGAAGACTTTTGAAGAAAAGGTTTGAAGGTCAGTTTGGGAGTACAAGCTTGAAGCTTGTGATAGTTTGCAGCTTTGATAGTTTGCAGATGCAGTTGAGTTTGTACCAATATGACATTGCAGGGGGGATTGTTGGAAAACATGGTTTCAATGTCCCATTGGTCCATTTTACTGAAGAACTTATGGCATGCATAGCTGTTCTTATAGCACTCTCCACCTCTATTGAATCCCGGCGACAGTCAGCACAGCGCGAAAGCATGTGTATAGTTTCTTACTACTACTTGTAGAACAAAACAGTGTGGGCGCCATGGATAGACCAAAATCCTCTCTTCCAATCGGCGTGAGTTCGATCCTGGCCTCCAGCAGCGGTGCAGATCGCAAATTTTTTTTTTATGCTTTTCATAAACGGCGCACAACGACAATCGGGCAATGGAGCTTTTCAAATCGTGCTTTATTGAGATCATGATCGCTATAATAAGCTTTTGGAGTGCTTTTGGATATAGCTTTATTTTGGAGGGCTCTACTATATAAGAGACGGTCACTTTGTTTATCCTTCACCTAGTGTTCAACACAAGCCTTGGTGCTTGGACCTCAATAGAGGTGGTGTTTCTTCTAGCACATGGGGCAGCCATGGTGCTAACTTGAAGCATGTTGAGGATTGGCTATGGAGTTCTTCTTGGAGGAGAAGAGTGTGCTCACACTCTTGCTCATGGAGAGGACTTGGTCATTAGTAGCTTGGTGGTACAGATCGGCCATTCACATGATGTATTTGAAGATTGTCTTCTGCATGAAGATTTCGGGTTACTTCAAAGACATTGGATGGTGGTTAACATAAGGTTTGCATCTTATGTTAAGAATTCAGGTACATATTCTCTTTATGCACACAGGTACTACTTGGAGTTATGGAGGCAGTAACGTCCATATGAGGAGTCGTCCTATTTGGCATAGGTACAAGAGAATCAGTACGGTTATGCTTTATGCATATTTGGATGAGGTGTTAGAGAAGGTATGGTCATATGAGTTTGAGGATTTCTGGCAGCACAGTTATGCTTTATGCATATTTGGATGAGGTGTTAGAGAAGGTATGGTCATATGAGTTTGAGGATTTCTGGCAGCAAACTTGTTAGCATTCTTTGCTACTTTTTAAGTATGTGATCTTATCACACACGCATCTGACTTAGGGTCTTCCAGAGCCTAAGGTTAGATGAGGGTTTGTTGATTATCAGTTTTAGACTGATCCTTCCTCTTTCGGTCACTCATATTCATTCTTCTACAACTTATCAGGTCTTACATCTCATGTATATTCAGATTTCTGTCCATACATCTGAATATGTTTGCCCTTTATTCAAAACCTTTCTTATTGATATATTATTTATGCTGCAGCTCTGAAGCTACCACCTAGGCATATTCTCTGGCTTACCAATCTCATTCTTTGTTGGTTGCATTCTTTATATTGGTCTACTGGTGTGTTTAGCTCGTGTAAATAGTGTGATTATAAGAAAGAGACAGCTTCCTAAGACAGTGAGCATTTATATTCATGTATGTATACAGATACATGAACATATTTAACTTCTGTTCAATTATATTTTATATTTATACTTATTTTTATGTATGTATATATGCATATTTATTTGTATATGTGTGTCTATTTACGCACTAAAAGAAAGAGAAGTCAAATATTAGCTTCTAGTGGCAACTACTCTCTGAAGAGAAAATGGCTGATTGCATCCTGTGGTACTAATGAAAAGTCCTATTACCTGTGATTTTATTCGCATTTTATTTGTTATTAGCAGTAAAAAAGGTGATCTTCAAGCTATTGGGGTTAAGTAGCTAGTTTGTGGTAGAAATGACTGTGAGTTTCTTTTTTCTTTCCTTTCTTTTGTGCAGTTCTCTTGTGGAGCAAGTGATTGCATTGTGATTGGTTTGTTATGCTTTGAATAGAAGTTCAGAAGCGCTGCTGCATTTTAATGTAATCCAAATTATGTCGTTCGACTTGCAGATTTATTTGTAAGCATGGACCTGGCCATTTTCCTCTTACAATGGTCATGGAGGATTCTGATGCACTTGATTCAAAGAGAAATTTCAGTAAGTTATCCAAAGGACTCTGAAGGCTTTGATTGGAAGTCCCAATTAAATTATAATTTCAGGAATTCAGCTAGAATACCGTGAATGTCTTCTAGAATCTGGAGAATATCAAATTTATCACTCAAGGTCTTGACTTGGTGTAGGCTAGCTTAACTTGATTCATATACTGCACCATATAAGCTTGATGGTTAGTTGAATGTTGAATAAGATTATGCCTGTTCTTGAGAATGCTGTGGCTTATTTGATCAAGTAGTTTTCTTTTTCACTTATCATCATGAATTTGAAAAGTTAAGTCCCTCATTATCATGCGTTCTAGAGTAGAAACTGTTGAACTTATGTCTTTTTTTCGGCATATTGCCATGAGTGTACTTAGTTGGACGTGTGTATAGGGCCCAGAGCTATAGATCTCAAATCTCTACAGAAAATTGTATTTTTCAATTTTGACCTTGGCATTGAGTCCCTTAGAGATTTCCATTAGCATTTGATTACTATTGTAGCTTTTGGTTTAAGATTGCAAATCCATGATGGTTTTGTTGACAGTTTTTCTTTCACATATCACCTCGATTTTGGATTGCTTTATAATTTCCTCATTATTTTAAAGTAAACTTAATGACAATCATTCACATAGCGTTCGTTATTATTTTGGTTAGTTCCGAGACAAACCATATTGTTTTTGAAATCAACTTTTTTTTGTACTTGTGTAAGTAAGCCTGTGACCATTAATTTCATTTTGTTCCACTGTTTATGTATGGGGCAGTATTTGCTGTGGAACCTCATTCTGTTTTACCGATTGGAATCCTTGGACTTTGCAACTTTACTGGATTTCTGCCTGTGCAGAAGCTCAAGGCATTTGCAAGCAGTGCGGTATTCGTTCTCTCTCTGTCTCTCTGTGCGTATGTGTGCAAGAATGAATCTTGCAATGTTTCTTTGTACTAAGGAGAAGAATAGAATCGTTCATGGATCTTAGCTTGCACGGGAGAAGGATTTTGAATCTGCTTTAATCTCTGAAATGCTATGTGCCTTCATTTCTTGTATGCTATTCTATATGCATTGATTCTGAGCTTGTTTCAAATAAATCAAAATTATTTTCTCCTTAGTTGTTGTAACAACTTGGAATTCACGATAATGATTTCAAGTGTTTAATGGGTGGGTGATCGTTATATTCATTGTTTGATGGAAGGTTTGGGTTTCCTCTCTTATTGTTTCTAGTCTTTGAATTTGAAGCTCTTTAAGAATCACTTGCAACTATCCAATGAGCTTTTAGGATCAAAGGATATATACACTCTTAACTGTTTTCAATGAAGTCGTAGCTTCTTATTGAATCTCAGTTGTTGGAAAACTATGTTAAAATAGCTAAAAAATTGCCAAGTTTTCAACAACTCTAATTTTTGGACTTGTTCAAATTTGGGTTAAAGATGGTCAAAATTTTTTATGGACTCATATGAAAATACTCATTGAGAGTTTTCTAATGGTATATAACATTCCACCATCTGGCACTTGAAAGTGGTGGAAAAGTCAAACCTAAGTTTTTGCCCTAAGTTGCTTTTCATTTTACTTTAAATCAACGGTGAGGATTTAAAGTACAAAAAGCATAAGCTCCTAGGGCAAGGATTAAATCGACTTCAATTAAAGTTTCAAAAGTAGATTTGATTATGAAAAGCTACAAAAAAGCTGAATACGTGAAATTAGGAGCAAATTTTGATAAGCTTTTACTTTTCTCTTGATTTCTTGTGGGAGTTTTTGGTCTAGGGCTGAACTCTATATAAAGTTGGCTTGGGGGCCTCATTTAATCATCCAACTCTGAGGCTACTCACAGACAAGCTCTAGGGATTTTAATCAGGAACTCTTTTGGAGGAGTTTGATGCAGATTTTGAAGTATTTTGTTGGCACTCTAGATCTTCTTCAACTTTCACAAGTGTGCATGCTGTTTTTGTGAGTATTGTTAACCAATTTAGGGTTTCCTTCATGTGTTGCTCCTGTACCAGGTCTTTGCCTACCTCTTCAACATTTGAGGGTTCCATACTTTTCAACATGAGAGAAGACCTAATCTCAGATTAGCGTTTGCTGTTTTGACTGTTTTGGACAGTTCATTCACTTCAAATTGCACATATTCTCTTGCACATAACCTCTTAGGCACATTCTCTCTACATTTTGTATCTATTACTCTTGTCATTCAACCTATATTCAGTTTTGTATCATTACACACATTGTATATTGACATTTAACATTTATTTGATTGTCTAGTCAGCATTCAGCTGTGACACTTTGAAAATTGTTTTTTATCTATTCTATTGTCATTCATCTCATGTAATTTGATCTAGGTGTATTATATCCTAAGGTTTTAAGTGTTGGAAAGATTTTAAAATACCTGTGATGTTATTTGGGCCTACCACACTTCCAACATTTGGTATCCAAGCATAGTACACATAGACCTCTTTACTCAAGATGAGTGGCTATAAAGATAGATTGGAACAAGAAGACACGCTTGATGGAATGTCTAAGTATCCAATGTGGAGTTTCGTGATTATGAACTTGTTGGTCTCAAAGGATTTATGGAATATTGTCAATGGGAAGTATCATAAAGCAAGACAAGTGATAGAGGAAGCAACTAACAACTCCAATTTCTGCTCAACTGAAGGTTAAACAAGATGAAGAGGAAGAGGTCCTCTTATCATTTAGAGTAAGAGAAACTATCAAGTTACTTCCTACAAAAGAGGAGTAGAGATGGGATTCTAGAGATGCACAAGCACTCATTCATGGCTATGGGAGTAAAAAGGCATATCATTCCTCAAATTAGTGCATTTAGAACCTCTCATCAGGCTTGGTTGGAGTTAGAGGATCTCTATGAAAGTAGAAATCTTGCAAGGAAAGCTTATTTTACGAGACAGTTAGCCAACATAAGGATGAAAGCCGGTGAGTCCGTTTGGTCACATATTTTGAAACTTAAAGATATACATGAGCAACTTCTTAATGTTTGAGTTAGTATATCTCGTGAAGAGATAGGGAATACTCTCATGAATTCACTTCCATCTATCTATCATTCTTTTGTTAATTATCTTTCTCCCTCTACAAGAGATGGAGAAATATCATTTGAAGAGTTGAAGTTCCTTTTACCTGAAGATGAAGACGAGCAGAAGAGTATGGCAGAGAATGATGAAGCCATGGTATCATCGTCCAAAGCCAAGAAGAAGAAGGAGAAGAAGACTCAACAAAATAAAAAGGAAAGTAAGTCTTCTATTTCAAAGTCTTCTACATCTTCTTCTACATCTACTTTAACTTCTTCTTCCCTACCAATCTCAAAGAAGAGAATCCAATCTCATGTAATGCCCCATGTTGCAATAAGGATCTCCGTATGAGTGAAGGCACCCAACGAGGCCGCCTGATGCGATAGATTGATTGGAATATCCAAGTCCCTTGGAATAGGAGCCGCGGCATCCTTGATCATCTAGGGTGCACCGCACATCCTTGTACTCCGCTCTTGCTACGACTCCTTGGAGAGACTCCTAAAGCTGATCCAATCGGCACCTAGGACCTCTGGCAAACTCCCCCATCCTCCAGGAAACATGAGGGAGAGAACCAACCATGAACCCCCTCTCCGTGCGGATAAGGGGATTCCAAGTGATAGGCTGATGAAGCTGCTCCTTAGTACAAGAGGGTGGATGCTGAACAAGAGCAGGCCGAAACGGCCCAAGATTGAAGAGTGCTGCAAGCAAAGGGGTCCTCACTCAGCCGTGAAAATCCCATATGCCTCATATGAGCAAAGATCCATTCGATCTTGGATTACCAAGGCCCACCAGTAGCAAGAGCAAAGAGGTAGAGCCGATGACGAAGAAAATCCTTCCAAGGCTTAGGGCCAGGAAGCAATCCACGAACAACAAAGTTGCCTTGCAGGGCTATGTTGGCGAGACAACCTTAGCTCGAGCAAGGCTGCCATCTCCGCCAGACCGTAAAAAGTTCCTTATTAGCCCGAGCAAGGCTGCCATCTCCGCCAGACCGTAAAAGGTTCCTTATTAGCCGCTGAATTTGCTAATACATGAGCTCGAAAAGATCCAACAAGAGGTGACGTACCACATCGTAGCGACGAGAACCTGGTGTGCCACCACAATCCTCCCAGCCAAGGACAAACGGGTAGTACTCAAATGTAGAAAGCTTCCTCCTGATGGTCAGGAGGAGAGGCGAGACTTGGCAAAAAGATCAAGGCCAATATTGCACCCAAGGTATCTAATAGCCTTGCCAAGGGGAATCCATTGGAACTGACCACAAGGCTGCCATCTAGCCGGAGCTTAAGAACCCACCTATATTGGCACTCGAAGCATCATAGAATCTCTCCGAAGCATGCTGAAATTTGGTCATATTGGCCTCCTTGCCTTGCAAGTAGATGGTCGTGTCATCAGTAAACTCAGCATCCCATAGCATCTCATCCTGAACCAGCAGCCGGATGCCTTGCAGCCAAGTGTCTTGCGTAGCTAGGAATGCACTCATTGCCTCAACAAAGAAGAGAAACATAGTAGGGGCTAAAGGACAGGCGTGTTGAATTGATCGCGAGATGTTGAATCGCCCTCCTCCCCCCCCCTCCCCCGCAAAAAAAACAAAAAAAAACCACCACTAGAACTTTGACTATGGGCCGAGCGGTACGAGGAGCCAACTTCCTTGATCCAACTAACGAGGAAGCCCATACATAGCATAGTGTCCTCGAGAAAAGCATGTTCAGCTCGATCATAGGCTTTCTATAATTCCAACCATAGCAACAGAGCAAGGGGTCCAATGCGCGGCTTGCCTATGATGGGAGAAGGCCGACTGCCTATCCTCAGCCTCCCTAAGCTCCTCTTGTGCCAAGGCAAGCTGCGAGCCTGTCCACTCGTAGTTCGGACGACGCTCCAAAAGCTGCTAAAGGGAGGGAATGTCCTTGTGCAAGCATTGCTCGCTCTCACGAAGTCGTGACAAGCCGTTGACTACTCTCCTCATGTAGAAAGGAGCGGATCATCTCCAAACCAGTCGCAAGGGATCCCTTGAACCCGACATCCCTCAGCCCAAGATAGTTGGGACCAAATTGTCTCAATTTGATTGGTCAGACATCCATCAAGCTACACCCGCTTAGGAATCCACATCACCATAGGGCTTCGGGTATCCCCCTCCACAAAGGAAGCAACCATAGGGGCATGATCAAAAAAGCAAGAGCCCGCCACAATGCATGTCCGACCACCACAATAAGCCAATACATCATTGACATATATACGATCAATTTGGGAGAGATTCATCCCTCCAATCCATCTGTTGAAGCGAGAAAAGTAGAGGCTGTCCCTCTCTCTGATAAAACCCTGAGTGTGCCATACATCATAGAACCTCAAGGTTAGGCGTAGTCTCTCCCAAGCTCCAAGCTCATAGCCATGCGTAGTGGTCCGGCTGCCCCCCTCACGATCCTTGGGTGCCTCAATCATATTGAAGTCACCCACAACACAACATGCATCAACATGCATAATAGCATCAATGATCTAGTGATATGTGACCAGGAGGCGGCAAGAGCACTCTCATGGTTCGAGACATACAAGGTCAAGAAGCCATATCTCCTCTCCCCACGTGGTAAAATTATCCAGATGTCCGTGCCAGGGATAATCTCCCCTCTATCCACAATCGTGGACTATAAGGACTCCCCAGTAGATGTAAATACACAACCTTGAGAGATATACATACACCCATAGTTATTTTCGGACTCGTATGGAAAAAATACCATACTTCCGTGTTGGGGCTTCACTCACTAATTAGACATGGATATATGAAGACATATGAAGACATATGATGGAGGAAAGAAGAAGTGAAGAAAAGACCTACAGAAAATCAAGCCTAAGTGAAGGGACAATTTCACTACTGTAAATTAGTGAAAAATTAGAGTCTAGATTTGTATTTGATCTTCAGAACTTACGAGTTCAACTCTAGGAGAATGTAAACCATAGGTATATAAGTTAATTTGATGCAAAAATATGTAGGAGAGAACTCAATTTTGGAATCTGAGTGAGTAGAGAAAAGTCGTGTCTTTTCTGAGAGAGATGGTGAGAGAAAACTTCTGAGTCTGAGAGAGTTTTCCATGGCTGTGAGCAAAATTAGGCCAAGCCATTTTGTACACATCTTCTCTGATAATCAATACATGTTTGTGTAGAAGGATTGAGTCTAATTCCTCTTGTACATTGAGTTCTAAGTCATTTCATATGACTGTGTAAGGTAGTTGACAGTTACGACTTTTCTGGCGCACATTTGACTGATCTTCTGAAGATCAGATCTCAAAGCATGGTGTAAAGTTTTTTATAAGTGATAGCTCTTTTTAAAGCTACTCTCCTCAACTACATTTGGTCAAAAGATCTTTGAGAAACGGGACGCATACTCAGAGAAATCAACTTAAGAGTGGAGGTATGTCAAATCGATGAAGTAGATTTTCAGTTTTCAGACATAGTGGAAAGGTTGGAGCAAAATCAGAAGATTTTGAAGTTATTATTTGAAAGTTTTGGTTATTATGTGTTGCTTAACATTAGCAAGAACATCTCTTTGCAAGTGATCAAAAGATTTTGCAAAGATTGAGCTAATACAGGTCAGAATGAAGGATTGAAGAAAAGGCGCAGATTTCTGTGAAGTGAAATTTTGATTTTCACTAAGTTCAGAGATGAAGACTCACAATGTGAGTATTGCTAAGCTAATGGTGGTTATGGAGGTCTTCTAATACCACATTAGTTTAGTTCTTGTGGTGTTTTACACACCAACAAGTGGTATCAGAGCAGATAAGGTCCTCGAGAGTAAAAGGAGTGCAGATACAAGAAGATTTGAAGAGTTCTTTATCAAAGAAGGTGGTAGCTGAGGTGTTCAACAACCAAAAGTCATCAAAAGAGTATTTCGAAGTTACTCCCAAGGGTAAAGGTCTACAAAAGGTATCATTCTTTAACTTTATACTTACAGGTTGAAGCAGAAGCAAGGATACCATGGCAGATCATGTGTCCATTGACAAATTGGACAGAGATAACTATCCTGCTTGGGTAATGAGGATGGAGGCCTTACTTATGAGTAAGGACCTAATGGTTTATGTGACAGGTGAAGAAGAGAAGCCTAAATTTGAAGATGAAAGTCATCCAAGGAAGGAAGAGCTAGAAGCTTTGAAGCTATGGCAGAAGAGAGATGCAAGTGCAAGAGCTTATATATACAACACTATTACAGATCATTTGTTGCCACACATCAGAGGTTTAGAAACAGCTGAAGATATTTGGAATGCTTTGGAGGATCACTTCCAAAACACTACTAAAGCTAGGAAAGCTAGCTTATGGTCAGAGTTTACCACATTCAAGAAAAAGCAGAATCAAAGCATTAGTGATTATGTCACTAAGATGAAGGACTTGGCAGATAGCCTTGGATCTATTGATGAGGATATTGAAGATCATAGGTTGATAGCTCAATTACTTGCAGGATTAAGAGGTGATGAGAGATGGAAGCCCTTTGTACTTTCAACAGAACTCTCATTAAACCATTATGTGCCAGAACTGAATCAATTACTAGGATTGATGCTCACATTTGAACAAGACTTGAAGTCAGATGGAGACAAAGGTCAAAGTTCTGCAATGTATGTGAAGAATAAAAAGAAAGGAGATAAAGGCAAGGCAAAGGATGAAGAAGAGTCAACAACTCAAGCAAATTATGCAAGAGGAAGAGGTTTTGGCAGAGGTAAAGGTCGAGGAAATGGAAGAGGTAGAGGTAATCAGAACAATAACAAGAAGACATGTTGGATTTGTGGATTGAACAATCATCTAGCATATGATTGTTGGCATAATCAACAAGGAGCAAGTCAAAATGAGAACAACAATGGAAGAGGAAGAGGTGGAAGGTTTCAGAATCAATTTCAAAGAGGAAGACAGAATTCAAGAGGAAGTTATGGAAGAGGTGGTGGAAGAAATTGGAATCAGAACCAATCATACAACACCACATATTACAATTATGCAAATGATACACAGAATGACAACCATACAACATTGATGATGAATTCAATAAGTTCATCAGAGAAAGAGGATCTCAAGGTATTTTATATTGACTCTGGTTGTTCAAATCATTTGTCAGGTAATATAGAATTATTGTCAGAATTGGAAGAAGGCAATTCAAGTCATACAGTACAAACAGGTGACAATACAAAACATAATGTGCATTCAATTGGAAAAGTGAACTGCAGGAGTGGAGCTGATTTATTAACAAATGTTTTGTATGTTCCAACAATACCAAAGAATCTGATTAGTGTTGGACAAATAGTGGAGAAAGGTTTCCAAGTCAGATTTACAAATGAAGGAGTATTTGTTGAAGATCCAGAGGATGCATACAAACCCATTGTTTGTGGTAAAAAGGAAGGTAGACTTTTTACTCTCAAAGTACAAGGAAATGTTGGTCAAGCCCTAATCACACATGGTGATGAAGTAATTACAGAGTTAGATCTTTGGCATAAGAGATTGGGACATTTCAATGAAAGAGGAATCAAAACTATGGTGGAGAACCAATCTGTATTGGGACTACCAAATGTGAAGAATCAACATATGATATACAAGTGTGAAGCTTGTCAGATGGGAAAAGCTCATAGACTACCATTTCAGAAGAAAGGTTTCAAGCATGATGGTTTGCTTGAACTCATACATACAGATGTATGGGGGCCAACAAAAGAAGGTTCAATAAATGGATCTAGGTATTATGTTTTGTTTATTGATGATGCTACAAGGTGGATAACCCTTTATGTTCTAAAAGAAAGATCAGAAGTATTTGGAGCTTTCAAACATTTTCATGCCTATGCAGAAAGAGTTACAGGTCAAAAACTCAAGAGGCTAAGGTCTGATGGAGGGGGAGAATACTTCTCCCAAGAGTTTAATGACTATCTTTGGAATGCAGGTATCAAGAGAGAGATAACTTACAGGTATACACCTCAACATAATGGGGTGGCAGAAAGGAGAAATAGAACATTGGTTGAATTTGCAAGAGCAATGCTAAAGGAAAAGAATTGCCCTAATTATCTTTGGGCTGAGGCTGTAAACACAGCTACATACCTTGTGAATAGGCTACCATGTGGAGTTTTGAATGGTATGACCCCTTATGAAGCTTGGTGGGGTAAGAAACCAACACTTGACCATTGTAAAGTGTTTGGGTCAATTGCCTATGCTTATGTGCCATCACAACTCAGACATAAGCTTGAACCAAAGGCAGAAAAATATGTGTTTATTGGGTATGATGAAAAGCAAATGGGTTATAGACTATGGAGTCCTTTAACTAAACATTTTATTGTTTCCAGAGATGTGACCTTTGATGAACAGAAGAGTTGGTATGCAGATAAAGAATGTGATCTTGAAACATTTGAAGAAGAGATAAGAAGGAGTGCAAGAGGTAAGTCACATATGCAGATAGATGGAGATGAAGAGCATATGCAAGCAAGCACATCAAGAGTTGGATCATATAGAAGGAATGAAGATGGACCAATATTTGATGAGGAAGTACATCCTGATATACATGAAGAGTGTGAACCAAGAAGGTCAACCAGAATGAGGAAGCAACCTACAAGGTATTCCTATGATACTTCTTATTTGACTCAGAAAAATTATGCTTACATGGTTAAAGAAGATGAAGAACCTCAAAGCTATGATGAAGCAAAGGGTAAAAGACAATGGGAAGTAGCAATGAAGGAAGAGTTTGATGCACTTGAAGAGAACAAAACTTGGGAACTTGTCCCAAAGCCTAATGGTAAGAAAGTGATTGGAAATAAATGGGTTTACAAAATTAAAAAGCATGCAGATGGAACTATAGCCAGATACAAAGCCAGATTGGTGGTTAAAGGCTATGCTCAAACATTTGGCATAGATGATGATGAGACATTCAGTCCTGTGGCAAAGATGTCAACCATAAGGACAATCATTGCCATTGCAGCATCAAAAGGATGGACATTGAGTCAATTGGACATTAAGAATGCATTTTTGAATGGATATATATCAGATGAGGTTTACATGGAGCAACCTCAAGGGTTTGCAGATCATAAGTTTCCAAATTATGTTTGCAGGTTGAGAAGAGCTCTTTATGGTTTGAAGCAAGCTCCAAGAGCTTGGAATTATAGACTTGTAAAGTACCTTAATGATCTTGGATATCAAAGTTCAAAGGAAGATGCAAGTTTACTTATCAAAAGAACAGATGAAGGTATGATCTACATTTGTATCTATGTAGATGATATTATAATTACAGGTACCTCAAATGAAGGAATCAAGGAGGTGAAGAAGCTACTTGAAAGAGAATTCAAGATAAGTGATCTAGGAAAATTGTCATATTTTCTTGGAATGGAAATCACTTATGCAGAACATGGTATATATGTATCACAAGAAAGGTATCTCTTGAATCTTCTAAAGAAGTTTAACATGGAGAATTGCAGAGAGGCATCTACACCACTAGAGGTCAATCATAAACTCAGTAGATATGATGGTGCAGAGTTCAAAGACATGAGGAAGTATCAATCTTTAGTGGGAAGTTTGATTTATGCAACTCTAACAAGGCCTGATCTTAGTTATGCAGTTGGTGTTCTTTCTCAATTCATGCATTGTCCAAAAGATCCACATTGGATTGCAGGTCAAAGAGTCCTTAGATATATCAAAGGGACTTTGAAAGAAGGATTGTATTATCCTTTTACATCAGATATAAGGTTGAGAGCCTATAGTGATTCAGATTGGGCAGGAAGTCAAGATGACAGAAGGTCTACCCATGGCTCCATGATATACATTGGAGATAAGCTTGTAAGTTGGTGTTCAAAGAAACAACACACAGTGGCCTTATCATCTACAGAAGCTGAATACAAAGGACTTGTGGAAGCAGCAAAAGAAGTCATATGGATGCAGACATTATTCAAAAGCTTAGGAATTGATCAAGGTATACCCATTATTCATGGAGATAACATGAGTTCATTATATCTTGCAGCAAATCCTGTATTTCATGCAAGGACAAAGCACATAGAAATACAGTATCATTTTCTCAGAGAAAAGGTAATGGAGAAAGAGATTGAAGTGGTGTACACTTCTACAAAAGATCAGATTGCAGATATTATGACAAAAAGCTTGGATGGAGTGAAGACAAGTAAGTTCAAGGAGATGGCAGGAATAAAAGAGAAGAAGACTATGTGAAGAAGTCAAATTATGCTAATTAGTGATTGAGGGGGAGCTGTTGGGGCTTCACTCACTAATTAGACATGGATATATGAAGACATATGAAGACATATGATGGAGGAAAGAAGAAGTGAAGAAAAGACCTACAGAAGATCAAGCCTAAGTGAAGGGACAATTTCACTACTGTAAATTAGTGAAAAATTAGAGTCTAGATTTGTATTTGATCTTCAGAACTTACGAGTTCAACTCTAGGAGAATGTAAACCATAGGTATATAAGTTAATTTGATGCAAAAATATGTAGGAGAGAACTCAATTTTGGAATCTGAGTGAGTAGAGAAAAGTCGTGTCTTTTCTGAGAGAGATGGTGAGAGAAAACTTCTGAGTCTGAGAGAGTTTTCCATGGCTGTGAGCAAAATTAGGCCAAGCCATTTTGTACACATCTTCTCTGATAATCAATACATGTTTGTGTAGAAGGATTGAGTCTAATTCCTCTTGTACATTGAGTTCTAAGTCATTTCATATGACTGTGTAAGGTAGTTGACAGTTACGACTTTTCTGGCGCACATTTGACTGATCTTCTGAAGATCAGATCTCAAAGCATGGTGTAAAGTTTTTTATAAGTGATAGCTCGTTTTAAAGCTACTCTCCTCAACTACATTTGGTCAAAAGATCTTTGAGAAACGGGACGCATACTCAGAGAAATCAACTTAAGAGTGGAGGTATGTCAAATCGATGAAGTAGATTTTCAGTTTTCAGACATAGTGGAAAGGTTGGAGCAAAATCAGAAGATTTTGAAGTTATTATTTGAAAGTTTTGGTTATTATGTGTTGCTTAACATTAGCAAGAACATCTCTTTGCAAGTGATCAAAAGATTTTGCAAAGATTGAGCTAATACAGGTCAGAATGAAGGATTGAAGAAAAGGCGCAGATTTCTGTGAAGTGAAATTTTGATTTTCACTAAGTTCAGAGATGAAGACTCACAATGTGAGTATTGCTAAGCTAATGGTGGTTATGGAGGTCTTCTAATACCACATTAGTTTAGTTCTTGTGGTGTTTTACACACCAACATTCCGTACCCGTATGCGTATGGTTGGAGTATGAAATATTTCGTACCTCAAATTTTTCTCTTCTCTCATTGATTTGAGTTGAGGACAAATCCATAGCAATATGATTTTATGCAAATTCACTCTCATATACTCTCCTCCATTATACTCTACATATATACTACAACCTAAGCTATAGTAGCCAACAAAATTATGATCTTTAATATTATATTATTGTATCTATAATACTTCAAATAATATTTTTTGTGCTAAACGTATGATATCGCGTATGATATTTTTGAAAAGATTCCATACTTTTTTCATACTTCCGTACCCGTATGCATTTGCCGTATGGTTCGCGTATGGAAAAACTATGCATACACCACCCTGAGAGCCATTGTGCCCTTACCCAGCTGACCAAAAAGCCTCTCCATGTCTCGGTAAAATCTGTCTACATTGTTGCATGTGAGAGGTTGGGGGGGGGGAGGGGGGGCAGCAGGTGAGAGGTGCTAAGGGGGGGATGTTGAAAGCTGAGCGAGGGGAGGGAGGCGGGGGAAGAGAGAGAGGCGGAAAAGGGGGGGTAGCGGCACTGTGAGGGGGGGAGAAGCGGCAGCCGGGTGGTTTGGAGGGGGGAACTCAGAGAGAGAGAGAGAGAGAGAGAGAGAGAGAGAGAGAGAGAGAGAGAGAGAGAGAGAGAGAGAGAGAGAGAGAGAGAGAGAGAGAGAGAGAGAGAGAGAGAGAGAGAGAGAGAGAGAGAGAGAGAGAGAGAGAGAGAGAGAGAGAGAGAGAGAGAGAGCATAGTATCCAGCATGGTTGGAAACAGTCGGTTTAGACCGGTTGGAAACGGTCGGTTCAAACCGATCGGAAACGGAGTTTCGGAGTTTCCAAAAATTTGGAAACGACAGGAAACGAAAGTAATCCAACACAAGGTTTTTGAGTGCCATGTGGTGTAGTAACAACCTTTGGATCATATTCTACAGGTTTAATAAGATTCTAACAATCAGGGTTTTTCTTTCGATCCACACATGATGTCAAATACCCAAGTGTTATATACCATTGTATAGCTATTGAGGAGTATTGTCACAATATCTAATGACAATTTTTTACCAAATTTACCGTTTTGCAAAAATAATACTGTTTTTTTCCATTTCTAAGACCAATTTAGTTATAACTTGCATGTGGGATCCTTGGTGGATGGTTGCCCCAATGACATATTTTCTAACAATTTAATTTTAACATGATACTAGAGGAATATGCAAGGCAGGTGTACTTGCTCTTTGTAGTTTAGATACCTCTATTTTTCACATACCATGCAAAGTATTGTACAAGCAAACGCAAAGACCTTTGTCATGAAGAGCACACCCATAACACACATCAAACATACTTGCAAGATTATGTCATCTACACCTATCGTACACATTCACACATACAAATGCAAGGTGTTTTAAGTTTACCGTAAGGTTCGGAATGTAAAGATAACACCCCTCCTTGCTCAGATATGTCTTCTTCCATGATCACCAAGATGTTTTGCCAACTTTCAACTCGTAACTCGGCCATATTTGAGAGTTGGAACATCACACTAGAAATTTGACAGGTAGTTGGAACATCACTTCACACATACAAAAGAAAGCAATCCTCGCCAGTCTGCAAATCCAACAAATACTACAAAGATAAAGTGTTATGTTGATATGTTTAGGTAGTGATGTGTGTGAACACTCGAGGACCGCTGGGGCACTTTTTTCCCTCTTTAGGAGGTTTTTTTCCTTGGGCGTGTATATATGCCTATAGCCCTAATGGGTTACTCATCTTTGTACATTCTACTGGTAATACATTCAGTATTGTGTGTTGTGCTCCAAGCTTCTTCTTCTTCCTTGTGCTGTTGGTGTGCTTCCGCAAACCTCAAACTCCAACAGTTTATTGCTGCATTAATAGCTGCAATCTTTTTTATATGACCCCACCTGGTCATCTACATATCAAAGCTGAATATAAGGCTAAGCTTGAATTGCATCTGTGATGAAGTCTTGATTCTTCTACATGAGCCAAATTCTCAATGTACTCTAAATTATCCTGCTTTGATACCAATTATTGGTTTTTAGGCCCACAATCAATATTGAGACATAGAGAAAGTAGAGACAAGGTGCAAAATAGACATTTCATGAGAGAGATGAAAGAAGCACTATAGATATATTCATTACATTCCATGTTGAAGTACATGAAGTTACAAGATAGCATTGAGATCGTGCAAAAGATACAGTGCAAAAGATACAAGCTGTCCATATTTCACAATCTCCAAAGCTGAAGATGATCTTCTCCAAATAGATAAGCTCCAAACTGGTGCACAACTTGTAGATGATGAAGAAACCGCTACTCCATCTCTCCAAGTTGAAGGGAACACCACCTTCTCCAAGCTAGCACATGAAGAATATCTCCAAGAATTGATGATAGTAAGTTCCAAATACCATGTCTTTTTTATACTATATTATTACCTTAGCTTTTCAAGCTAGAAAAAGCGCAAAATCGGGGTTTCGTAAATCTTGGCAGAATTTCTGTCGGATTTTGCTCCCATGTGTTATATATCATTGGGTAGCTCTTTAGGACTACTATCACAATATGTAATAATAACCTTTGATCAAATTTATTATGATTTCTTTTAAATGAGACAATTTTCTGTCCATTTCCAAAAACCAAATTTAGTTAACCGACAGGTGGGGTCCCTAGTGGAAGGTTGCCCCGGTAACATATTTTCTAGCAGAACGTAATATGCAGCTGAGATGATGTATTTAATGAGGCAATGTAGCTTATAATTGTACCTCTAAGAATGACCATAAAAGAGTCAAATTTCAGCATTCACAGCCACCTGATGAACCTGATTTTAACACTCAAGATGCACCACATATGGATGAGCTAGTGTAATTGAGGGAGAGGCTATTGGACAACAAATTGAGGCTCTTGAAAGGAACATACATCCATCATTAGATGCTGAAAATGATGCAAAAGAGACCATATTTGATAATCATGATGCCATACCTCTTGATTTAGATCCAATGCCAAAGGATGTTGATCATTGGGTGCGAAGATCTACGTGACTTAAGGGGCCTCTGAACAGATATGATCACGTTGGAGTTCAGAGATCAGAATGCAGACAAATCACATGAGGAAGAACAAGCTTGGGGGCACAACACAAATTGTATTACGAAGTGTGGAATGTGCAAAGATAAGTAGCCCTTATACAAGCTGGAGGAAAAAAAAACCTTTTAAAGAAGGAAAACTGCCCCCAAAATCCTAAGTGTGTTTACACACATTAGCGAAACATATTTACAAATCCCTGTTGGGAGTGATGTGGTGAAGGGGCTGACACTCATGTATGAGGAAGTGAACCAATGTGGACTAAGATCTATCCATAACAGGGTGTAAGCCAAAAGCTTTGCGGAAAGCTTCGAACTTCTCCCTGACATTATAACAGTGCACCTCAATATCAGCGAGCATGGAACACTGGGCTTCTCACAATTTCCGATGTGCTCTGACTCTCCGTAAATGTGATGGTGGTAGAGGTTCGACCAACACCCAATTCATCCATAAGACATCTCAGCCAGACACACTCACCTGTACTTGTTAAAGCTTCTCTGTATTCATCTTTACAACTAGAATTGGCCAGAGTAGACTTGCTTAATCTGAGTTAAAAAAAAACATGTAAATCTAGCTGTATTGATCCCTCCTTTAGACAAAACAACCAAACTGCTGGGTAACAGATAAATAGCAAAAGATATGCTTAACTGGCTGCCAATGCTTAACACATGGGTCATGCATAAATTTGCTTATTTGAGAGACAAGCAGCTGAATGTCAGACCAAGTGATGCATACGTAAATAAGGCATCCAGCAACTTGCTGATAGAGACCATCGTCAAATGCATCTCGAGCAACATAAAGACTCAATCGAAACATGTGTCCATGCGAGTAGCAATGGGTTTACAGTTTTCAAGGCAAAAATGTTGCTATGTGGAGTTGTTTTACAAAAGTAGACTACAGCTGTGTCTATGTTCAGAAAATTTGATCACTTGCCATATTTAGAAAGAGGGCTGGACCGATTCTTGCCCGGTCTATACATATCGTGCTGCTGGTTGAATGGTGATCTCTCTTCATCTGCTATCAGCAACAATATATCTTCTGGTGCAACATTTATTTAGACTCTGGACATCAGCAGATCCTAACTTTTCATGGCAGCCAGCCACACCTCTCTCTCCTGATTCCATCCCACTTAAATAGGTCCTTTTAGGATTCATGTCTGCGGATATGGTTTTGTATATCAGATCAGTTATGCTTTGTATTGCTGGGTCATATGAGTGCTTATCAGATTTTCATTCAGTTATTACACTCTTAACTTTCTCCTGATTCCTCTGTCTAAGATTCTAAACACCAAAAGCTTAACATAGAGGAGGTGTAGTGCTAAGGCGTTGAGACTTCTGATAGCTGTTCCGGTGACAGACTATAGAAGTAAGGTACATAGAGGCTAGCACTCACGTGCCTAATAACATCATGGTCAAGGAAATGTCATTCATACTAGAATTTCTGGATATTACATTGGGCGATGATTGCAACCTGTTATGTAAGCCTTAAAAGCCATCTCCATCCCCTTTTACTGACGCATAGTGTACTTGCATAAACCGAGACCAAAATGCTTCAAATTAGACCTTAAATTTTTACAAAATTAGTTGCAACTTTGGGAGGAATCATGTGAAGGCATAATAGGAGAAAACTTCCTCGACAAAACATACCGTATTACAGTGAAATGCCATCAGAAAATAGCATTTTCAAATAAATGTTGTTTCAACTAGATCGGAATGGCATTCTATTGCAGCTAGGCTGACATGCCACTTCAAGTAGTTATGCTTCCTTGTTTCTAAACGACTAAATCACAAGAAATAGCTGCCTTAATGGTAATTTTCGGCTATGCTTCACAAGTGTTTACGTCAACTTCTGGTCTCATAGAGGTGTGCCAATTTCACATTATGTATATGGTTTCTAGTATTCCTTCACATGATTTCAAGACATCTGTATAAAATTTCACTTTGAAATTCTCTGTTGGAAACACTTAAAATGTTCCACTATATGTGTCATATGTTAGGATAATGCATTGAATCAGATAAAATACAGTATATCTGTTGTTAGTGAGCATATACTGTGATGTAAAATATTGATTATCTTAACTGATTTGATTACAACTCATTACTTTTTCTTCGGCCTCATATTGACAGATCTATGGCTATATTCACACATGATGCATCTGTCTTGTTTACCGCCTTATTTTTTTTTGGGTTCTAAAACAGATTTTCATTACTCGAATCTTGTTGCATGCATATGTTCACACATCATGCGCCTGTCTTGTTTAACTCTTTATTTTTTGGGTTCTAAAACAGATTTTCTATACGCCGATCTTGCGGCATGTATGGTCATGGCTAGGTTTGATGCCTGCATCCAGAAGTCTTGTTATAAGAACTTTAAACAAGGGTTTCAGTTGTGTCTTGATTCCCGGGGGAGTTAGAGAGATGCTATACTTGGAACATGATCGGGAGGTAGGAAAACCTATGGACAGCTTTGGTACATAATGACAATTTTGCTAAAGCAAGCAATATTTTTGATGCTTGATAAATCCCCGCCCCTCTTCCTCGTTTTTTTGGTGAGAAGGTTGTATATCTCAAAAGAAGACTTGGTTTTATACGTTTAGCCATTGAAATGGGTACTCCATTGGTGCCTTGCTTCATCTTTGGACAGGTCTACTCCAAGCACTGTTCTTACCCGAATCCCCATCCCCCCCCCCCCCCCCCCCCCCAAAACCAAAAAAAAAAAAGAAAAAAGAAAAATAAAACAGAGAAAAAAAAATTTCTCCCTCTTCTTTTTCAGTTCTTTTTCCATGATAGTTGTCTTTGTAAGGAAAATGTACATGTTGCAGGGTCGTGTTTATAACTGGTGGAAACCCAAGGGTGTAGTATATGACCAACTGAGCAGGGCTCTGCGATTTGCTCCACTAATCTTCTGGGGCATGTTTGGGTAATATTTTCAATAGAAGATGATAACTTTGTTGTGGATTAGCCTATTACATGCATTTCTATAATATCTTCTTTCAGGTCGCCTATTCCTTTTCCACATCCCCTTTACGTTGTCGTTGGGAAGCCTATCGAACTGAAGCAGAATCCACAGCCAACGGAAGAAGAGGTAAATTTCACTCTCGCTGTGATTCAATATGCTTCTGGATGCTTATTCTTTTTATGATGCATTTAGGTGTTGGAAGTGCGGGATATGTTCATCTCTGCTATGCAAGAACTTTATGAAAGACATAAGGTGGATGCAGGATATACAAGTGTACCACTGTATGTTTACTGATGCAATGCAGGCTTTTAGAGTTTATAATTACATTAAAATCAGCCCAGCAGAAGCGGCTGTGGAAAACATTCTTTCAAAATGTTTGGTTGATCTGCTATCATGGAGATCGCTGGCAAATATGCCAATTCTGGGAATAATTGAAATGATAGCTTAAAAGATATTTTGGTATCACCTATTGTATTCATGCTGCACCTTGTTCCGATCTCATACCACATTAGAAATGCATTCAACTATGGATCTCAGCTCAATGAAATGCTAACTTCTTTTGGCAATTTAATGTTATTGTTGCTTCAAGTTACTTCGAGAATGGGATTATTTCTGTTTGCGAATTCGATCTGTTGTTTTCTTAGATTGATAGGTCGCGTTTTGTTTGGTTTTATAGTTCATGAAGTAAATTGTCTTTTTCGGCATACTTCTCATTGATGGAATCTCTCCATTAGATCGTCTATGGATGATACTTCGTTATATGAGCATTATTGATGTACCATGCAAAGCCACCTACGCTCAATAGTTTGCATAAGAGCATCTCTCTTCATGGTCTATTTATACATGAAATCTACTTTAGCCTAGACATAAGGTTAAGAGAACATATATCTATCTTACATATTTTCATCAAGTGTTTTCAAGATCGTCATTGAACCTCTACTATGAATGTGTATGGGCGCACAACGTTATCATTCTTGTATATTTGATTTGTAATATTATTTTCAATTTTTTGCTATGTTTTTCCTCTACAATTTCAGTATATCATTTCTCTTTTAATTTTCTTTCTTGCTTGCATGGTATATGAGCTTAGAATTAGAGAGAATTTCTTGTTGGACTTGTGATGCATTATTTTAGTGATTGAGTGATGGCTTCATTTTTCCTCATTTGTTTCTTTTAAAGGAAGTTCGATCTTTGAGGTCTACTCTTCTTGAACACTTGAATCAATGAGAAGGTATAATGAAGGATGGGCATAACATCCATGGGATCCATTGAATCCCACAAAGCAGGGGTTTGAATGCTTATCAACTACTAGGATACGAAGCTCGAAGGTCCACTAAGGTAGAAATTAGGAAGGGACTTCCCTAAGGCTAGAGGAGCCGAATAGTTTGAGATGAGGTCAACTATGTCGTAGTGACCCCACAACCCTTGCCACTGTCATCTTTGTTCGGACAGAGCACTCAAAACCTAACAATTCTTCTAAAAAGAAGTTGGTTTATCATCCCATTATATCATGATGAGCGTTCTCAATGCATCTAAGGGGATTTGAACGCACATCCCCTTCAAGAGAGGCAAAAGGAGTCAGCATGCTTAGTGGTGTATAATTTATGATTATAATTTTTGCACCATTTCACATTGATCAACTTGCCATGATTGAAGGAAAGCTTGATGAAAACATCTATATGTCATCAAAGCTCATTCTTTCAATGATTCTTGGCTCCAATTAGCTATTAGATGATGTCATGGGGCCAATACGACATGGCATAGAACTTGTTTAGATGCAAGAGTTAGAAACTTGACTGAAATTCTAGCATAATCCAAAGCATCTTTGAGCATGGATGTGACATAACACAAATGCACTATGTGAAGATGTTACCAATGTAAGTGATTTTGTGTTAATTACACTATCAAAGCACATGACTTTTGGATTATATTCGGTCAACCTTATATGATCAAGAATTTTACCAAAATTTTAAAATCTAAAGAACCACTAAAAAAATGTAATACATTCAAAATTAGAGAAGATTGAAGACCATATCAAGTAAAGCAACCATTTGCAAGGTCAATTGGTTATTGGTGCTATCAAAATACCAAAGGAGTTAGCTCAAAGATGTGCTCAAATCCTTTCAAGAAATTGTAATGGATTCTTAATAGCTCAATGCCTATTTAATGATGGTAGTAGAGTAAATGTATTTAAACCATCATCAAGGTTCAAATGGCATTGTATTCTCAAGGAAGCTAAATGGGAAACTCTCTTCTAATAACTCGAAGAAGTTAGAAAGGAAAAGAAGTTGGAGTTTGGGGTCTACAGAAGCTCACAAAGAACAAAAGGAAAAAATCTCCTAGTGAATGTACAAAGATAAGTGATCCATTAGGCCTATAGGCGTATAAACAAGCCAAGGTGTAGAAACCTCTTAAAGAAGGACCCTAGCGGTCCTAGGTGTGTTGCTTAGTAAAAAACACATTAAATTGAAAAGGCATATATTCCTTGCTCGATCAAAACGGAGGGTGCCCATTTAACATGGTGATTTATTTTTTGCCATAAAAAGGAACTATTTAAAGCACATAAACACTTCAAAATTTGTTTCCAATTGATAGACACATGCACGCCTAGAAAATTCATCAATAAATGTCACAAAGAATAAAATGAAGATGTTTGCATAGGAGCATAGACATCAATGTGGACAAGCTTCAATTTATGTGCACCTCTAGCTGAACCAACATTTGGGTAGGAAGAAAGTTGCATTTTACCCAAAATACAACCTTCATATACATGTTTAGAGGGTGCCTCAAGTCTGGGTCGAGAGGGCACCAAGCAAACTAGCAAAATTAGAATGACCAAAGCATGCATGCCAAAGCTTTGCATGTGAAATAGCTTGAGAATTATCAACTGTACATGTTGAATCATTCACAAATTTCAAATTGTCTATGAGCTTTATACAACCCACAACATAAAATACGAGAAGCAATAATAACATCATGATTTGAGAGATCATGAATTGTACATCTATCATTAGAAAATTTGACAACCAAGCCAATCTTTGCTAATGTTGAAAATGATAGTAGATTTTTCTTGGTCATTAACACATATAGGGCATCTAACAATGTGAAAGAAGCTCCATCAACAATAGTCAAAATGATCTTTCCGGCTCCAATGACACGATTAAGGGGATTTTTTAGGACATGCGATAATATTCCTTTATAAGAGGAGGCTCAAGTGGATTGAAGAATCAATGCTATGAGTTAATATGTTTGGTTGCATCACTATAAAAGTACCAAACGTTTGAGTGTACTACAGACATACTGCTCATGGGAACATTGACCAAACTTGCAATGAGTAGTAAATGCCCATTCTTTTTGAAAAAGATTAGCAAGCTTTATTTTAGGTCTAGAAGCCTCTACAACAACCATCTTAGCCGATTTCTTCTTTGCCTTCTTTGTAATCAATTTAGGACAACTGTTTATGAAATGATCATTTGTCTTACAAGCAAAACTATTTCCACCTTTTTATTTTTTTTGTCATCTCTATCTTTCTTCTTTGACTTTGGTGCATTTGCCAATTTTTGTTTACAAGTGGATGAGTCTATTTACCTTTGCCCTTCTGACTAGCTAAGAAAGCTTCATCTACAACACACATAATTGATTTGTTCTCTTTGGAGCGATCTTCCTACAATAAAATAGAGATAAACTCCTCAAATATTAAGGCATTTGCATTGCCTTTCATCATCAATCGAGGAGTGGAAGCAAAACTTTGAGATGAATCTCGAAGATTGTTAAGAACAATTTTTCTAGTTGAAAGGTTAGGGTGTAATTCATAGGAGAAATTGTTGCTTTTGATCAATTAACACATAATCTTTGCACCAAAAACTATTACAAACATATATTTGACTATCAAACTACACATGTAGATAGGGAAGATCAAACATGAGAGAAAAAAAGTTAAAAAGTGTAGGGGGCTTGCTTACGGGAGTGCAAAACTCGAAGAATGTACTAACTATATACTAAAGCGCGCATGGGGATAGACACATGACTTCAAATCAAACTTATATAGAAGTATTGTTTCTATTACAATCTTTGAAACCAACGACCAATTAGTATAGGTACACTGTTTTTTGGCTAAAAGCATGGTAACTTGATTGATTGGTTATGTTGTCATTTTGATACAGTGAATGTTAGAGACCTTTAAATCTCCAAAGGCTTGATCTATACTGATTTAAGAGCACCTCTATATCAGTTATAGACCAAAATTTACACAAATGTTACCTTAATTCTCAATTCATACACTATCACTTCTTTGAGTGAAAATTTTCTTCTTCAAGAAGTCTGCTTCAAGGTTTTACTTCATTACCTGCACATGTCTTCAAATTTATTTAATCTGATGATGCACCTACCTCCATGCTACCTTTGCACACTCATATCAACCATTAGACCTTCAAAAGAATCATTAAAACTTCAATTTGATCTTCAAGATCAGAGATATGTCAGAAACTGTCTTCCTGAACAAGTGACTTTGACATAGTCAACTTCGAAGGTTGATTTCTCATAGCACAGATCCTGTTTTGCTAAATGCTTTTAACCATAGCTTCCTTATCTTGCAACTTAGATTTTGAATGCTCAACCATAAAAAATCTTACACTATAGATGGAGATTCAAGCAAAACAACGTCACGAAAATATGTGCGACTCTGAGAGGTCTACCTGCAGACTTTACATACACATGTTCCTATTGATCATACTCACAACATGAAAGGAATTAGGCTATGAAACTTTGAACATAGCTTCATTAGTTTCTAGATTAGATGTGTACAAAATATTTCCTGATCCACATGATCAGGTTGAGAGAAATCAGAGAAAGACTCGACACTAACTTTTGAAGATAACTCTCTACACATCTACCTCATTGACACTTGGCTTCTAATGACTCACTTATTTCTTTACATCATTGACTTATATACATATGTTTCTAGACTCATCCCGTGTCTATTACATTACTCCTTACCATCGTAAGGATCATTTACACTCATAGTACAAGAATTTCCATGTGTAATGTACATATGTATACATGTTATATTTTTGAGATCTCTTCACTTTCTCAAATGACTTCTTTTGCTTCATTCTGATTCTTGACTTACTTCAAGTTCTTCATAATCATCAATTTGGGATTGCTTTGTTCCAGTAGCTCCCCCTCAATCACTAATTGTGATTATTCTATTCTTCTTTATTCCTGCCATCTCTTTGAACCTCAGTAGCTTAGGTCCATCTAAGATTTTTGTCAACATATCTGCAACTTGCTCTTTTGTTGGAGTATACAATACTTCAATCTCTTTATCAAGTACTTTTTCTCTCAAGAAATGATATTGAATCTCTATGTGTTTAGTCCTGGCATGAAAAACAAGATTAGCTGCCAAATATAATGAACTCATGTTGTCTCCAAGAATAATTGGAGTACTCTGATCAGTTCCAAAACTCTTCAATAAGGTCTTTAACCATATCACTTCTTTTGCAGCCTCTACCATTCCGTTATACTCAGCTTCTGTGTATGACAAAGCAACTGTGTGTTGGTTCTTTGAGCACCAAGAAACTAATTTATCTCCAATATAATAGAGGTACCCATGAGTAGACCTTCTATCATCTGAATCACCTGCCCAATCTGCATCACTAAACACTTTGATTCTTGTATCAGAAGTAAATCCATAATACAAACCTTCACTCAGAGTTCCCTTGATATATATGAGTACCCTTTGAGCTGCAATCCAATGAGTCTTCTTTGGACAATGCATAAATTGTGATAACACACCTACTGCATATGATAGGTCTGGTCTTGTCAAGGTAGCATAGATTAGACCACCTACCAAACTCTGATATTTCTTCATGTCATTAAATTCTTCACCTCCATATCTACTCAATTTATGATTTACCTCCAATGGTATGGTTGAAGGCTTGCAATCTTCCATATTGAACTTGACCAGAAGATTCTTCAAGTATCTCTCTTGTGTAACATATACTCCATGATGAGTATACACAATCTGCATTCCTAAGAAATAAGAAAAGTTTCCCAAATCACTTATCTTAAACTCCTCTTTTTGTTCCATGCTCTTGGGGCCTGCTTCAAACCATACAAAGCTCTTTTGAGCTTACACACATAATCTGATCCAATTGAATCCATGAAACCTTCTGGTTGCTCCATGTACACTTCATCTGCAATATATCCATTTAGAAATGCATTCTTCACATCTAATTGTGATAACTTCCATCCTTTACAAGCAGAAATACCAATTAGAGATCTGATTGTAGACATATTAGCAACTGGACTGAAGGTTTCATCATAATCTACCCCATAGGTTTGGGCATAACCTTTAACCACAAGTCTAGCCTTGTATCTAGACACTTTTCCATCTGCAAATCTTTTTGTTTTATACACCCACTTACATCCAATGACCTTTTGGTCCTTTGGTCTTTGCACCGATTCCCATGTCTCATTCTCAAGTAGTGCATCATACTCTTCTTGCATTGCCTTCTCCCAATTCTGCTTTCCTTTAGCTTCTTCATATGTGGTTGGATCTTCTTCTGTCTTCACAATGTAATCATAATCTTTTGTTGTTAAGAAAGATGTATCATAGGTATACTTGATAGGTTCTTTTCTTTCTCTCAGAGATCTTTTGACCTCTGCACTTCTTGAAGTCTCAGCCACATTTGATTCTGGATCAAATCTTGGCCCATCTTCAACATTTTCCTACAATTTACTTTTACAATCAA
The DNA here is from genome assembly GCA_020310875.1 of Ceratopteris richardii. NCBI lineage: Eukaryota > Viridiplantae > Streptophyta > Polypodiopsida > Polypodiales > Pteridaceae > Ceratopteris > Ceratopteris richardii. Next base: position 124,027,867 of record CM035407.1, read on the forward strand.
CATCATCAATATATTCTTCAAACACTTTTACTTTTGTCTTCCCTTTCCTTTGAACTTCTTCAACATCTCCATAATCATTTGTTGAACCTGTATACCATATACTTTTCTCATCAAATGTAACATCTTTTGTAACAAGAAATTGCTTTGTAGATGGACTCCACAATCTGTAACCCATCAGTCTATCATCATACCCAATAAACACATACTTCTCTGCTTTGGGTTCTAACTTATGTCTTAATTGTGAAGGAACATAAGCATATGCTAAACATCCAAATACCTTACAATGATCAAGAGTAGGTTTCTTACCCCAACATGCTTCATAAGGTGTTCTTGCATCCAAAACTTTACAAGGTAACCTATTCACAAGGTATGTTGCAGTGTTGATAGCTTCTGCCCCTAAATAGTTTGGACAATTCTTCTCTTTCATCATTGCTCTTGCAAACTCTACAAGAGTTCTATTTCTCCTTTCTGCAACTCCATTTTGTTGAGGGGAATACCTGCAAGTTACTTCTCTTTTTATACCTGCATTCCACAACTACTCATCAAACTCTTTAGAAAAATACTCTCCCCTCCATCTGACCTCAACCTCTTGAGCTTTTGTCCTGTAATCCTTTCTGCATAAGCATGATAATGCTTGAATGTCTTGAAGACTTCTGATTTGTCCTTGATTACATATAAAGTAATCCATTTTGTTGCATCATCAACAAACAACACATAATATCTGGATCCATTTATGCTATAATCCCTTGAAGGACCCCACACATCTGTATGAACCAACTCAAGCATGTTTGAGTACTTGTATCCTGACTTATTGTATGACCTTTTGTGTGCTTTACCTAATGACAAGCTTCACACTTGTACACCATGTGTTGACCTTCAACATTTGGCAATCCAAGCACTACATCATTCTTTGACATTTCCTTTATGGCTCTCTCATTAAAATGACCTAGCCTTTTATGCCATAGGTCTAACTCAGACATTTTTTGACTTCCATAAGTAAAAAATGCATGTCCCACATTACCTTGAACCTTGAGACTAAAAAGTATTCGTTCTTTTTGACCTGTAATGATGCTTTTATATTCCTGATTTGGATCTTGCACATGAACACCATCATTTGTGAATCTGACTTCATATCCCTTCTCCACAATTTTTCCTACACTTATCAAGTTCTTAGGAATAGTAGGAACATAAAGTACCTTGCTCAAGAGTGTGCTTCCACTCTTTGTCTTCATTGATCCAATGCTTTCCACTTTATGCTTGGTGTTATCTCCTGTTTGAACTGTATGCCCATTCACCTTTGCTTCCATATCAGTCATCAATGATATATTGCCACTCAGATGATTGCTACATCTTGAGTCAATATAGAAAACCCTTTGATCTTCTCCTACTGCTTCATGTGTTGCATTTAAGATGAGAGGCATGTCATCCTTCTGATCTAATGCATAATTATAATAATTGTTATTGTAGGATTGAGATTGAAAACTTCTTCCACCTCCTCTAGCATATGATGTCCTACCACCTCTTCCTCTGAAGTTACCTCTTTGGTTTCTGCCTCCTCTACCTCTTTGATTGAAACTCTGGTTATGACTTCCACCATTTTGATTTTTATACCAACAATCATTTGCCAAATGATTTGTTCTACCACAAATCCAACAAGCTTTAGTATTATCTTTGTTCTTACCTCCTCTTCCTTTACCTCTGAAATTCATCTTTCCTTTTGTGAAATTAGCTTGGCTTGAAGATCCTTCATCATCAGTTGACTGCTTTCCTTTGCCATTCTTTTTCTGTCCTTGGAGTACATAGCTTGACTTGCACTCCTATCATTATCTCCCTTAATGTCTTGCTCAAAAGTTAGCATGTGTCCTAGCAATTGATTAAGATCAGGAGTAAAATGACATAATGACAATGCTATGGACAATATGAAAGGCTTCCACTTCTCATCTCCTCTCAAACCGGTAAGTATTTGTCTTACCAACTTATCCTCTTCAATGTCTTCATCAACTGCTCCCAAGCTATCTGCAATATCCTTCATCCTTGCTACATAATCAGAAATTGATTGTGAGCTCTTCTTCATGAAGATTGTGAACTCTGCCCATAATGAGGACTTCCTTGACTTGGTTGTATTTTGGAAAATGCTCTTCCAAGGCATTCCACACATCTGTTGCACTTTCTAATCCTCTAATATGAGGTATCAAAACCTATGTAACCAATAATGGATGCCTTCCCTCTATCCAGGCATAGAAACATCCTTAGTGCACTCAGATATCTCAAAATAATCTTGATCGCTTCCCAATGCTCCTTGCCAAGATTCGACTTATATATGCTTACAACTCCCACTACAAATGCAATTTCTGGGCTCGTAGCTACCATAGCATACATGAGACTAGCAACAACATACATAAGGAGTTTTGTTCATGAATTCCTTTTCTTTGTCTAATTTGGGGCAATCATCCTTGCTCAATTTCACATATGTGGGTAAAGGTATACTCAATGCCTTTCCACTCTACATATGGAACCTGTGAATTACTTTGGATATTTACTTACTTTGAGATAAATATATGCATCTTTTACGTCTATCATGAGTAATGCACGTGCCAAGAATATGTTTGGCATCCCCCAAATCCTTCATATCAAATCTCTCACTGAATTTCTTTTGAGAATTGACAAGTCATAAGAGGACTTCCGAACAATCAAGATATCATCGACAAAAAGTATCAAGCATATCAAGCTACCATCTAAGCATCTTTGTGTGTAGAGGCAATGATCCTCATTACTTTTAGAATACCCTTGAGACTTCATAAAAGCATCAATTTTTTGGTACCATTGTCTAAGGGACCATTTAAGTCCATATAAGCTCTTCTTCAGCTTACAAACTAGACTTTCTTTGCTAGGAACTACATAACCCTCTGGTTGTTCCATATAGATCTCAGCTGTAAGATCTCCATGTAAGAACTAAGTCCTCTATTGCAATGAATCCAAGCAACATTCGTAGGGTAGTCATCAACACCACTTTTATCACTTCAACCTCCTTAGTGGATTGTTTATGCATCTTAGACTCATTGAAAATGACATCATGACTTCTAATTGTTGGGAAAGATGGATGGACACTTCAAGTGATGAGTAGATACAGCCAAATCCTGCTTAGTAGCAGCCCTTTGTGACTTCACAGTTGATATGTGGGCACTCTTAGCTTTCCAATGACACCATAAAAGTGCCTATGTAATTTGGAAATGATGTATTGAAAGATTGAATCAAAACAGACTACTTCCAAATAGAAGACTCAATGAAAACCTTCTATTTTTGATCATACACCTGTTGCTTGTAATGCTCAGTGCTACCAGTATAGTAGGAATTGGAAAACTTCCTTTCAGAGGTATCTAATTATCTTAGTAAGCTAATGATTCCAAGTGGAATCAGTTGAAATGATGCATTATACATAGAGAAATCAATTTATCAAATAAATCATTACCCTCGATTTTTTAGGACCTCTACAGAGTTTGACCAGTGAGTGCTTTGACACAGTTTTCTCCAAATTGGCTGAATGGATTTGCTTCAAGATTTGTCAGCATGTAGATAACGTTGAGCTAATTTCAATAAGATATAGATAATTGAAATTGGTTGAGAAGTCTGAGATATGAGTAGCACAAGTTGATAGTTAAGAATGACTATAACAGAGAGATCATAGATGAACAATGTAGATGTATTGTATTAATGAACAATGTTGTACAAGATCATAGACTTGATAATCATAGCCTTATGATGGAGAGTAGTTTAGGCTACAATGTAGGCCTTACACACATACAAAATGGCAATGGAGAGCTCGGACAATGAAGCTACTACTACGAATTTTTCAAGTGACTTTATATAAGTGTTGTATTCAAATTTGAATTTGAATTCAACTTTTGGCTCTCTCTAAAAGTGATCCTTCATTATAGGAGATATTCCATCAATGAAGTACTTACTTTTCTATCTAACAAGTCCATGACTTTTTGGTAGGTGATTACAAATATTCTCAAGTAAAAAAAGAAATGACTTTTACAAAGATAAAAGGATAAATTTCCACTAGCAATGGTTTCCATGGAACTTCATATCTTAATGAACCTCAAGCCAAATGTGTGGGCTTGGACTTTGCACCAACAACTCCCCCTCAACCCATACATTTTGGCTTGGTCTTCATCTTCAATCTTCATGAATGTCTTGTAATCCAATCATTGATTTAAACTTGCAAAGTTTTGTACCATCTAATGCTTTAGTCAACAAGTCTGCACATTGCATATTAGTTGATACATATGCCAGCTGAATATCCTTGCTCAATAGATTCTCTCTCACATAATGATAGTGGACCTCTATATGCTTGGTCCTAGCATGATAAATAGGATTAGCTGCAAGGTGTAATGAACTTGTATTATCTCCAAAGATCATTGGAGATGTAGTGTGCAAACCTAAATCTGTATACAATAACTTGATCCATATACCCTCTTGAGTAGCATTCACCAATCCTCTATACTCTTCCTCTGTAGAAGATAAAGCAACAGTAGGTTGCTTCTTTGATTACCATGATATTGGTTTATCACTTGCAAATGATAAGTATCCGGAGGTACTCCTCCTATCATCTTTGCATCCTGCCCAATCTACTTTTGAATAAATCTTAATGTCCAAGTCTGATGTATAAGGGAAATACAAACCATGATGTTGAGTATTCTTAAGGTACTTCAAGATCCTTTTGGCAACCTCCAAGTGAGGTGCCCTAGGCTTATGCATAAACTGACTTAGCACACTTACTCCATTAGCAATGTCTATCCTTGTCAAGGTAGCATAGTTCAAGCTTCCCACTATGCTTTGATAACCTGCAATGTCCTCAAGTACATCACCTTCATGAGCACTTAATTTTAGGTTTACCTCCATTGGAGTACTTGCAACTTTGGCATCCTCCAAATGAAACTTCTTCAACATATCCTATATATACTTTCTCTGAGTAATGTAAATTCTAGAGTTAGTATAGACTAAATCAAGTCCAAGAAAATATTTTAGTGATCCAAGGTCACTAATTTTGAACTCCTTCATCATCTGATTCTTGATCTATTTGATGCCATTAGCATCATTACCTATAAGTATGATATCATTAACATATACACATAGGTATATTACCTATAAATTACTTCTCTTGATGAAGAGAGAAGTACGTGCTTTACTCATGATAAAACCTTGGTCCTGAAGGTATGTAGTCAACCTATGGTTCCATGCCCTAGGTGCCTGCTTCAATCCATAGAGAGCTTTGTTCAATTTACATACATATGTTACCTTGTTTGGGTCCTCATAGCGAGGAGGTTGAGACATGTACACATCCTCTGAAATCCAGCCATTTAGAAATGCATGTTTTACATCCAACTGATACATGTTCCAATTCTTTGATGCAGCCACACTTACCAATACCTTGATGGTTGGCATTTTGGCCACAGGTGAGAAGGTTTCTTCATAATCAATTCCTTGGGTTTGTGCAAAACCCTTAGCCACAAGTCTAGCTTTGTACCTGCTTATTGACCCATCAGAATTCCTTTTGATCTTATAGATCCACGTAGAACCAATTACCTTCATAGACTCCTTCTTTGGTACTAGTTCCCAAGTATCACTCTCCTTGAGTGCTTCAATCTCCTCATCCATAGCTTCTTTCCATTCTGTCTTGGCCTTTGCCTCCTCATATGATGCTATTTCTTCAATTGACAAATATTTTGCAAGATAAATAGAGTGTTTAGTAACTAGGGAAGTGTCATACCCATATCTAATTGGCTTCTTGCTCTCCATTTGTGATCTTCTGATTGCTTTGTTGAAAGATTCAGGTACATCCTCCAATTTCTTCATCTTGACTTTGCCTTTGGACTTCCATGCCTTGAACTCTTCAAGATTGATGATGTCCTCATCGTCTGAATTAATGTCTCCATTTTGAGTAGGCTCCTTCTTAGTAAGGCTTGGAAACTCCTCTTCCAAGTCATAAGGTAGTTTTACCTTCCTGCATTCACTATCAAACCAAGAATCATTATCATCAAAGACAACATCTCTACTGACCATGAATCCATTGTTTGAAGGATTGTAGAACCTGTATCCTTTCTGATTTAGATCATACTGTTGGAATTTGGGGCCCCAAGATCGTTCCAAACTAAAAACTTTTGAGCATACACAACTTAATTGACAAGATGATAAGTGAGACATAGAAAGAAAGATCTTGAGACAAGGATAGGGAACGTAAGCTGGATGCTTACTCACTAAAAAATAGATGTCCAAATTACAACATGGGAGCACTACTCAACCATATAAAGTGGTGCACTCACTAATGGAAGAATATCTAAGAAGATGATGATACAAAATTTAGATTATGTCGAAATAATCTAGTGTGTGAAGTGAACGAAGCAAGGAAGCTAACCTTATTCTCAAAAAATAGTGTAACAAAATTGTAAATCAACCACAAGGTTAACTCACAAAAGATAGTTACCACCACCTTGTAGAAGACTTCTTGCTCTAATAGAGTAGCCTCTCCTTCACCAAATCTCCACCTCCTCAAGAGTGTGAGACTCTTCCTCCTTGATCTCCTTGAGAGCTTGAGTGAGTGATTTAACAATGATCCCATGATCTCCTTATATAGTATTATAGGCCTATCCAAAAGCATGCTTAAATAAAGCAAACTCTAATGTTGTGCATGGATCGACGTTTTTCCGAAAATAAGAAAATCACATGACGAAAAAACTACCGCGAAAACGGCGTTGTCCATGAGTATTTTGTAAAAAGTTGCTTAAAAAAAAAAATCTTCTTCGCTGCACAACCGGGATTTGAACCCTGGTGGATTGCATAAACACTTTATCCACGCTGCCAACTTGCTTTTCTTGTTCTATATGTAGAAACATACAATATTTTCTCACTGCACCCGTCTGAGACTTGAATATATCATATAATGAAGATAATATATGCGCGCTACTGTCTTTTTCCAAAGACGAATGTTGGACATGTGACATTGACTTCCAAAAATCGCTCCTTCAATGTCAAAATGGTACAAGATTCAGTAACCTGCAAATCTTCTCATGACTATCTCTAGTCAATGCTTTGGTAAATATATCTGCAACATTCTCACTAGACGGAACATAAACTAGCTCAATGAGCTTCTTAGATATCTACTCTCGAATATAGTGTTAATGTACCTCTATATGCTTTGTCCTTGCATGATACACTGGATTCTTTGCTATAGCTATAGCACTCTAGCTATTTGAAAATATCTCAATGGGTTCATGTACTCTCACATCAAGATAACTAAAAATCTTTTGCAACCAAATTGACTCTAAAGTAGCTGTAAATGCTGCACGATATTCAGCTTCACACGATGAAGTGGCAATAGTGGGTTGTCTCTTTGAAAGCCATGAGATAAGAAAATCTCCAAGCTAAAAACAAAATCCACTAGTACTTCTTCTTGTGTCTCTATCACCTGCCCAATCAGAATATGAAAATCCTTTTAGTAACAAATGTGTAGATTTTGAAAATACCATAGCAAAATTTGAAGTTCCCTTCAAATATCAAAAGATTCGCTTTACTGCTTTCCAATGTAACACTATCGGATTCTGCATGAACCTTGATACTAGAGAAACTACAAATTGTATATCAGGACGTGTATTACAAAGATATATCAAGCAACCAATTGCTTGACTATATAGAGTAGCATCAAATGGCTCTGCATCTGCTACCATTTGTAAAGACATGTTCTGATCCATAGGTGTTTGCATAGGTTTAGAATCAACCATCTGAAACCTTTCCAAAAGTTTCTCAATGTACTTCTGCTGTGTCATATAGATACACTCATCTCGAAACAGAAATTGAATCCCAAGATAATAATGTAAAATGCCTAAATCATTCACATCAAATGTTTGCTTCAATTCTTCTTTGAACATGTGCAAATCTTCATCTGTGGGTCCTGTGACTATAATATCACCCACATAAATAATTGCTATAATCATCATACCTGTTTCAGCTTTGACATAAAGAGTTGGAGCTACATCTAAGTTATGGAAATCAATGGATAAAAGATATGTATGTATCTTTTCATACCATGCTCTAGGTGCTTGTTTTAAACCATACAAAGCTTTTACAAGCTTACACACTAAGTGTTCTTTACCTGTCTCTTCAAAACCTTCTGGCTGCTGAATATACATATCCTCATGTAAATCACCATTTAGAAAAGCAGTCTTAATGTCAAGTTGATATATATGCCAACCAAAATGTGCTGCTAGAGCCGATATTGACCTAATAACAGTCATCCTAGACGTAGGAGCAAATGTCTCATCATAATCCATACCTTTTTGTTGTGCACATCCTTTGACAATCAACCTAGCTGTGTATTTATCAATAGTACCAACTGTTTTCCTTTTGATTTTGAAGATCCATTTTACACCTATAGCCTTCTTTCCCTCTGGTAACTCACATAGCTGCCAAGTTTGATTCTTATGAATAGAATCAATCTCTTCTTGCATAGCTTTTCTCCAAATAGGAATCTTAAGTGCATCTTTAACACATGCAGGTTCATCTTCAACAGTCATAAGTGCCAAAATATCATGAATCTCAAAGTCTTCAGCAAAACTTAGATGATCTCTTTGTTGTTGCTATCTAGTCTGACTTCTTGTTCTTGTGAAACTCTTTCTGAACTTTCAGCTTCCATAGGTTCTGGAACTTGTCCTGCCGAGGTACTAGGACTTTCTGGAACTCTAACTTCTTCCATTTCTGGAATCAAAGTCTCATGTGAAACTGATTCTGTAGAAGGTTGTGCAATTCCTCTTTCTTCAAATTTTTCTTGAATCCTAGGAATTTTAACTCCCTCCTGATATGGCTAAACATGTACATTGAGAATCTTTCTAAAAAATCCATAATCATTTTCACTAATGAACTCTGGAATTTCTGCTTCTTTATCATAAACCTTATCTTCAGCAATATAAGCATTACGTGAAAGAATCATCCAATTTCCTACGGTGTTGTTGAGGCACTAATGCATATGCCAAACAACCAAAAACACGGAGGTGAGCAACAAATGGCTTGCGACCATGCCAAGCCTCATATGGACTTATAGAATCCAATGATCTAGTGGGATATCTATTAAGTACATATGCTCCACACATAACAACCTCAAGCCAGCAACTATGTGGTAAAGCTTGACTCATGACCATACACCTCGCCATCTCCATGAGTGCCTTGTTCTTCCGTTCAACAACTCCATTATGTTGAGGTGTATATGGAACTGTTCACTGATGTTTTATCCCACATTCAAACAAAAATGCATTAAAGTCAGAGGACATATATTCCCCCCTCGATTAGAACGGAGGGTGCTCATTTTACATGTTGATAGATTTTCAGAAAACCAGAAACTGTTTGAAGCACATAAACACTTCAGACTTTGCTTTCAATGGATATACCCATGCATGCCTGGAAAAATCATCGATGAACATCATGAAGTAAAAGATAGTTTCCAAAAGAGGGTGTCTGCATAGGACCACAGACATCACTATGAATAAGAGGAGCTCGAAATAACCATCTTTTGGGAACGAGGAACACTATATTTTGCCCAAAATATAGCCTTCACAAACATGTTATCAGGTGCGTCTAGTTTGGGCAGAGAGGACACCATTCTAGATTTCTGCAGGCATAGCAAACTAGCAAAATTCAGATGGCCAAAGCATGCATGCCAAAGCTTTGCATTTGACATAGCCTGAGAATCATGTTCTCCACATCCTGAATCATTCAAATATCTTTCATAGCCTATAAGCTTATACAACCCACGACATAAAATGCCACAAGCAATAATGACATCGCCATTTGATAGATCATGAACTATACATCTTTCATTAATAAATTTCATAGCCAAGCCAATATTGGCTAAAGTTGAAACTGATAACAGATTCTTCTTGATCCTTAGCACAAATAATGCATCTGACAATGTAAAAGAACTACCATCAACTATAGTCAGAATGATCTTACCGACTCCCATGATAGGATAAAAGGAGTTGTTGGCACATGTGACAGTATAGCCTGCAGGGGCAGGCTCAAGTGAAGTGAAGAAACTGCATTGCAAGGTAATATGTTTGGTTTTCCAACTATCAAAGTACCAAACATTTGAGTCTACTATAGACATACACTGTTCAGGAGAAGATGGTTCAAAAATGCAAAAAATAGTAAACACCCATTCTTTTTGGGGGGGCAATCTTTAATCAGATTCTCTTTCCCATAGTCCTCATAGAATCCTTTAACCTTTCGGGTAAATGATGTAGATGGTTTAGGGCATTCCTTCAAGAAGTCTTTCACCACCACATTTGTATCATGGACATTAAGGAGCACTTGCACCTTTCATGCATTGTTATATTTGGAAAGATCCTTTTTCTACATAGTAAATTCCTACTTGACATATGAGTCCTAGTGGGATTTTCACTAGTGGTTGCAGGATAATAGATTTCTTCTCGGTACCATTTACCTTTAGCATTTGTATTTTCAAGATACTCATTTCTATCTGTTGGATATGCCTCTATATATCTAGGCCTTGTTTCTATCATACCTAGTTCTATTGAGAAGATAGCCCTCTCTCTTTTTTCCTATACATAATTGAATGGAAGAACCTTTGGAGGAGGTGGTTGCTGATCCAAACTCAACTCATTGCCTCTTGTTTGCCTTGATTTTACTTAGGTGGTTCATAGTAAGGTTGTCTATAGTATTGGTGCTAATCTCTAAAAGGGTCTTTATATGCATCCTGAGGAGGATACATAGGCCTAGGCTAGTACTTTGCTCTCTAATAATGTTATTATTGCTAGTATTGATGTTAAGGCAATCTATTAAAATTTGGTGGTGTGAACCTTCACACTCTATTGCACATATAAGTGGGATGATCCCCATTATAGTGTTAAGATCTCGTAATTGGTGATGATCTTCAACCATATGACACATTGTGTTGCTCTTTTGCTTATTCCATTTGAAGCTTCTTTACTACCATGTAAGCAATTTCTTCAATCAAAGATTTCCTTGAACTAGAGGAAGGCGATGCTTCAACCTTAGTTTCAAAAGGTGAAAGATTTAATTCTAGAGCTAAATTGTCCTCTACATCTGCCCATTCTCTTATACATTCATTTAATCTATAATGATGAGTGTAATTGTCCGTTAGTTAGTCTCTCTAGAAATAAAGAGATTAACTTCTTCTCTGGTGGAGTTTCACCAAGTAGACATCTATCTACATATTGCTTAAAGCATCTTGCTTTAAATCACAAAAATTCATGACTATCTTGCTTGAAGCTATAGATTAGATAAATAGAATCATGATTTGCCCCTCACTTGGACAAAGCACCTATGAAGTCTTTCACAAGAGCTTCTAATTTTTTGAGCATGCCTATTGTCAATAGTTAAAACCATGACATGCAGTTCCAATGAAAGCTAATCCAATGCCTCATATTGAGTGAAAAAGTTTGTGACTTGTTCCATGTGACATTCCATTCTCAAGACTTGCTTTGATTGAGCTATGTGGTCGTAAGGATCACTAGATCCATCATAACAATTCTTCATGCACTTCACCACTTGAGATGGTCGAAGGTGATATGCTAGATCTTGCATTCTCATAAAAAGATTTGCTATTTGGGGATTAACTTGCTCATTTACTTGTTTGTAATCTAGTTTTGTGTGAGCATGCTACTCTTGTGGTGGCACTCTCACTTGAAATCTTTTTGGAGGTGCCTCTAAAAATCTAGAGTTGACTTCCTCATCAAGGTTGTCCAATGGAATGTCAAGAGGATTTGTACTTACTATAGGAATAATCCCTGTGGCTTGCCTAATGTATCCTTCAAGTCTTAAATTATTGGTCAAAGATTAAGGATTAGCCTATGGGAATGATCATTTAGGTTCTCTATTTCCCAATAAGAGTTGTTTGCCTTGTTTCTAATGTCAAGTAGGATTGTATTGGTTACGGTACACATAGAGTATCACTCTCTTGGCAGGTGGAGTAGCCACATTATTACTCCAACATCTCTTTTGCATACTCCTTTCCATATAGATGGCCTTCCATGAAGGTTCAACCTCTACAAAATAGAGTATGTGCATCCTTATTATTGTCATTCCTTTTGGTGGTGTGGGCAGAATCTTAGGTGTGTCATCTTCACCCAAGCTAGTTAAACTAACTATTTGTCCCTTCTTATTTGTGTACTTAAGGTTGGATGTGAGCAAGTAGATAGCTCCTTCTTTATCCTCATAGTGTTCATTGCAAAATTTAACTATCAGGTGTGGATATACAATTAAGTACCAAAGAGAAATGACTCTTATCTTATTTTGGTTGCCCTAATAATTTTCTTGATCTCAAAATGCATGTACAAACAATGAGATTCAACTAGGTTTCAATCTTCAAGAGGGGAATGCGCTTGTGTGCATATTTCTTTTCAATAAAAAAATATATACATGTTCAAGCAGCCTTTCAAATGAAAATGTGATACCTCAATGATGCGTGCTCTTTCAATTCTCACCAAGATTGTCAAGCAAAAAAAATATGGGAAACAATCAAAGACATTTTTACCTCCGCTTTCGATAGTCTCTCAAATGTGAAGATGCAAAACCTTATTTATTAATACTTGTATTTCTATTTTGAATGTTTTTTTGGTGTGTGGGTTATGAAGGGTGAAGGTAAAAAACGTGTGCCCCTTCTCTTCTTATACCAACCAATGCCCTTCTTATATGTAATATATGCTAGCTCCTGTAATTACATGTGTGATTGTGGTGAGTATTAATGGTTTCCCCCCAAGCAATAACTAAAAAGAAAAAAAATCAGCACTCACCTTTGATGTTCTTCAAGAACATACCTTTGATGTGTTGAAATGTCCACACTCATCCCTCTTGTATTCACACACATACACTTTATCCCACATGCAAGGATCTTCTGCCATGCAAATTCCATTTGTTCTTCATAGGATGTACTTTGCCCTCTACTCCATATAAGGAGGGTTTCACATCACCTCTTCTCATTCATTCATGCATTACCATGAGCATCTCTCCTTGAGGTGAAAGCTCCATGCTACATATATAAGTTTCATTTCCATAATTTAGTTCATCTTATTTCAATTCATGATTTTGTTATAGCGTATTCGGATCCTCCATAGATTGTTCATGGTTTGTGGTATCTTGGATCATGTTTCTCAACATGGTATCAGAGCATATGTTGTCTTGATTCATTAACTGTTCTTATTTCATTTCATTTTTCCATATATTTTCCATTTTTCCTCCCTCCCTCCCTCGCATCTATCATGACCTGTGTAATAAAAATGCTTCTAAGCACTAGTTCATTTTTTTTAAACACAATCATTATTGTGTCTATTCAATGTTCCATTGTTCATTTTATAGCTTTAAAATTCTATTTTCCTTTCAAAAAAAAAAACAAACTCATTCCATTTCATGTCTAAAATCTCTCATTCACATGCTCTTGAGAACTTGCTGTTGTATATTATGGAATCATGGAAGGTTAAATGGATTTTTAATGTTTTAAATGTCTAGAAGGTTTTAATGTGGTTGTGTTTGATCTAGCAGGTGAAGAAACATAAGGGCGTGGATACAAGTGGATGCGCGTAAATAAATAAATTCGAAGACTAAATCAAAGACTTCTAGAATAGTTATATTTAGGTTTATCTTGTTGAAAAAGTAGTGGTTCTCTTTAGAAAGCGATGCCTTTTGTAAATAAAGTAATCTTTTCTAAAAGACGCTTCTAAAAGCGACGGCCCTCATGTAACTTCTATTTTTAGGATGTAATAGAAATAAACCTATAAATACGTGTACTCTGAGAAACTCATCCATCAGAGTACATGGGGGGAGATTGCACCCAATATCGCGTTGATTGTTTCTCTATTTCTGATTCCTGTTTTGTCTTCTTTCTGCCTCTATGTGTGCGTGCATTGAAGGACTGGATAACAGTGGTATCAAAGCCTGGCACGTATCACTCGGGAGGGGATTGTTTGTCGAGGGGATTGTTTGCGTTCTCTGTTCGCGATCCACATCCAATCTATTTGCGCTCTCTGTTCGTGATCTGAATCTGAATCCAAATCCACGTCTGTGTCCGCTTCCGCTTCCGTTTCCGTCTCTGTCTCAATTTCAGTTTTTGTTCCAGAACGAGAACCTACGTTTACACCTACGTTTACTCCAAGGCAAAGAACTTAGGCAATACATTGGCACCCACGGCTCCCTTGGTGACCGTTGGCAGCCGTTGGCTACGTGCGAGGCAATTTTAATTTTGAGTGGCAATAGAGAGTTTTAGATTCCCTAAGGTAGGGGGATTTGAACCCACAACCTCCTACTTCCAAGGGAAGTACTTTAACCACTACTCCATCTCTTTGAGTTATTACTCTATTTCCGTTTTTTCATATTTACATCAACTTTCACCTCCCTCTTCCTTTTACAATTCCCAAGTTGAGCTCACACATGTGGAAGCGCCCGTCGATTTTCCTAGGAGAATGCATCACAAAAAGGGCATAACTTTCACTATATAACTCGGATTTTAGCATATAATATATCGTTGGAAAGCTCTCAGAACAAGCTTTTTAATTAATCTATTAGATTGAGGATTCAACATAGTTTGAAAGAGGGATTTTATTTTTTATAGTTATGGACCCTACAACAATGGAGGATTTTGGCAATTCACCTTTACCTGGGGTATCACTCGAGCAACAATTAGAGATTATGTGGCAAGAACTTCAAGCAACTGAACAAGCTGTACAAGAACGCAATGCTATGCTCCAGCAAGTACAAAATGATGATCGTAGCTTAATCAGAGTGGTGAAAGCGATTATCACTGCACAAGAAGAAGGTGCAAGTTCCAAGATAGGTGCTAAGAACTTCCAATTCTCTAGATTTGATGGATGAAAGGATGGCCAATTTGTCCTGTCATAGCTCTCTCAATTCGACGATTTCTACTGTGATGAGTCATATTCAAAAAATGAGAAAGTCAAGTTTGCTACCAATTATTTGGTAGGAAAAGCTCAGCTTTGGTGGAATGATCTTTGTCATAGTGCAGATTGTCCAAGCACATGGAAGGCCTTTCAAGAACAATTTAAGGATTCTTTTCTACCCTTATAGTTCAACCTACATGTTCGACAATTGTGGGATAAATTTACATGGATGGAAGGTGATACATTTACAACCTATACAGATCAGTTCTACCAATATTTAGTAACTCTTCGCTTGCTTGAAGATGTTTCCAACGATACTATGAAGAAGAAGTATGTTGATGGGATAGATAAGGAGGTTCAAGCAAAGCTTCGCTCATGCCAGCCTACATGGCTTCATGAAGATATTACCTTTGCTCATGATGCGGAGAATGAGTACCAATTGATTATCAAGAGGATCCGTTTGCAACAGCCACATCAACAGCAACAATCTTTTTGCTAGTCTAATTTTCTTTGATTATATGTAATGCATTTACACATAGAATTTAGTATGTAGGATCATACTTTAGATATACTTTTGAAAATGAATAAGAATATTGACTTATTTAAAACACAATTATCACCTCACTATGATCATTTAATTTTTGCATATCATTCTCAATCACATTTAACTTTCAGGTTTCCGATTCCATGCATGTGTTTTACATGGTTCATGCTTAATATTGTTCAATGATGGGACATGCAACTGATCATCCATGTCTATTTTTATATTTATCAACTGAGGTCAGTTGCTTGTCAACTGGGAGGCATGTTGTATATTATGGAAGCATGGAAGGTTAAATGGATTTTTAATGTTTTAAATGTCCAAAAGGTTTTAATGTGGTTGTGTTTGATCTAGCAGGTGAAGAAGCATGAGGGCGTGGATACAAGTGGATGCGCATAAATAAATAAATTCGAAGACTAAATTGAATACTTCTAGAATAGTTATATTTAGGTTTATCTTGTTGAAAAAGTAGTGTTGTCTTTAGAAAGCGACACGTTTTATAAATAAAGTAGTTTTTTCCTAAAAGACGCTTCTAAAAGCGACGGCCCTCATGTAACTTCTAATTTTTTTCTTGATTCTCCACCTTTAGCATGTGCCTCTAAATATGAATGAAGATGTCATTAAAAAAATTAAGGAATGCTTTTCTTTCTACTAAGGTTGCTTCTACTGACTAGGGATGTGTTCACTTGGGCAAGAAGGCATTTTTGGGTAGCTTTGCTCCATCCACTTCCTCATCATAAAAAGAAGGTAAAACTACCTAATTTACATGCCTTAAGGATGTACTTTCGAATTGGAAGAGCTTATTTTAATCACTCTCTTTTAAGGCCCTTCATTCCTAGTGGAAGCCTCGAAGAAATGGCTCTTGGATAATTTTGGACCTGTAGGTATTGGGATACCTTATGACCAATTCCAACCCATTAGCTACATGTATTTATTTTTTTCACAAGAAGGGAGACATTTACAATGTTTTGGCCCATGATCAATTGTTTTTTAGGGCTCTTCCCATCTTTAATTTGTTCCCTTCTTTTGAGCCAACCAAGGAAAAATTGTCCAAATTTTCCATTTGGGTCGAATTCCCTAGTTTGCCTCTTTGTTGATACCATTTCTTGAAGGCATTGAGGTGGCCATAGAAAAAGTTTAAGGTTCTAGGAAAAATTTGGAGATGAACCCATGTTGGAACCTAGACCTTCTCATTGAAGTCAACCTTGATGAGAAACTAGCATACCAAATTGAAGTCATGGATGACTAATGAAAAGAAGAAATCTTTATGAGAATCTTTCTAACTCTTGCATTATATGCTAGAAACCAAGACACTTCACTCAAGAGGGTCCTTATAGGGCATTTATGGAAGGAAACAAAAATCCAACTAGTAGGAGACACCCAAAATAAATATAAGAAACTCAAGAAGACACACATAATTGATGGCTTCACCTCAAGAAGAAGAAAATTTTCACAAACCCAAGGAAAAGGTATGTCCTTTGACCCTCCTACCCCCCCCCCCCCCCCCCCCCCAAGTTTCTACTGAATATGTTTTGCTCAGTCATGAGGATGAGGTGAGCCCTACCAAAAGTGTTCAACCATAAATCTAAACCTAACATAATATATGTCTCACACTCTCATTCAATCTTCTTAGGGTTTGATCGAGGAGGAGAGGATTATGTCCTTCCTTCCCCTCCCTATCTAAGATTGTTTGATGAATGATAGGATTATCCCCCAACATAATTAAAGAAGAATAAAAAACATTATTGATCCATTAAGACTACCATTAATGGTCCATCAAGCAAAAATTCATCAGTTAATAGATAATTTGTTGGAGTTTGAGGTCTCTGATAGCTTATGAACAATGCAAGGAAGAAGAAGAAGAAGCTTGCAACATAGCTCAATATTGAATGTATTACCAAGTGAATGTACAAAGATGAGTGAAAAGTTTAGGGCTATAGGCATATATACAAGCCACAGAAAAAAATCTCCGAAAGAGGGAAAAATGTATCTGGATAGTGCTAAGTATGTTCACACACATCATCACCAAAATAAATCAATAAGCCCCCCCCTAGGAGTGATATGGTGAAAAAGGATTTTGAAATCATGTATAAGGAAGTTCCAAGCTATGTGGAAAGAAATACATCCACAAAGGGAAGTAATCCCAAATCATTGTGGAAAACTTCAAACTTCTCCCTAGGTAGAACCTTTGTGAAAAGATATCCAACATTATCCTATGTGGGCACATAAGCCAAACTAGTCTCTCCAACTGAGAACCTCTCCTTGACATAATGATAGTGCACCTCAATGTGATTTGTGGAGGCATAGAACATAGACTTCCTAACAACTACCAGTGCACTCTAAGTGTCACCGAAGATGGTGGTGGAAGAAGATTGACCAACACCCAAATAACAAAAAGGCATCTCAATCACACATATTTAAGAGTCACTATGAAAGTTCCCCTTTAATCAACCTCACAATTAGAATTGACCACAATATGCTACTTCTTGCTCAACCAAGATATGCATGAGCTATCGAGCAAAAAGCACAAACCACTCATGGACACATGAGCATCATAGAAGCTAGCCCACATTGATTCAGAAAAGCATGTAAATTTAGTGGTAATGATCCCCCTTGGAATAAAACAATGCAATTATCTAGGCTCCATTCAAGTAGAAAAATATGCACTTAATTGTCTATCAATGATTCACACCTGAGTAGTGCATAAACTTGCTCATCGAAGAGGCAAAAAACTAAATATCATGCCAAGTTATGCATAAGAAGTTCAAGCATACAACAACTTATTGATAGAGAACAACACCAAATGCATCTCTAGTATCATAGACTCAACTATAAACATGTTTCCATGGGAGTGACAATGGCCTTGCAATCTTCAAGGCCAAAATGTTGCAATAATGTATCAATATATTTTGATTGACACAAAGCTATTCCCCCATCAACTTGCATAAACAAAATTTCCAAATAATGATGCAAATGCCCCAGATCTAACATCTCAAAAAAGGCATGCAAATCAGCCTTAAATTTAGCGATGTGCTTCTCAGTAGGACATGCTAGCAGCATGTCATCAACATATACAACAATGACTATACATCCCCACTCTTAACATATAAGGTGCACTCAATTGAATTGTTCCCAAAGCCATGTGCTAGCAAGTACGCATGTATTTTTTCTTACCAATCACGTGATGGTTGCTTCAAACCATATAATGTCTGCTTCAACCTATAGACCTTGTTCTCATGCCCTTTCTCCACAAAACCATGGGCTGAAACATCTACACTTCTTCATGTAAGTCACCATTCATAAATGTAGTTTTAATTTCCAATTGATGTAGATTCCAACAATGATGAGCTACGAGTATGCAAATGCTATAAATAGTCTTCATTTGGCATGTGGGAGTAGAGGTCTCATCAAAATCAATGCCTCTCTCTTGAGCATAACCTTTGGAAACAAGCCTCCCTTATACCTATCAACTATTCCATCAAGCTTAAATTTCAACTTGTATACCCATTTAATGCCAACATTCTCTTTTCTTGGAGGCAAATCACATAAAGACCAAGTACCATTCTTCACAATAGAATCATATTCTAATTGCATAGTGGCCATCCACTTTTCTACATTTTGTGTTTCATCAAAGGAAACAAGCTCATTCTCATCTAATTTGATATATCTCAAAGTCTTCACCAGCCATTTATGCATGGTTTTAGCCTCTTCTATGCCTGCCCTCTCATCAACAAGTGCATCATGAAAATCTGCAATAAAAAATGAATGTTTGTCATTATCATTTGGAACTTGTAAAGGTTGAAAAATAGTCTCATTTAGAACAACATTTGATTGTTCACTTGTAAAAAGAGGCAACAAAGTGTCAAACACATCTTTCAAGCTAATTGATGTCTCCTTGGTACATGAAAGTAATGGATGAATAGCATCTTCCACAAAACAACATCATAGCTAACTAGAATGCATTTATTATAGGGACAATAAAATCGATAGCCTTTGATATTAGAACAATACCCAATAAAAATAAATTTCACCACTTTATATATATATATATATATATATATATATATATATATATATATATATATATATATATATATATATATATATATATATATATATATATATATATATATATATATATATATATATATATATATATATATATATATATATATATATATATATATATATATATATATAGGTTTTGGTTTGCCAGTTTAAGTGCCTCAAAGTCCGCTACAAGTTTAGCAAAACTTGATAGGGTAGTTTTGTTCAACTTTTTGAGACACAATCATTTTTTGCATCAAGTTATTTCAGTCAGTGGCCATGGATTGAAAGCACTGACGTATTTTGTATATTGGTTCTTCACGATAAATTGGGTGGTACCAATTACCCATTATGGGCATATATGATGCATCATGTATTGGTTGCAAAAGGACTATGGAATATTTTCCAAGGTGTTGAAAAACGTCCTACTACAACTGCAAATAAAGTTACTAAAGGTGATGTAGATGGTGTTAAGATGGTGATCTTCAGATTCATGTTCGTGCTATGGTTCTTGCTACACCTACTACAAAGCAACTTCATTGGGATGGCAGAGATGCTTAGGCACCTGCATTGATAGATTTGTTGGTCAAACATGCCATTATTCCTCATATTTGCTCCTACAAAATAGAAAAGGATGCTTCAGATAAACTTACCACTTTATACCAGGCAAGGAATGAGGCTTGTGTTGCTTACGTCCGAAAACCATTGGAGAGTGAGCACATGAATGAAAGAAATTTCATGGATAGTTTTTTGACAAAGATCAAAGATTTGAAGGATTAGTTGATTGCTGCTAATGAAGTCTTGCAAGACAGTTCATATGTGTAGACTATTTTGAATGGTCTTCTAGATTCATATCAGAGTTTTGCTTCTATTCTTTGATTGATGATGAAAGGCAATACAAAAGACTTAACATTTGAGGAGTTAGTTTTTTTTCTCTTGTAAGAAGATCATTCTAGGTAGAAAAGGTCCATTATGCATGTTGCAGATCAAGTTTTCTTGGCTAAAAGAGGCTGGAATGGTTGTTGCAGAGGCCTGTACACCCAAAACAAAGTCTACAAATCTTGTGTAGAATGAAGAATGGGCATTTACAACTGTTTGCACTTTGGACCCATCTTCTCATGATGTATATCTAGAATAGACTCAAATGTTTGGTACTTTGATGGTGGGGTAACCAAAAATATTACCATTTGGAAGTGGATGGGCCTTCATAGAAAATTTAATCACAAGTTTACAAGATCTTCCAACACGTGAACGTTAGCATACACACCTTAAAACTCAAAAAGATGATGAGTGAGAGATAAAGAGAGAATAAACAAGATTTTCAAAGTGTACGGTAAGCTAGGATACTCAACTACACTATCTATATTCCAATGTCAATTACAATGTGTGAATATGATACAAACTAACAATATTTAAATCTAGGTAGAAATAGGAACTAGATACAAGAGATTGTGTGCCTAAGAGGTATGAAGTGTGTGTGTGTGTGAATATGGAGAATATCAACAATTTAGGACTGTTTTATAGAAAACCCAAATTTTGATTATCTTAAATTAGAAACTAGTGAATGAACAAGTGAGGATAGATGTAGACTTGTTACTCAGAGTATGTTGCTGAGATGAACGCCTTGAGATGTAGAGCACACTTCCTCTAAGTAGAGGACCTCCTTGTCCTTCAAGTGTAGAGTCTCCTTGAAGCTTAAGCATCTCCTTGATCACCTTGAGTGATACCTCATCAATGTGTTTATGCCTCTTTATATAGATTTTGTGTCCTGAAGTATTTCGATGGCGATGCACCGTGCTGCACTCTCCTTCTCGAGAGCTCCACGACGATATGCTCGGAGTTGAAAACCGAGCTCCTGATGCCGCACACAGTACTCCGCACAGAGGCTGTAGAATACGCAGAAAACACAGTACACAGGGAGCACGAAGACAGACTTCTTAGGTCTTACAACTGCGGTCGAACTTACAGTCCGTGACTGACCAGGCCACTATATGTTTTATTAAAGAACATATACAAAGAAGTGTCCGATGGCCATTTGGCCTTTCACATGGACACTAACGGTAACAATCTCCCACTAAAGGCGAATATGGCCAGAGTAACTATGGGAGAAAAAAGAAAGAATGATAAAGAATACCTGAGTGTAAGTATACAAACTATACCTCCCACCTGATGGGCATGTTACACAGTATACAAGTGACTGCGTAAGATCAAGAATCAAGTAACCCCCATCAAGTGACAACAGTGTCGAAAGCTATCCTGTGGTAGAGCTTTAGTCAAAGCATCTGCAGCATTATCTCGAGTGTGAACCTTCTCAAGAATAATGCTCTCAGTGGCTAATCAATCTCTAATGAAGTGATACCTCACCTCAATATGCTTGGTCTTTGCATGATAGACCGGATTCTTAGCCAAAGCAATGGCACTCTGACTATCACTGAGCAAGTGAGGTACATGCTGAGGCAAACCCATATCACAAGCAAGACGAGAAAGCCACAATGCTTCCTTACATGCCTCACTTGCTGCAACATACTCTGCTTCTGTGGTGGAAACAGCTGTACATTCTTGAAGACGAGATCTCCAAGAGATAGCACCTCCAGCAAAGTGAAAAATGTACCCTGATGTAGACTTACGATTGTCTACACACCCAGCGTAGTCAGAATCTATGTAACCAATAATGGATGCTTTCCCTCTACCTAAGCATAGACACTTTTCCTTAGTGCCACTCAGATATCTCAAAATCATTTTGACCGTTTCCCAATGTTTCTTGCCAGGATTAGACATATATCTGCTCACAACTCCCACTGCAAATGCAATGTCTGGTCTCGTAGCTACCATAGCATACATGAGACTACCAACAGCAGACTGATAGGGAACTTTGGTCATGAATTCCTTTTCCTCATCTGATTTGGGGCAGTCATCCTTGCTCAATTTCACATATGTAGGTAAAGGTGTACTCAATGCCTTTCCACCCTGCATATTGAATCGGTGAAGTACTTTGGATATGTACTCACTTTGAGACAAGTATATGCATCTTTTACTCCTATCACGAGTAATGCGCATGCCGAGAATATGTTTGGCATCCCCCAAATCCTTCATATCAAATGTCTGACTCAACTTCTTTTTGAGAATTGACAAATCATAAGAGGACTTCCCAGCAATCAACATATCATCGACGTAAAGTATCAAGCATATCAAGCTGCCATCAGAACATCTCTTTGTGTAGAGACAATGATCCTCATTGCTCCGAGAATAGCCTTGGGACTTCATAAAAGCATCAAACTTTTGGTACCATTGTCTAGGAGATTGTTTAAGTCCATACAAGCTCTTCTTGAGCTTACAAACTAGACTTTCCTTGCCAGGAACTACATAACCCTCTGGTTGTTCCATATAGATCTCATCTTTAAGATCTCCATGCAAGAAAGCTGTTTTCACATCCATTTGGACTAGCTCTAAGTCCTCCATTGCAACGAATCCAAGCAACATGCACAAAGTAGTCATCTTGACCACTGGAGAGAAGATTTCCTCAAAATCAACACCATGTTGTTGCTTAAAACCCTTTGCAACAAGTCGTGCTTTATATTTTGGAGAAGCACTATCTGATGTGAATTTCAGCTTATATACCCATTTACATGGTAAAGCTTTCCTGCCCTTTGGCAAAGGTACTAAGTCCCAAGTACCATTCTTGTGAATAGAATCCAACTCACTCTTCATGTCACGCTCCCACTTGACATGATCCTCTGTCTGCATAGCCTCTTTGTAGCAAGAGGGCTTACCGGCATTTGTTAGCATAACAAAATCTAAACCTGGAACATATCTATCAGGTGGATATGAGACACGTACAGAACGTCTCAATGGTTGCTGAACAGGAACATGTGCAGACTGATCTGAATGGACATTCTCTTGAACATCCCTATGTGCAACATTTTTATGCATGCTAACCGGAGGACTAGTATCCTCAAACACCACTCTTCTCACTTCAACCTCCTTAATGGGCTGTTTATGCATCTTAGACTCATTAAAAATGACATCACTACTTCTGATCACTGACCGTGTTTCAGGATCCCATAAGCGATATCCAAATTGTCCTTCTCGACCATATCCAAGAAAAATGCATTTCTTTGACTTATGGTCCAACTTCTGTCTAAGATTCTTGGGTATATGAACATATGCTTCACACCCAAAAACTCGAAGATGATCATAATATGGTGGTTTCCCTGTCCATAACTCTTGTGCCACTTTCAGACTTTTGGCAGTACTAGGTGAAAGGTTAATCACATGAACTGCAGTCAATACTGCTTCTGCCCAAAAACCTTGTGAGAGGTTTGCATGATGCAACATAGAGACTACTCTATCTTGAATAGTTCTATTCATCCTCTCAGCTACACCATTCTGTACTGGGGTATAAGGAGCTGTAAACTCTCTACGAATCCCTCTACACTGACAGAAAAGGCTGAATTCATGTGAGGTATACTCACCCCCATTATCTGAACGTAAAGCCTTAAGCTTAGTTCCTTTTTCAGTCTCAACTGAAGCAAGCCATTTTCTAAAAGTAGGGAATACATCATCCTTCGATTTGATAGGATATACCCAGACTTTTCTAGTAGCATCATCTATGAAAGTGACAAAGTAAAGAGAACCACCTAAGGACCTAGTGGGCATAGGACCACACACATCTGTATGAACAAGATCTAAAGGCTGAATTGAAGAGTCAATGTGTGTTTTATGCACATTTCTGGTTTGCTTTCCATATTGACAATGCTCACAAAATGAAAAATCAGAGCCTAAGATAACACAGGTAAGTAGCCAAAACGAGAAAGATTTTCCATTCCACTACGAGATATATGGCCCAAACGACCATGCCAAATACAAGCCATAGGCTGTTCAGTAACAGCTAACAAGTGTTCTTTCTGTGATACAAATAAAGGGTAAAGTGAGCCAATTTTCCTTCCTTTTGCAATAACCATATTGCCCTTTGATATACGAAAGGACTGAGCATAGAAGACCACCTTGTAACCAAGGTCATCAAGTTGACCAACTGACATCAAACTACGTGATAACTGAGGTACATGACGTACATTATGCATAGTAAATTTTGAACCGTCAATGAACTGCACAACTACATCTCCAATCCCCACAACATCACACTGGTAAGAGTCACCAAGTCTCACGGTACCAAGAGACTTTGCTGCATAATTAGAGAACCATTCTCTATGTGGTGTCACATGGAAAGAAGCACCAGCAGCCAGGTGTGGGAAAGAGAATCAACCATAAGTGCCTCAGATGGCACAATACTATCAAGTGTCAACACATCAGCATCATCAAAAATAGCATTAATTTCTTCAATCTTCACAGTCGAAGTAGATGGTGCAGGTAACTGTTTAACATGCCCATCAACATTCTGTCCTTTACCTTTAGCATTCTTTAATGCATTCATGTGTCCTTTCTTATGACAATAATGGCATTCAATATCCCTCTTCCTTGATTTACTTCTGCTCTTATTTCATTGACCATTCTTTTCCTTGTTCTTGCTCCTGCCACGTTGTTGATTCTTTCCTTGGTAAGAATCACGAACATTATATGCATCTCCACTCTGAGTGCCAACCATAGATTTTCTACGAATCTCCTCACTCAAGAGTGCTCCACATATGTCATCATAGACGAGTTTACCACCTGGTGCACTATTGCTAATAGCTGTGCAAAATGTATCCCATGATGATGGCAGGGTGCATAACAGCAATACTGCTTTCATTTCATTGTCCATATCCATTTTCTGAGCCTGTAACTGGGAGAATATGGCATCAAACTCATTTAGATGAGCAGCAACACTATCTGTGTCCTTCATACGAAGGTCGTATAATTTTCTCATCAGATATACTTTATTTGATGCCGTCTCTTTTTCATATGTACTGCATAACTTCTTCCAAAGCTCCTCTGCACTTTCACAGTCTAATACTGTAAAGTAAACATTATCTGCCAGGTGCAAGCGAATGGTAGACCTGGCCATTTCATCTAACTCATCCCAATCATCTTCATCCATGTCAGCAGGCTTCTTTGAAATCCCATTTACTGGCTTCCATTGCCTTCTTTGAATCAGCACATCTTTAATCTGATTCTTCCATAGAGCAAAGTTTGTGCCATCAAATTTTCGGATCTCAAAATGGTCTTTGCCCTGCAAGTTATAGCTCCTCCTCGGAACGCTAGCACTAGACCTTGATCCACCGGATGTGCCTGAGACCTCTGATGCCATGATCGTAGAGAACTGAATAGAATGATAATGGAGCTAGAAGAGTCCAAACACCAACAAATAAGTGTATCAAGGAGTAAATTGACCACTATATAATTGACTAAACCAGAAATCTGGAAAAATTTTGCCAGAGTATCCTCTGCAAAATTAGCATATGACCAGTGTCAAAGTATCATAAAACTGCAAGTACTGACATGTCTACCTGCATAGTGAATCACTGACTCCACTGCATATAATCAGTTACCCAATAGAAGCCAACTAGGCTTATCGAGCACCTATGAACAACTATCATACATCTCCTATGGCGAGGCTGGGTAAGTCTTCCACCTGCATCACCGAAGAGACCCCGACATCTGGGTGTCTCCCAGTTAAGAAAACCTCACCACGACCCTCTTTATCAAACGTAAAAGGCTTTATGCAAAGAACGTAACCGCTATATCAATTCCCACATGGACGTACATAAGCGGTATCCACAGAAGCGTACATGGTGTGTATGTGCTCAATATATGCAGTAAAATGACACTAAAAGGCTGAATACACAGCCCAAAAACTAGCCAATAACACCTGCAAGTGTCTGTCAACTCTGATGTTTTAGGCTTTAAAAACCTGCATAAATTTGCAGCAACTGCTCCCACCAAAACTGAAAACCCCTCAGGAAACCTGTAGTTTTACGAGTGTGGCTGAAAATACAGCCCCAAAGGTTGATATTTATTGTCTGAGAAGTACAAGGAACACTCTTCTTGATGTTCTTGGACCTGTGTGAAGAGAACTACGTGCGAAAGTACTCCGAAATGGTTCCAAAAACACCCCAAAATTGCTTCAGAAATAGGCTTTAAAATAAAAAATGAAGCTTTGAGGGACCAAAACTTGTTCAAGGTAATGTCAACCTTAGTCTTTCCCCTTCTTCAAACACCACAAGAGTGTAGCTTAGTGGCAAGAGATTGCCACAGTTAAGCGAGCTCTGGGGGGAACAGTACTGGGATGGGTGACCTCCCGGGAAGTACCGGGAACCTCTATATTCCTTGATCGTTGAGGTCCTCCCTCGCGCACAGCCAACAGCGCCAACGATGACTTCGGTGACTCGGATGACAAGGTATGCCAAGGTCTATGCCTTGGTCGCCGCCTTAGTCGTAAGCCTGGGGGGGGTGCTCGCTTCGCTCGCACAAAAGAAACAATGCTTTTTGCCTCGAACTGCTCTGATACCAGTGAAGTATTTCGATGGCGATGCACCGTGCTGCACTCTCCTTCTCGAGAGCTCCACGACGATATGCTCGGAGTTGAAAACCGAGCTCCTGATGCCGCACACAGTACCCCGCACAGAGGCTGTAGAATACGCAGAAAACACAGTACACAGGGAGCACGAAGACAGACTTCTTAGGTCTTATAACTGCGGTCGAACTTACAGTCCGTGACTGACCAGGCCACTATATGTTTTATTAAAGAACATATACAAAGAAGTTTCCGATGGCCATTTGGCCTTTCACATGGACACTAACGGTAACATGTCCCACGTGATGTAATTTAAAAACAAGCTCATGAAACAGAAGCGCTTCATAAAAAATGATTGCAAAAAAACTTTCTCTAAAGTTGGTGTTGAATGTGTTTTTTTTAACATCTACCAAAAAATTGTATTTGCATTGCACCTCTCAGGTATTAAGCCCAAGTCCTTTCTTTGGAGCATTTCATTTTATCCATGCCACCCATGATGGGTTCTTGTAGAGGAATATACAAAAATCACTTCAAATGGCTACAAAACTAGACTTTTGAGACATTGTTTCCAACAATCCCCCCTTCAATTTCACAATGGTATAAGGTTTAATAACCTACAAAACTTCTAATATCTGCAAATATCTCTTAACTGATTTCCAGTGAGTCTTGAGCTGACTGTGCATGAACTTGGATACTTGAGAAACTACAAATTGAATGTCTGGATGTGTATTACATAGATATATCAAGAAACCTATTGCTTGGGTATATAATGTAGTAACAAATGGTTTTGAATATGCTTTTGATTGTAATAACACATTGATATCCATAGGTGTCTTCATAGGCTTGGAATTTATCATCTCAAATGTTTCCAATAATTTATCAATGTATTTTTGTTATGCCATGTAGATACACTCATCTCTGTACTTGAACTCAATACCAAGATATTAATGATAAATACCTAATTCATTTACATCAAATGTATGCTTAAGTTATCCTTTAAACAAATAAAGATCTGAATCTTTGGGACCTATGATAATCATGTCACTTTTAGTGCATCTTGAACACTAGGTGGTTCATTCTCATCTGAATTAAGAGCTAAAATATTATGACTCTCAAGATGGTTTGCATAATTTACCTGGTCTCCTTATTGTCTCCTTGTTTGACTTCTAGTTCTACTAGTGTATTCCTTTATACAAATGTCCTTCTAGGTTTAATATAACCACTTTGGCTTATCCCTGAAAAGTGGTGGTATCCTTTTTGGTTCTTCAGTATTTTTTTCTTTTGGAACTCTCAAACCTTCTTCAACTTTATAAGTCAAAACATCAAGAGGTACTAACGATGGAGTAGGTACTGATGTAGGTAATGCAACTCTCTCTTCACTTGTATCTCTTAGGTTTTGAGTAGGTTCATCACCCCCCTTGTATGGCTGAAAATAAAAATTCAAATGCTTAATGAAAAACGCATAGTCATCTGCTTTTATGAAATCTGGAGTCTCTTCCTTCTTATCATAAATCTTAGTTTATGCTATATATGCATTGCGTGAGAGTAGGATATCATCTCTATCTAGAATATAGAGTCTGTATCCTTAGCTTTCAATTGCATAACCAATAAAGATGGCTTTAATGGCTTTTACATCAAGCTTACCACAATACTTCTTCTCAATATGAACATAAGCTAGGGAACCAAATACTTTGACACATTGGGCTTCTTCCCATAATAAGCTTCATAGGGTGTGATAACCTTTAAAGCTTTTGTGAAAGACCTATTCAAAATGTGATTAGCTATATATACTGCATCAAACCAAAACTTGGGAGAAAGCTTTTTGGATGACATCAGTCTATGCATCATCTCAACAAGTATCCTATTCTTTCTCTCTACAACACCATTCTGTTTTGTCATATAAGCAATAGTGAGTTGATGAGAGATACCTTTTTCTTCCAGAAAAGATGTAAAGCCTTTAGACATGTACTCTCCTCCTCTATTACTTCTCAAAATTTGGATCTTTGACTGACTTTACTTTTCAACCATAGCTAAGAATTTCTTAAAGGTAGGAAAAACCTCTGACTTCACTTTAAGACCATAAATCAGCTACAAATATCTTGAGAAAACATCAATGAACATAACAAAGTACTTGAAACCTTGAATAGAATCAGTTCTCATCAAACCATTCACATCTGAATGTATGATCTGCAACTTCCCTCTGACTATGATGTATTCATGCTTCTTGAAAGGTAGTTTGTGAAGCTTTCCTTCAAGATCCTTCACATGACTCTGCATCATCTGGTAAAGCAAAAGTAGGAAAAATCTCCACCATACCTTGATCTTTGATATGCTTGAGATCTCTGTAACTGATATGGCCAAATCTAGCATGCCATAACTTCATCTCCTTAGGTGTTGTAGACTTATCAACATTAGCATGACTTATTTTGGAAAATACAAACATGCCACTTCTTTTCTCACCTTGACTACACAATGTTCCTCATTAGGTGAGAGGATCTAA
Organism: Ceratopteris richardii; assembly: GCA_020310875.1. NCBI lineage: Eukaryota > Viridiplantae > Streptophyta > Polypodiopsida > Polypodiales > Pteridaceae > Ceratopteris > Ceratopteris richardii. The sequence goes on from CM035407.1 coordinate 124,057,326, forward strand.
CATGAATCTTTCTTAAAAGCAACTTTATAACCATCTATCAAGAAAGTAGAGATAGAGAGAAAATCTTTGTTCATGTCTAGAACATAAAGAACATTGGAAACTGTGAAATTTCCAGCTGCTTTTGACATTAGGTTCACTTCTCCAACATCTAACATCTAAATCACCTTGAGTAGAAAATGCTCCTCATTAGCCGAGAGGATCTAAAATAAATCTTTCTTAAAAACAACTTTATAACCATCTATGAAGAAAGTAGAGATAGAGAGAAAATTCTTGTTCATGTCTAGAACATAAAGAACATTGGAAATTGTGAAATTTCCACCTGATCTTGACATTAGGTTCACTTCTTCAACACCTAAAACATCTAAATCATGACCATCTGCAATGTTCACTTTTCTACCTGAAGAGTTAGTACGAGAAGAAGATACCTTTCTGTAACCTGTCATGTGCTTAGTAGCTTTAGAATAAAAATCCAAAGATTATATGAGATTGCATTTAATGTTGTCTGATCAAAAGCTACTTCTTTGATAGTAGTACATGCATATGAATCTACCTTTGAAGTTTAGGTTTTCGATCATCTTCAACACTATTACGTGATGCTTTATTCTTCTCATTAAAAAATCCTTGTTCTACATTCTACTATAAAATGACCCGGTTTCTTATAGTAATGGCATAATCCTTTCTTTGAATCAAATGTAGTCAAAGACTTTTCTTTGGGTGTAGAGGGAGCATTAGGGATAGGACTGGAAGACTTAGGATTAGAAGAATTACTTTCCTTCTTGGATTGCAGACTCTTTTTCTCCTTCTTTGTCTCCTTCTTCTTCTTTCCCTTTGATGATGATAACATGGTTTCATCATTAACTTCCATACCCTTTTGTTGATCTTCATCTTAAAGTAATAGGAACTATAGCTCTTCAAATGAAAGTTCTCTATGTCTTGTAGAGAGAGATAAAGAAGTAACAAAAGCATGATATGAAGATGGAAGAGAGTTTAGAAGTGTATTTATCATCTCTTCATTGAACTGTTTACTCCTACATTGAGTAACTGGTCTCATAAATCTTTAAGCTTCAAAATATGTGACTGAACTAATTCACCAACTTTCATCCTTGTGTTGGCTATATGTCTCTTTAGATGAGCTTTCCTAGTAGGGTTTCTACTTTGATATCAATTCTCTAACTCCAACCAAGCCTATCAAGAGGTTCTGCAAGACCTGATTTGAGGTATAATATGCCTCTTGACTCCCATAGCAATATATGAAAGTGCTAGTGCATCCCTTGAATCCAATCTCGATTTATCTTCTATAGGAAGTAATCTAGGACTCCTAATGATGAAGTGGTTCCTTCTTTTTCACTAACCTCTTGTTGAGAATAAACGGGAAGAGGGGTTCTTCCAAAAGATGAAGTAGCCTCTTCTCCAACTTGTCTTGGCCTCTGATAAGTGCCATTGACAATATTCCACAAGTCTTTTGATACTAACAGATTCATCATCATAAACCTCCACATTGGATAATTAGACATCCCCTCAAGCTTTTCTTCATTCTCAAGTCTATAATCACTCATTTTGTTAAGGTTGTATGTCAACTATGCTCTAGTACCAAACGTTGGAAATGGATGGGCCTCAATAACAAATTTAATCACAGGCTTATAAGATCTTCCAATGCATGAACCTTAACATACACACTTTAAGACTCAAAAAGATGATGAGTGACAGATAAATGGAGAATAAACAGGATTTTCAAAGTGTATGATAATCTAGGATGATCATTTACACTATCTATGTTCCAATGTCAGTTACAATGTGTGAATATGACACATACCAAAAATATCTAAATCTAGGCAAAAATAGGAACTAAATACAAGAGATTGTGTGCTTAAGAGATATGAAGAGTGTGTGTGTGTGAATATGGAGAATATGAACAGTTTAGAATTGTTTTAGAGCAAACCTGAATTTGAATTATCTTAAATCAGAAACTAGTGAGTCAACACGTGAGGACACATGTAGACTTGTTACTCATAGTATGTTGCTGACATGAACTCTTCTAGATGTATCTAGATGTAGAGCACACCTCCTCCAAGTGTGTGAGAATGCCTCCTCTAAGTAGAGGACCTCCGTGTCCTTCAAGTGTAGAGTCTCTTTGAAGCTTGAGCCAAGACAAGTGGTTTTGTAAGGTTCTCATCTTGACACACTAGCATTTTGACTATCATTGGGACATCGTAAAGATAGATGGGAAGCTCCATTTCACCCAAACAAGGGGTTTCTATGTTGGTGCAAGTGCAAGCCTACACACTTGGCTAAGCATGAGAAGACTTCATGTGAATGATTAAAGACCCATGAGAACCATTGCTATGGATTCTTTATCTTTTACCTTTTGTAAAAGTCAAAATTGACTTGAAGGAATATTTGTGAGAGCCACAAAACTTGTGGAGTTAGCTGAATTGAAAAGCTACAAATTTCTTAGAGTAAATATCTCCTAGATTAGTGGATCATTTTTAGTGAGAGCCAAAGATGAATTCAAATTCAAATTTTGAATGGAGCATTCATAGAAGATGAATGTAGAATCTCGTGGTAAGAGATCACTACAATTCCGAGTCTTTGATTGATCACATTGCACAAGAGTGAGGCTCACTTCATAGCCTACACCTCTATCTATAATTGGGCATTGATTATCATGCCAATGAGTATGTAAAACATTGTCATATAATACAAATAGATCACTTCTTATATCTGTTGATCTGTCTGTTATTGTCACTCAGAATAGTCATCTTGTATTACTCATATCACAGTCATTACTCCACTATTTTCAATGTTCTATAGCTCATTGGAATCAACTCTAAATCTAATACATGCTGAAAAATGTTGAAGACATTCCATTTAGTGAAGTGGGAGAAAATCGCATCGAAGTGTTCACTGGTCATTCTCTGTAGAGGTCCTAAACAATCGGGGGTAATGCTACACTTGCTAAATTGATTGCTATGTGTATAGTCAATCATTTTAAGTAATTCCACTTGGAATCATTATCTCTTTAAGCTAATTTGATAAGTCCAAAATTAATTTGATTAATTTCTACTATATTAGAAGCACTGAGCTTAACAAGCAGCAGGTGTGTGTACCGAAATAGAAGTTTTTTAGTGTCATTGGAAAGGTAAGGGAACATACAAATCAACTCTGAAGACAAAGGGGGCCGGTACAAAGCAGGGATTAGCAATACCAACTCATTTTCTAGAGTGTCCATCCATCTTTCGAACACTGGTATCAGACCGAAGCTAAGGTAAAATGGGAGATGGTTTTCCTTCTTTCATTGATAAATTGGAGAGGAAAAACTACCAAGAATGGTCCTTGAGGATGAAGACATACTTGCAAGGAAGGAGTCTCTATGGATACATCTCAGGAGATGAGGAGATGCCCATTTTCAGAAGCAAAGGACAACCTACAAGAGAGGAGCATGAAAAACTCAATTCATGGAGTGCAAAAGATGCATTCACAAGGTCATACTTACCTAAATCAATCTCTGATTTTCTTCTTCCACATATTAGGAACTGTAAGACATCCCAAGAGACTTGGGAAACATTGTCTTCATACTTCTCTTCCAACACAAGGGCTAGGAAGAACCAATTGTGGATTGATTTTACCACTCAAAGAAAGCAACCCAAGCAAGGCATCTCAGAGTATGTGACCAAAGTCAAGGATGTAGCTGACCAATTGGCAAACATAGGAGAGGAGACTGAAGAGGAGCAAATTGTGAGATAAGTAATCAATGGCATTAAAATGGATGACGAATAGGAGAGCTTCACAACTGCGATGGACTTGTACATTGACATGCAGATTCCAGATCTTACCACACTCATGGGGCAACTCTTTACTCATGAAGCCAAGCTCAACAAGAATGGAGATTCATCAAGAGGTAATAGCTCTTCTGCCCTATACAAGATAAAGGTAAGTCTAAAGAGAAAGGGAAAAGCAAGAAGATTGAGGATGAAGGAGCTACCTCTCAAGCCAACTATGCAGGGAGAGGTAGAAAATAAGAAGTAGGGGAATAGGAGGTAAGCAAGGTAGGGGGAGACCTTTCAACTCTTCCCCATGTAATATTTGTGGTTTGTCAAATCACACTACAGATGAGTGTTAAAAGAGCTTCAAGAATCAGAGAGGTAGAGGATTCCAAAGAGGTGGATATACACAATCAAGAGGAAGATTCAACCATCATCAATGCTCCAATAACAACTACAACAACAATTACAATAACAACTATCAAGGAGGCTACAAATCAAGGAAAGATTACAACAATTATACACAAGAACAAGAGGATTCCCTTTTGATCATGAATATGACTTCAAAGCAAGGTATGAATGATGAACATCTCTTCTACATTTACTCAGGATGTTCCAACCATGTGGCAGGCAATGTAGCTCTTCTCTTTGACCTTGAGGAACCTAAGGGAAAGCATCAGAACATGTGATGATACCAAGAACTCAGTTGTCAAGGTAGGAAATGTTAAAACCTTTGATGAAAATAGAAATCTGTTGAGCAGCGTTCTATATGTACCCACAATTACCAAGAATTTGATGAGTGTTGGACAGATTGTGGAAAAGGGTTTGCAGGTCAGGTTCAACAAATTTGGAGCATTTGTGGAAGATCCCCAACATGGATTCAAGAGAATTGCCAAGGAGAAAAGATAGGTAGATTATTTACTTTTGAACTTGAAGATAGAAGGAATATTGCACTTTATAGCTACAAAGATCAAACATTTCCAGAGCTTGAAATTTGGCATAAGAGATTAGGACACATTGGTGAGAGAACATTAAATCAAATTTGTAGAGATCAATGTGTGCTTGGGATATCTAATGTATCCAAGCAACACATAATCTATAAATGTGGTGCTTGTCAGTTTGGAAAATCTCATAGGTTACCATTCTCAAAGAAAGGCTACATGCATGAGGACTACTTAGAGCTTGCCCATACAGATGTATGGGGACCAAGTAAGGATCCCTCAATTTCTGGATCAAGGTATTATGTATCCTTCATTGATGATTTCAGTAGGTGGAGTATCTTATATTTTATGAAGCACAAAGATGAAGTATTCAGTTGCTTTAAGAAGTATCTTGAACTTGTTGAAAATCAAATAGGAAGAAGCCTAAAGAGACTAAGGTCAGATGGAGGAGGTGAGTACTTCTCAAATGAGTTTGATGCATTCTTGCAGGATAGAGGAATCAAAAGAGAAATTACAACAAGGTATACCCCTGAGCAAAATGGGGTGGCAGAGAGGAGAAATAGATTTCTTCTGCCACTTATCTTGTTAACAGGTTGCCATCAAAATCTCTTGATGGGATGACCCCATATGAAGCATGACATGGTAGAAGATCTTCACTTGATCATTGCAGGATCTTTGGATGTGTTGCTTATGTGCATATACCATCTCAAATCAGAGGTAAGCTAGACCCTAAGGTAGAGAAGTGCATCTTCATAGGGTATGACTTGAATTAGAAAGGATACAGGTTTTAGAATCCTTGCAACAAAGGATTTATGGTCAATAGAGATGTTGTCTTTCATTAGAATGATTCTTGGTTTGAAAGTGAATGCAGGAAAGTAAAGTTACCTTATGACTTGGAAGAGGAATTCCCAAGCCTCACCAAGGAGGAGCCAAACCAGATTGAAGACATCAAATCAGATGATGAGGACATCATTAACCTAGAAGAATTGAAGGCATGGAAATCCAAAGGCAAATTCAAGATGAAGAAGTTGGAGGATATACTTGAATCATCCAACCAAGCAATCAAAAGATCACAAAGGGAGAGCAAGAAGGCAATCAGATATGGGTATGATACTTCTTTAGTTACTAAGAATTCTGTTTATCTTGCAAAAGATTTGTCACTTGAAGAGCCATCATCATATGAAGAGGCAAAGAACAAGTCAAAATGGAAAGAAGCTATGGATGAAGAAATTGAAGCACTCAAGGAGAATGATACTTGGGAGCTAGTGCCAAAGAAGGAGACTATGAAGGTAATTGGTTCTAGATGGATCTACAAGATCAAGAGAAATTCTGATGGATCAATAAGCAGGTACAAAGCTAGACTTGTGGCTAAGGGTTTTGAACAAACCCAAGGATTTTATTATGAAGAAACCTTCTCACCTGTGGCAAAAATGCTAACCATCAGGGTATTGGTAAGTGTGGCCGCATCAAAGAATTGGAACATGTGCCAATTGGATGTAAAAAATGCATTTCTTAATGGCTAGATTTTAGAGGAGGTGAACATGTCTCAACCTCCTGGCTATGAGGACCCAATCAAGGTAAACCATGTGTGTAAACTGAACAAAGCTTTTTATGGATTGAAGTAGGAACCTAGGTCATGGAATCATAGGTTGACTACATACTTTCAAGATCAAGGATTCATCATGAGTAAAGCAGATACTTCTCTATTTGTTAAGAGAAGTGATTCAGAGTTGATATATCTATGTGTGTATGTTGATGATATCATACTTACAGGTAATGATGATAATGGCATCAAGCAGATTAAGAATCAAATGATGCAAGAGTTCAAAATGAGTGATCTAGGATTACTAAAGTATTTTCTTGGACTTGAGTTAGTCTATACTAACTCTGGGATTTACATTACTCAAAGAAAGTATGTACAGGAGATGTTGAATAAATTTCATTTGCAAGATGCCAAGGTAGCAAGTACTCTTATGGAGGTAAACCAAAAATTAAGTGCTCATGAAGGTGATGTGCTTGAAAATATTGTAGCATATCAGAGCATAGCAGGGCATTCAAGAGGATTGAAGAAGAAGACCAAGCCAAGATGTTTGGCTTGAGGGGGAGCTGTTGGTGCAAATGCCAAGCCTAGACACTTGGCTAAGCATGAGAAGACTTCATGTGAATGATTGAAGACGAATGAGAACCATTGCTATGGATTCTTTCTCTTTTACCTTTTGTAAAAGTCAAGATTGACTTGAAGGAATATTTGTGAGAGCCACAAAACTCATGGAGTTAGCTGAATTGAAAAGCTATGGATTTCTTAGAGAGAATATCTCCTCAATTAGTGGATCATTTTTTATTGAGAGCCAAAGTTGAATTCAAATTCAAATTTTGAATTGGGCATCTATAAAAGATGAATGTAAAATCTCGCGGTAAGAGATCACTACAATTCCGAGTCTTTGATTGATCACATTACAAGAGAGTGAGGCTCAATTCATAGCCTACTATCATTGGGCATTGATTATCATGCCAATGATTATGTACAACATTGTCATATAATACAAATAGATGACTTCTTATATCTATTGATCTCTCTGTTATTGTCACTTAGAATAGTCATCTTGTATTACTCATATCTCAGTCATTACTCCACCATTTTCAAGTTTTTATAGCTCATTGGAATCAAATCTAAGTCTAATACATGTTGACAAATGTTGAAGATATTCCATTCAGTGGATTGGGAGAAAAGTGCGTCAAAGTGGTCACTGGTCTTTCTCTGCAGAGGTCCTAAAAAATCAGGCGTAATGCTACACTTGCTAAATTGATTGCTCTATGTATAGTCAATCATTTTAAGTGATTCCACTTGGAATCATTAGCTCTTTAAGCTAATTTGATAAATCCAAAAGGAATTTGATTAATTCTTACTGTACTAGAAGCATTGAGCTTAAGAAGTAGCAGGTGTGTGTACCAAAATAGAAGTTTTTTCATGAAGTGTGAATTAGGAAGTAGTATGTTTTGAATCAAACATTACTTGCATCATCTTCAAAGTAGATAGGCAATTATTTAGTGTCATTGGAAAGCTAAGAGGGCCTACAACGCAAATCTGAAGACAAAGGGGGCTGGTACAAAGCAAGGATTAGCAGTACCAACTCATTTTCTGGAGTGTCCATCCATCTTTCCAACATTCTACATCTCCCAATCCTATGAGATAGGCTTCTTTGGAATTGATGTTCAATTGTAGATCTTGGGAGTATGAGAGTATAACTACACTAGTTGGTGCACTTGAGTCAATCAAAGCTCTCATAGTCCTCATACTCTTTCCTTGTCCTACTTCTATGGTCACAAAGGGACATTATTTGATTATTTGAGGAGAAATTACACCCAATGTTTGGCATATGGCCATGTGATATCTTGGGGCATTGAGATTGACATCTAGGCCTTGTCACCTTAACTTATTTTGCTGAATGCACTCTCTAGCCTTTGCCTATGCTTCTTCTCTAACCTTAACTCTTCTACTTTTCGCTTCTTAGCAGTGTTCAATCTCATTATCATATCCACTGTAAGAGGCTCTTGATATGGCTTGACTGGACATCCACTAATAGCTTGCAAGATGTCACCTTCTAGATTTGGCGAATTGAACTTCACTGCTAATCAAAATTCTATTAATGACCATGGGTCCATATCCTTGTTTTTCCAATTTATGGGCATGCTGATTTAGTGTATAAAAAAACACTAGGTCTCCCTGTTTCAATCCTTTATCCTTGATGTGTGCATCAAAATAAATGCATGCTGCCACTCGTAGCCTGGTCTCACCTAAGCATTCTAGATCAAATATCTTGGAGGAGAACTTGTGTCCATTCCACTTGTGCTCTTATGATAGTTTTCAAGTCGAGTTTAGGAAGTTTAATGGTGACACAAAATTTTGTCCGAAGTCCATCTAAAGTGGGGTGGAATCGAGTACCATTTTGTAGGCAACTCGGTAAGCCCAAATAGCATGATGAGGTTGTTTATCCCAATCAGAGCATTTATTATTTACTAGTTTTGTTAATACATTAAATAGGATCTTATTTGTGCTTTCGGATTGTCTATAAGCTTGTAGATGATAGGGGGCCAAATTCTTATGTATCACCAATTCTTGGAGAAGGTTTTCAATGACTTTGTTCAAGAATTGTGTATATCTATCACTTACTCTATTGGTAACCCATATCTGGTGAACATGCTCTCAAATAAGAACTTAGCCATCATTTGAGCATCATTCCTTTTCATAGCTTTTACTTCTACCCACTTTGTAAGGTAATCTATGGCTACAATAATGTACTTTGCATGGGAGTTTCTAATTGAGGGGATTAAAATAGGACCTACAAAGTCTATACCCCACTTTGAGAATGCACATCCTCTCATCATTGGCCTCAAAGGCATCTCGTCTTTTCTGATCGGATATTGTACACATTGGCATGTGTCACATCTCTTAACAATGCATCCATATGAAGAGTGGGCCACCAAAGTCCTAAGAATAGAATGATCTTAATTACTCGATTGGGCCCAAAGTGTCCACCTGCAACTCCGCTATGTGCAATTTCTAAGATTTCCAAATAGTCTGATTTGTGTATGCACACTCTTAAGTAACCATCTTTGCCTCTTCCATATAGGTTTCCTACTAAGGCATAGTCTTGAGCCTCTTGCTCCAGGCATCGTCTTTTTGTTAGGCTAGCCTCAATGGGTAGTGTTCCTCATCTCATAAACTCTACCAATGGAGTGCTCCATTTTGGAATTAATGACACGTGATAAAGGGTAGCATACTCCACTGGGGGTCTCTTCTAGCTTACTAGGCAATTCTTAATCCTCCCATGTATTTCTTTGTCAATACTAGGCCAATACACTCCTATACATTTCCGAATAATCAATGTTCATTGTTTAGAATAGTGATTTCCTAGAAATCCTTCATGGGCTTGTTGTAGCCAACTACTATGTTCATCCTCCTCATTACAACAAGCTAGTACACCCTCTGTATCTTGTTTGTACATACTTCCTACCAATACTTGATATTATTGTGATTTTATAATTTCATCTTTGTTCATTTTCACATTCTTATTTGTGGGTTCGAAGGTTAGGACAAATACCAACTTATTTTCCCATTTAGGAGCAACTTCTAAATTGAACAGATAAGCATTGGGTAGTTCATCAAACACTCCTTATGGTGACTTCTGAAGTGATGCAAGAAAGGTGATCAACCTTAAGGTGGGTCCTACCTTTCCTAACAACCACTTCAAAGTCATATTCCATTATTAAGAGGAAGCATCTTACTAAACCTCTATTACAAGGTTTATTGACCAAATATGTTAAATCTTGATGATCAGTGAAAAACTTGACCTTGTTGGCCAATAGATATTGTCTAAACTTCTTCACAGTGTATACCATGTCTAAGCCCTCTCTTTTGGTTGTTATATAGTTCCATTTAGCTATGTTTAGCTATCTAGTAGCATATGCTATAGGCAAATCTAGATTTCCTTCACTTGTGGGTTGTGCTAGCACACATCCTATTGCATAATTTGATGCATCTACATGGAAATGGAATTCCAATCAGGAGTGGTCATTAGTGGTGTTGTGTATAAACATCTCTTCAACTGATTGAAGGAATTTTTGCATTCATCGTTCCACTCAAAATTTTTCAAAAGAGAGTAAAGAGGTTTAGCTATGATCGCACACATGTGGATAAACATGTGGTAATATCCACAATGGCCTATAAAGGCTTGTAGCTCTTTAACATTCCTTGCTCTTGGAAACTCTGCTATGGATCTTATTTTGTCCTCATCTATTGTTATTCCATTCTTAGAAACAATATGACCCAAGATCTTACCTTGATATACCATGAACACACACTTTTGTGGGTTAAAACTCAATATTCTCTACACTTGTTAAATACCTATCTGAGATCTAGGATGTGGTGTGTTCTTTCTCGAGAACGAGCACATAAATCATCCACATATATTTATAAGATCTTTCGTATGAACTCTTTGAAGACATGGAACATGAGCCTTTGGAATGTAGCAGGTGCATTGGTGATCCCAAGTGCCATCACATGAAATGCAAAGATTCCCCACTCTGTGGCAAAGGCTGTTTTTTGTTGATCGTATGGGGAAATGGCTACTTGGTTGTAATAAACTTCCTTTTCTACAACACACTCCAATACATTTTTAGTCATTGAAGGTGGATAGCTATCTATGATAATAGTGGCATTAACTTTTTTAAGGTTAATATACACCCAAAACTTTCCATTTTTCTTGGGCACCACTACGATGGGGGACACCCATTCAATATGCTCAATCTCATAGATAAATCTAGCTTCAATGACTCTGTCAAGTTCTTCTTTTATTTTCGCTACATAAGTGTCATTATATGTGTAGGGCTTCTATTTGGTGGGTTCGTCATCAACCATCATGGGGATCGTATGAAAGCATATTTCAGGATCTACCCTCTTTAGCTCTTTATAGGTCCACATAAACACATCCCTATATTCCCTTAATAAAGCTACAAGCTCTACTTCTTCTTCTTTTGCACTTAGGTCTTCTCCTACCTATGTACATTTTACTACATTCTCTTCAATGGTTACTGCAATTTTTTTGGTCTTTTCTTTATTATCATATGCTTCTCTTGTTATGGCCTCTCTCTTAGACATCCATACCAAAATTTTCCGATTTGCAACTTCATATTTCTTGAAATTCTCTGGTACTTGGAACAATGATTCCTCCTTTGCTTGTTTCACTGCTTTTCTTTCCTTTTTCTTTAGACTATCTTCACTTTCCTCCCTTGAATTAATAGTTTTAATGCTTGTGAGAGTTTCTTCTTCTTTTTGGGTAAATGTTCCTACATTTTCTAGATAGTGCTCCTCTGATTCAAAGCAACTATCCATCACAATGGACTCTAGATTGTCACCCTCCTCTTCTTCTTCTTTTATGACCTCATAAGACTCACACTCCTCTAGCAAGGGTTCACACATGAACAAAGAGATATCATAATCCTCCTCATTTAGTTGTGTAACCTTGGTAGGTGATTGGAATATAAGTATTAACTTCTTCACCTTCACTCATGTCTCCTATTTTGTCTAGAGGTATCTCTGATAATTTTCTCTTAAAACTTGTTTTTGACATATTGGAACCAAGTTCTGGAACCTAATTTGGCACATGTTTTCACGGATCGGGCTTTACTTTGAGCAGCTCCTCTAAGGTGAGATGACATTGCACCTTGGCATTCTTCATGACCTCAATGTTTCTTGGAGCCATTGAGTCTTCATTTCTTCTCAGTATTGTGGGAGCTCTGATATGAAGAGATTCAGATTCCCATGGGCCTATGAATTTTGGAAACTCTTGTAAAGAATTAGATTCAAAATATAATCTTTCATCTTCTTGTTGCTCTACTTGGTCTCCATAAACAGATGGAATGTCTTGGGGAAATCGATCATGAAGGTCATCAACTTCAAGAGTAGTAGACGTGTTACCCTTCTCACTGCCCATTTTTTTTCTTGTATTTCTCACTAGAACTCTTGAGAGTACTCTTGAATTGAAAGAGGTGTTCCAACATCCATGGAATCAGGAACATAAACTTTTGTTGGCAGTGAGATTTCTCTTTCAATATTTGGTTGAGCCTCTGGAGGTGATGAAAGCTATGGCTTGTTTACCAACTACCCTAGTCTTTCTAGTAAGCCCTAGAAATGCAAACCTAGTTTGATAGAATCTATTTGATTGAACAATTGATTGGTCTTGAGCATAGAATGAGCGAATTCTATCATTTTCATGCAAAATTTTGTCTGTTCAATCTCTAAATCTGCTCTAGGCTAACTCTTGTCTAGGTTTGTAGCTATTGACCCTTCTTGAAGTCAAGCCTAGTAGGCCTTGGACATCATGTCCAAGCCTTCTGTAGTTGGATCTGCAAGAAAAGACCCTAGATGTGGTCTATTCACAATGAGTGATGGGATGGGATGAAGTGGAGTGGATGGATTTTTCGCATGCGAGGGGTTTTGAGATGCAATGTCTGCAATTTTTATTTTTGCATCTCTCAGGATTTCTTCTAGTGTGGATAACCTTCTAGACCATTTACATCTCGCCTTCTCCTTGGATACCTAGGTTCTTCTTTTCCTCTTACTAGGCTCTCCTGATTCACTTGAATATGATTTCTCAACTTGTTTAGCTTGTTTTATGGCTTGTGCCCTAATGACTACCTACATAGGAGCCACGTTAATGCTACTTGAACTTAAATCCAACACTAAGCCTACCACATTAATGGGTGTAACCTTAGGCTCACCAAAGGGGTTCCTTGGACAATCTTGCAGGAGGTGTTGCTCACCACACTAAGGACAAAAGCCTTGTATTGTGATGTTCTATCCTTGTCTTGGAGCCGATGGGTGGGGACATTCAGGAATGAAATGGTTGCCCTGATGTCTAAAACATGGTCCTCTAGGGGCGTGTGGTCTCATTTGTCTCAATTGGGGCCTAGGGTAAGAATTCATATACATGACATTGGTGTATTTTGGCTCCCAATTTGTTTCTATAGGTGGTGCCTCATATTGATACAGATAAGTCTCACTATGCTCAGGTGATTCTGTGTAATAAGCTCATGGACTATCTTCTTGGGTGAAGTCAAAACTCAAAACATGAGGGCCATTTTCTGAGACCAAAGGGGTTATTGACACCAATGCTCTATTAGGGTTCTCCTCTACCACTGCAGACTTAACTAGGATCACATTGGTAGGAGGTAGCACTTGGTTTCCTAGGATCGGTTGTGGCCTATATGGTGCCTAATATTGCTATTGGTATTCAGGTTGATATTGCTATTATGGCCTATAATATGGTTGTTGACATTGGTTTTGATACCTACCCTATTGGTAAGGTTGCTGATAAGTTTGTCTGACAGCTTGGCTATTGTATAGACAATCTTGAGCCGTATGATTTGTGAATTTTCTCTCAATAGTGCAATGTGGAGCATTCAATTTTGTCACATTCTAGTTTTGCATTGGGCATACGTTAGCGATGTGGCTGCCTTCACAGGTATAACATTGCTTCAATGAAGTGACCCTAGGTGTTTGTCTATTTTGAACTCCTAACTTCTTGGCAACCTGCTCAGCTAGATCATATATCTCAGTGGAGGGTATGGAAGTATGACTAGTAGGACTTTCAAAATCCTTACAGAGTTTGGACAATTCTAACTCCTCATCCAAATTGTCTTCTATGTCAACACACATTCTCAAGCAATGATCTAGTGTGATTGGCTCCTTGAGATATACATATGATCTAAGATTCTTGCTTAGAAATCCATCTACAAAGAAGGAAACTTGTTTTGCTTGTGTAGGTAATTCAGGTCTGGGACATCTCTCTAGGTATTATTTAAATCTACATCTGGCTAGCCAAATTGTTTCTTGGGATGTTTGCTTGACGTTGTGGATCAAGGATGATGTGTTATGCCAGACGCAACTCTTGGAAAACTCTACAAGGAATGCTTATAGCACTTGAGCTATATTTTGGTAATTGTGATTGTTTAAGGGGCTAAAACCAAGCTAAAGCAGTACCCTTGAGGGTTAAACCAAATGTCTTGAACTGGGTGAACATGTCCTCAACCTCTTCAACTCTTAAAACCTATTTAAACTCGACCACATGATCATAAGGATCTCCTGACCCATCAAAGTATTTTCTCATTATCTTGACCACTTGAGAGGGTCTAAGGGTTCCTGGGTACTTTTACGGTCTAGGCTTACCAGCTTGGATGTTCAAGTCTTCAGGGTTGATCGGGACTTTTGAGTTGGACAATCGATCACCTCAGACCATCCTCATAGATGTGTGCACCTAATCTGTTAGTCCTAATGTACTCTAACTTCATCTTATAGGGACCGTCTAGCATCTATAAATAGGTAGTGCTTGAGATACCTATGGGGCTCTCCATGCTGAAAGACATTTTTGAATTACTTTTTTCCGAACTTAGCATGTAGGGATAATCACTATGTTGTTGTGCCCATGACCTAGCTATGTGATTGACACTAGCTTCAGATAATCTTATGCTTTTTCTATCCCGGCATAGTTCTCTACCTGATCTAAGGTTTATAAACTTTGTCTACTAGTCCCAATTTCCCCAAGTACAACTACATTGCAAAGTTCTTTTGAATCAGGTACTTGTTCTTTTATAGATCTCTCTTGTGTAATATTATCTAACCAATATCATCATTAGGAATACTTAAGTGTTATCGCACTTTGAGATGTGATTGATCCACTTAAGTCCTTTTCCTTTTGGGTTTGTCACAACAATATCCTAACTTATGCTGAGTAATTAGGGTTTCTTGTACTTATGTCATGCTTATCATCACCCTAAATAGTTAATACCACTAGTCATGCTTAGCCTAGGCTAAGAATTGATTGAGGGGGTTAAGAGTCCTTCCAACCTGAAGTTGCTTCTCCCTTGATTACACTTGAATGTTCAAGAAGCACATTCCCAAGCTTGCAATGCACTTGAAACCTTGCTTTGAGACCCTTGAATGGCTCTCAATGGACCTATAAAATTCCCAATTTTAGATCAAGCTTTAAGTCTAATCTCTATGATA
Organism: Ceratopteris richardii; assembly: GCA_020310875.1. Lineage (NCBI taxonomy): Eukaryota > Viridiplantae > Streptophyta > Polypodiopsida > Polypodiales > Pteridaceae > Ceratopteris > Ceratopteris richardii. The sequence continues at coordinate 124,072,592 of CM035407.1, forward strand.
GACAATTTGATTTAAGCATTTTAAAGACCCATTTTCCCCCTTTGTATTGCTCAAAATCCTTTGGAGCCCCCTTGGCTTCCTAATCCCACTTGAAGGTCAACTTCAAGTTACTCTAGAGCTAAAAGAAATCGATTTTTGTGAGAACTGGAGAATGACATGCCTGTGACTCACCTCCCAACCTATTTATAGCCCTTGCCTAGTCACCATCTAGAGTTCTCTCTAAGGTTCCTCTACTCATCTGGCCATCATGAGTAGGTACCTCATAATAACTCTTTGGCTTTTGGCCTTGGCTATCCCCCGAGAAAGGAACTTCGCATGTGCATCTCTGGAATATAACACTCTCTCCCCCTTCTAAAGATCATTGTCCTCAATGATATAGAAGGAGCTATAAACCTGGGAATCAGAATATGTGATTCCAAATTATAAGAGTAGAGTGTGCTAGGTGTGTGAGATAGCAGATGCTCAAAAAGCAGACACCTAGTCTTTGTGCTTCCTATCTGACATTTCCACCAATCAATAGTAGTTCTTGCCTTGGGCATACTATAGGAATCCCTCTGAAGCCTAGTGAGTCCAGATGTGCATAGCATAAGTACTCGGAATATCCTCGGACTTCCTATGCCTAGACCTTGACCACTAACTTGTGATGGCTTGTCACTTGTAGAAACCTTGGCAACTTGCCCTTGTCTCCCTAGAATACCCATTGATAGCTTGTCATATGGTATAATTGTGTAAAATCACTTACTCCACTAGAGTAATGAAAACTATTATGCTAATCCAAAACAATTTGACTATGTCCCCATCTCTGTGAAAAAATGCTGAAGATAAATGGAAATCTTTTCCAAATAGTGTTTTATCTCTAAGCTCAAGTAAATCTGCTTGTTTTACTCACTGTAATAAAATAAAACTCAAGAAAATGTCATCATGGTCCAAACTATGAATCCAACATGACAACCTATCAACGATCCAAACTATGGACCAAAATATCAATATGTCAATCTATCAACTATGGACCAAGATATCAATATGTCAATGATCCAAACTATGGACCAAAAAAGTCAATCTCTCACATCCAAACTATGGACTAAGATCTCAATCAGTCATATCCAAACATGGCCTAAGATCTCAATCAGTCACATCCAAACTATGGATCCAAATCTCGATCTATCATATATAATAATCCCAACTATGGACCAAAATATCTCTCATATAAAGTAAATCCCAATCCACTCTCTGGAACTAAGTCCATCATGCCAAGTGAAGACGTGCTAAGAACGTATAGCAACTAGTGGAACTACCACCACCTTTGTTTATTGTGTGGTTGCTAGTAGATTAGGAGTAGTTGATTTCATATCAACATGGTATTAGAGCATAGGCTAAACCTTAACTTTGTTTTTGTATCCTTTTAGAGTTATTCCCGTGAGTTTATGTTTCATATTAGTTTTTCACTACCACATATCCAACTCATATCTTCTGAATCCCTTTCTCCCTCCCTTGCATCATATAATTCTTTCCTTTTTCAAATTATTTGTGAGTTCTCTTTTTCAGGAATTTTGAAAGAAAGTGCTTTGTGCACTACCATTTGTAATAAATATTTTTTCTAAGCACTTTTTCTCCAAATGGGAGCCTTGTGGCTATTGTTCATGATATCAAGATTAACAAGCACAATAAGGAAGGTATGTAACAACATTGATCTCACCTTGATAAGTGATAGAGGAAACTATTAGGAAAAGAGAAATGAAGGCATCTACAAAAGAATGATGTACATGAAGTTGTAGCTATAGATTGGTTAGAAGAAGGTGTTGTTGAACAAAGAAAAGATGCATTCTTCGACATCTTCATGTTGAGGATTAGATTCATATGCATACAGATAAATGGAAAATAACATCCTAAAACACAAATAGAGCTCAAGGAAATGTATCCTCCTTCACCATATGCATTTGCTATTCGAATTTCATGATTGTTCTACTATTTCAAGAATATGTAGCAGAACAACATGTTTGCATGTAAATAGAAGAAAGATTAATATGTTGTATTTACTGGTATCCATTATGATGTGGGAGAAGGAAAGCAATTGTCTGTTCAAAGATTTGGATGTTGCAAGATTAGCAATGGTGCTCTCATTGCTTCTGACACAATGAAATCCAAAGACCATTCAGCTTCATGGTGACCAAAATCAACAATTTGATTAAGCTCTAAATTAAAAGCATAAGTCCTATTGGTCACAACAGACTAGCTCCTAGAGAGAAAGACACCAAAGATGGTATCGCCTGTGTAGATATTGTTCTCTCATCATCGTCACGTAAAGGATTGCATTCAAGGGGGAACATGGATAGAGCTAGTGCCAAATCTCTTCACACATGTGTGCGTGTGATAGAGAGAGAGAGAGAGAGAGAGAGAGAGAGAGAGAGAGAGAGAGAGAGAGAGAGAGAGAGAGAGAGAGAGAGAGAGAGAGAGAGAGAGATTGAGAAAGAGAGCCACAACATCTACACTCTCACTAGCAATTGTCTTATGTGTGTGGGAGTACTAGTGCTCCAACTAGTGTAGATGTGGAATGTTCTTCAAACCATATGTAGAGTAACAAAGGTGTGCAAATATCATTTATGGAATGACATCATGAATGATGTCACAGTGTTAGAATTTTTGTGCACATTTCCTTCAATTTAGAGGGGCCCATAAGATGATCTCTCACTTAGAATCCTCATTTGAGTTTAACTTCAATATTTTCTGGATGAAACGGTAGACAAGGGTTTCTCATAGTTGAATGATGGAAGGTACTACCAAGCCCCGTCCTTGGCCCCTAACCATCATATTTTCCTATAACAGTAACAAAAAAGACTACGTGTGCAGTCAATAAAAAAAGAAAAAAGGTTATGAAAATGTGCTTGTAGCTCAGTGGTGAGTAGCACCTCCTTTAATGTCAATCAGGGAAGACATGAGGATGGTATGAAGACCTCAAATAAGTGATGTCACAAGTGTCTGAGTGAGAAGCAGACAAACATGCACACACATACACACACATGCGCACACAAGACAAGAACAAAGAGAGAAACAATGGAGTTCTTTAGATTACTAAAAAAGTCTCATATACAAGCTCAAATCACTAACAAGATAACCCCAAAAATGAGCTCTCTAGCTCATTTTATAGTTTTTGACTAGCTTTGGTCCTATCTAGACCTAGTGTTCGGCCTAGTTAAAAATTAGGTTCCTAGGCTATTTTGGAGGCTCAAACGAGCTCTGAAAATAATGAAATTTGGTACATAAATACTACTCATAATCCTTAAGGTCAAGGACTCCTCAGCTTGAAAAAAATTGAGTCAAATCTACCAAACATGGTATTTACAATGTTCATGAAGTGATGAAAATCACTGTTACAAAAGGGGTTAAGTTGGGAAAACTGAATGGCCTATTCTGAGATCTTTGTTGACTGCCTTGCCTACTTGTTCCTTCTCTCTGCTTTGACTCTCTTCGTTAGCTTCCCTGTCGTGTAGGTCCTTGAGTGCCCTGATTGCTACCAACACCCCCCTCTCTCGCATCTGTCGTCTCTGATAGACCCTTGGTGAGCTGAATATTTAACATAGTTTTCAACGAAATCAGTAGCCAGGTGATGCTCCTCTAGCCTCAATCCCTTTGCTAGATTTGTTGGTAAGGCATCCCAACCGACTTCCTGTGGAACGTCCGGATGCGGCAAACACAATTGTTGGGAATGTTAGGTTCTCTCCGTAGTGAAAAGTTGGAGGAGATGTGAGGGTCTGGGGACGAATATTTTGGAATGGTACTCCCAGAACCCTGTAATGAACATCTGGATAAGCTTCTAGAAGACGAAGCCTCTAGGTGGGTTGGAAGATGGATCCTTGTGTAGCACTTTTAGGTATGTCGGCTAGACCGAATTGAGTGACAAAAGTTGGGGCTTTGCCACATCATCATTGAATTTTTGCATTATAATCTGTGAGGAGCATGCAATAGGGCACATATTGATCGTCATTTGTCCCTATCCATCGGTGATGGGACATGCGTCGGAAGTATTCTGATTTTATAATGGTATCCTCAATTTTAGACATTGATTGAATTTGCACCACCACTCTATCGTAATGCGTGTTGGCCGTTTTTTTTGAGCGTCTTCAACCATTCTGGGATTTCTACCTCAAGTGTGTCCAATCCTTCCGATGTTTGTTGGCCACCCGACATCGGCATAGGAACATAAGGTTCCTCGTATGAATCATCTACTTCTATGGGCACCAACTCTTCCAGTTCTGGTTCTATGACTGGGGAGTGTTGTCTTTCGTACTGAAGTAATTTTCCTTGCAATTCGGTGACCTATTCTCTCAGTGCCTTTATTTCTTCTATAGTCGTGGTAGAATCTGTGACCTTTGTTTGTTCTTCTTGTGTCCTTAGCTGTTGGCGAAGGGTGCCCCATTCTTTTCCCAAATTGTCATGCGCTACTAGAAGATCAATGTAGTTTTCAAGAATGGTTTTCATAGTCTCTGAAGGGACAACTTTAAACCTTTCTGGGTCGATCTCTTGAGGGGAGCCTTCCATTGCTGCCTTTAGGTTCTCTTTGTTTTGCTTTTGAAGTTGTTTGTTTTCTTCTAGAGCCGTGGCTATGTGCTTCCTTAGTAACGTCAGATTACAACGGACTTTGACATTCTTGGACTGATAAAGTTCAAGTAAAGCTGTTAGTTTTTTAACTTGGAAAGATTTTGATTGTTGGGGAGCTTCCAATAGGGTTTGGTGGGCATGTTCTAGCGTAGTATAATGTTGATTGAGGTCGGTGATCTCTTCTTCTAGGGTTGCAAGCCGCTTCTATAATTGCTGGTGTTCCACATTTATATGGCGATGATGATCTTCTAAGGTTTGATATTTGTTCTACAGCTGATATATACATTGATGTAATGTAGAAAACAAATTATTTACATTTAGGGATGCTGGGAAAGTGGATGATGCAGGGGGAATGGGGAAGGGGAAAGGGATCGTGAATGAAGTGGAAACAAGAGGTGATGTGGGGGGAGGGGGTTTGGGAGATTGTGGGAGTGTGGGGGGTGGGAGTAGTGCCGTAGCTGGTGATGTTTCCATACTCTCAAAAGTGTGTGTTACTGTGTAAATGGGAATAGAGGGTGTAGTGGATGTGGTGTAAGTGAATTGTGTTGTGAATGTAGGTGTGGCAATCGCGCCAAGTTGGGTGCCTGAAGAAAGAGGAATTCCTATAACATATGTAGTGGTGGTGGAGGTTAGGGTGGTAGTGTTGTGAAAGGGAATTATGTAGTGAGAGGTGAGGAGTTTGGTGATAGGAGTGCCTCGTGGTGTTCTTCCGTCTGTGTAGTGTCTCTTGGTGCCGATACATCTATGTGAATTTGCTTCCCAGAGCGGAGTGGGCGGGTAGGCACTTATTGCTCAAAGCGATGAATGTAAGCGAGAGCCAAATGAATGGATTCATCCAAGTCAAGCACATCCACGTGAAGGTTCAAGGATTCAATAAACTGTTTGTCTACCCCTTCTTCTCCTAACATTTGACTTATTAGCATCTTCCCTATTTCTAGTGACAACTTGTGATGCTCCTGGACTCTTTTCATGGTCTCATACAATCTTTTGATCTATGCAGTATAGGTTGGGGCACCTGCTAGTTCTGAAGTTTCCTCGTGCTCTTGGTTGTGTTCTGTGTTTGATTTCGCTTCATCGGTCTCTTCTTCATCTTTGTCTACTTCCACTATTTGAGGTTGGGTAGGAGTTGAGGTCCCTGTGGTTGGTTGCAGCCCTCGAGCCTGCTCTTCCTCCGTCTCAAGATTAGCCTCATTAATCATCCTGGCAATTTATTCATTTGTTAAATCATCCAGAGTGTAGCCTTATGGAAACTCCAAGTTAGAGGGAATCGGAGGGAAAACAAGATTGGGCCCTTCTGCACTTAGCTTGGGTAAGCAAATCGTAAATGGGCGAACACATCTTGTTTGAGGTGGTGTTACCTCTTGTGTGAGGGTGGCATCCCTTGCTTGGGCACAAGGTATTTGGATTGCCCCTCTCATTTTCTTAGATGGTGGCCTTTTTGTTGATGGCCATCTCTAGAACTCTTGGGCGTTGGACAACACCAATGCTCTTTGAATGGGCACATCATAAGCTAAGCACCTATAAATTATCCTTGTAAGCATGCAGCATCCATGAAGCACATTCTTATGTTTCTTGTTCCAGCGTTGATGTGTTAAGTGAATTTGATCAATGATCCAATGGGTAGATTGAATGTGATATTTTTTATCTCAGCTAAGTACAAGCCAAACCAAATTCTTTTTGGTGGCATGGTGAAGCGTTCTTGAGCCAAGAAGGCGAAGTGTTGCATGATTGTGCATAAATGGAGGGTGATGGTCGGTGTCATAGCTACCATATCTTTCAGTTTGTTGAGATCTTTGTGCTTCATTCTTCACGGAATCAATGTTTCTTTCTCTATGGGAATGTGCATACCCTTCATGTCCAGGGCCTCCCTTACTAAGTTGAAGGTAAGTTTAAAGATTTTTAGTTCATGGCCTAGTGTTAATGAGGGGAGCACAAAGGTACTATCTCCTCCTTTGGCTCTGCTAGGGGTGATAGTGCTGATCAGGTAGGAATACTTCAAAAAATCAGGTTTCGGTAATTGTGCTCTAAAGTAGCTATCCAAGCCAGCTTTGGTCCATATTGACCTCATTGCTTCTGCATCTTGATACTTTTCGAACTCGCGAGTAAAGAAATGGTACCTTCCCCACTTGCCATTAAATTCAATTTTTTTCCCAGTAGTATGTGCCCTCTCCTAATGGACCTGCGACATCACTGAACCAATGTGCGTGTTTGCTAACTTGTGATGTGTGCCCCAGTGGAGGGTCCTGAATTGGAATGACCTGCATTGCCCGGAGTTCCTGAGGCCTCTCGATTAGTCGTGGTTTGAGGAGGAGGGTTTCAATGTCCACTATCTGGGTGATGGATCCCGCCTAAGAGCTGGTTCCTGTTGCTTCTGCCATGTTACTTCTTGCTTGCCGATTCTGTGAGAATATAGAAGCTCATGTTAACATTGTAGTGGACAAGAAAGATATGACCATTTGTCCCCGTTACAACATTAACATGAGGCATCGTGACAAGTTAGTGAGTCAGTTAGTGCTCAGTGATTGTGTGTGTAGTTAGTGAATGAATAGTTCTGTGAGCTAAGTGGAATGCTATTGTTAGTGGTTGGAGATAAATTTACAAATTGGGGTCCAGGGGTTTATTACAAGCTTTTTGTTGCCAAATGTAATGCATGGTTTTACAATATGACCGTCAATGGGCTATGGGAGACTTTACATGAGCATCTATTTGAAAATGAGGCTTTTTACGGACCAATTTACAAGTGACTCTATTAGTGACTGTTGATGCATGTGTGAGTGTGTGTGAATGGGGCCCTATCTTGCGAAGCTTATGGGTGTCTACTTGAGCCCGCAAGCAAGACTTAGGCACCCAAATTTGTCTTGATTGTGGGTCGGCCTTCATCGACTTCTTGGGTACCTAGATGAGTGCTACTCTCATGGGCGAATCCTTGGAAGATTTCTTATTAGTGTCCTGTCGTTGTTCACTAGCATGACGTTTAATGAGAGGCTTTAATTTGGCTGCCATAGGAAGCTCGCCTTTCTGTACCCATACTTGTTTTGTCGGCTGAGTGCCTGCTTTCTTTGCATCCCGTACTCCTTCAGTTGCCATGTCTTGATCACTTTTGGCAAAGAAGGGAGTTCCATCTTATCTTTAGCTTCATGGTTGAAAACATCATCCCTCTGCATCACAGAGTTTTGGACAAGAACAACATCTTTATCTTCATGTGCACTCTTGGAAGGACCAGGAGTTGGTGCCTTTTTTGAAGAAAGTTCATGCCCTGCCCACTCATTCTCTTGTGCTACATTTAGTGTACGTATCAAGAAGTCCAATGGTAGCACTGCATTTTGGCCAAATACCATATGAAAGGGTGTGGCTTGGAGTACCGTTTTATAGGCAACTCGATATGCCCAAATAGCATGGTGTAGTTGTTTGTCCCAATTAGAGCGCTTATTATTCACTAATTTGGTCAGCACATTGCATAGAATCTTATTGGTGCTTTTGGCTTGCCCATTAGCTTGTGGGTGATAGGGGGCAGACTTCTTATGTACTACCATGAATTCTTGGAGAAGGTTTTCAATGACTTCATTCAAGAAGTGAGTGCCTCTATCACTTACTAGCTCTATCGGTAGCCCATATCTTGTGAACACGTTCTCAAATAAGAACTTAGTTGTTGTTTGAGCATCGTTTTTCGTTGTGGCTTTTGCTTCTACCCATTTGGTTAGATAGTCTGTGGCCACAATGATATATTGAACATGTGAATACTTGGCTAGGGGATTAATAGGACCTACAAATCTATTCCCCACTTAGAGAATGCACATCCACCCATCATAGGTCTCAATGGCATCTCATCTTTGCGTATAGGATATTGAGTTCCCTGACAAACATCACACCTCTTCACATAGGTATGTGCAAGTTGGCCACCACAAGCCTTCAAATAGGATTGCCTTAATCACACGGTTTGGTCCAAAGTGTCCTCTTGCTACACCTTGGTGAGCAGTTTCCAAGATCTTAACATATTCACTCTCATGGATACACAATCTCAGATATCCATCTTTTCCATGCTTGTATAGATTATCACCAATGAGTGCATAATCTAGGGCTTCTTGTTCTAAACTTCTTTGCCTGGCCAGGGTCATATCTTGAGGGAATGTTTTCATCCTCAGGAAGTCTACCAATGGTCCACTCCAATTCGGTATTAGAGACATTGGGTATAGTGTAGCATGCCCCACTAGTGGTCTATTACGACAGATTGGGCATTCCTTACACAACTTATGGACATCTGCTTCCATAGTCGGCCAATGCACTCCAAGTCTCCTTAATGTCTGTAAAGTTCTTTGCCTCGAATAGTGTTGCTCTAATGCACCAACATGTTCTAATTGCAACAATTTGCGTACTCCTCTTCTTCCACACAATAAGCTAATATCCCTTGATCTGTATGTTTGTACATGCTTCCTGCCATGATATAGTACTTTTGGGCTTTTACTACCTCCCTATCTTGAGTGTTCATTACTGGGTGTTTTCATCCATATGTCAATATAGGCACTAATGTCTTGGTCCACTATGGTACAACTTCCAAATTAAACAAGTAAGCATCAGGAAGATCATTTGATACTCCTTGTGGGGCCTCTCCGGATGTGAGCCTTAAGAGATGGTCAACTCTCAAGTGAGTCTTACTTTTCCTCACCACTACCTCAAAGTCTATTCCATTAGTAAGAGAAACCATCTTACTAATCTACATGTATTGCATGGCTTGTTTACCAGGTACAGTAGTGCTTGATGATCAGTAAAAAATTTAAACTTATTTGCAAGAAAATAGTGCCTAAACTTGTAACCGCATATGCCATGCCTAATCCTTCTCGTTCAATGGTGGTATAGTTCAGTTCAGCTGCATTCAACTATCTACTAGCATAGGCAATTGGAAGATCCATATTACCTTTGCTCATGGGTTGTGAAAGTACACACCCAATAGCATAATTGGATGCATCTACATGAACATGAAAGGGTTTGTTCCAATTTGGTGTGGTCAGGATTGGTGCTGAACATAATTGCTTCTTCAGCTCATTAAAGGAGTTCTCACATTCTTCAGCCCACTCCAAGTTAGTCAGAAGGGAGTAGAGAGGCTTTGCAATGATCGCATACATATGAATGAATCGGCGATAATAGCCACAATGCCCCATGAAAGCTTGTAGCTCTGCAATAGCTCTCACTTTCTCCTCATCCGTGGATATGCCATTCTTTGACACTATGTGTTCAAGAATCTTGCCTTGCTTGACCATGAAAACACACTTTTCTAGGTTCAAGCAGACTTAATATTCTCTACATTTGTCAAAGATAGCTCTCAGCTCAGGGATATGTGTTTGTCTTATGTTGGAATGAGCATAAAGATCATCAACATAGACTTCTAAATTCTTCCTTAGGAATTCATTAAACACGTGGCACATTAGCCTCTGAAAGGTGGCTGGCGCATTGGTTAAACCAAATGACATTACCCGAAAAGAAAATATGCCCCAATCTGTGGCAAAAGACGTCTTATGTTGATCTTCTAGCGCTATGGCCACTTGATTGTAGCCAAAGAAGCCATCAAGGAAGCTGTACACTTCCTTGCCTGCTACTCTTTCTAGTAGATGCTCAGTGATAGGAAGCGGATAGTTATCTCGAATAGTGACTGCATTAACCTTCTTCAAATTAATGCATACATGTAGCTTGCCATTCTTCTTGGGTACCACTACAATGGGGAACAACCATTTAGTGTGCTAAATTTCATAGATGAATCCAGCTTCAACCATGCGATCTATCTCTTCCTTCATCTTAGCACGATAAATTTCATTATATGTGTATGGCTTCTGCTTAGAGGGTTTTGCATCTGAGGTCATGGGAATTGTGTGTGAGCATATGTTAGGATCTACACCTTTCAAGTCCTTGTAACTCCAAGTGAATACATCTCTGTATTCTCTTAACAAGGCTATTAGCTCGTGCTCTTCTTCCTCCGTCAGGTCATGTCCTATGTACGTGCATCTTTCTTCTCCTTCTTCTATAGCTACAACAATTTTCTTGGTGGTTTCTTTGTTATCATAGGCCTCTCCGGATTGTGCATCGCGTTTAGGCATTCTTATCATGAATCTTCTATCTTCTATCTCATACTTCTTAAAATTCTCAAGGATCTCAAACAAAGATTCTTCCTCTTCTGACATGGTTTCTTTCTTCTTTCTTTTCTTGCCTTCATTTTTTGCGGTCACTTGTGTGGTTAACCTCACATCATTTGTAATTTCTTTATGTCTCTGAGGGTGAGCTTCTACTTTGTAAAAGTATTCTTCATCTGATGCAAAGGGTGGGTCCACAATGATTGACTCTAGATCGGAGTCACTTGCGTCCTCAAATGCATCAGTGCTAGGTTCACATTATTCTATAATCGAATCACCCATGATTGACTCTATTGTGAAGACTGAAATGTCATAGCCATCCTCTTCAGAGTGGGGTGTCCATTGTTCTTCATTGATGGCCACATCCATTGTTGCTAAAATTTCTACCCAACCATGAGGTTCAAATTCTTTGTCAGGAAATACTACAAGTGCATAGGTTGGGTCTTGAATTGATCTATGGATTTCCTTCGCACCTACCTCTCTAGATTTTTCTCTCTTCTCTTCTTCTATAGCTACCCTACACATCCATAAGTGGGTGTCTTCATGCATCCATGAGGATCCTGATCCTATTAATGCACTGACTCCGTATCATCTTTAGCTCTATGGATGGGGTTCCATTGAATGGGGGGTATGTCTCTATGGGAGTAGTTCTTGAGATTGACTTTGGTCGTATCACCCAAGTGTTGCAAATACAAAGAATTGGTTCCCCAATCCTATACCACTTGCAACTGCCGCATAAATGGTCTTCCTAAAATCATCTCATAGGCCTGATTTTTGCTAAAGTCACATATAGCAAAAGTATGTTCAAACTCTACACCACGTGTGGTGAGAGTTATTCCTTCTAGCACTCCTAAGGGTCTCTCAATGTGACCATTGGCCATCTGCCATTTCATTCTCATTGGGCTGAGTCCTGGCTTGCCCCAACGCTTCCATAGGGAAGTGGTAGCAATTGCAACTCCGGCACCTGAGTCCAAAATTGCCTTGGTAGTGTACCCTTGATGGGTAATGGGGAGATAGGTGTTTCCTTCTTCCCCTTCGCTCATGTCTCCTATCTTGTCCAAGGGTATTTCTGGCACTATTCTATGAGATCCTACCTAGGAACAAGGTTTTGCTACTTTTGGCACTTGATTGGCTACATGTTTCCACAGTTTTGTTCTAATTTCGAGTAGCTCTTCTAAAGTGAGATTGCACGGCATTTTAGTGTTTTTCACTACCTCTGTGTTCTTAGGTATGACTGAATCTTCATTCCTTACCATCACTGTAGGTGCTCTCATGCAAGTAGACTTAGCTTCCCATGGGCAGATGAAATGGGGTAGCTCATGTAAGGAATTAGACTCAAAGTCTAATCTCTCATGAGATTGGGCACTCCCCTGGTCCTCATAAATGGAAGGAATGTCTTGTAGGAATTGATCATGCACGTCATCCACAAGTTCAATGGGAGGAGGAACTTCACTCTCTTTAGGCCATTTCTCTTCTTGAATCTCTCACAAGAATTTTGGTGAGTATCGATTCATGGAAGAAGAGGTATCTGGTTCAGTGGAGTTAGGCACATAAGCTTCCTGGGGGGGAATGCTTATTCTTTCACTTGCCTTGTCTCTTCCTTGGGAGGTGGCTTCCTTGCTAGATCTTGCAATTATGCTCTCTAACTTCTCCAACAGTCCATCAAAGTGCAACTGTGCCTTAGCTGAGCAAGAGTAGTTGAAGAGGCGACTGTCTTCAAACATGGTCTGATCCAATGCTACCATTTTAGCACAAAGCTTGGTCCTTTCTATCTCTAGATCAGCTTTAGGGTAACATTTGTCATGATTTTTCACATTTGGACCTTCTTGGATTCTGGCCTGATATGCTTTAAGCATCATGTCTATGTCCTCAAGAGTGGGGTCAGCTAATACTGATCCTACTCTAGGTGGTGGTGGAATTGTATGAGGTGGGTTGGAAGGTGGTGGGTTAGGTGGTGGTGGGGATGAAGGTAGTGGTGGTATGTGAGAGTGTGGTTGAGAGGTGAGTTCAACAATTTCAGCTTTTGTTTCTCTTATGCTCTCTTCTAATTCGCTCATCTTCTTAGACCATTGTCTTTTCATCCTTTCCTGGCTATCCTTCCAGGCTCTCGTCCGTTTCTTGGTTATACTCTCAGTCTCGCTAACCTTGGAACTCTCTTCTTGGCCTAAACCTTGGTTCTGCTGCAAAGCATGAGCTCTAGTGACCACTTGCACTAGTGCAGTGGAAGTTACACTTCTTGTAGAGTCTACTACTAACCCAATAACGTTGATAGGAGTGATTTTTGGCAGATTATTGGGGTTCTTTGGGCAGTCTCATAAGAGATGCTCCTTTTCGCAATCTTGAGAAAAGCCTTGAATTGTCACAAATTGGGGTTGTGTAAGGGAAGGCATTGGGCAATCATGAATGAGGTGATCTCCCTGACATTTGTAGCATGGTCCTCTAGGAAATGGGGGTCGTACCTACCTAGGTTGAGGTCTAGGGTTGGGGTTTGCGTACATGACATTTGCATACTCTGGCTTCCAACTAGGTTCACTCGGTTCTTCACAATAGTAGGACTCATTATGCTCAGGTGACTGCATGTAGTATGCCTGGGGGATATCAATATGGGTAGAGTCGAAACTATGATCACTAGGCTCACCTTCTAAAAGTAATGGACTTACTGGCACAATAGCTCTATTTAGATTTTCTTTTGCAGCTATGTACTTCACTAGAATCACATTAGCTCGAGCAGGGGGTTGCTGTGCTAGGACTGGTTGAGGTCTCTGCTACCCTTGATAGGGTGGTTGATAGGGTTGTTGGGGCCTACTGTACTGCTGTGGTGGATATTGGTTCTGGTACCTACCGTGTTGTGGATATGGCTGAGGGTAATTTTGTCTGTTAGTTTGTTTGTGTTAGGGACAGTCTTGTGCGGTGTGGTTGGTGTATCTTCGCTCTATGGTGTAGTACATGCTACTAGGATTCACTTGGGGTTGAGCCATAATAGGACATACACTTGCCATATGGTCACCTCCACAAGTATAGCATCACCTCACTAGGGTAGATCGGGGTATTTGTTTGCTTGAGACACCTAATTTCTGAGCTACCTTCTCTATGAGTTCCTCAATCGATGTGGATTTTCTAGAAGAGAGGCTGGTAGAGCTATCTGAATCTTTGTAGATCTCTGAAAGCTCCAGCTCCTCTCCTATATTATCCCCTATGTCTATGCACATGCATACATATTCTTCTATGGTTCTAGGGTCCTTCAGGTACACATATGATCTCAACTTGGTGCTCAACATTCCATCTAAGAATAAAGCCACCTATTTGGCTAGAGTGGGCAACTCAGGAACATGACATCTCTCTAGGTATTGCCTAAACCTTCTTCCTGCCAATCTAACCGTCTATTGAGGTGTCTGCTTGAAACTATGAATCATTGAGGAAGTATTATGCTATATACCACTCTTAGAGAATTCAATAATGAAAGCCTCTGGAAGTTGGTCTATGTTCATAAACTGCCATTCATGTAGTGGTTGAAACCATGTAAGGGTTGTGTTCCTAAGGGTTAGACCAAAAGCATTGTACTGCGTGAATAGGTCCTCAACTTGTTCAGCTCTCAAGAGTTGCCCAAATTCGGCCACATGATCGTATGAGTCTCTTGTGCCATCAAAGCGATTCTTCATGGACTTAACCAGTTGGGTTGGCCTCAAGGTTCTCGTGTGTTCTCTATGTCTTGGCAGAGGGAAATCATCAGCATTTCTTTGGTTCCTTGGGTCTCTAGGTCTCTCAGTTTCCACTCTATCCATCTCCGTTCTCATTCTTTCTCTTCCCAATGGGTTGGCAAAACTTACTTCTGGCCTATCTCTACTTCTATCCCTGTGAGCTCCATGAGCTTGGGATGTCCCAGCTCCTTGGTGACTATAGGAGACATTAGATCTTGGATGGGAAAAACAAGTTCTCGCTTTCAAGTGTAGGCATGCCTACCATGCTCCGTGACCACGGAAACCCACTCTGTAGCATTGTCTAGGTAGGTCACTTTGCCTCGACTATCAGGATCTTTAAAATCATAGATCATGAGCGTTCCAACCTCATTTGGCTGATCAGGCTTATACCTCCAAAAGTCTTTGTCACTCTCTCAGTTCAAGAGCAGGTCTATGCTCTTATTGTCCTAGGGAACCCAGTCTGGATTGATGATTCTTGTCAGGACTGATTTATCTCGAGGGGTTTTGGGCTCTCTTCTTATGTTCCCTTGCTCTATATCACTTATGTTCGTTTTTGGAATCACGTTTCCGAATTTGTCTGTCCTATTTGGGTGGGTGGTGACCACATACATCATTCCTTCTTTATCTAGGTATGCTCCATTTTTGAACTTGACTACTGGATGCTCTAGTCCATGGGGTTGATCTAGGTTTTTAATCTGGACAATAGATCTTCTCAGGCCATCTTTGTAGATGCGAGCACCTAATTGGTTGATCCTAATATACTCCAATTGAGTCTTGTAAGGTCCTTCTAGATTTTCTAGATATGCCATTCCTGAGCTACCTACTGGTCTCTCCATGCTATAAGACATCTCAGACTCACTGGTTTCTGAACTTAGAATGTATGGATAATCGCTCAACTGCTGGGCCCAAGACCTAGCAGTATGATTGACACTAGCTTCAGAAGATCTGATGCTTTGTGTGTCTTTGCCTAGGTGCCTTCCTGACCTAAGGTTCATATGCCTAATTGATCAATCCCAATTTAGTCCCAAGTACAACCTCGTTGCTGATTCTTTTTTATCAATCCCTGGATTCTTTTTATTTTGTTATTGTGTTTATGGTCTTGTCTGATTTTGCGTCCTCAGGAATACTTCAGTGAATTTTCACACTTGAATTTGATCGCAATAAAAGTAGTTCTTTCCTTTACGCTTATCGTCACATGCACAAGTTTTGACTTGAACTTGATTACTTGGATAGTCTTCAACTTGCCTTGTGCCTATCGTCACCCTAACTTACTTCCAATACTACACATTCTTAGCCTAAGCTAAGAAGTGACTAAGGGAGTTAAGAGAATTTCCAACCTCAAGTTCTTTGCCTTTTGAGTGCTAGTTGAACCCAGGACGCACTCACCCAAGCTCCGTCATCACCTTGCTAACGTTTCTTGAACTCCTTACTTGCGCACCCCAACCTGCAAATTTTACCAATTAAAATATGGACTTGACCAAAATGGATTGACAAACAAAAACAATCTTCAACATTCACTGAGAAGTACAATCCCTTTGCTTTACTTTTTGTCCAAAACAGTATTCTCACTCACTAGTACCGACTAATATTCAACACAAAAATACCTATACTAGAACCCCATGTATTAAATATTACAAAAAGCCAATCAATGTCCATGTAAGATTCTCAATGAGCTTTCCAATGGGACCAAAATTGTAACAAAGGGAGTCCGTATGAAGAAGTTATGGCTGATCAGGAACTTGGGAGTCAAAACAGGTGAAACAAGCACGCAATAATAGCTCAGAGTGTTTTCTAAGGACTCTTTATGCTCTAGATTTTCCCCAATTTTGGCCAAAGACAGGTTTAATTTTTTTAATCCTAAAAATATGCCAAATCTACCCGTCAATCATGATCAAGTGCTCTGTCAATCGCAATTGATGCGTCACTCACGATCGACTAGTCGATCGCAATCGACAGGTCCGTCGTGGCTATCGATCGCAATCGACAGGTCCGTCGTGGCTATCGATCGCAATTGATGGGTCAATCACGATTCACATGTGGCCCAAAAATTCCATTAGTCATGGTCAGACAATCGTTTGACTGAGTCGATCACGATCGACACGTCCATCGGGGCTATCAATCATGATTGATGGGTCAGTCATGATTGACACATGGTGCACAAAGGCTCTATCGATCATGGTCAATCGGTCATGGACTCCATCGGTCGCGATCGACATGTCGGTCGTGATTGACAGGTCTGTCGGAAGGTGTCCGTCATCATTTGTCAGTCACCATTGACATGTCAATCGTGATTGAAAGAAAACATAGGCATTTTAAAAGTTCAAACACATTTTTTGGATGCCCTAGGCCTACACATCATGTTTATGCACTTAGTTTAGCAAAATGGTCAATTTTTTTGTCAGTCACGATTGACAAAAGTCAATGCCTCAAGACCTGCACAATCAAAAAGTTTACCTGCTGGAGCTGGTACAGCTGTTGGGGATGCTGATTCCTATAGAAAATCTTAGAAAACACACAAAGCACAAGCACACACTCACTCTCTCGTTCTCTCTCACAAGTGAAATGAGGGAAATGGTATGGGAAGGGTGATATGACCAAAAAATTGAAACTTTTGCGAAGGTGGAGATGAAGGCGGGGGATGGTGATGATGATGATGGTGATGGAGATGGAGAAGAAAACAAAAGGAAATAGATCAAAAGTGAACAAAATACCTATGACTCCAACATCTCAACTCTACATCTTACCATCACACGCTCGTCCTCAAAGCTCGATCCCCGACAACGGTGCCAAAATTTGGTGTAGCTCAGTGGTGAGTAGCACCTCCTTTAATGTCAATCTGGGAAGACATGAGGATGGTATGAAGACCTTGAACAAGTGATGGCACGTGTGTGAGTGAGACGCACACAAACATGCACACACATACACACACACGCGCGCACACAAGGCAAGAACAACGAGAGAAACAATGGAGTTCTTTAGGTTACTCAAAAAGTCTCATATACAAGCTCAAATCACTAACAAGCTAACCCCAAAAATGAGTTCTCTAGCTCTTTTTATAGTTTTTGACTAGCTTTGGTCCTGCCCAGACCTAGTGTCCGGCCTATTTAAAAGTTAGGTTCCTAGGCTAGTTTGGAGGCTCAAATGAGCTCTGAAAATTATGAAAATTGGTACATAAATACTACTAATACTCCTCAAGCTTGAGGGCTCCTCGACTTGAACAAAATGGAGTTGGTCTTTGAGTGCCCTGACTACTACCAACAGTGCCAAAGGATTTGAGTGTTAGCATCTTCGTTTCAAAAGATAAAGAATGTGTTTTCCTTTCTTCTTAAGAAGTAAGCCAATGATTTATTTATCCTTTCCATTTGTATCTCAAGGTGTTGTAACAAGAAAACTCATAAGGTATATCCAAAATGTTATGGTGGCTTCAAAATCTTTGTAGTGCACATATATCAAAGACTCTTTGTAAAAGGAATAGACACTAGCACCAAAAGGATTGGTACAAACTTTCCGTTTTTCCATTATGCAACACTTTCTTTGTATCCATATGAACATCACAAAAATACTCTCACCACATCAATTGAGTATCTCTAAATGTACTTTCTCAAGAAATCAAAGCTCAAGAAATGCTAATATGAATAGTACCAAGACATCCACATCAAGGAGAAAAGAAGAAGATAGAGGCTTCACCAACCAAATAATATGAAAGAAGAAAGAGGACCCTACCAAAGATCCCATCAATGGATCCCAAGAAGACTACAACAACAAAAAGAAAAAAACTCAAAGGGCGCAAATGGATCAACAGGCACTACCTATAGTATGATGTAAACCTTATATGTCTAGAGATCCCATATGTCCCTAGATTCTTGATAAAACCAATTTGATCCCAAATGCCCAAGTATCTTTCTAGGGATCTCTTATGTCCCTAGATCCAATTGATGCCATATGTCCCACACACCACAGATTGCATACGTCCATGGAAATAAAACCAAGGGATGGCATATGTCCCAAACTTGGATCCCATATTTCCAAGTTACATATAAGGATCCTAGATGTTTTTCATATTGGAGCAAGACTATGACAAGCCTAAGTATTGTCATGAGTCTCTTTACAAGGAAGACAATGTATGAAGATTGAAGAATTCACTTGTGAACTATCTCTTGTAAATCTTTGAATATTTACTTGATGTAAAAGTGAAGAATCAAAAGTGGTTAAATCCACTTGATTATTAGGCAAAGAGAAATCCACAAACGCATAATTGAGTTAGTTAGAATCCATCACTAGAAATAAGGAAAAGTGATTAAGGTGAGCTTCAATTCAAATTTAAATGTTGGCTCCAACTCTCACTATATATACATGTATTTTTTAGTCGTGGTTAGAGAGCCTCAATCTTTAGAGCTTATTGCAAGTTCAATGTGTGATTCCAAGGCACGCTTATGTAATAGTAATTCATTGTACTTTCAACTCAATATAGAATTGATCTCATGACCATTTATTACCATATTATCAAGTCTATTTGTATGAATTGCTCTCTGTCACAATCTCTCAGTTTTAGTCATCTTGCATAGCAGATTTCTCTGAGCATGCTTCATATTTTTTAGAGATTTGACTTGGTATTGGTAGCTCTCTAAGTGTACTATCATATTCCAGAGTTCCACCTCAATTGAATCTGTGTACTATGAGCAATGAAAATTTAAGCTTGACTATGTATAGATGTCACTACTTCCTAAAAAGTCGGGTTTCGTGTGACTCCCCTCTGTTTTGGGGAAGCTCTTGCACAGTCCACGAGGATCTCTTCTCAGAGTTTGCACGCGTAGAGCTCACGGAGATCGGTGTCTTGGATTATCCACCCAGCCGCGTAGCAGTTCCAAAAGATACTCTCTCTCATACATACCCAATATGGGTCAATGTCAAGGCTCCTCACATGAGTGCCACTTGGCACTCATATGAGTATCATACTCTATATGAATAAGAGGAGGGTCTCACCTCTAAGTCCTATTCATATAGGATACTCCATGTGGCATTCCTTCCCCTTAATTCCATTTTGTCCTCAAAATGGTATTGGAAGGTCTAATAGAAAGAGAGAAATAACAGAACCACAACTCCCACTATATCCCCATGTATAGAAATACATGGTGTTGTCTCCATGTTGTTTCCCCATATCCTTCCCCTTAAGAAAACTCTTGGGAAGGTAATCTAAAACTGGGAAACTGTCTCTGAAGGGTGCTAACCCGCTCCCATGTGGCATTATATTCTGAACTATCTTTCCACTTTACTAGACACTCTTTATACAAGTGACTTCTCGTCCTTTTCTCTCGAGTGCGTAGTATGCTCTCAGGCTCATGTGGAGTAGATTGAACAGAAATAGGCTCTACTACCTCACTATCTGGAATGAGGTTGTCAGATTCACCCAGTCTTTTCTTCAGCCGACTAACATGAAAAACTGGATGGATTTGACTATTCTCTGGAAGTTGGAGTTGGTAAGCCATCTTTCCTATTCTCTTAAGTATTTGGAAAGGTCCACAATACCTAGGAGATAGTTTTGGACAAGGTCCCGTCTTCATGGTTTCAGACCTAGATGAAACTCTAAGATAAACCTGCTCTCCTACCTCAAAGTTGATATCTCTTCTTTGAGGATCAGCATAGGCTCCAGCTCTATCCTGAGCTCTCCTAATGCTGTCTTTAGCAGGTCTAAGCATATAGTTCATCTCTTCCAAGAAGTCCTTTGCAGCTTGAACCTTTTCATTCTACAAGCCTACTGCATAAGGAGCTCTTGGCTGAAACCCATACATAAGCATAAATGGACTATGCCCAGTGGAAGAGTGCTTGGCACTATTATATGAAAACTCTACTATAGGTAAGTACTCTTCCCAATTAGTTTGCCTTTCATTCACATATGCTCGAAGCATATCCTCTAAGATTTGATTAACCCTCTCTGTTTGCCCATCCAACTGTGGATGCTCAGCAATACTCATGCTAAGTCTCGTATCCAACCTTTTGAAGACTGCTCTCCAAAAGTGGCTAGTACATTTCCTATCCCGATCGGAAACTATGTCTAAAGGAAGACCATATAACTGGTATAGGTTCTCCACAAAAAGTCTAGCCAACTCTGGTGTCTTCACTTTAGTACGTGTCGGAATGAACCTAGCCATTTTGGTTAACCTATCCACAATTACCTAGACTGAGTCGTGGCCTCTCTGTGTCTTAGGTAATCCGACTATAAAGTCCATGGAGATACTCTCCCACTTCCCATTAGGAACATCCAATGGGTGGAGTAGTCCTCCAATCTTCAACCTCTTAGCTTTGTTGACCTGGCATTTGTTGCACTTAAGCACATATTCTAGGACGTCCTTATGAAGTCTAGGCTAATAAAACTGCCTCTTAACAAGATCATAAGTCTTGTTAACTCCTGGGTGTCCCGCACTAGGTGTGTCATGACACATACAAAATATGCCGTCTCATCTCAGTATCTCTAGGGACACACACCTTACCTTTGTATAACAGATATCCATCATGGACACTGTAATTCTTCCACTTGAATCCTTCTTGAGTACCCGTCGATACTCCATCCTCACTGAAAACCCGTATATCACGATCCCCATTCTCTATGGCTTCCCAAATCTCGGAATATGCAGGATCAAGCCTACATTTTCCTCTAATGGACTCAAGTAAAACTCAGTCCATTGAGCATAGGCATGCAGCTAAGTGAATCAGCCACTACATTGAACTTTCCCTTCCTATACCTAAGCTCATAATCAAACTCTTGAAGGGTCTTTGCCCATCAGGCCTTAGAACCTTTAAGGTTTGTTTGATTAGAGAGCCACTTAATGCTCTCTTGATCAAACACTATCGTAACTTTGGCACCATATAATTAATGACGCCACTTCTTCAAAGCATGGACTATTGCATACAACTCCTTCTCATAGACGGAGTAATTCTTCTGAGCCGGTTCTAGTTTCTTGCTCTCAAAAGCTACTGGTCGACCATCCTGTACTAAAACCGCTCCTATAGCAAAGTCACTCCCATCAGTCTCAACCACAAATGGTTTGTTGGGATCTGCTATGTGTAAAAGTGGAGCTGTAGCAATTGCTACTTTCAATTTTTCCATAGTTTGCTTCTGTTCGTCTCCCCAATGAAAGGCTTTCCCTTTGCCTTTAAGTTGTTCCATCATCGGGACAGCAATATTGGCATAGTTCTTAATGAATCTTTGATGGAAACCTGATAAACCTAGGAAGATCTGTAGCTCTTCCAGGTTCCTTGGATGTGGCCATTCCATAATAGCCCTTACTTTTTCAGGATCCATCTGGATTCCGTCCTGGGAGACTATATGCCCAAGGTATCTAACCTCTAACTTGAAAAATTCACACTTTGATTCCTTAGCAAAGAGTGATTTTTCCCTAGCACTTGAAATACTTTCCTCAAGTGTTCCAAGTGCTGCTCTTCTGATGCACTATAAATCAGAATATCATCCAAGAAGTCTACTACAAAGTGTCCTAGATAAGGCCATAAAACACTATTCATGAGCTTCATGAAAGTGGTAGGAGCATTGGTGAGACCAAAAGGCATCAACAAAAACTCATAGTGCCCATATCTAGTCCTAAATGCAATCTTAGGGACATCCTCTACCCTAATCCTGATTTGATGATATCCTGATCTAAGGTCAAGGTTGGCAAAATACCTAGCTTGATGTAACTGATCAAGTAGGTCTTCCAATCTAGGCATTGGAAACCTATTTTTGATAGTTAGCTTATTAAGTAATCTATAGTCTATGCATAGCCTTATAGAGCCATCTTTCTTTTTAACTAGGAGCATTGGCGATGCCCAAGGTGAGTTACTAGGTTTGATGAAGCCTTTATCTAAATAATCCTGCAACTGGCTCTCAACCTCCTCATGCTGAGTAACACTAAGCCTTTAAGGTGGCCTGCAAATAGGGTTAGTGTTAGTAACAACCTCAATGGCATGGTCAATGTCCCCTCTCTCAGGTGGTAGCCCTCTAGGTAAGTCAGTGGGAAAAACATCTCTGTACTCAAACATAAGATCCTTAAAACTTTTAACCACACACTCTTGCAAAAAATAATAGTAGAAAGTCCTGTTCATATTTACATTCCTAGCATGAAAATATACATCAGATGAGCTGTCTGTACAATGCTCCATATCATGAATATACAATAAAAAGATGTCTTAGTAGCAGAGTCATGTATCATGACCCGCACCCTGGTCCCGTATACACTACCATGCAGTTGAACTAGGTCATGTGGTCCAAACTATGGTGACCACAATGACTGAGTCAAACAACAGGTATGCTCCATATCCTCGTGTATCACCTCCACTCCCTTGCAGCTAGAGCTGCCATGAATAGGAAGGGTTTGCACTAGGTGGACCGCCTTTTTGCCCTTTTTGGGGGCCATACTAGACTCTGGTCCCTTTTTCTTTTCTTCCCCCTTCTTGAGTGGACAGTTCCACTGTGAATGGCTAGGAGATAGGCACCTAAAACACAATTTCTCTCTTTTGGCCCTCGCAAACTGATCTGTGGATAATCTAGGCCCTTGTGATCTTTGTTTTTTAATAAAAACTTTGTTTTTCCCAAAAGGCAACTTCTTGAATTTAGTCGTACTAAGAGGCTTGAGGGGCTGATCCGTCTCCATAGGAGTATACGGTGAGGACAGTTATGGTCCTCATATATCTGTGCATACTTGATCGCCTCCTCAAACGTCTTAGGTGCATTCCTTCTGACTTCCCTCTTTATGGCTTTATCCAAGCCCCTAGTGAGCTCCAAGGAATAAAAGGGGTCTCTCTTTCCTTCCTAGCTAGGAAAGAGGTGACACTAGTCTCTAGTGAGATCATCTGAGACTTAAGTTGTTGTATAAGAGATGTGATGCTACCAAGATCTTTCTCTAATTTAAGGTTTGTTCTTTCAAATCTATGAATTAGTCATGAGTGACAAATTCATCTAAAAGTTCCTCATAAGTGTACTCTTCCTGTGAAGGCTCTTTCTCTTCTAAGTTTTCTTCTACTTCTTGCCTTACTTCTACTTTTTCCATTCTAGAATCAGGATCCTCTAGTTGCTCTTTAGATGGAGAAGTGGTTTCAATTACTTGTTTACCTTTAGATTCCATGTTTTTCTAACCTTCCCTCGTTTGCTAACTACAGTGTATGAAAATGAATGGAAGTAAAGTTCAAATATGCAAGAAGAAGAGAAATATATCACAAGAGCACTTCCCTGTTACAAAGTAAAGCTGCGGAAGCAAAATCCAAGTGGTCCTTGAGCTTTAGGTCGCTGATTATGAATCCTCGCCAGGCCCAACCAAAAATTGGAAATGTCCAGTTGGTCCAGGGAGGTTCTAAACACCATAAACCATCCAAAACAACACCAAAAACATGTGGGAATAGCCCCGACCGGGCAAACTAAGTGAAACTGAGCAACTTCTGAGATGTGAAAATCCTCTCCAGTCCAAGAAATGTAGCCCAGCACCTGCACTTCAAAAATTTGAGGCTATCCCAAGTGAAAAAAGAGAATTTGGACTCCGGATGACAAAAAACTAGGCCCGAGAGTGGCCACCTAGTTCCTACTGAAGCACTACAGAGAGATTTTGGTGAGGCAAATCTCGTCCAGATCCAACATCAATGCTTTTTGAGCGAAGCTTAAAAGTGTAGCTTTGAAATGTGACCAAGATTTTTGAAATCCGATATCATATGAGGAAGCTATGGTGCAGAGAAGCCGGGTAGGTCAAGGGTAGGAAGTGAAAATGCTAATCTTCTTGAAGTAGAGACTTTGAGAAGCTCAAAACTGAGGGACTGAAGCTTTTCAAGAAAAACCCATGACCCATAGCCCTTTTCCACGGCCCATAATACATGTATGGATCCTTATTTTGCCAACATCTTGATCCCTAGCATGACATTTGCCCTTCCAATCTTCAAGAAAAACCACGAATTTTCCTACCTTGGGTTTGGTTTTGAAAAATTTTGAAAAAAAACTCAGAACTGCCGTCGTAGTAGCTTCTTATCCCATATATGGTGTTGCAAGAGAAAAGAAGATGATATAAATAGGAAGCTCCAAGTCTCTATTTCCCATCCACGAGGAGGGGATGAGGAGGAGAAGAGGGAGGTTCCTCTCTTCAGCGCGCGTGAGTTGTTCTCTCTCTACCCTGGGTAGCAGCTGTTGACTGAGTTTTCTCTCTCTAGTCGGTTGCGCGTGGTTGACTACTAAACGCCGATGTGTCTGGCTCGGGTACCAATGTAACCTCCTATGACTCCCCTCAGTTTTGGGGAAGCTCTTGCACAGTCCACGAGGATCTCTTCTCAGAGTTTGCGCGCGCAGAGCTCATGGAGATCGATGTCTTGGATTATCCGCCCAGCCGCGTAGCAATTCCAAAAGATACTCTCTCTCATACATACCCAATATGGGTCAATGTCAAGGCTCCTCACATGAGTGCCACTTGGCACTCATATGAGTATCATACTCTATATGAATAAGAGGAGGGTCTCACCTCTAAGTCCTACTCATATAGGATACTCCATGTGACAAAAGTATTGGAGAAGTGATAGATGAGGAGTAGATTGTAAGGCAAGTCATCAATGGCATAAAGGCAAATTGACAAGTGGGAGGCTTTCACTATAGTAATGGATTTGTACATGGATATGCATGTACCAGACTTCAACACTCTAATTGGACAATTACTCACTCTAGAGGCCATACACATGAAGAATGGAGAAGGCTCCAAAGGTAATCAATCTTCAGCTTTATACACTGATAAAAGCAAGACTAAAGATAATAAAGGGAAGGAAAAGAAAGTAGATGATGAAGTAGGTATTCATCAAATTAACTATGGAGGTAGAGGAAGACGTGGTAGAGGTAGAGGAAGACATGACATAGGTAGAGGAAGAGGAGGTAGACAAGGCAAGAGGAGATCTCAATATCCTAATCCTTGTTCTATTTTTGGACTAACCAATCATACAACTGAAAATTGTTTTAGATTCCAAGAATCAAAGAGGCATAGGATACAATAAAGGAGGATATGACTACTCAAGAGGAAGATTCAACAATGGCTATCGTAACAACTACAATCACTCAGCCTATCAGGGAAGCTACAAAGGAAGAAGAGATTTCAATAATTACATAGAGGACTCAAATCAAGAAGACTCATTATTAATCATGAACATGGAAATGCCCCAAGGTAAATTTGATGAGCATGTTTTCTACATAGATTCAGGTTGTTCCAATCATGTGGCTGGAAATTTGGACATCCTATCGGATTTAGAAGATCCAAGGAACAAGCATGAGGCACAAACAGAAGATGATACAAGACATCTTGTGGAGAAAAAAGGAAATTTCAAAGCACCTCATGGAAACATCAACCTACACAATAAGGTACTCTATGTACCTACCATTACAAAGAATTTGATAAGTGATGGTCAAATAGTAGAGAAAGGGTTGCAAGTCAGGTTCACAAGAGGAGGAGCATATGTTGAGGATCCTAGTCAAGGATTTATAAGAATTACACAAGGAGGCAAAAACAGGTAGATTATTCGCATTTGAGTTGCAAGACACAAGGAACATAGCTCTTTTCAATTATGGCAATCAAGCACTCACAGAATTGGAGGTATGGCACAAGAGGTTAGCACATATTGGTGAAAGATCAGTAAAGCAAATATGTAGAGACGAAAGTGTACTAGGACTTCCTAACTTGTCAAAGCAACATATGATTTATAAATGCAGTGCATGTCAATTTAGAAAGTCTCACAGGTTACCCTTCATGAAGAAAGGCTATATGCATGGAGACCTCTTGGAATTAATCCACACAGATGTATGGGGACCTAACAGAGATGCTTCACTCTTTGGATCAAGGTATTATGTATCATTTATTAATGATTGTAGTAGGTGGACTATCCTTTGCTTTATGAAACACAAACATGAAGTTTTTTCTTGCTTCAAGAGATATTTAGCTCTTGTGGAGAATCAAACAGGTAAATCACTTAAGAGGCTAAGGTGAGATGGAGGGGGTGAATACTTCTCCCATGAATTTGATTCTTTCCTTCAAGAAAGAGGAATCAAAAGAGAGGTAACTACAAAGTACACCCCTGAGCAAAATGGAGTGGCAAAGAGGAGGAATAGGACAATTATTGAAGCTGCAAGGTCTATGTTAAATGAAAAGCATCTACCTAACTATCTATGGATACATCCACTTATTTAATTAACAGTGTTGCAGAGAGAAGAGACACAAAAGAGGAGCCCCAAAATTTTCAAATCAATGGGCATAAATTTCTTTTTCAAAATCCTAAGAAATACCCTCGAAGCTATGTAATTGCACTAGAGGAGTCCTCTAGATGCATAAGCCCAAATCATTGTAATATATTTCTTGTAAAATAGTAGGAAGTTAGAGATTAGTCAATAAAGTGCTAGTCTCATGTGTGAAAGGACCATTTTTAGGGCACATGTATATAAGTCACTTTGTGACTCTTTGTAATAACTTTTTGCCATTATGAAGAAGAGAACTAGAATTTCGAATTTGCTTCTTCCCTACCGATTTTCATCTTCTCTACGATCTTTTGTCTGTGTGTGAAGTTTGGAATGTGTGTGTAGGACTATTATCTATCCCTCCCCATCACTTTTGAACTACTGTAGTGTGTGTGTGAATCAATACGAGTTGTGGAATGAGCATAGGGGTTGCTCACCATTCATTGTTTTGGCCATAACTTGAAGATTGGTTGTCAGATTTGAGTGAAAATACCATCAATAGATGCATCTCCTCAAGAGCTTCGAAAAGAACCCACTACTAGACATATTCAGAGTTTGGAGTTGGGAGAAACATTCGAATTTGTGTTTACTGTTGTAAGTGGTATTGCGGTAGACACTTCTAGAATTTGAGTGAGTTGGAGAGGTAGATTAGTCTTTCTTCTGGATTATAGCTGAACCACTTCACTATCCATCACATGTGCACATGTCTTCATATACTTGGTTAATGTGGTTCTTGAGATTGACAATTAAGTGTGTGTCAATCCACCACTATACGCAGTTTTGAGGCAAATGAGGTTACGCAAGTCCCTAAGACCTCATGACTTAGGTACACACGTTTTTGGTGCCATTGCCAGGGAACAAACTCAACCGAGGTGCCTTCCTGATGGTTATAGCTCTGGAGTGAAGGAATCGTACTTGTAGAAGTGAATTCGTTCAGTGGCAAGTAGTCAGACACTTGAGCACTTGTTACTTCACATCCCTCAAGTGTGTGTAATGAGTTTTTAGATTTAGGGTTAGGAGTAAAGGAGAGAAGGAAGAGTTAGGGTTAGGTCAAGGAGAGAAGCGGAGTAGGAGGAAGTTGGAATCACCAAGAAAAATCTCAAAAAATTGCCAAAAGGGCTCAATTGAAGTATATGGGGTTGCTTGTATTCCCTCCTTGAGAACAGGCAACGAACTCTCATAATCCCTTTGTGACACAACATGAGTCGGAACATACAATGTGGGGAAAGACAAGCCATCAAAGTATTCCCAACCGAACCCATGTGCAATTCACAATGCCAGGGCTACAATCACACAATCAAACTGACCCTAGACTAGGCAACCGACATAGGCCACCAATGAGACCAAGACCACCTCTAGGAGTGTAGCTTGGAATGCCTCCAATTAGACTAGAAATTCCTGTAATGCCTAGACACCCAGAACCCATAAGAAGATTAAGACTCATTCAAGAGGCTAAGTGTATGAGAAACCATTACGACGGGATGGGAGAACCTTACGATCACATAACTGAATTTAAACAAGTTCTACGAGCTGAACAAGTGGATGATTTCTTTGTGCAGTATGAGTCCTTTGGAATTACCCTCATAGGAACGGCTTTGACCTAGTTCTAGCCATTGGATCCCAATCAAGTTGGAGACATAGAGCAATTCTTTCAGGAATTCATTGAGGAATTTACTAAGAGAGAAATTAAACACAATTCTTCCTTTCTAATCCATAGTTTCAAACAAAACCCAAATGAAACGGTGAAAACTGCGGCTCAGAGATTCAATCAATCTGTCGATAGATGCCTAGTAATAGAAAGACCCATGCAGCAAAAAATGATATCATTATTCTTGAACGGGCTGAAAAACGGGACCTTGAGAACTCTAGTCTATGTAAAATGGTTACGGACGTTGAGTGAATGCCTTCAAGAGTGTATTGACCTAGAGGTCAACCTAGCTGATGACCTCAAAAGTACACCAAGCCCAACAAAGTCAGAAGACACTAGAAGCACAGTGACATCCAACTCTAGTAAGGTAGAGGAGTTAGCGGAGTTGGTAGCCAAAAAGTTAGGAGTTCACGGACAGCGGAACTACCAGCATCCACCATTAGGGGAAAAAATGAACCCTGCATGGGCCTTTTAGATTAGAGAGTGATTAGTAATGGACCAATGAGAAGAGGGTGGTGGCCAGAGTTTAGGCTCTTAATCAACTAGGCTAGGTATAGGCTTCCCTTGGTTTGGGCTAGTCAAAAACACATAAACAAGCTAAAATTCGTGGTTTTGTTCCTCAGGTAGTTTTTGAAAGACATGGGATTCAAGCTCAACCCTTGGATGCCCTTCAAGATTCAATGGCTAAGATTAATTCTTAAGAAATGGGCTACTTTAAATTATAGCCCTTAGATGTTGCTTAGATCTAATGGATGTGGTTGCTCCCAAAAGGAAAAAAGGCGCCTTGAATTTGGGCCATTGGATCTTGAGAAAAATGAATGGATGAGATTTGATCCTTACATGGATCACCTCCCATTCAATCCACACCATCCATCTTCTCTCACATCCAACAATCAAAAAGCTACGTGGACCCCGAAGTTGTTTCTCTCTCTTCCCACAAATTTTCGTGGTTTTATCTTTTAGTGACATTCTAGGGAGCTATTTTGTCTTTTAGTGACAGTAGATTGGCTCTCAATCTCAACCATCAAAATCCAAAGCGATCGGACGGCTGCCAGTAGACGAAATCGCGACATTATCTTCTCTCTCTTCGCGTGGGAGTTTGCTATTTTATCCTTTTTTGACAGAGACTGTGGTCTTATTTTGTCTTCTAGTGCCTTTTTTTTTCCATTTGATCATGGCCATACAATCAACAAATCCAATGGCTTAAAATGCACACAAATTTTTTGTCTAAAGATTCTTCTTTTCTATTCTTTATTTTAACTGACAATACCACTAGTGGTATTTCCAAATCTCTTAATCACCTTGATTAGCCATTTTAATTCCTTAAAATTAGGAATCCTTACAAGGCCCATGTAGGGCTCACTTTTTCCCCTAATGGCAATGAGAATACCCATGTTACGAAGATGCAGCTTATGCGGACGAGACCACCCAACTCACATGTGTGTAAGAGGAGGAATAGGCCTGCCTCAAGCCTACCCTTACAATAGGCAGCCACATCAAGGAACTGCCCTGTAATGCCATGTAGAACAAAAATACACCAATCATACCACTGAGAATTACCCATTCAATAGGCAGTCACGAACTTTAAATCAACATTAGTATAGGCCATATGGATACCCACCTAGAGATCCAAGAAGGGAGATTCCCAGATATAATCCCTATCTAGGACCACAAGTGAAACCTAGGCCATATGAGCAAGGGCAATACGCACAACCTCAGCCAATGTTAGGACAGCAACTGCCATTTCCACCGAACATAGTACCATTTAAATATGCTCAACCAGAGGAAAATTTGGAGAGAGCAATAGTAGCAACATCACCATTAGCTAGTACAGAAGCAACAAACCCAGAATACGAGAAAACCCAAGGAGATAACTATCCCTATGACACCAGTATGATGGAGTACGAGCAAGCTTATGACCCACAATACTATGGATATGAGGGATATGACAATGTCTATGGACCAGAGTTGGCAACACTAATGTACACCGCACCCAAGGCACCAACACCCATGAGACCACCCATCAGACTGCCCATGCCAAAAGGACAGTGCTACAGATGTGGAAGAGATCACTTTATAAGAGAATGCACTCAACCATACAACCCACCACCCCCTAGGATGTGGGAAGGGTATTGCAATGACTGCGGAAAGGAACATCTCTTTAGTGACTGCCCAAAAAATCCCAATAGGATTCATGACACTACACTTATTAATGTGGTCGAAGTAATTGAATTGTGAGGAATTGAAAAGGAATACACACTACCATTGAAGGCCATCACACAGGCACAAACGAAAGGACAAGAAAGAAAACCAGTAGACTCAGAGCAAGAAAAAGTAAAACCCTAGAACCCAGAGTACAAGTAGTGGAAGATTCAGAGGACCCACGTGAGAATATCCAAACAACGAAAAGCCAAAAGTGGAAGGATAGAAGGGAAAAACTCAAGGAAAAATGGATGAAAACTAAAAATAAGGAACACAAGAGGGACACAGGAGGCAATAAGAAACCTAAAGAGCCTGAAATTCAGGAGGAAATTCCCATTACACCGTAGACACTAAAACTCGACAAGCTAGGATCAATTCTGGCAGACCCAAGACCAGACGATTTAGACATGTGGCTAAAAGCTTACCAAGCTAGAATCGTGAATGGACCAAATGTAGAGCAGCACAAAAAGCTTTACCCACAAGGGTAGTTAGAAAAAGAGAGACTTGCGATATGCAGAAAACTCATAGAGCTGGCTCAAGCCACTCTAGAAAAGACTATCTGAGTCCTCCCGGAGAGGAGAATATCCGAGAATCAGTGCAATGATTGTCTTAGAAACAAGGACCAGAAACCAAAAGAGAGGGATTGTTGGCATACAAAGCAACAAAGGAGTCATGCACAATACGGCAACAAGGCCAGCTCATTTTTTCCCATAGATTATGTACAACCCAAGTGATTTTAATCACTACACAAACATTGTAAATCCCGTTTTTGGTAGATTAGACTCCATTTTGTGCAAGCCGAGGAGTCCTCGAGCTTGAGGAGTATTAGAAGTACCATCGTACCAAATTTCATAATTTTTAGACTTCGTTTGAGCCCTCAAATAAGCCCTGGAACCTAATTTTTAACTAGGCCGGACACTAGGTCTGGACAGGGCCAAAAGCTAGTCAAAAACTATAAAAAGAGCTAGAGAGCTCATTTTTGAGGTTAGATTGTAATTGAAACGAACTTGTAAGAGCTTTTGAAAGTAATCTAAAGAACTCCTTGATCCTCTCTCTTTGTCTTGCCGTGTGTGCGCGTGTGTGTGTATGTGTGTGCATGTTTGTGTGCTTCTCACTCACGCACTTGTGCCGCCACTTGCTCGAGGTCTTCATACCATCCTCACGTCTTCCCGGATTGACATTAAAGGAGGTGCTACTCATCATTGAGCTACACCAAATTTTGGCGCCGTTGCCGGGGATCGAGCTTTGAGGACGAGCGTGTGATGGTAAGACGTAGAGTTGACGCGTTGGAGTGGTAGGTATTTTCTTCACTCTCATCGAATTTCTTTTACTTTCTTCACCATCTTCATCACCATCATCATCATTCCCATCTCCCACCTCCATCTCCATCATCGCAAAAATTTCAGTTTTTGACTATATCCCCATCTCCACCTCATTTCCCTCATTTCACTTGTGAGAGAGAGCGAGAGAGCGAATTTGCATGCGCTGTTTTTGCATGTTTCTTGAGCTATTTTGCAGGTTTTTTGCTGTACCATCATCCCCAGCAGTGTGCGCAGGTACGACAGGCTCTGCACAGTTCCCGAGACGACGATCTCTGTCTATCGCGACAGACAGAAAATCTTAACATTTTGTGAATGCATGAGTAGCACTGTAACCTACACCTTGAGGGCATTCTAGATCACTAGAAGTTTTTCAAAAATTTGCGTTTTTTCTGTCTATCGCGACAGACACCGTCTATCGCGACAGACACCGTCTATCGCGACAGACAGAAATCCGCGATAGACACCGTCTATCGCGACAGACACCGTCTATCGCGACAGACAGAAATCCACGATAGATACCGTCTATCGCGACAGACACCGTCTATCGCGACAGACAGAAATCCACGATAGATACCGTCTATCGCGACAGACACCGTCTATCGCGACAGACAGAAATCCACGATAGATACCGTCTATCGCGACAGACACCGTCTATCGCGACAGTCAGAATTTCACGATAGACACCGTCTATCGCGACAGACACCGTCTATCGCGACAGACAGCCCCCACGATAGATTGTGTCTATCGCGACAGACACCGTCTATCGCGATAGACAGGCATTTTCGGCAAAAAATTAAGGAGTGAATTTTTGGAAATTTAGGCTAAATTTTGGGCATATTTGCACTTTCATGTACTCATATACTTACGAAGGCCTTAGAAAATGCATTAAAACCCCCGAAAGGTTCTGTTTGTCTAGTTAACCCCCTAAACCCTGAACGGTCATAACTTTTTCATACGAAATCCATTTTCTGAGCTCTAGGGCTTGTCGGAAAGCTCGTGACATATACTACGCGCCCTCAACTGTTTTTTATAAGAATAACGCGTTGATTTTCAGATAGGATATTTGGAAGTTGACACACTGAGGGGTAGGAACACCAAGGGAGCTCTAGAGTAAATTTCTAGCAATGCAAAAGGGGGAACAAGGGTCATTAAAAAAGTATCTGAAATAAATTATCTGTCAATTGAAAGGTCTACTTGGAGCTAATCTTGGGATTTATGCAGGCCTATTGAGAAGCAACTGAGAGTATCCAAGCAACGGTGTGGCGCACGCTTGAGAATCAACTTCTCGAGCACTAAAGAGCAAGGTTCGGCAAGAAAGGTCGGAATATTCTCAACTCCTCTTCGTCAATTCCTAGCTTAGGCTAAGAACGATTAGAAGTAGGAGTAAGTCAGGGCGACGATAGGCCACTATCAAGTTGAAGACTACCTAAAAACTCAAGTTCAAGCTAAAAACTTAATCTCTGTACTGTCGACAACATAAAGGAAAGAACCTAACGTGGAACGATCAACCTGAAAGTACGAAGAACATTCAAGTATTCCGGACGACGTAATAGCAGACAAGACTTTAAACACGAGAAATAACTAAAAAGAATCAAGTGACTGGTACCAATTGATCGACAACGAGGTTGTACTCTGGGCAAAGAATTGGGCTACTTAGATAGGCATATGAACCTTAGATCAGGACGACACCTAGTAAGAGAGAGACAAAGCCTTAGATCTTCAGAGGCTAGTGTCAACCACACTGCTAGGTCCTGGGCCCAGCAGTTGAGCCACCAATCGAACTACCCTAGCTCTGAGACGAGTGAGTCAGAGATGTCTCAAGGCATGGACAGACCTACGGGAAGTTCAGGAGTGCCTTACTTATACAGGGTGGAAGGTCCTTACAAAACGCAGTTGGAATACCTTAGGACCAACCGATTAGGTGCGAGCATCTATGAGGACGGCCTAGGAAGATCAGTGGTCCAGATTAAAAACCCTGACCAATCCATAGGACTAGAGCACCCAGCTGTCAAGTTTGAAAACGGTGCATACCTGGACAAGGAAGGAACCATATACGTAGTCACCAGTCATCCAGATAGGACATATGAATTTGGAAATGTAATTTCAGAAGCGGACTTAGGTGACTTGGAACAAGGAAACATGGGAGTGGAACCTAGAACCCCTCGAGGTAAATCAGTTCTCACTAGGATTATCACGCCTGAGTGGGTCCCCCAAGATAACAAGTGCATAGATTTGCTTCTCAATCGAGAAACGGACGAAGCCTTTTGGAGATATAAACCGGATCACCCAATTGATATAGGAACAATCATGATCTATGAGTTTAAGGATCCAGATAGCCCAGGTAGAGTGACCTACTTAGACCACACTTCGGAGAGGATCTTTGTGGTGACAGAAAATGATAGGCATGCTTACACTTGGAAGGGCGAATTCATTTTCCCCCAACCAAGATCAAATGTATCCTATGGTCAACCTGGAGCTGGAACATCCCAGGCTCATGGTATGCAAAGAGACAGAAGTAAAGATAGACCAGAAGTAAGTTTTGCCAATCCAGTGGGCAGAGAAAGAATAAGAACGGAGACGAATAGGGTAGAACCTGAGATGCTTAGAGCCCACAGGAACCAAAGAAATGTAGATGGATTCCCTCTGACGAGGCCTAGAGAGCACACAAGAACTTTGAGACCCACCCAGCTAGTTAAGTCCATGAAGAATTACTTTGACGGCACAGGAGATCCCTATGATCATGTGGCGGAGTTCAAGCAAGTCTTGAGAGCTGAACAAGTTGAGGATCTATTCACGCAGTACAATGCCTTCGGTCTGACCCTAAGGAATACGGCACTTACATGGTTTCAGCCATTGGATGAGCGCCAGTTCAGGAGCATAGACCAACTCCTAAAAGCATTTATTATTGAGTTCTCCAAGAGTGGCATAAGGCACAACACCTCCTCACTGATTCACAGCTTCAAGCAAACCCCTCAAGAGACTGTGAGACTTGCCGGAAGAAGATTTAGGCAATACCTTGAAAGATGTCCTGTTTCGGAGCTACCCACATCTGCCAAACAAGTAGCCTTATTCCTTGATGGATTGCTGAGTACGAAATTGAGATCCTATGTGTATCTGAAGGACCCTAGGACTATAGAAGAGTGTGTACGCATGTGCATTGACATTGAAGATAACCTAGGGGAAGAACTAGAGCTTTCCAAAATCTACAAAGATTCAGATAGTGCATCTAGTCACTCTTCCACGCAATCCACATCAATTGAGGAACTCGCAGAGAAAGTGGCCCAGAAATTAGGAGTAACTAGCAAACAAATTCCAAGGTTTGCTCCTGTGAAAAGGTGCTATACATGCGGTGGTGACCATATGGCGAACGTCTGTCCCATTATGGCTCAACCCCAAGTAAACCCTAGTAGCCAGTACTGCACCATAGAACGGAGATACACCAACCACACCGCACAAGATTGCCCATACAACAAGCAGGCGGTTAGGCAACCCTACCCTCAGCCCTACCAACAAGGCAGATACCAGAACCAGTACCCTCCACAACCATATGGCAGGCCACAACAAAATTTCCAACCTCAATATCAAAACCAACAAAGGCCTCAGCCTGTGCTAGCACAACAACCCCCAGCCCCAGCTAATGTGATTCCGGTAAAGTATACTGCTGCAGAAGAGAACCTGAATAGAGCTATAGTCCCTGTAACATCCTTGATCTCTGAAAATGACCCAAGTGATCATAGCTTTGATTCTACCCATGTGGATAGCCCCCAGGCTTACTACATGCAGTCTCCAGAACATGGTGAGTCCTACTATAGTGAAGAGCCGAATGAACCTAGTTGGGAGTCAGATTACACGAACGTCATGTATGCAAACCCCAATTCTAGGCCTCAACCTAGGCAGGTACGACCACCAATTCCTAGAGGACCATGCTACCGATGTCAGGGGGATCACTTCATTCGTGATTGTCCCTTGCCTCCGCCCACACAACCTCAGTCCGTAACTATCCAAGGCTTTTGCCAAGACTGCGGAAAAGAGCATCTCTTACGAGATTGCCCAAAGAACCCCAATAGCATGCCAAAAATCACCCCTATCAACGTTGTTGGGTTAGTGGTAGACTCCTCAGGAAGTGTCACTTCCACTGCACCAGTACAGGTAGTCACTAGGGCTCAGGCATTGCAGCAAAACCAAGGGGTAGGCCAGGAAAAGAGCCCAGATGCTAGCGATACTGAGAGCCAAAATAAAAAGAGAACAAGAGCTTGGAGAGATAGCCGCGAACGCATGAAAAGGCAGTGGGCAAAGAAGATGAGTGAACTTGAGGAAAGTCTACGAGAAACCAAGGCTAAAATCATAGAGATCACATCTCAACCGCACTCTCACACATTCCCACCGCTACCATCCCCATCACCCTCCATCCCTTCACCCTCTAAGACAGCCCACGCAACCCACCCACCACCCCAAACAGGATCGGTATTAGCTGATCCCACTCCCGAAGACATAGACATGATGCTTAAAGCATATCAGGCCAGAATCCAAGAAGGGCCAAACGTCACGGATCATGACAAGTGCTATCCTAGAGCTGACCTAGAGATAGAAAGAACTAAACTATGCGCGAAAATGGTCGCATTGGCTCAGACTATGTTTGAAGCCAGTCGCCTTTTCAATTACTCAGGCTCAGCCAAAACGCAATTACACTTGGATGGATTCCTAGAGAAGTTAGAGAGGATAATTGCAAGATCTGACAAGGAAGAAAAAAATCAAGACCAAGAAAAAGTAAGCAAAAACATGAATCATTCCCAATCGGAAGTTTATGTGGCCAATTCCACTAAACCAGACAGTTTCCCCTCCTTAGAAAGAATAGAGCGGCTAATTGCACAGTCAGAAAAGGAACCTACCCCTCAAAGGAAGGAAAGGGCAAGAGAACGGATAAGCCAGCCTCTTCAGGAAGCCCATGTGCCTCCTCAAGAAGCTTATCTTCCCCCCCAAAAGGCAGATGAGCCTCCCTCGAAAGCTCAAGTACCTCCACAGGTTGCCTACATTCCTTCTCAGGGAATGTGTGAGCCTGTTCGGAAAAGTAATAGAATAAGTAATCCTCCCCAAGAAGCTTGTGCTCCAGCCATTTGCGAGAACGAGGAGAGAGTCAACAATAGAATCAGCCCTCCTTCACAGGTTGCTTATGCGCCCAATTCTACGAAGCCAGACACTTCTTCTTCTATGAATCGGTTTGCACCAGACTTCCTACGAGAGATTCAAGAAGACAAATGGGATAACGAAAGCGAGGTCGCCCCTCCTTTTGAACTTGTGGACGATGCACACGACCAATTCCCACAAGACATCCCATCTATTTACGGGGAGCATGAGAGTGTTCAGTCTCACGAGAGATTAGACTTTGAGTCTAATTCCATACAAGAGCTACCCCACTTCACAGGCCCATGGGAAGCAAAGTCCACATGTATGAGAGCACCCACAGTCTTGGTAAGGAACGACGACTCAATCATACCTAGGAACACATAGGTAGTGAAGAACACTAACGTGCAGTGTAATCTCAGGTTAGAAGAGCTACTCAAGGTTAGACCTGAATTATGGAAACATGTAGCCAAACAAGTACCAGAGATAGCAAAACCTCGTTCCCAGGTAGGATCCCATAGGACAGTGCCAGAAATTCCCTTGGATAAGATAGGAGATATGTGTGAAGGTGAAGAAGGGAACACCTATCTTCCCATCACCTACCAGGAATACACCACCAAGGCGATTTTGGATTCAGGTGCAGGAGTTGCAATTGCCACCACCTCCTTATGGAAGCGTTGGGGCAAGCCAGCACTCAGGCCAACGAGGATGAAGTTACAAATGGCCGATGGTCACATAGAGAGACCCCTAGGATTGCTAGAAGGAATAACTCTCACCACTTGTGGTGTCGAGTTTGAACATAGCTTTGCTATATGTGACTTCAGCAAAAATCATGCCTATGAGATGATTTTGGGAAGACCATTTATGCGACAATTGCAAGTGGTACAGGATTGGGGAACCAACTCCTTGTATTTGCAACACTTGGGTGTTACGATCAAAGTCAATCTCAAGGATTATTCTCATAGAGATGTCCCTCCTATCCAATGGAATCCCATCCATAGAGCTAAAGATGACACAGAATCGGTGCATTCCATAGGGTCTGGATCCTCATGGATGCATGAAGACACCCACTTATGGATGTGCAAGGTAGCAGTAGAAGAAGAGAAGAGAGAGAAAGCCAGAGAGGTAGGTGCAAAAGAAACCCATAGATCGATCCAAGACCCAGCCTATGCACCTGTAGTTTTTCCAGACGAGGAATTTGAACCCCATGGCTGGGCAGAAATTTTAGCAACAATGGACGTAGCCATCAATGAAGAACAATGGACACCTCACTGTGATGAGGATGGCTATGATATTTCAGTCTTCTCCATAGAGCCAATCATGGGAGAGGCAGTTTTAGAAGAATGCGAACCTAGCCCTGATGCATTTGAGGATGCAAGTGACTCCGATCTAGAGTCAATCATTATGGACCCTCCATTTGCATCAGATGAAGAATACTTCCATGAAGTAGAATTTCAACCTCAGAAGCATGGAGAGGTTACAAATGATGTAAGATTAGCAACACATATGACCTCGAAGGAAGAAGGAAAGAAACGAAGAAAGAAAGAAGTTTTACCAGAGGAGGAAGAATCTTTGTTTGAGGTCCCAGAAAATTTTAAGAAGTACGAGATAGATGACAGGAGAGTCATGATAAGAATGCCTAAACGAGAGGCACAATCAGGAGAGGCCTATGATAACAAAGAAACCACCAAGAAAATCGTAGTGGCCCTAGAAGAAGGAGAGGAGAGATGTACGTATATAGGCCATGACCTGACAGAAGAAGAAGAGTACGAATTGATTACCTTGCTAAGAGAATACAGAGATGTATTCGCTTGGAGTTACAAGGATTTGAAAGGTGTTGACCCTGACATATGCTCACACACCATCCCCATGACCTCAGATGCTAAACCCTCTAAGCAAAAGCCTTATACATATAACGATAATTATGCTGCTAAGATCAAAGAAGAGATAGATAGACTGGTCGAAGCTGGATTTATCTATGAAATTGAGCACACTGAATGGGTATCCCCCATCGTAGTGGTGCCCAAGAAGAATGGCAAACTGCGTGTGTGCATTAACTTGAAAAAGGTTAATGCCGCCACAATTCGAGATAACTATCCGCTTCCCATCACAGAGCATCTCTTAGAAAGAGTGGCAGGCAAGGAAGTGTACAGCTTCCTTGATGGATTTTCGGGCTACAATCAAGTGGCCATAGCTCCAGAGGATCA
The DNA here is from genome assembly GCA_020310875.1 of Ceratopteris richardii. Taxonomy (NCBI): domain Eukaryota; kingdom Viridiplantae; phylum Streptophyta; class Polypodiopsida; order Polypodiales; family Pteridaceae; genus Ceratopteris; species Ceratopteris richardii. Next base: position 124,111,737 of record CM035407.1, read on the forward strand.
GCATAAGACAGCCTTTGCCACGGAATGGGGCATTTTTGCTTTTAGAGTAATGCCATTTGGGCTTACCAATGCACCAGCCACCTTCCAGAGGCTGATGTGCCATGTGTTTAAGGAGTTTCTGAGGAAGAGTTTAGAAGTCTATGTTGATGATCTTTGTGCTCACTCCAATGTTAGACAAACTCATATTCCTGAACTCAAACAAATCTTTGACAAATGTAGAGAATACCAAGTCTGCCTGAACCCAGAAAAGTGCGTTTTTATGGTCAGGCAAGGCAAGATTCTAGGACACATAGTGTCAAAGAATGGCATATCTACAGACGAAGAAAAAGTGAGAGCCATAGCAGAGCTACCTAGGCCAAAGAATGTCAAGGAAGTACAAGCTTTCATGGGGCATTGTGGTTATTATCGACGATTTATACACATGTATGCTGTCATTGCAAAGCCCATGTACGGACTTCTGACAAACTTTGAGTGGACGGATGAATGTGAGAATTCCTTCCAGGAACTTAAACGAAGATTATGTTCAGCACCAATCTTGACCACACCAGATTGGAATAAGCCATTCCATGTTCATGTTGATGCGTCCAATTATGCCATTGGATGTGTGCTTGCACAACCTACTGGTGAAGGTAATATGGATCTTCCAATTGCCTATGCCAGTAGACAATTGAATGCGGCTGAACGGAATTACACCACTACAGAGCGCGAAGGATTAGGCATGGTTTATGCAGTCAAAAAATTTAGACACTATTTGCTTGCAAATAAGTTTAAATTTTTTACTGATCATCAGGCATTGTTGTACCTAGTAAACAAGCCATGCAATACAGGTAGATTAGTAAGATGGTTTCTCTTGCTAATGGAATACGAATTTGAGGTTGTGGTAAGGAAAGGTAGGACTCATTTGAGAGCCGATCATCTCTCTAGGCTCACATCGGGAGAAGCCCCACAAGGAGTGTCAGATGACCTTCCTGATGCTTACTTGTTTAATTTGGAAGTTATACCGCAGTGGGCCAAGCCAATAGTACCAGTATTGACATACGGGCCTAATCATCCAGTGGTGAACACACAGAATAGAGAGATTGTAAAAGCCCAAAAGTACCATATCATGGCAGGAAGCATGTACAAGCACACAGATCAAGGGATCTTGGCTTGTTGTGTAGAAGAGGATGAGTACGCTAAATGGTTGCAATTAGCACATGTAGGTGCGTTAGAGCAACACCATTCAAAGCAAAGAACTTTGCAGACTCTAAAGAGATTCGGAGTGCATTGGCCAACTATGGAAGCTGATGTCCAAAAGTTGTGCAAGGAATGCCCAATCTGTTGCACTAAACAACCGGTGGAACATGCCACTCTCTATCAAGTATCCATTGCGCCAGATTGGAGCGAACCACTAGTATCATTCCTGAGGACAAACACATTCCCTCCAGACATGACTCTGGCTAGGAAAAGGAGTTTAGAACAAGAAGCTTTGGATTACTCACTCATAGGTGATAATCTATATAAGCGCGGTAAAGATGGTTACCTGAGGTTATGTGTCCATGAAAGTGAATATCTCAAGATCTTGGAAACTGCTCACCAAGGGGTAGCAGGAGGACACTTTGGACCAGATCGGGTGATCAAGGCAATAATGTTTGCGGGCTTCTGGTGGCCTACCCTTCACATGGATGCACATACCTATGTGAAACGGTGTGATGTCTGTCAGAGGACCCAGTATCCTATACGCAAAGATGAGATGCCACTGAAACCTATGATGGGTGGACGTGCATTCTCTAAGTGGGGAATAGACTTCGTAGGTCCTATTAATCCCCCAGCTAAGGGTTCTCATGCGGAATACATCATTGTGGCAACAGATTATCTCACCAAATGGGTAGAGGTAAAGGCTACAACCAAGAACGATGCTCAAACAACTGCCAAATTCTTGTTTGAGAATGTATTCACGAGATATGGGCTACCTATAGAGCTTGTAAGTGATAGAGGCACTCATTTCTTGAACGAAGTGATTGAAAATCTACTCCAAGAATTCTTGGTAATACACAAGAAGTCTGCCCCCTATCATCCTCAAGCTAATGGTCAAGCTGAGAGCACTAATAAGATTTTATGCAATGTACTGACGAAATTAGTGAACACTAAACGCTCTGATTGGGACAAACAGCTACACCATGCTGTTTGGGCATACCGAGTGGCCTACAAAACGGTACTCCAAGCCACTCCCTTTCAGATGGTATTCGGTCAAAACGCTGTGTTACCCTTGGACTTCCTGATCCCCACATTGAGAGTAGCACAAGAGCACGAATGGAAAGGTCATGAGCTCTCCTCTAGGATCTTTGACCTTGAACGATTAGGAGAAACAAGACTGAGAGCCGCTGCAGGGATATATGCAGCCAAGAAGAGACAGAAGGCATACTTTGATGCCCACGTGAAGGATAAAGGCTTGAAAACGGGAGATCTAGTCTTAGTCTATACACTGAAACAACACGCAAGGAAGCTAGAAAAGAGAGGCTACGGACCTATGATCATCAATAGGATCTCCACAAGTGGAGCAGTACAATTGGCCACATTAGAGGGTGATGTTCTCCCTAACTATATTAGCGGATGCAGAGTCAAGTTGTACCAGGAACCCCTCACGGAGGAAATGCTCAGCCGACTCAACACTGCTAAGAAACGCAAAGAGGAAGAAAAGAGAATTAGAGAAGAAGCTCAAGCAGAGGCTTTAGAACGCATCAGAAGGATGAAATTACGAAGGCAAGGTAGAGATCAGCCTGGAGCGAATGACTATGCAGACCAAGGATTTCCCATAGCCATGTGTGAAGTTGCAGGAACAAGCTCGAATAGAATAATTGATAGACGTCCTTTCATAACCATAGACATAGGACAAGGAAAGAGTACAAGGACCGTAAGAGCCTTGATTGACTCAGGTGCTGCCACTAGCGCTGTTAAGTTGTCTTACTGTCAAGAGTTACAGTTAACTGTCCATCCTGTGGAAGCATACCTCATAGGATTGGGAGGCGTGGAAACCCCTTGCATGGGCGAGGTGGAACTTCCCCTCTACATTCACGATGAGGCAATGACCGTTAAAGTACTAGTGTGTCAAGATGAGGATCTCACTGAACCTCTCGTCTTGGGTCAGGATTGGATCTATGACCAAGCAATTAACTTAAACCTAAGAAGTGGACTTCTCCAGGTTTGGGTCAATCATAGTCGAGTTACAGTAGAATTAGACAATGGAGCACTCAAGGAAATAGGAAAGGCACAGACTCCTGGTCCTTCCAGGGGTACACATGAAGATGACCATGCTGTTCTTGTTCAAAACCCTGTGTTGCAGAGGAATGATATTTGCAAAAAAGGAATCAGGGATGCAACGGAACTCCCTTCTTTTCCAAAGGCCAGAAGGAGGCAGCAACCAAAGGCGGATCACAAGCAGAAGAAGCCGAGTACTACCTATGTCCGAGATCAAAAGTACCTGCGCAGCAGAATGTCCCAGAAAATAAACCAGGTGTGGGTGCGGAAAGGCGAACGACCGGGTGCACCACCGTCAACTACACGGGCAAAGCCTCTTATTAGTAACCAACAACACGACGCTAATAAGAAGTCTGTCAGAAATTCTTCTGCTAAAGTAAAATCTATTTGGGTGCCCAAGAAGTCGATGAAGGCAAGCCCACAATCTAGACAAATTTGGGTGCCTAAGGCTTGCTTGAGGGCACAAGTAGTTACGCCAAGGCCACAACCTATGCAGCATAACCCATCTACGAGTACAACCAGTATTCCCTCGTGCTCAACACTTAGGAACACACCAAGACCCATGAGCATGCATGTAATCACTTATAAGTGGGTCCCTAAAAGGCCCCAGTCCCACACGGCGACATCGACACAGCTCTCTAGAGTCCCTACGAAACCGAAAGCAAAGCCCATCCACTGCATTTGGCAGTCTAAGACCTGTAATAAACCCCCCGACCCCGATTTGTAAATTCACCCCACTTACTAACGGCATTAGTCTCCTAGGAATACACAAACGTTAACTACACTCACTGTCTTCGTGCACTTACTAACCACTAACTCATCACCTGCCTCATGTTAATGTTGTAACGGGGACAACAACGGATTTATTCTGTCCATTACGATGTTAACACATGCTTCTATATTCTCACAGAATCAGAAGACAAGCAGTAAAATGGCAGAAGCGACAGGTTCGGGCTCACAAGTAGGAATACTTACTGCGGGAATTGATGTGGATAGTATACCCGTGGATGTGCCCCCGACGGAACGACCAGTGGAGATGCTACACCTTCAGCAACTCCCGGTGCCAGATCCACCTACAGGCATCACGGAAAGAGTTCATGCCAATTCTCATTGGTTCAATGGCATGCCCGGTCCATTAGGTGAGGCCAAGTATATCTGGGAGTCTAAATGCGAGTATGACAGATCATGGGTGCGATTCCAATTTTTCTCCAAGGAGTTCGAGACTCTACAGAACACAGAAGATCTACAGATCATATGGCAACGAGCAGGATTGGCGGAATATTTTGAAGCCCCATTACCTAAACCCGATCTCCTCCGATGTTATTATCTGGTCTCCACATTACAAGCTCATGAAGATAAGGACCAACCCGGATCATTTGTTCTCCCCTCACTGCTGGGCAACAACGAGTTGAAGAGGTTTGAACTTACTGTGGAGCTGGTGAGTGATGCTTTAAATATGCATGGCACGCATGTGCCCTCAGAAAAGGATGCTCTCGTTCCCAACAACATGAAGGACAGGAAAGTAGTGAAGCTGAAAGACATGGCAGCCCTCACCCCAAATGTCTCCATCCCTCTCCGCATGTGCATGCAACATTTCGCCTTCCCCGGTCAAGACCGATTCACGCAACCACACAAGAAGATCTGGTTTGCTCTCTACTTGGCGGAAGCAGGTGCGCTACCTATTAAGCTACCAGTGTGGATTATAGATCAGTTGTATGAAGCGAACAAACGGGCTTCTAGGAAATTAGTGGTGAACGGATGCTGTGCACTCACACGCATCATTTACCGATGCTTAGCATATGATGTCCCCATTGAGCGTGCCTTAACTTGGGCACAATTACAAATGTTTAAAAGGCTCAAGACATCCACACATCAGTCCAAGCGCATGAGGGGCGCGATTCCGTGTGTCCAGACAAGGGAAGTCCTGACTACTCCTGAGGCATCACCATTAAGAGAGGGCACTGTACCTCCTTTTACCATTAGGATACCCAGGTCGGAATCTGACACTACGACACAACCCACCCCATCGGCTCCTCCGGTTACACCTGAATTCGAGTTTGCTGCCACTGGAGAGGCTGAAGGACTGGACCCCCAGGATTTCGAAGCATTCCTACAAAGCACACAATTCTCTGATGTGGAGTTTTATTCAGAGGCAGAGGAGCAGGGCACATCCTCACGGAGAAGAAGAAAGTCTACAGACGGTAGACATGTCCATTGGAGTGACGCTCAGCAAAGCCAACAACACGGACACCCGGAAGAAGAAGAAGCATATGAAGAAGAGACCACTGAAGCCCCAGCATATACAGCAGAACTCCGAAGGCTGTATCAGATTATGGAAAGAGTGCGATCGCAGCAGTTACTCACTGAACAGAGCAGCAGAGTACTTATGACTCAGTTGTTGGAAGAAGCAGGAGTTGACTCACAATACAGGGAAGGTCTCTTATTGATGGCAGAAACATATGGAGTTGTAGAAGCTGTGCGCACTGCCATTCAGAGGCCTTCAGTTCAATATGACCCACGAAGGTTCCAGACACGACCTCGCCCAGGTAAAAATATACAAATTCCCGTAACAGTTGCAGAAGAGCCGACTACTACACCTGAAACTATCAGAACAACCTCCCAGACAGCTAGCCAACAGCACCCAGCCACCCATGAGGAGTCCACCGAACCACTACCACCTACTCCCCCACCATCACCTCCTAGAAGAGAAACAGTAGAAACCACATCGACTACTCAACCCACCGACCCCACCTTCATCTTCCGTACTCCGATCTCCAGTGCCACCCTATTCTCTACCACTGATAATCCTATCTTCGAAGACAACCCCAACACTACACAATCCGCCGAACCCCTCCTAGACCCTGCCCTAGGGCAACCATCCCCAACGCCCTCAGCCACGGGTCATCCTGACCCTAGATCCACATTCATGGGCTTCCCTGCTACCACGCAACCCTTTCAGCCCTCCTCAAATTTACGACCCCAACCCCCGATATCCCTCTCTCCATTTCTACAATCCCTCCAGGACATCTTTGCTAGGGCTTTTCAACCAGGCCCTCAACCATTCCCTGTCTTTTCAGCTCCCCACCCCACTTCACATCTATTCACCACTTCCACACACACACCACCTACCATACCAGTGTATATGGCAGGCCCCACACTAACACCCACTCCTGAAGGGATGGACATTTCACCACCCACGGCACCTCCACCCACGGTTTCACCCCCTCCCATTCCCCCTCCACCAATTTCACCCACACACACAACTTTCGTAGACACATCATTCACTGTCTCCCTTCCCCAATTCCCTTCCCATGCATCTTCCACGGTAAACACCCCCCACTCATCAATAGGTAATGCATTGGACACCATGTTGGCTTGTATATCAAATTTAAGAACAGATTACATTCAGCTCCAGCAACAAAACGCACGCCTGCAAGAGCACTCAGCGACACTACAGCTCCGCCTTGCGGTACTAGAAGAGGAGAACGCTCGCCTCCACACACAGTTCCAAACCCTCCAAGACGCCCATAATATATTGGAGGTACAGCTACAGAACGTAGATCAGGAAGTAGTGCAGGTGGTAGAAGGTCACCTACGAACACAGCTAGAACGCAACTCAAAACTTCAACGAAATATGGCGCTACTTAAACGCCATCTTGCGGCTGCTCAGGAAGAGAACAGACGTCTGCAAATACAAAATCAAGAGAACCTGGAGGCAGCTATTGAGAGCACACCGGGGGCACCCATCAGCCCATCCAAGTTTCAAGCAGTGACCCCCGACAATATCAAGATTATATTGGAAGATTATGCCATGCTGCTCGAAGCACATGATAAGCTATCGGAGGAGCTAGGACAACTGAAGCAGGAACACCAACAAGGCCCAACAGCTGCCCCTCCAACCACCCCCTCTGCGGCTTCGCTTCTCTCCGACGCAGAGGCCATAAAAGATCTCCAGAAACAGGTAACTGAATTGCAAACACGCCTACTACAATATGAGAGGCCATCTTCCCCTCCGGAGGCTCCCACGGACGAAGAAGTTGTGCAAATTCCTATGGAACAAACGTTTGATGAAGAATATGATCCGCAACCATTCCCAGGAGGCCAACAAACAGAAGAAGCGCAGGACACGTTCGAGGCACCACGGCCGCCATGGTTACGACAAGTGGAGGAAATAGGGACCTCGCATGAAGAGCGCACTGTAGTGCAAAATCAGGCCATGAGGGTCATAGAGGAGACTGTTTTACAATCAGATTACTTCAAGAACTTGTCATCGAGACGCCTGATTCTCTCATCGGAACTCCAGTACAGGCCATATTATATTATCTTGGCTGATTATAATGCAGAAATACAAAGAGTCACGGGTCAGATTCCTACTTTTGCGACCCAATTTCAACCCGAAGACCTTCCTCCAGAGGTGCGAAAAGGCAAGATTCGTCAACCAACATGGCGGCAGAAACTTTTAGAGACTTATCCAGAAATGCTACGCACATGGAACAACGCGCCGCTGCACCTCCTGTACAACCCATGCTACGGTCCAGTCCCCCGCCGCAGGTCGTGGAAGGCATTTAATATCAAGGTACAGAACAATGTGCAATGCAAGGAATGGCTGAACTACCCGTACATCGCGCCACCACAAGGACCACCATCGGTAGCATATATGATGGGGACCATTCGCCACTGGATGCCGCGCTTGAAGCCCATGCAAGATGTAGCAGCGCAAATGATGCTTAAAATCTTAGATATGATGCAAGTAGTGCTGAAGACCTTTAGAAATGCAGCCGCACCACAGGTACGTCTCCCGGGGTTTAGCAATGGAAATTACGACTTGGTGTATGACATGAGCACCACCCCTAGTATCCGTGTGGCTTACGCTTGGCATGCACGCATCAAGTACCTCCCCGCCTGCTACAAACAGACCTTCGAAGAAATGTTCAGATCAGGTTTCTGGGAGTACCACTCGGAGATTTTCGCACCAAAGCCGACACATCTGCTTCAACTGTTTGCTTGTGAACAAGCAATGTATTCAGAGTACTACACCACCCCGCAACCAGAAACCCCCGGTGCAATAAATTGGGAGGCATTGGAAGCCGATCTAGCAAGAGGCTTAAGGATAGGAGAACATGAACTGCCCACCAATGTCATCCAATATTACATCGACCACCCGCGCGAACAAAGGTCTGTCAGGGGCGACAGACGCTAGGAAGGGGGGAGTGTTGGCATACAAAGCAACAAAGGAGTCATGCACAATACGGCAACAAGGCCAGCTCATTTTTTCCCATAGATTATGTACAACCCAAGTGATTTTAATCACTACACAAACATTGTAAATCCCGTTTTTGGTAGATTAGACTCCATTTTGTGCAAGCCGAGGAGTCCTCGAGCTTGAGGAGTATTAGAAGTACCATCGTACCAAATTTCATAATTTTTAGACTTCGTTTGAGCCCTCAAATAAGCCCTGGAACCTAATTTTTAACTAGGCCGGACACTAGGTCTGGACAGGGCCAAAAGCTAGTCAAAAACTATAAAAAGAGCTAGAGAGCTCATTTTTGAGGTTAGATTGTAATTGAAACGAACTTGTAAGAGCTTTTGAAAGTAATCTAAAGAACTCCTTGATCCTCTCTCTTTGTCTTGCCGTGTGTGCGCGTGTGTGTGTATGTGTGTGCATGTTTGTGTGCTTCTCACTCACGCACTTGTGCCGCCACTTGCTCGAGGTCTTCATACCATCCTCACGTCTTCCCGGATTGACATTAAAGGAGGTGCTACTCATCATTGAGCTACAGGGATGATAAGGAAGAATTACTAAATACCCAGGACAAGTCTATGTCCATAGTCCCTGATTTAGAGGCGGAGTAGCCAAAAGAGTTGTGGACTAGAACTCGAGAAGATCAATGGAAAAAGAATGGAGTTGCAAAACTGCCTTTTGAGGAAATAGATGTGGAAGACTATCAACCGATGCCAAATTTGGAGGAAGTATATGAAGAAGTCTCTAGGCTAGACCAAAATAGGGAGGAAGCACAGAGCCTTTCCACCCTACCAAACTACATGGGAGAATATGAGTAGGAATCCATGATCTTCCGTGCTCCCATAGTATGAGGAAAAGAAAAGGAGCCTTCAGACAAGACCTCGCACAATCTAACAGAACTCAAAAAGACCAAAGTATAATGTCAGTTGATTGTGAAAGAATTACGTTGTGTCAAACCACAATTATGGAAACAATTAGCAGGACAATTGAAGTTAGAATAGGAGAAGAACGAAGAAGGAAGCAAGGAAACTGAAAACATATCTACTATACAAATTCTGGTGGATAAGGTTGGAGAATTTAGTGAAGGAGATGAGGGCAACACATGCTTACCCATCATGTACAATGGATGCATGACCAAGGCTATACTAGACAAAGGAGCAGGAGTAGGTATCGCCACCAAAGAGATTTGGGAGAAGTGGGGAAAGGCAACCCTACGACCAACATGTATGAAACTTCAATTAGCAGATGGTCATGTAGAGAAACCCCTGGGAATATTGGGAAAAATTAGATTAACCACTTGTGGAGTCGAGTTTGAGCGTACATTAGCTATCTGTCAATTTGGAAAGGCAAATAATTATGAAATGATATTAGGATGGCCCTTCATGAGACAACTCAGGGTAGTGCAAGACTTGGGATGAGACTCATTATACCTTCAACATCAAGGAACCACTACCGATAAATTTTCATACCTTTGCGTAGAGGGATGTACCCCCATTACAATGGACGTACACAAGGAAGAAGATGATTTGTCTATCCATAGCACTAGATCAAGTGATCCCTAAGAGAGAGGCTAGAGTAGGAGAAGCTTATGACAACAAGGAACAAACGAAAAAAATCATTCTGACTGTAGAAAACGGAGAAGACAGATGCACCTACATAGGAAAGGATGTGTCTCCTGAGGAAGAAGAAGAATTGATAAGACTAATTCGAGACTATCAAGATGTGTTTGCATGGACCTACAAGGATCTCAAAGGTGTGGAACCCTCCATTTGCTCTCATCTAATACCAATGATGCCGGATGCAAAACCATCAAAGCAACACCCATACACATATAATGATGTTTCTGCAATAAAAATTAAAGAAGAAATAGACAAGCTGTTAGCAGCGAGATTCATTTACGAGATAGAACACATCGAATGGGTGTCACCATTAGTAATTGTGCCCAAAAAGAACGGGAAGCTCAGAGTGTGCATTAATCTAAAGAAAGTCAACTCAACCACCATCCATGATAGATACCCATTACCTATCACTGATCACCTTTTGGAAAGAGTTGCAGGCAAAGAAGTCTATAGTTTCTTGGACGGATTCTTTGGATACAACCAAGTCGCGATCGCTATTGAGGACCAACATAAGACCACATTCGCGACTGAATGGGGAGTCTACGATTTCAAAGTGATGCCTTTTGGACTCACCAATGCCCTTGCTACTTTCCAAAGGTTGATATGTCACATTTTCAAAGAATTCCTAAGGAAGATTATGGAAGTATACGTAGATGACTTATGTACATAATCAAATCGGAGACAGGAACATATTCCGGAGTTGCAAAGAATATTCGAAAAATGTCGGCAATATAGAGTATGTCTGAATCGTGAAAAGTGCATTTTTATGGTAAGACAAGGAAAAATCCTAGGGCACAGTGTATCTAGGAATGGAATATCTACCGATGAAGATAAGATCAAAGTAATTCTCGAACTTCCAAGACCAAAAAAATGCAAAAGAAGTGCAAGCATTTATGGGTGATTGTGGATACTATCGCCGATTTATCCACATGTACGCTATAATTGCCAAGCCAGTGTATGGATTGTTGACTCAATTCACATGGACGGACGAATGCGAGAAAGCATTTAATGAGCTAAAAAAGCGACTTAGCAAAGCTCCAATATTGAAAACACCAAATTGGAACAAGCCCTTCCATATTCATGTGGATGCTTCCAATTATGCAATAGGATGCATTTTAGCTCAACCGGCAGATGAAGGAAAATTGGACCATCCAATTGCCTATGCAAGAAGACAACTGAATCAAGCTGAAAGAAACTATACAACTACGGAGCGAGAAGGATTAGGGATGGTGTGTGCGGTTAAGAAATTCAGACACTACCTGTTAGCTAACAAGTTCAAGTTCTTCATAGATCATCAAGCCTTGTTGTATTTAGTCAATAAGCCTTGTAACACGGGAAGACTAGTGAGATGGTTTTTGTTATTAACAGAGTTCGATTTTGAAGTGATTGTAAAGAAGGGTAACACCCATGTAAGGGCAGATCATCTCTCTAGATTAACACATGGAGAACCACCGAGCGGAGTACCCGACAATTTACCGGACACTTACTTGTTCAATTTGGAAGTGTGTCCTAAGTGGGTAGAAAAGCTAATTTCAATACTCACTTATGGACCACAACACTCAATTAATAGGGGGAGTAGGAAGGAAATTCTACAATCGCGTAACTTACACATTGTATCAGGAAGTGTGTATCATAAGAAATCCAATGATGTATTGTGTAGATGTGTGGAGGAAGAGGGACAGAAGAACCTGATTGAACAAGCGAAGATAAACAAGTGGAGAATGCACAAAGGAACTCATGGAACTCTAAGAGAATTGAAACGGTTAGGAGTCTATTGGCATGATATGCCTAAGGATGTCCATGAATATGTCAGTAGTTGCACAGAATGTTAGGAAACCACTCCAGATGATCATACATCTTTACCTTTCTCTACAATAGCACCCAACTGGAGTAAGATGTTAATGAAATTCCTAAGGACACCAAAGCATGATGATGGAATCAGTTTAGTGAGGAAACGATCCTTGGAAGAAATGATTAAGGACTATGTCATCATGGGAAGACAATTATTCAAGAGAGGGAAGGATAATCAGCTACAACTATCTATGCATGAAGGAGAGTACCTACCCATATTAGAAATGGCACATGCTGGCATGGCCGGAGGACATTTCTCAGCTAAAAGAACTGTACAAATGACCCTCTTCGCAGGCTTGTGGTGGCCAACTCTACATATGGATGCAGACACCTATGTACAAAGTTGTGAGACATGCCAAAGAGCTAAATATCCGATTAGACGAGATGACATGCCATTGAGACCCATGCTTTGTGCGAGAGCCTTTTCCAAATGGGGTATTGATTTCATCAAACCCATTAATCCACCAGCCAAAGGAATACACTGTGAATACATAATAGTAGCAACTCATTACCTGACTAAATGGGTAGAGGCAAAGGCAACTACAAAAAATGATGCTCAGACCACAGCTAAGTTTCTTTTCGAGCATATCTTTACTCGCTTTGGACTACCCATAGAGATAGTGAGTGATCAAGGAACGCATTTCATTAATGAAGTAATAGAGTCCTTAATGAATGAGTTCTTAGTGATTCACAAAAAATCAGCCCCTTATCATCCTTAAGCCAACGGTGAAGCAGAAAGTTCCAATAAGGTGTTGTGCACAGTATTGACAAAGATAGTCAATAGTGGAAGGTCAGATTGGGACAAACAATTGCATCATGCAATTTGGGCCTTCCGCATGGCTTACAAGATAGCCATTGGAACTACACCATTTAACCTAGTGTATGGACAAAACACAATCTTGCCAACTGATTTTTTAGTACCTACCTTGAGAGTAGCCCAACAGTATGAATGGATAGGGCATGGATTTTCCAAGCAACTTGAACAAATTGAGAAGCTACATGAGACTAGGATACAAGCTGTTGGTGGAATTTATGCGGCAAAGAGAAGACAGAAGGCATATTATGATGCACACATCAAAGATAAAGGACTAAAAGAAGGAGATTTAGTTCTGGTTTATACTTTGAAGCAACACGCCAAGAAGCTACAAAAACACGGATATGAACCTCTAATAATCAATAGGATTTCAACGAGTGGAGTTGTTAACCTAGCTACTCTAGATGGAGATGTTCTTCCTAATTACATAAGTGGTTGTCGAGTAAAACGTTACATGGAGCCATTGACGGACCAAATGTTAGCATGACTGGTAGGTGCACAAAATAGAAAAAAGAGGAAGAGAGGATTAGCGAGGAGGCAAGGAAAGATGCCCTAGAGCGTATCAAGAAACAGAAAGAGTGGATAAGACAAATGGATGAACGGTATCTACAAGGAGAAGAGCCTATTCCCATGGCCAACTATCAAGTTCACAAGGCCAACAGGAACAATCTCAGCCTATCCCAACCATACCTAAACTTAGGGATTGGAACAACTGAGTACTAGGTAATAGATGCCTTGATAGAGTCGGGAGCAGCACTCAGTTGCATACGGACAGTCATCACGCATGTTCAAACGACCATAACACCAACTAAAGCACATATGATAGGCGTTGGGGGCCAAGTCATAGAATGCATTGGAGAAGCCATGATATCCCTCCACCTAGGAAATTCCACTATGGAGCAACGAGTTCTGGTGTGTAAAGATGAGGATTTGATAGAGAACCTACTCCTAGGACAAGATTGGATCATTGAGAATGAAGTGGGCATTCACCTAGCCCAAGGATACATATCAACCAAAATAGGGCATAAGGAAATATTTATTCTGTTAGAAGAAAGACTCTCTCCCATGCATGAAACCATCAAGCATGAAAAAGAAACCTTAAAAGAGGAATTAGCAAACGAATCAATCAAAAGTCTACCAGAGGAGTGTCCCAAGGGACAACGCTCCTAAAGTCACCTACAACAAAGGAAGATCATCCACATGGAAGTCCACTATCCGATGATCGCAATCATGAAGTGCCAATCTACACTAGGTTCGCAAGGATCGAATGAGGAAAATAGAGAAGTCTACACCGATATAGGTCACTCATCTTATGGAGACAAGGAGAAACAAAGAATTCTCTTCATTACAATTGGGACCGAAGAGACTTCTGAGAGTATGGCTTCCAAAGTCATCAGTAGAAGCCCAAAAAACACGGCAACACATATGGATTCCAAAACAGATAAGACAGATTGCAAGTCAAGAGGTTGACAAGCAAGAATACATGTTACACCAACTAAGTAGACCATAAAGCCAAACAAGACTCACCAAAGGTACTAGAGGAACATGATATCAACCAATCAGACTGAAAAAAAGAAAGAGAAAAGACCTAGAGCACGGCAAAGCGAAGAGAAGACGAAGCCTCACAATTCAACTACAAAATGGATATGGAGACCCAAGAGGTAGCAAGGAATAGAACAACAGAACCAAAAGGATTCCGATTGCACACGTGAAGAATCAAATGCACATAAAGTATGCATGACGGGGTCACACTACGAGGCCATGCATTTGGCACATGATGTGTGTAACAAAACTAGTGGTGCACATTTCCCACTTGGGAATAGATCATAGATTCTACTACAATAGGAATGGACCTACTATGTAAATAAATAAATGCTTTGGCTACACTAACTTATGTTTTCTTTCAGAAATAAAAATGAAAAGAGATGTGGTAACAGATCTTACTTAAGTAAGGGGAAACAGAGTGACACCATGAACAATATGTCACTACGATACACATCATTAACGACATGTCTTCTATAAAAAGCTCATGTTCTCCTTATTATAAGTGCAGATGGCTTCTGAGGACTCTGAAGCAACCATTCAAAAGGAGGTGCTAGAATTCCCTCTACAGAGCGTGACTAAGGCAAAAGGTCACTGGTTTAGAGAAGATCAACCTGTCGGGGGCTGCTTGTTCTTGGTGATAATTAAAATTATGGACATGGACCATTAGTTCCCAGTAATGTCCCAAGATTTCAAAGTGGTGCATGAATTTCCATCGACGGTGGACATTATGGAGAAAGTTGGTATCCAAAAGTACTTTGAGCTCACAATCTACAAACTAGATTTCCAACACTGCACACAAGTCATGAACACCTTACAACCGACGTTGCATGATCCATTGGTACCTGAAGCTAGAGTTGTAGATGCAGTAGGTGAGTGGGTCATCATACAATTCACCCATGACCTAATTAAAGAAGCCTTCAGATGGGAAAAGGACGGGAATACAATTTTGAAAGAGGAAATTCGGGGAGCGAAGACCAGAACGTTCATAGATACCAATCGCATTGACATAGAAGAGGAAGTCAGACTCATTCATCAGCATTTTTGCTTTCCCAACATGCACAGATATACTGCTCCACAGACGATTATAGTGCAAATGCTTTCCCTTGCCATCAAACAAATAGGGAATCAATTCAACATGACTCCATATATTCAAGAACGACTCTTTGAAGCAAAGAAACAGTGGAATCATAAGAAGTTCTTGAATGGAAGTATTGCCTTAACAATATTGATTTACAATGCTTTGGGCATTCGGGAGCATTTGAAAGAGATGTCGTCATCAGAAGCAATGGCTAAGTATGCAAAGATTGCTACAGTTCCAAGGAAGAAGAAAGGAGTTAGCTGAAACAAGCTCCAAACCAAGAATGAGAGGTACTAAATGATTAAGGGAGATGACACACGCAGAAGCAGAAGCTCCCACTACAATAAGAACACATGTGCTTCCAACAACTAGGCTTGAAGAGAATACACCCATTACGGAAGAGAAATTAACAAAAGCAGTGGAAGAAACTCACAAGTATATGGAAGGATAGGTAAACGTATTGGTGCAAGGGCATCACTAGCAACAAACCCATCAAGACTTAGAACAAAGAAAAAGGTTGACCAAGGTTCATAGATATCGAGAATTGGGATTGATGAATTGTAGCTCATCATCAAACACTCAAGAAGAACAAGAAAACTCTGTGCTGAATGTGGATATTAGAAGTGATTCACGGGATGATGGTCAATGGGAAGAATTAAATCAAGTAAACGATGACTTTGACATGGAAGGCACGAATGTTGATCAAATGCCTGATGACAATATCAAGGACACGACAAGGAAGGAACTAGCTCAAGAAGGAGTTCATATTATCAAATTGAATGAAGCATCTAACATCCAAATCAAAGAGACTATTCTAGTGGGAGATGTCCGAGTGAAGCCACCCAAGGAAGAAAAAGTAGAAGACACAGTGAAAGAGTCCAAACCCTTCACACCAATAAGGGTAGTGGCAGAACCCTCTCCGATGGATGTCACGTTTCAAGGGAGTGCCACTAAATCAATCAATAAGAAAGAGGAAAGAAGAGACCAAGACGTACAGCTCTAGATAAGGCAACCACATAACGAGATGATACATGTGGATCAAGGAAAAGATGTACGAACTGGGAAGCACCAAGCATTCCCAAAACATGGTTGAATGTGGATGTAGCTCAGCTCAAGCCTGTTGTAGAGGGGGTAACCGTGTCTATACTTCTAGTACTCCTTCTACTCAAGGGAGGTTCTCCTTAGGGAAGTATACCCTGTACCATGATTGTATGAGGTACTACTTGAGAAGATAAACCGAGAAGTGTTACAAAGATGCTGAAAAGGTCAATTTGACCAAGATTAAAAAAAAAATATGCTAGTACACAAAAGATAAACTTGTTATCAGTACAAAGGTCTCATCACTCCAAAAATGAACTAGGACATCTCAACGGAGAGAAAGTATACAAACACAAAGAAGGTATACAATAGTGTGAGTCATCAGCACAAATGCTATGAACTCCAGCTTACAAGTGACTATCCCAATATATCCAATCTCACTTTCATGCCAACTACCCCCAACACTGAAGCTCTCACTCTATATATTCTCCAACAGAGAAGCCTCTTCTACAGTGGGCAAAATCACATAACTCAGCAGAGAATAATCAAGGAGAAGCCTGATTCACTCTCAAAATACCACAGTAACACAAGTAGACCCAAATTAACAAAAGCTAGAATCACAGAGAGATGACAGTGAGTGTATCACTCAACTTCATAAATCTCTGTATATCCTTCTGAATGGACCCTTCACTAACATATATCTCTAACCGTCTGTCCCCCAAAGGAGTGCAAACTGCTTCTTATATAGATCTCGAGGCCAAGAGAGTGACTTCCACCGGATCCAATCATTTATTGCACCATCACTGTTCACTGCACACCTGTAGGCCAAGAGAGTGGCTTCCACCAGATCCCATCATTTACTGCACCATCACTTGTCACTGCACATGTGCTGATCTAGTCTGACAAAAGTGGAGGGAGAGTTGGCTAATTTTGGATATGTGGTCTAATTCTGGTATTGACAGCCAACTGACTCAAAAGCGCCTGAAGACTTCGGAATACGACCTTGAATGCTACACTCTTTTTTTTAAAGCCAATTTGCTTAATCAGCGAGAGCAGAATGTCATACAAACATACTCACGTTGCCACAAAAATCTTGTCAGGGATGACAGAGTTCAAGAGGAGGGACGTATGGAAGGGGAATCAAGCAAAAAGTGAAAAAGAAGGAGATCAAAGAATAAAACAACTCAGTGAAGAACAAAAGCTCATAGAGAAAAGAACAACCCTCTGCCCAAAGCCCCGCAGGGGCACGCATCAGGCGACAACACCAAAGAACGAGGTCCTAAGGATTGGAAAGAAAGAAAGATAACAACCAAGAAATTTCATAGGAGGTTGCACACAGCTTCCTCATCCACCAGGTGCAGGCGGCTTGAAGAGAAACAAACAGGGAAGGGAGACAGTACACAAAAGATTCTTCATCGGATAAGATAACCAATTGTCCGAAGATGTTAATTGTCTCCTCGTCCACTGGATGTGTGCAATGGAAAGAAATGAATCAGGTCCCAGAGCATGACAAAGAAGATTTAAGAATAAGACCTTTGAAACGTAACACTCACTTGAAAGAGAGAAAAAGCCTACAAAGTAAGGTGTGTGAAGAAGAAAAGTAAATAGGCTCTAGACAATACAACAGGGTTAGATGTATGAAGACAAAGACATATTAGAAGACCAAAAGTTAGAAAGAGGTAGAGGCTGAGAAGTTGAAAAGGGTGACTAGGAATATCATATTCTTAGCCACTAATGGCATGCGTGACAACCCAACTTAATACAACAACCTAGACTTGTGATATAAGGAATACCAAGGGGCTTATAAAAGCAAAGGATTAATCTCGGATAAAGTAACAAACTGTTTGACAATCCTTATTGCTTCTTTGACCACTAGGTGCGTGTATTCAGGAGCCATAGACAAGCTGCAAACAAGAAGCAAAGCCTTTCAAGCGATGACAGAGACAAAGACGGGGAGAGTGTTGCAGAGAGAAGAGACACAAAAGAGGAGCCCCAAAATTTTCAGATCAATGGGCATAACTTTCTTCTTCAAAATCCTAGGAAATTCCCTCGAAGCTATGTAATTGCACTAGAGGAGTCCTCTAGATGCATAAGCCCAAATCACTGTAATATATTTCTTGTCAAATAGTAGGAAGTTAGAGATTAGTCAATAAAGTTCTGGTCTCATGTGTGAACGGATCATTTTTAGGGCACATGTATATAAGTCACTTTGTGACTCTTTGTAATAACGTTTTGCCATTGTGAAGAAGAGAACAAAAGTTTTTAATTTGCTTCTTCCCTGCTGATTTTCATCTTCTTTATGATCTTTTGTGTGTGTGAAGCTTGGAATGTGTGTGTAGGACTGTTGTCTATCCCTTCCCATCACTTTTGAACTACTGTATTGTGTGTGTGAATCAATACAAGTTGTGGAATGAGCATAGGGGTTTTCCACCATTCATTGTTTTGGCCATAACTTGAAGAACGATTGTCAGATTTGAGTGAAAATACCACAAATAGATGCGTCTCATTGAGAGCTTTGAAATAAACCCAGTATTGGCCATATTCAGAGTTTGGATCTGGGAGAAATATTCAAATTTGTGTTTATTGAAGTAAGTGGTATCGCGGTAGACACTTCCAAAATTTGAGTGAGTTGGAGAGGTAGATTAGTCTTTCTTCTGCATTATAGCTGAACCACTTCACTATCCATCATGTGTGCACACGTCCTCATACACTTGGTTCATGTGGTTCTTCGGATTGATAATTAAGCGTGTGTCAATCCACCACTATACACACTTGTGGGGCAAATGAGATTTAGTCTCTTTGATGCAAGTCCCTAAGACCTCGTGACTTAGGTACACAAATAGGTTGCCTTCAAAATCTCTTGATGGGATGACACCATATGATGCTTGGAATGGAAGAAGACCAAGCCTAGATCACTACAAAACTTTTGGTTGTATTGCTTATGTTCATATTCCTTCATAGGTTAGAGGAAAGATGGATCCAAAAGAAGAAAGGTTTGTATTCATTGGATATGACAACAATCAAAAGGGCTATAGAGTATACAACCCTACCAACAAAGGATTCTTGGTGAGTAGAAATGTAGTATTTGATGAGAACAATTCATGGTATGAGGATTCATGTAGGAAGCTCAATTTTCCTTATGATCTTGAAGATGATTTTCCAAGGCTTGTTAAAGAAAATAAACCTAAAATTGAAGAGCAAGACACCTCAGAAGATGATGATGAAAATCAGATGGAAAAGACCAAGGCATGGAAGTATAAAGCTAAAACAAAATTGCAAGAACTTGGACAAGAGGGAGAATCATCACATCATGGCCTAAGAAGGTCTATCAGGGAAAAGAAGAAGCCAAAAAGGTATGGTTTTGACACCACTCTAGTTACTAAGCACTCTATCTACATAGCATAGGATATAAATCAAGAGGAGCCCTCATCATTTGGAGAAACCAAGGAAAAACCAAAATGGAGACATTCAATGAAGGAGGAAATTGAAGCACTTGAGGAAAACAACACTTGGGATTTAGTTCCCATGACTTCATCCATGAAGGTAATAGATTCAAGGTGGATCTACAAACTCAAGAAGAATTCTAATGGTTCTATAAATAGGAATAAGGCAAGGCTTGTAGCAAAAGGAGCTGCACAAACTCAAGGAGTTGATTATGAAGAGACATTTTCCCCTATAGCAAAGATGCCTACAATCAGAGTTTTGCTTAGTATTGCTTCTTCTGAGAATTGGAAGATACTCCAATTAGATGTAAAAAATGGATTTCTTAATGGTTGGATAACAAAAGAAGTATATATGGCACAACCACCTGGTTTTAAGAATCAAGTGTATCGTGATTATGTATGTGAACTAAACAAAGCATTTTAAGGTCTCAAGCAAGCTCCAAGAGCTTGGAACTATAGACTTGTTTCATTCTTGTAGGGCAAAGGCTTTCAACCAAGCAAGGCAGATCCATCACTCTTTATTAAGAAGAGTAATTCAGAAGTCATCTACTTATGTGTATATGTAGATGATATTATACTTACAAGAAATGATACAGATGGCATGAAGAGAATCAAAGAACAGATGAGAGAAGAATTCAAGATAAGTGATTTGGGATCACTGACTTACTTCCTAGGATTGGAAGTTGTCTACAAAGATCATCTCACTCAAAGAAAATACATGAAGGACATGTTGGTGAAATTCAAGATGCAAGATTGTAAGATTGTAGGTACTCCAATGGAGGTTAATAACAAATTGAGCTCACATGAAGGTGAACTCATAGAGGATGTCACAACATATCAGAGTCTAGTGGGTAGTCTAAACTATGCCACATTGACAAGGGTAGTGAGTGTGCTAAGTCAATTTATGCACACCCCCACAAAACCACAGATCAAAGCTGCCAAAAGGATACTCAAGTATCACAAAGGGAATATAAATGAAAGACTTTATTACCCTTATGTATCTGATTTAGGTCTAAAGCTATTCTGTGATGCAGATTGGGCTGGATAAAAGGAAGATAGAAGGAGAACTTCAGGTTATCTCACTTTTGCAGGTTCAAAGCTTAACTCATGGTCATCCAAGAAGAAACCTATAGTTGCTCTCTCTTCCACAGAGGCTGAATATAGAGGTCTTGCCATAGCTACTCAAGCAGCTATGTGGATGAAGAAACTATTCACAGATCTTCGATTGGAATTTGGAATATCTTCACAGAAAGTTCTCGGCAAGGAGATTCAAATATCATATGTGTTCACTCATCAACAATCTGCAGATATTCTAACCAAAGCATTAGATGGTACTAAGCTTTGCAAGTTCAAGGCCATGATGGGGTTACAAGTAATTCTTGAAGATTGAAGACCTCAAGCATACTTGGCTTGAGAGGGAGCTATTGGAGCAAGACTATGACAAGCCTAAGTATTGGCTTGAGTCTCTTTAAAGAGAAGGAAAAGTATGAAGATTGAAGAATTCACTTGTGAACTATCTCTTGTAAATCTTTGAATATTTACTTGATGTAAAATTGAAGAATCAAAAGTGGTTGAATCCACTTGATGATTAGGCAAAGAGAGCTCCACAAACTCGTAATTGAGTTAGAATCTACCACTAGAAATAAGGAAAAGTGATTTAGGTGAGCTTCAATTCCAATTCAAATATTGGCTCCAACTCTCACTATAGTCTATTTGTATGGACTGCTCTCTATCACAAGCTCTCAGTTTTTAGTAATCTTGTAGAGCACATTTCTATGAGCATGGTTCATCTTTTTTAGAGATTTAACTTGGTATTGGTAGCTCTCTAAGTATATTATCATATTCCAGAGTTTCACCTCAATTGGATTTGTGTAGTATGAGAATTGAACATTTAAACTTGACTATGTATAGATGTCTACTACTTCCTAAAAAGTCGGGTTGACATAGGTGAATTGCTAAATTCATTTCTCATCATATGGTTCATCATTTTCAGTGAAATAACTTGTAATAGGTTGTGTTGCTTCCTATTTAGACTCCTCTAAAAGATCTCTGGCCAGTTTTGACCAGAGCAGGAGTACTGAGTAAAACACTGAGTGTCATAGTTCAAAAATAAAAGGTTTGAGCTAGTTGACTTTTAGTCAAACTTGTCTGTCTTGATTCAACTTTTTGCAAGTGATCTTCCAAGGTACATAGGGTCTCAAATATATTAATTGGCAAGATAAAAGGGCCCATAACACTTCTCTAGAGTTTATTTGGCTAGTGTAGTGTAAGGATTTTGCAGCACCACTTCATCTTCAAGAACATATCAATCCATCTCTTCACATTTAGATGCTAAAAACCAAAGAACTAAGTGATCCCATATGTCACTAGTTCCCCACATTTAGAAAAAAAGGTTCATGACATGGAGGGGGTGTTGAGAGTTGAATGCTCCACCATTTTTTCCAAGGCTACATTCATTCTCATGCAAGTCCATGTTGGAGTTAGATGTCTGCTGAAGCAGGTGAATAACACAAGGAAGAAGACAAATCTTGGAGCACAACACACAATACTGAATGTATTACCACTAGAATGTACAAGGTAAGTAGCCTATTAGGGTAATAGGCATATATACAAGCCGAGGGAAAAAAACCTTCTAAAGAGGGAAAAAATTGCCCCGGTGGTCCTTGAATGTTCACACACATCACTACCTAAATATATCAACAAATCCCCCCTGGGAGTGATGCAGTGAACAAGGAGCTGGCACTCATGTATAAGGAAGTGCCAAGCTATGTGGAATCAATCCACAAAAGGAAGTAAGCCCAAAGCTTTGTGAAAAGCTTCAAACTTCTCCCTAGGCAGAGCCTTCGTAAAAAGGTCTACAATGTTCTCCTGTGTGGGCACATATGCCAAGTTGATCTCCCCAGCAGAGAACCTCTCCCTGACATAATGATAGGGCACCTCAATGTGCTTAGTGCAAGCATGGAACACAAGGTTCCTCGCAACTTCCAATGCGCTCTGACTGTCAGTGAAGATGGTGGTGGTAGAAGACTGACCAAAACCCAAATCAGCCATACGGCATCTAAGCCACACACACTCAATCGTCGTTGTGAAAGCTACCCTATACTCAGCCTCACAACTGGAAGTGGACACAATAGGCTACTTCTTGTTCAACCAAGATATACATGAGCTACCATGCATGAAGCAAAAACTACTAGTGGACACATGAGTGTCATAGCAACCAACCCAATCACTGTTAGAAAAAGCATCCAAATCTAGCGGTAGTGATCCGCCCTTGGGATAAAACAATCCAAGTAGCCGAGTACCACTCAAGTAGCGAAAGATGCGCTTAACCACCTACCAATGCTTGACACCTCGGCAACGCATAAACATGCTTATCTGTGAGACACAAAACTGAATATTTGGCCGAGTAATGCATAAGTAAATCAAGCATCCAATAGCTTGCTGATAGAGAACAACATCAAATGCATCTCCAACATCATGAAGACTCAATTGTAAACTTGTCTCCATAGGAGTGGCAATAGGCTTACAATCTTGAAGGCCAAAACTCTGCAATAATGTGTCAATATATTTTGTTTGACACAAAGCCATTCCACCATCAACTTGCATAAATTGAGTGCCCAAATAGTGATGCAAATGCCCCAAATCAGATATCTCAAATGAGGCATGCAAATCAACCTTAAAATCAGCAACATGCATGTCCTGAGCACCAGTGAGTAGCATGTCATCAACATAAACCACAATGATCAAAAGCACATCATTAGCATGCTTAACATATAAGGTGCTTTCAGTTGGACTGTTCTCAAAACCATGTGCAATGAGATAGGCATGTATCTTTTCATACCAAGCACGTGGTGCTTGCTTTAAACCGTATAATGCCTTCTTTAACCCTACACACCTCGTTTTCATGCCCTTTGTGCACAAAGCCACGGAGCTGAAAAACATGCACTTCTTCATGCAAGTCACCATTTAGAAATGTTGTTTTAATGTCAAACTGATGTACATTCCAACCATGATGAGCTACAAGTGCACAGATGCTATGGATATTAGTCATTTGGCAAGTATGAGCAAAGGTTTCACCAAAATCAATGCCTTTTTCCTACGCATAACCCTTTGCAACAAGCCTAGCCTTATACCTGTCAACTATTCCATCAGGTCTATGCTTCAGCTTGTATACCGACTTAGTGCCAATGGCCTTCTTGGCAGGAGGCAAGTCACATAAAGACCAGGTACCATTTTTCATGATAGCATCATATTCAGATTGCATTACAGCCATCCAAAGTTCAAAATTTTATGCTTCATCAAACGAAACAGGTTCAGTCCCATCACAGAGGCTAGAGGCAACCATAGCATAGCAATCTGATGAAAAAGAGGCACTATGAGAGCCTGAACGAGTACGATATGACAGAGGTGCATCTAATTTGTTGTCATGCAAAGTCTGCACCAACCATTTTGGCATAGTTTTGCCTGCTCAATATCAGCTCTCTCATTAACAAGTGCATCATGTAAATTTACATCAAGAATGGAATGATCTGCATCATCACATGAAACCTACAAAGGTTGAGAAGTTGCCTCATTAAGACCAGCACTAGACTATCCACCTATAAAAAGAGGCAGCAAAGTATCATACATGTCTTTGGAGCTAACAGATGTCTCCTTAGTACATGAAAGTAACGGCTGAATAGTATCTTCCACAAAAAAAAACATCACAGCTAACCAGAATGCGTTTAGTCTGTGGATGATACAGACGATAGCCTTTGCTTTCAGAATTGTACCCAACAAAAATACATTTTACTGCTTTATCATCCAATTTTATGCAATGTTGTTCAGGCACTAATGCATATACCAAACAACCAAAAACATGCAGATGAGCAATAGATGGCTTGTGACCATGCCAAGCCTCATATGGATTGATGGACTAGAGCACTTTAGTGGAACACTTGTTAAGTACATATGCTGTATACATAACAACCTCCAACCAGAAACTATGTGGTAAAGCTTGACTCTTGACCATACACCTCGCTATCTCCATGACTGACCTGTTCTTTCGTTTAGCAACTCCATTTTGTTGAGGTGTATACAGCACTGTACGCTGATGTTTTATCCCACGTTCAGTCAGAAATGCATTAAAGTTAGAAGACATATATCCCTCCCCCTCCCCCTCGATCAGAATGGAGGGTGCCCATTTTACATGCTGACAGATTTTCAGCCAAAACTAGAAATTGTTTGAAGCACATAAACACTTCGGACTTTGCCTTCAATGGATGTAACCATGCATGCCATAACATGCATATAAGGTCTATTTGAGTCTCCATAAGCTCAAGGGCTGGTCTTCTGCTGATTGGCTGAACCAAACTTCGTCACTTCACAACTCACTTTTCTACCTCCTACAAGCTTCTCCAAGTTCTTTTATAGGTCATACTCATGCTAATCTTGGTATCCAAACTTTTCAAAAATTCTCTCCAAAAATGTCCACTAAAATTCCTATCTAGATTTGAAACAATGTCTAAGGGAATACCATGCAATCAGTATATGTTCTCAACAAACAACATAGCCAACTTAGGTTTCTTCATCTATTTACATGTCAAAAAAAACTTAGCCATCTTGGTTAATCTATTTGCAATTACTTAGGCCAAGTCTTGCCCTCTCTATGTCCTAAGTAATCCTATTATGAGATCCATGGAGATACTCTCCCACTTCCCATTTGGACTATCCAACAGGTGAAGAAGACCTCCTATCCTCAATCTCTTAGCTTTATTAACATGTCATTTTGTGCATTTCAACACATAATTTGAAGTCTAGGCCAATAAAACTGCATCTTAACAAGATTATAAGTTTTTTTAACTTCTGGATGTTCCACACTAGGTGTCTCATGACACTCACAAAGAATGTGTTGTATCATCTCTAAATCCATCGAGACACACACCTTACCTTTATATAACAAATATCCATCATGGTCACTATAATTATTTGACTTTAATCCTTTTTATAACCCATCAATGCTTCATCCTTATTGGAAACCCATCTATTAGGATCCCCTTTATCAATGGCTTCACAAAACTCAAAATATGCAAGGTCAAGCCTACAATTTCCCTTAATGGACTCAAGTAACTCACTAGTGATCTAAGTGAATCTTAGTCCATTTAGCTCATGATCATACTCCTTAAGGATCTCTACTGATCATGCCTTTCAATCTTTAATGTCTTTTTTCTTAGAGATCTACTTAATGCTTTCTTGATCAGACATTATCATAAGCTTGATAGCATATAGATAATGATGCAACTTCTTCAAAGCACAAAAATCCCATGCAATTCCATCTCATAGAAAGAGTAATTCTTTTTATCTAGTTGTAACTTCTTGCTCTTAAAAGCTATTAGTTGACCATCTTGTACTATAAGTACTACTATAAAACGTTTGCTTGCACCAATCTCAACCACAAACGGTCTATTGAGATCCTCTATATGTAAAAGTGGAGTGGCATCAATCTCTACTTGCAAATTTTCCATACTTTGCTTTTGTTTGCAAGTCTTTACATAGTTTTTAATGAATCTTTCATAGAAACTTGACAAATCGAGGTAGATCTAAAGTTCTTATAGGTTTCTTGGATGTTCCCATTCCATAATAGTTCGTAATATATCAAGTTCCATCTCAATTCTATCTTGGGAGACTATATTCCCAAAATACTTAATTTTGGTTTTGAAAAACGTGCACTTGGAAAAGATAAAATCTTCTTGTAATACAATAGTCAATGCAAGTGTTGAAAGTGTTCGTCTTTTGATCTACTATAGATTATAGCATCATCAAAGAAATATAAAAAAAAATTCCCTAAATATGGCCATAAAACACTATGGATGATTCTCATAAAATGTGGTTCAAGCATTGGTGAGAGCAAATGGAACCACCAAAAACTTATAGTGACCATATCTAGTTCTAGAAGGACTTTTAGGGACATCTATTACCCTAATTCTAATTTGATGATATCTTGATCTAAGGTTAATCTTGGTGAAATACCTAGCTTGATGTAATTGATCAAATAGGCCTTCCAACCTAGGCATTAGAAATTTGTTCTCGATCTTTACCTTGTTTAGTAATCTATAATCTATATATAACCTCATATAGACATGGCCAAGATTACTATTTCTTCTTTCTCATTTGTATACTCAAGATTGGAAGTGAGAAACTACATGTTTCCTTCCTTATTCATATAGTGTTTAGTGCAAAACTTAATTATGAGGCATGGAAAAATGGCTATGTAGTTAGGATTTTCAAGCCTAACCAATGTTAGTTGATGGAGAGTGTTAATATCCAAAAGAAAAAGTTTTCCTTGATGTTAGAGCACCTCTATATCAAGAACAACTAAAAACCTTAACCAATTTTGGAAGACCATTGCCAAATCATCAAGATTTTATGTAACTGTGAAGTAAGTCATTACACAAAAACGTATGTTGCACTTAACTCATTCATTGGTTGTCCAAATGTGTAAAGCTTCTAATGAAACTTTGTCAAGGTGTTGCCTAAAGATTCCGCACCTTCTCCAAGTTAAAACATCTCAAAAGGTTTAGTAAATCTTGAGATTTACTCTAAACAATTTACCTATGTTTAAAATTGTACTTCTGTACAATCGACTTTGACACCTGCAACTTCTAATGCATAGTTCTCTCAAACTACAACCTATTTATTCAAATAATTTTAGCCATAGGAATCTTACCTTTGAACTTAAAGAATGAGTGCTTGCTTGCTCAAAAATTTACACCGTGGAAGGAGAAATGACCAAAACATTATCATCAAATTTGACCTTCTCTTCTTCACATTTACACATGTAAATGTTCCTACTCTCAATTCTCTCAGCCTGATTACAATTAGGATCTAAAAATTTGTACAGAGGTCACTCAACTATAGACTTTGAGTTGCACAAAAGCATTTCACAAAAGAATAAACACAGAAGGAGCACTAAGCAAAATATCGGGTGCAAGTTTTTCTTCTATTCAGGAAAACATTACATCTGAATGATGAGAGTTATTCACTTCACTTCTAAAGTGTCCAATGACTCTTAAAACTTGTAATTCATCATCTCTCATACATGGCTTGACTTTTTACTTGTATATATAGGTATTTTGTACAGACTCATGACCATTACAAAAGTATAAGCATGTTTAATGTACATGTATATACAAGCCTTCATTCTCGGATTATGCACTAACTTCAATCTTCATATATTGGTCTTTACTTCATCTTTTGACTTCAAGTCTTTGTGCAAGTCATCAATTGATGGTTTTCATGCACCAATAGCTCCCCCTCAATCCTCAATCGTGATTTTCTCCATCTTCTTTATACCTGCCATGTCTTTGCGTCTCTGTAGCTTTGGTCCATCCAAGCTTTTGGTTAGCATGTCTGCAATCTGATCTTTTGTTGAAGTATGTTTGACTTCAATCTCCTTATCAATTACCTTTTCTCTCAAGAAATGATACTGAATCTCAATGTGTTTAGTTCTTGCATGAAAAATAGGCTTAGCAACTAGATACAATGAACTCATATTCTCCCCATGAATAGTGGGTGTACTCTGAATGATGTCAAAACTGTTCATGAGAGTCTTCAACCATATGATCTCCTTTGCAGCTTCAACCATACCTTTATAATCTGCTTCTGTAGTTGCTTCTTAGAACACCAAGAGATTACTTTATCTCCCACATAACATAGATACCCATAGGTTGATTGCCTATCATCAGGACTACCTGCCAAATCTGTATCACTATATATCTTAATATTTGTATCTAATGTGAAACCATAATAAAAACCTTCTTTGACTGTACCCTTAATGTATCTTAACACTCTTTGACCTGCAATCCAATGCTCCTTTCTAAAACAATGCATGAATTGAGACAACACTTTAATTGCATATGACAAATCAGGCCTAGTTAATTTAGCATAGATTAGACTACCAACCAGGCTTTGATATAACGTCATGTCCTTGAATTCTTCTTCTCCATATCTACTCAATTTGTGATTCACCTCCATTGGAGTAGGTGCTACCCTACAATCTTCCATTTTAAACTTGATTAACAAGTTCTTCGAATACCTCTCTTGAGTCACATATACTCCATGTTGAGTATAAGAGATCTCCATGCCCAAGAAATATGACAAGTCTCCCAAGTCACTAATCTTGAACTCTTTCTCCATTTGCTTCTTGAGACTTTGTATGCCCTTCTCATCTGTACCTGTAAGAATTATGTCATCAACATATATGCACATATAAATGAACCCATCATCACTTGCTTTAGCAAGCAAGCTACTATTTGCTTTAGACACTTGGAAGCCAAGTTCCTTCAAGAACTTCACAAGTCTATAATCCATGCCCTTGGGGATTGCTTCAAATGATACATGTTGCAGCAATGGCTATGAGTGTCCTTATGGTTGTCATCTTTGCCACATGACTATAAGCCTCATCATAATCTATACCAAATGTATGAGCATACCCTTTCACAACAAGTCTAGCTTTATACCTAGAAGCACTTCCATCTGCAAACCTCTTTGTCTTGTAGACCTAGGTCTCATTTTCCATCAATGCATCATATTCTTCCTACATAGCTTTCTCCCAATTTTCCTTACCTTTTGCCTCTTCATATGTAGAAGGATCTTCCTCTGCTTTCACCATGTAAGCATAATCTTTAGTAGTCAAAAAAGAAGTGTCATAGCTATACCTTGTAGGTTGCCATTTGTGTCTTGATGACCTTTTGAGTTCTCCAGTTCTTGAAGTTTTTGTTTCATCACATTCTGGATCAAACCTTGGCACTTCTTCAACTTCAAGTTGTGCTTCATTATTCTCTATTTCATCAAATATTTGAACCTTTGATTTAGCTTTTGTCTGATTCAAAGTCTTCATTACCTACATGAATATTAATTGTACCTGCATACCAAGTACCTTTCTCATCAAATGTAACATCCTTTGATACAAGGAATTGCTTTGTGGATGGACTCCACAATCTATAACCCATCTGTTTATCATCATAACCAATGAACACATACTTTTCAGCCTTTGGTTCCAATTATGCCTCAACTGAGAAGGCACATATGCATAAGCCAAACATCCAAATACTTTGCAATGATCTAAAGTGCGTCTCTTACCCCACCAAGCTTCATATGGAGTCATACCTTGCAAAGTTTTACATGGTAACCTATTAACCAAGGATGTGGCTGTATTTAGAGCCTCAGCCCACAAATAAT
Organism: Ceratopteris richardii; assembly: GCA_020310875.1. Classification (NCBI taxonomy): domain Eukaryota; kingdom Viridiplantae; phylum Streptophyta; class Polypodiopsida; order Polypodiales; family Pteridaceae; genus Ceratopteris; species Ceratopteris richardii. Next base: position 124,141,822 of record CM035407.1, read on the forward strand.
TTGGACAATTTTTCTCTTGCATCATTGACCTTGGAAACTCAGCAAGAGTTCTATTTCTCCTTTTTGCTTGAGGAGAGTACCTGCAAGTAACTTCCCTTTTTATACATGCATTGCATAAGTAATCACTGAATTCATTAGATAAATACTCTCCCCTCCATCTGACCTTAGTCTCTTCAACTTTTGCCTTGTGATTCTCTCTGCATACACATGATAATGTTTGAATGTATTGAATACCTTTGATTTATCTTTGATCACATATATGGTGATCCACCTGGTAGCATCATCAACATAAATCACATAATATCTTGAACCATTAATATTGAAATCCTTTGATGGTCCCCACACATCTGTGTGTACCAACTCAAGCTTCTCTTAATACATGAAACCATGCTTAGTATATGATTGCTGATGAGCTTTACCTAATTGACATGCCTCACATTTGTATGTCATATGCTGACATGCAACATTAGGTAATCCAAGCACTGAACCATTGTTAACCATATCCTTAATACCTCTTTCATTGAAATGTCCAAACCTTTTATGCAAAAGATCTAACTCAGAGATCTTATGTCCTCCATATGTGAACAAGGCATGACCAACATTGCCTTGAATCTTCAATGTGAAGAGCCTTCCTTCTTTCTTTTGTTTATACCCATTGCTAGGGTCTTCCACAAAAACTCCATCATTAGTGAACCTTACTTCATAACCTTTCTCAACAGTTTGCCCTACACTTATCACATTCTTTGGAATTTTAGGAACATACAAAACCTTACTCAGAAGAGTGCTTCCATCCTTAGCCTTCACTGATCCAATTGATTTCACACTATGCTTTGTAGTATAACCATTATCATCGAATTTGCACCTGCTGCAGTCTTCTCTTCTTCACATTTACACATGTAAATGTTCCTACTCTCAATTCTCTCAGCCTGATCACAATTAGGATCTAAAAATTTGTACAGAGGTCACCCAACTATAGACTTAGACTTGTACAAAAGCATTTCACAAAATAATAAACATAGAAGGAACACTAAGCAAAATATTGGCTGCAACTTTTTCTTCTATTCAGAAAAACATTACATCTGAATGATGAGAGTTATTCACTTCACTTCTAAAGTGTCTAATGAATCTTACAACTAGTAATTCATCATCTCTCATGCATGCCCCAACTTTCTACTTGTATATATAGGTATTTTGTACAAAATCATGACCATTACAAAAGTACAAGCATGTTTAATGTACATGTATATACAAGCCTTCATCTCTGATTATGCACTAACTTCAATCTTCATATATTGGTCTTTGCTTCATCTTTTGACTTCAAGTCTTTGTGAAAATCATCAATTGATGGTTGTCATGCACCAACATTAGTCTCATAGACCATATGTCAATGCACTAGACTATATACCATAAGTAAAAAATCAAGGTTATTAAGATCTGGAGACAAATCGAATTTACTAAAGATAATTGGGTTCTTGCTATTTGCAAGAATAAGCTATTATGGTAAAATTTTAGCATTCCCTAACTTTACACCATAGATTCTCACTTATTCTTCCATCACTCTTTCTACTATAATTTTTTTTTCTGAATGCAATAAAATTATAGAGTCTGCCAATATAGACTTAATCCTTCCACTTCGTCACACAAGGATACTTTGGAGAATCAACATCACAATTACTGTAAATTTATTTAACTGCTTACTACATTACTTACACACCACAAATATTATCACTAATTTCAAGAATTGAGTTAGATAGTCTTAGATTAAAAAAACTTAATTAGCAATACCATACACCATATAGGATGAAATACCAAACAACAATGCTCTATGGCTAGGATTCCACACATAGATAATTGTTATACTTCTTCTTCAAGAGCAATAAAAAAATTACAATGATATGCTTTTGTCTTTTCAATTCATGGTAGTGCTTCAGTATTACAAATAATTTAAATGGATCCGATCGCTAACACTTTGTCACAATTTAAATTGCTCTAGTATCTATAACACTTGGGCATACACAATGGACCTCAACCCAAAATAAGGAAATTATTGTACATTATCATCTTCAGTATCTTAAAAGTCTAGCACATGCTCTTTAAAAAAATTAGAGAACTTCTGAAATGGATTTCATCACAATGGATATTGTGTGCTAGTCTAGTTTCACTCTTGTAGGGTCTCCCTAGGCAACAATATAGGCATTATATAAAGTAGCGTTCACCTATGCTTTTGCCAACATTTCAACAACAACCTCCTTTCTATGAAAATCGTATCCATGCACAAGCTTTTACGTTTTATTAGATTCCACTAATTCTTCATTCAATACATTAATATGGAGCATGGAAAGCCATTGATTATTCTTTAAGTAAAATGTATTTCTTAAGCTCAACAAACAAAGTGGATTGTTCATCATGGAACTAAGCATTTTGGGCCTAGAGATGTAGAACTTGCTCCTTTAGCTTCTTAATTTGAGTCACTATATGCTATCCTTGCTTGACCAATTGCATGTTTTGAGTTTTCATTGCTTGGGGCTCACCACAAACTCCATGATGAATGTGCCCGAGAGATAAATAGTTATGTTGGAGGTCATTGAAGCATTTGTGTAGGGCAAAATGTTTTGCCTAATAATGGTACAGATGAGTGACTTGGTGAGTCTACAAAAGAATGATGATAGGACCCAAAATGGTGAGGATCAATTTGGGTGGATGCGACATGGAAGAGTTCAGCAGATAGGGGAATGAGACATGGGGCAATGCAACGAAGGATGGATGGGCACTGTAACTAATGAACACATCAACAATGAGAGGGGTGGGGCTATGGGGTTGACACTGGATGTGGAGGCTTCTACTCTAATAACCCAAGGCATTGTATGCAGGCACCCCATTGGGACAAGAGAACAATGGTCATTTCATTTTCAATCTCATTAGTAACTAGTGCTTGCAGGAGAACTACTAGACTATCTAGGCATGGAACTAACAAGGTTCTAACTTGGATGGGAAATTCACCAGAGAAATGGGAAAAATGTATGATAATCTAGATTTTTGTGGTAGCTATGAGATAGTGGATCTATAAACCTACAACATTCTTGTAATCTAGAAGAAAAAGAAGTTTACCAAATTTATGGGTGCAGAACTAGCTACATGTATAAAAGAGTAATATAGATGACTAATACTATAATGCTTCATTCAGAGGTTCAATGCCACAAGCACAAACTACAAGATCCTACAGGATTTAGCAAGCATACAATGCATATCATCTAAAGGAAGAAGGTTGACTTGATTGACACCTTCGTATGGGAGGTGGAGTCATTGATCAACATCGTCAATCATAATGGTCCATGATTCTTCCTGCGGTTATGTAATATCTAGCACAGAGTCTCTAACAGTGTAGTAGATGATTTCTAGCATGATTCCTCCAACAATGGGTGGAGAAAATTTGCAGCCCATTCGATCAATGTAGAAGGCACAAGTTGTCACACATTCACATATGCAAGGATAGCTTTGTGAAGGTCATAGTGAGGGGCTCCAAAGGTGGTAGAGGTTCCATTCTCAGAATGCTAAGGTCGCTAGAACAAGTTATTATGGACAAGATAAGTGCACAAGCTACTTACAAGATGAAACCACAGACCAACATGAATGAGGAAGATATAGAACCAACCAGATGACACCATTAGTGATTAATCATGGTAATCATTAGCGTGAGATGAAAATATGAAAATTTTGAGGGTGGCAAAAACAAAAAATGATGATTAAATAAAAGTTAAAAGGAGACAAGATTGTGATGGGTGGCTCTAGGAAAGGTCATAATTTTGACCCATTGATCAAAGATTAGAGTTAGAAGATTTTAATAAAAAACTCATCAGACCAATTTTCAATGGAATTTGGTGCCATCTAATCCGTCACACTCTAAACTTTCCTACCTTGCAATGTGACTTTGCATTAAGGAATAGAACTAAATAGCCTTTCAATAAAAATAGGGAATCATAAAAATTGATTATGAGTGTAAGCTTGTTGTTGCTAAAATTCTTGTAACAACAAGAAACTAGTAAACTTGTTTTCACTTACCTATTGCAATGCATTCACATGGGAAAAAAATGGACTCTGCTAACAAAAGCTTGTGAGTAATAGCAACACGAAGGCTAGGAACTATCGATTGAGAGCAGCAATGGCTTCCAATCCATAAGCTAGTTTGAAAAGCATAAATCGACTGGAAACCTTATAAGTTGTTTGATAAGACCACAATATTAAAGGTAAAAATTAGTCTCATTGTTCTAGAAATTTCAATATGAACTTATTTAGCATCGTTAGCAAAAATTTGTTGGATTTTTTGGCTAATCCATTTACATGAGGATAATACAGAGTACTCAAATTATGAAGGAATCCATAATAATGCATCAAATTAAATGCTTGTACTTGCTGATTGGAAAAATGAGAACCTTGATCAAAGAAAATCTCCAACGGGACCATGAAAGCAAGGAAATAATTCATGAGATAGTAATTTAGCCATAACTATTGATGTAGTAGTTTTGACAGCTTAAGCTTTAGCCCAATGAGTGGCATAATCGATACATGTCAGGATGTAATAGTGACTAGTGGAAATTGCTCTTGGTGAAATCCATCTATTTAAATCAAGAGCCCATTTTTGAATGGTTCCAAAGGCATGATTGGTAGGAGGGGGAAATGTGACATAGATTGTGGTTGTTAAGTCTGCTAACAAGAATCATAAATTTTCATAGACTAAGAGTGATTCTAGTGTGATGTGGGCCACTAGAGTTTATACTAGAGTACTTTTCATGTAGTCACCTTACAAGAGAGATTTCATCCCATATTATGAGTACGAAACATCTATAGTATGATAGGGATTTTATGGGTAGGTATACAATGAATCAAAGATAAAAAAACATGACAATAATAAGATGATTATCCAATTATGACTCAAAATCATCAGTGATATTGGGTTAAATTCTTTTGATCCACAATTGTTTATTTTTCTTAAGGAAAATTACAATAGGGGACACCCATTCAACATGATCAATGGGCACAATAAAACTAAACTATATTAATCAATCCAACTCTTCTTTAACTTGCTTAGAACAATATGTATTCATTCTATAACTGGAGTATTTTAATGAGAATACTCGAGATTCAACAAAAATCTATGTTGGTATATTTGGGGATCCGAACGTACCATATCTCGATAATGCCATGCAAAAAGAATCAAAAAAATCTTTTAGAAGAGCTAGAAATTCCTCCTAAAACTGAGTGGTCAACGTAGCGCAAATCCTCATAAATCATGGGGTCTCAGTTGTTCCAATATTACATGAAATAGATTGATCTTTTGATACATATGACCTTATGATCCTTTTTGGTGAATGAGGATGGGAAGGGAGAGTGTTTAGTCGGTAGTTCATATTTCATTGTGGGAGTAAATGAACAAGCACCAATTGAACCATACCTCGTTTGCGCTAACTAGGGCTAGAAATTAATAATTTGTATTGACATGAGATCCTCACTGACTACTAAGAAAAACATATTCTTCATCTTCAATCAATCCCTCTAGCATGTATAAAAGTTTAGCTACATGCAAATTGGTATGATAGTCACATGGATCCAATCATAGAGTGGTACCATATATCTCAATTGTTTTTGTTTAAATGTTAATTATGAAGACCAATCTTGGGTTACTTTAGCGTGTTTCAGCCATGGCCTACCAATAATAAATTACAATCTATATTCACATGGGGGAGTCCAAGGACCACAAAAGTAACCAAAAACATTTCTCCTTGTATTGTGATGAGAATGTCCCTAATCAAGCCTATTGGTTGAACTCTATACTGATAAGCCATAGAGACAAGAAATTTCACACGATTGAAAGTACTCAGCCCATTTCCTTACATAGGGCATGCATAGCAATGTTGACATTGGAACTTCCATCAATAAGTACCTTAGCGATTCTCCTATTCTGGAGACTATAATAAATGGTGTGGTGTGATCCACGATAGTATCTACCTCAAGCTATACTCTAGCTGAATCTGGTGCATCCTTAGTCATGGGATCCTTGGAGAAGGCTCTTACTATCATCTGTCAGAATGTGGGAATTAAAGCAAGCAATTGACCTACTAGGAGGGTGATTGGTTTCTAGGCCAGTAGATTCCAATGTATTGAATCTTTTGGTGCTATTGCTTTCGGATTCTATTGTTGTCCCATTTGCTTATGGTTGTCTACACCCTTAACATTTAGGTTGCTAGATGAGTTCTGCATCTGTGGTTCTTGATATGATTACTATATCATTTCTTCCTTAGTGATTGGTGGTGGGTGAGGGGAAATTTGGGGAAACATCTTTGATCAATGTAGTTGCCTTGGTAATCACTTGGTGGTACTCCTTGCATGGTGTTTCCATATTTTTGGATACAAGGTTTGAGTTTATAGGTACTTTTACGGTAATGTGTTTCGCTTCCTTAGCCTCATCAGAGGTGTTTTTAAACTTTATCACAAGCTTCAGTATATTTGGTGCTCCCAATTCACTATAAATGTGTACTAGTCATTTATCTTCCTGGTACTTTGGGTATGTGTTGCAAGAATGCAATGTCACTACATGCGATCAGATAGATAGTAAAACATTTTACCTTAGAAGTTTCTCCCCACATAAGTAGTAGCCCCAGCTGGATTGCCAATGTTAGCATCATAATTGATCTATCAACACACGGAACTGTATATTGTATCTAACAAGGCAAGGTCACTAAACTCCACAAATAAATTGTCTTTACTAAGAGATAATTGGGTTCTTGGTTGGGATTATTAAGTTATTATGTTAACCGTTTCATTTTCCCTAACTTTATATTGTAGATTATCAATCATTCTGGCATCACTCTTTCTATGATTTTTTTTTATGCATTCAATATGGTTATACACTCTACGAATCTAGACTTAATCCATCCACTTGGTCACACTATGAGAATTTGGAATCAACATCAAGATTATTTTCAATTCATTTAATAGGTTACTGCATTACTTGCACACAGGAATTACTATCACTAATTTCAAGAATTAAGTTATAAAAATTTAGGTACAAAAAACTTAATAAGCGATATCATACACCAGATAGGATGAAACATTATACAACAACGATCTACAACTAGGACACCGCACACAGACAACCACTATACTTGTTCTTTATTAAATAGAAAATTTACAATAATTCATTTTTTCCTTTTCGATTCATGGCAGCACTTCAATATTGCAAATAGTTTAAATGGCTCTAATGTCTAACACTTTGGTAAAATTAGATGGTTACGATAGCTAGCACCACTTGTGGATTGAGCTCATCTAGATAGATACCTATCCTATGGGTGTTGAATTTCTAGAATTCTAGAATGTTCCAATAGTCTCCTCTTGATTCCTACCTCATTAAGATTCACGAGATTCATCTGCATGTCTGAAGAAGCCTCTGTATGATCCCAATTTGATTCAACATTGCTACTTGATTAGAGTTCTCATGTATGGTTGAAGGGTCTCAAACTGCTTCCTATAGAAGAGAGATGACTTTTGACAAAATTTTGTTACCTTAATGTTTTCCCCAATATCAAATGCATATACTAATGTTAAAAAATAATTAATTTCCAAGCTTTTGAGAGGGATGTGTGCATGAGTGCACACTGATTTCAATAGAATTTACACGCACTGTTCAAATTTCAAAGAAAGATGTGATTCCACAAAGAGAGATGCTTCTTTTCAATGCTTTCCAAAAGAAGCACTTTCAAACAATCAATCAAACAAAGCTACCATTTTTTGCTAGTTAAGGATCTCTCAAATGCAATTTTCTCTTTATTTATTAGTTTTTGTCTCTTTTAGTACATGGTTGTATGTTGTCAACAAGTTTTGAGTTTCCTCGCCAAGTAACTATCATGAAAGAGACAAAGACTTCACCAAGTAAGTTCTAGCCTTGATTGTTGCTTTATCTTATATGCACTTAGGCACCCTTTTCATATGAGATTCTGCCGTTTTTTCATAAACAAATTCCAAAATTGTGCGATGCTTTTCACTATGAAATTTTCAACCAATTTTTCTTTAGTTTTTAATGTGTAGTAAAATCAATCATTAAGTTTTGACCAAAAAGAAACATGCATGCGACAAACAAAACAATGACACAATTTTCACTAACATTAAGAGATAGACACATTTTCTCTTGACTTATGATATGCATCAACTGTTTTGATCCTCCAAAGAATTCTAGGTCTTTTTCCAAGCTACACAACCCAAGTTCAATCTTGTCACATTCCTGCCTCAAGTAATGAGCAAATGTTCAGTGTGGCTAGAGTGATACTATTGCTTAGAATATATGATAGATTGTGTTTTTGTCTAACTTTGGATACAAACTAGTTTTTGCAATCTTTTACAAACTTTTAGATCTTTTGACACACTACGTGATTCAAGTTGAGTAGCATGAATCTGATATTCCTAGTTCAAGTTATGATCAAAACACTCATCAAGGGTAGAGCTTCTTTTGCGATAGACTTTCAATGCAAACTATCATTTTTTATCTTCTACAAATTTTTTGGCTTTCTAATAAGCTACGCAACCCAAGTTGAATCATATCAATCCATTTTTCTTAGCTCAAGTTATAAGCAAATTATTGATCAGGGGTAGAGTGATACCATCTTTCAAATTCATGCAAAATTCTCCAAAGGAGGATGCTACGTGATGCTTCTTGTTAGGAAATGCTCCTTGCTTAGTGATGCTCCAAAAGAGGACACTAGACAATACTCATTACTATGTGATTTTTTTTGCTAGTCGATGCTCCTTTTTTATGATTCAAACTACAATCTCCAAAGGAGAAGGAGGAGGAGGTTTAAAGACTTGTAACGAGCTCAAAAACCTGCACAATTTCTTCTCCTCAAGTTTTAATCCCTAAAAAAAAATTATAATTTTATTTAATCACTTCAAAATGAAGGACACAAGATAGATGATACTTCCATAACTCGTAAACAAGTGTCATATACCCACAATCACTCACTAAGCTCGCTCAAAATGAATAGAGAAGCACAAATATCAATTTGCAAGAAGAGAGCACACAACTTCATTCCACCAAAGAGTCTTTGTAGAAGTGAGGTCTTGGCCTTTATTAGGCTTCTGCCAAGACCCTTTCCTTTTTATTTTAACACTTTATTAAAAAATAAAAGGAAAAACTTCAAAACTCATCTTTCTTATGGATTTTTTGGGGGAAGACTCTTCCCTACAATTACAAAGAAATGATATCAAAGCCTTGATTATATATATATATATATATATATATATATATATATATATATATATATATATATATATATATATATATATATATATATATATATATATATATATATATATATATATATATATATATATATATATGTGTGTGTGTGGGTGTGTGTGTGTGTGTACACTACTTTATCTTATATTATTTCAGTCTAAGAGGATCGATATCTTTAAAGTGAACATTTTTAGATCCACTTCGATGCATGGACATTAGCGTCAGGATTAAAAAAAAAACACGCGATTAACTGAAATACAATGGAGTTTTAAAACAGATTAGTCCTACCTAATTAATGGAGATGAACAAGTTGATGCATGTATGGGAGGGAGAGGAAATCATGAACTACTGGATTTCTCCTTATGGTAACTGAATTACAATCACGATCTAGAGACAAAAGTTCTACCGAATTAATGGAGGGGAAGAAGTTGATGTATGTATGGGAGGGACGGAAGTGCAGTTTTCCATACCTTGAAACTGATGCAATATTTACCATGTTAAAGTAGAAAATTGAATTACTAGTCCACACTTAATCATGGACATGCATGGCTGAGGATGAATCAAAGAATAGGTATCTGATAAACATGATGCATAAGTTGTAAATAATAGGGAAATACATGAGGATTTCCATGAGCATGATTACCCGATAGAGAGTGTGATGCTCCTGGAAGGGATACATGAGTTCAAAAGAGAATCTCAATATACGAGTATTTCAGATATTCTCGTTTGTGTGGAATAAAATTGAAATTTGTAAGATTATAGAAGGTTACGAAAAAGCAGACTGACATTAAATTTAAGCTTAATCTAACATTGTGGCTCATTGAACCATGTCTAACACTCACATTGCGATGAAACAAAAGCTTGAAAGTACGAAGCGATGTACAGACCATAGCCAAACTCTACGATGCTTAGCTTATTTTCATATCCTCCTGTTAAAGTAGACTCTGTATTAGATGTTGTGATTTTTAACGGAACTATGTAAGACAATAAAACAATTTAAGTTCCTGCGTTTATGTTTTTTTATTTTTTATGTAAGACTCACACACCCAACATCGAAAGAAAGATATAGGCACCCATCATGAGAGACTCATGGACATGTCCAGCCAAGACTTGAACTCAGGACTTCTTCCCACAGCTTCAAGATGTGGGCCACTAGGCTATGCGGGCTTGGACTCAAGCTTGTTGAATACGCTAAATTCTTGCAAAGTCTAACGTGCCTCTGTTCGGTTGCAACCTGCTGGATGCAAAGTTGCGGTTATAATCTTTGAAGAGGGTAGCTCTATATTTTGGTGGATTGTTTCCGTCTATGAGTACAGGGAGTGGAGCCACTACAGTCTCCTCCAGCGGACCAAAGAAGCATGCTATGGACATCCTTGCCTTCTCTCCATTAGTTAAAACCCGATGCTCAATGCTTCTATACTTGCCATTGGTTAGAATCTGCAAAGAAAGAACTCACTGATTGAGAAAAGAACCATAGATGCTCCGACTTTACCTTCCTCGCTTCATACCTACAGCTATAAAACAGATAAGACGAACCTCGACCTGGTCCGCAAGGTTGATGACGAAAGCGGATGCATCCACAGGCAAAACGGGGACCCATGTGCCTTTGTGATTTATTTCAAGGCCCAGCACCTCAGAGTCAGGATGGAGAACTGTAAGGCAACTCACATCCGAATGACTACCCAGTCCCAATGTAAGCGAAGGATTTGGACATGGCGGATAGTAGTTTATGCCCATAAGTGTACGTGGAATGTCAGGTACATCTGTATTAATATACTTGTTCTCTAGTCCTAAGCTTTGAAAGATCATCTTATACAATGTTCTTGCAAGCTTCTCCACTTCATTGATATAATCCTGAACCTCTTTCCTGAAAGAATCAGAGATAGAAAAGTCATGCCACTGACGCATCTTGAATAAGGTTGCAGACTAAGTATTCACATCATCTCTCTGGATCACCCAGATAATGAGTTAACACAGATGCAGACAGATTCAGGAAGCCCTAATACCGCTCAAATACATGCACATCCTTCAAAATTAGAACACATAACTAATGATAGTACTCCATATGTTGAAGGTTATAGCTTCTTTCCGCACAATTCTGTGTATATCATCCAAGAGTGAAAGAGGAACCTTTGGAAACCAATCTCACCAAAGCAGAATCATGCCATACTTTAAGTGAAGTTCAGTCTGTAATCTCTCTCTCTCTCTCTCTCTCTCTCTCTCTCTCTCTCTCTCTCTCTCAATGAATATAGTCAAACAATGAAACGACCATTAGTAGTTTCCTTCTCCACCCTCCCATTCCTGAACATGATGTAATTTAAATAAGAAATCACCCCACTATAACGGGGATCAAATTTTGTGCTTATGTGCTGAAGACTGCATACTACGTTAAGCGTCTTATAGGTATCACCTGCAGATGGCAGGAGCTTCCTTAAAACCGTCACAGAAACCTGGGAATCGGTTGAAAAATAGTGTATCCCTCCACTCTCTGACTCTTTCCATGGATGGATTAAAACTCGTCGAGTAGCTGACCGGGGCACGAAAACTTTGACTGTGCAAGCGCATGCGCTCTTCTGCAGGCTGCTCAAAGAACTTCGCTGCTGCTCTCCGAAGGTTTTGAATAACTGAGGAGTTAATTCCATGGTTAATGACCTGTAAAGATAAGCAAACATTCTCTCTCTCTCTCTCTCTCTCTCTCTCTCTCTCTCTCTCTCTCTCTCTCTCTCGTACAGTTACACCCCACCTGGAAGAAGCCCCACTCCTCACAGGCGCGGCCGAGATCTCGGATAAGGTGCTCGCGGGCGGGGTGTTCCTCATCATACGACAGAGGGCTTAGGTCAAATATGGGTATGCAAAGGTGTTGAGGTAGACCGTCGATACCCTCCGTCGACATAGAGAAGGAACCTGTTATTGTTGGCCGCTCATCAGGTGGACGTATATACAATGGAGGCACCTCGCGTAGACCTTCATCTACAAGCTGCTTGATGCCCACAATAGTCTCCATAGGCTGATGACTGACGAGTATGATGCTTCTCTCTCTCTCAGTTACGCAGAACTGAAATTGTATGGAGTCTGAAAAACATGGACTTATGAAGAGGAAGAGATGTTGTACGCGGATGGCGATCGTCAACAGGAGTTAATACCTGAATCTCAATATACATTCGAACAAAGTAGGGGCAGTGACTCGCGGGATATGGAGGACGCAGTCTTCGTAAACCGAACAGTTTCTTAGAATCCGATCTCTTCGGGAGGAGACCATCTGAACTTGTTTAATATAGTGGAATGGACTTTGCAGCAAGTTACCTATCAATGGCCTAATATAGTCCATGGTCGGGAAAATTCCACCTCATAAAGGAACCCATTAGGATACACAGTTTTTTTTGTTTTTAAGGTTTACCTCGCCCTCACAAGAGCTGCCAACAGGGGTTGAACCCTCACCCCCGTCTCAAAAGGTGAGAGACCCAACCACCAGGACAGCGGCCTGAGACAAAAAAAAAAAAAAAAAAACAAAAGAATTTCAAAATCAGAGCCATTCAAAGTTAAAGCTTGGAGGAGTAGGCTTATGCTGAACCTCCATTACAAAAAATAATCAGAGGTTTAGAGCCATGGAGAGAGAAAGCGGAGTATACGCGAATTTGGTATAATGTTGATTTTTGACGAAATATCTGCCATGCCCACCTCAATTATATTATTTGCCACGTCAACAAGGAGAGCACATGACGTCAATTATACCACGTAGAAAAGCGGAGACGACGCTAGATCAGGTCTCGTTGATTTGTGATTATATATTTGCCACGTCATCAACAAGACCACAAAACTATCAATTATTTATACTGTATCCCTCAAGTTGAGCAATTCAGTTATTTACACTACGTGGCCTTTTGGTTCAAAATGTCCAACGTGATCGACTCTCTCCCTCATGGTCATCTATTCTCTCCCTTGCACATGCACATAGATAGAGAAGGCACATGCATGATATTTTGAGGGTCCACATTATGTTTTTCTTTTTTTGAGAGTACAATGAATTGGAAACACGCACACCCAACCTCATAAGGTAGAAGCACTCATCTTATGTCCAGCCAAGACTTGAACTAAGGATTTTCTCTGAGAGACTCAATGCATCAAACCACTAGGTTACGCGGGCTCGAACATAGATTATGCTTTTTGGATCACTGAACGGAATGATTTTCTTCCCGTAGCCAATAGCAAGAAAACCTTTCATTTCTTCTAATGTGTTATACATGGCATTAAGTGACCAAAGGGTATATAATTGCTTTAAAAAATGATGTTATAGCTGAGCTAGCAAGAATTACAGACCTAGACATGTTGCATGTCAACTTTGTTAACAACAAGCTTCATTTATCTATGTAGAAGTTTCTATTGTTCATCTCCCTTAATGCTATGAAACTTGAACTTTGCATCCAAGAAATGATATGAAATCTTAGACTTTGATTCTTCGACTCATTCATACCTTGAGATGCTTATAATGAATAAGGAAGATCCATCCGTTTGTCTTCCTCGTGGGGAACACACACTTACATGTGTAGTTTTCATCATAGAAAATTTACAGCTGATAAAAATAATGTTTCCACAACTGAGTGTGGTTACGCATAACGACAACCTAGTCATTTTCTCTATCTTTATTGTTTTTTTTTTTTAATGGAAGTTCAATCAAAACCTATTCCCTCAAACTTTAACTTTTAAATTACAATTGTACAAGTGAACAGGCATAATATCCATGAGATCTCTCGTATCTCACAAAACGTTTGTATAATTGCTTAATTTCGATCTATCACGTTTGTATAGTTTCTCTTTGCTTTTAACGTTTTTCTATTTTTACTTTTCTTTTTACTTTTGTTTTTGTTTTCGATTTCATTATTTGTTTTTGTTCACATGCACATCAAAAGAGTGCATACACAAATAATGCAAAAATTCACATAGGTGGCCACATATTCATACATACCTTCGAGCAATGTGCCAGTAATTGACCCCTTCTCATAATCAATATGAACTATTATAAATTTTTTAATGTTGACCAACACAAGTTTTAATAGAAATGTTCTCAAATCACAACTCGTATCAAACGCTCATTGTTTATGTAGTACTATGGTAAAAATCAAATCCCATGGCTTACTATATGAAACGCCCTATGGAACTGTAGAATCCCATGAGATAAATGGATTTATCTTAGTAACATAATTTTTATATGGCGGTTGATAACTCAGGAACGAAGATCTATTAAATAAAACATCTTCAACATGGTGAAGAAGCAGACCGCAAAGCATCCCTTGTAGATTACCTTGGATACATCAACAAAAGAGGTCATGAAGATCCCTAGAACCTACTTCCTTAGATGGTTTCTACACCACTTGGCATCTTGGAAAATCCTACAACATCCAATGTTTTCTATCCCGATGGAAGATTGTTTTCTTTTCTGTGCATGGATACTTTGGAACAAAGTTTTCATAAAAGGAAAAGTGGATGTAGAATCTCTCTTTGAGCTAGAAAAGAAGAAGCTTATTAACAGGACAATTTTAACGTATCCTTAGTTGCCCATTTATGAAGAAGAAAAATAATGAAGAGGAAAAAGAACAATTGGTCTAGCCTTTTAGATGGATGGCAAGCATGTGTTTAATTACATTAGTAAAGAGCTTGAAAAGGCTTGGCTTTGAATACATGCATTAATCTGCAAGGTATGGTAGGTGTAATATATATCTTTTAGAATACACATCAATTGGCGATTCCCACATTCTTCTTTCTTGCGAGAAATTTGTGTGTGAGGATGAGCTAGTGTTCGATGTTATGATCCTTATCTAAATGGAGATGGACTCATTTTCATAACATGTCAGTGAGGCAATATACTCCTCTATCAACCAATGAAATCATGAAACACTTTCAAAGGAAAGTATGTAGCAATGTTGAGATCAAATATGACCAAACATTCAATACCAAAGAGCTGAAAAAAAAAAGCATTTTCTATTCAGAAGAGTATATATTCTGTATCTAAACTCTTCCAAATTCCATCCTAACACAAATTTCTGTAAGGAAAGGAACAATGTGGACATAACAACAAGTGTTGTGTATGCTGAAAGACATATATTATACTTACCATATTGCACAAAGTAGTGAAGCGGTATTGGGAAACAGTGTATTCAACTCCAAGGCTTTTCACATTATTACCTATGCACTTCAAGCCATGCTTACCAATGGGAGTCAATGTAGAAAATATAGTTAGTAGAGGTAAAATAGTCGAAAAAATATGATTCCCCACAATATCCCATCGAAGAGATGTCCTACCATCTCAGCTTTGCAAGCCATGATCATCCTCATTGCTTCCACAAAAGGGGGCAAATCCCCCCTCTGCACTCCCACCATTTAAAGATCTATGATGAAACCACATGACACCATAAGGTCTTTATTTTTGCCTTGAATGAAAATCCCATGAACCCAAAGTTTATGCCTTACCTAAGGTCACGGATGAGCTTGCAAAGATCATCTATTACAATCAATGATCATACATATACCTTATCTAACTTGGCAGAACCACAAAAATGTTGGCTCTCACAATGGCTTCTCCTCATAATGGGGTCCTTACAAATTAGCACATGATGGATCATTTGTGGGCACTTGAAAGTGGAGTATTAAGGATATCTAAGACCCCTCCTCTCAATGTCCATCCTATGATGTATGTAATGAGCTAGACAATTTTGCACCACCACGTGCTAGAAAGAGGAATCTTTGAAAGAACTAACTATTAGGACCACCATGTGCTAGAGATATGACTCTCCTCCCAAGCTTATGCCTCTATATATAGCTCTCTTCAAGGGGTATTAATATGAGCTTCAATTGGGTGTGACTCTCTCCAAAAAGGCATAAGATGGGGCAGGAATGGATGCTAGATTTTGTATATAAGAAAAACTCCTTAATAAATGAAAACACAAGAAACAATGTGCATTTTGGAGTGTTGTAATCGGGTATGGTCATCCTCTCTCTATCCATCTATCTATTATGGTTATGTACATTAGCTTCTTCACCTAGCTATGCCATGCATGCATCCAACCTATTGCAAGCAGAGCGATTCCCTCGTTAACACATGAAAATCCTCAACCGATCGAACCTAGAATCTCTGATTCTTGTGGACCATGGCCTTGTTGTTCTTGCATTCTATTCTCATACCTGCTTGAGATGGGCCCTTTTGACCTTGCACTATAGTCTTGCTCATTTCACTGCCCTTGTTTGCTGGCTATGTTAGACTCTTCCTCCACAATATCATGCCATCTTGACAGGATTAGCACATTGAAAATCCGCAATTTACATTGCCTCACACTTTGTGGCACTCTGTGGTTGCACCCTTACCAAGGCCCTAACTTTGATGGCATTTTTTTTTTTGAATAAAACAGGAAGATAATAATAACAAAGTCGGTTCAATCTATGCTGGAGGAAAGAGCCCAAAAAATATTACAAGGAGTTAGCCATAGATATTTTTTTGTCAGAGTATAAGGGGAGCATAAGAATTTTCCATCTGGTAAAGGGGTTACCATACAACAAATGATGGATAGTATTACATTCAGAGGGGGCTTGATTGATATGTTTGATACAATCAAGAGAGACTTTTTAAGGGACCTCATTAGAACAAGGAGAAAGTTCCTATTGCCTTTACAAAATAAGAGATTGTTTCTATTCCTCTAAATAAGACAAAGAATTTGTCCTCTCCAAACATTCCTGAAGCATCCTAGTAGAGCTTCCATCTCATTGAGCTTGGGGTGACTAGTACACATGGTGCCAAAATTTCTTGGCATGATGAAAATGAAAAAACAAGTGGGAAACATCCTCCATGCAGCCACATAATGTACATAGACCTCCATTAAGAATTATCTTCATGACTCTTGGGCCTATCCATAAGCCTTTGTGGATTATGAGCCATTGTAAAATGGAGTGTTTGTAGGAGTCTGGAAAGGCCCAAAGAGCTTTAAATCTATAGACCCATTCACTAGCTCACCAGTTTAAATTCCAATTGCAATTGAGCTTTCCAAGAATGTTGGAGATGGAACCTCTACTTTTTTTGAAATTCTTCAACATGTATGAAATCAACAACATCTTCAATCTTCACCAACTTATGTTGATAGGCATCAAACTTGTTAATCAACATATTTTTTTGAGCACAAATCACCTGGAGACAAGAAGAATTAACATTAGTGATTGAAGAAATAGACTGATTCAATCTTACATTGTCATTGTCCATGAAATTGGACCAAGATTTTAATCCAGCCTTATGACATTTGTGCTCTTTGATAGAAATATTGCATTTATTTGAATGGGCAAGCCATCCTAGCTAGGGGACTCCTGTATGAAGAAACCAGATAAGTCAATGAGTTGGGTAGAGGGAGAAAAGGAGTCTTTGAATTTTTGCTAGGCATTCCAGAACCTTCCAACAAGAGTACTACCAACAGGGGAGAAGGGTTGAGGGGAGACAATAATGTCCCACAAATCTAAATTACACCAAGCCTTATAGTTAGACAAAAAGAATTTCTTAATATTCCTTTTAAGGAGGTCAACCCAAACATCATTGCTAGCCAAACTTCTAAAAATCCATTACTAGCTAGATTGTCTGCCATTTTCCTTGGACAAAGAATGCCACGGCCACCTCGAGACTTAGGGAGGCAACATGTGGACCAGGCCATGTTAGTCACTTTATTTTTATAGACATCCCCCCAAAAGGAACCTTCTAGCTAGAGAGATAACCTAATTCAACTGCTTTTTGGAAGGGGACAAACAAGCTAGAAAATAAGTAAATTTAGGCAACAGTTAGTGATTCAATAAAAAAGTTCTATGAGCAAGAGAGGAGTTTGAGTCATACTAGTAGAAAAGCCAATTTTTGAATTTATCCACTACCCATTCCAACCTTTGAGTCATGGAGATTTTGAAGCCCATAGGAATACCTAGAAGCCTGAAGATTTCACCCTCTTTAAAAATAGTGCAATTAAGGTTGGAAACACATACCATAACCGAGCTGTCTGAAGCTTTAAAACATGTTTTATGATGATTAACTTTGAAATCATTGGTAGTGTAAAAAAGCTCAAGACAATTAAGAAAGTTCACAATAGAGTCTTCATCAGCATTTAACACAAGGTTGGTGTTGTCAGCAAACATTTGGAAACATAAGGTAGAAGGTGTTAAAAACTAAGTCTATGATCCAAGGGTGTTGGCAGTAGCCAGAGGCATAGACGACGTGGAAGCATGTAAAGATAGAGCACAATGAAGTAGTAGGGAGTCAGATGGATCATTTTTCAAACAAATATGTTTTATAAATACTTTTCAAAAACTCTCAATAGTGATTTTCATCACTCTTGTACCATATGTAACATAGAACAGCCACTTTTGTAATTTGTAGCTCTATTTTTTGCAAGCCGAGGAGTGCTCGAGCTTGAGGAGCTTAGGTAGAATGAGCCTACCAATTTTGGTTATTTTTGGATTCCGTTTACCCTTTCAAATAGCACCTAGAACCTATTTTTTAACTATGCCAATCACTAGATGTGAAACCAGTCAAAACTAGTCTAAAAACTATAAAAAGATCTAGATAGCTCATTTTTGAGGTTAGCTTGTATGAGTAGAGAAGAGCCTAGAGCTATTTTGAGCTTGTAATTGAGATCTTGAGTAATAGAGTCTATTTTCCTACCTTCCACTTGTCTCTTCATTGTGTGTGTGTATGTGTGTGTGCATCTCTATGCTTCTCACCTTCACTCTCACTACATTTCACATTCACGATCTTCATATCACTCCTATCTCCTCCAGGGATTGACATTAAGGAGGTGGAGCTTCTTAATGTGGTTCTCACCATTGTGCTAGAGCAACACCAAATTTGGCACCGTTTCCGGGGATCGAGTCTAGGACGAATGTGTGATGGTAAGAGTATAGCAAGAAGTGGCATTGGAAGGTAAAAATTTTAGTTTTGGTTGTTGTTTTTAATTAGTTTTTTGTGTTTTTCATCTCCCCTACACTCCATCTTCACCACTGCATCATCTCCTTCCACTCCAAAAAAATCAAAAAATTCACCATATCCACTTATTCTCCTCATTTCCCCTCATTTGTACATGAGAGAGAGAGGGAGCTTTTGTGATTGCATGTACTTGTATGTTTTTGAGTTTTTTTGCAGGTACAGAGCTCTAGTGCATCAGGAAAGCTTCCAGAAGGTAAAAATCTACTTTCTGTCAGATTTTTGCCATGTGTGTCAGACCATCGCGATGGTCTGCCAAACTCGGAATCGGAGGTAAGCGAGTTCACCACGCTGTAGAGCATACTTGCGCACGTACAATCCATAGTCGCATTTCAGAAATCATCATTTTGGTGGACCATCGCGATTGTGTCACACCATCGCGATTGGCTCATGCCATTGCAACGGCTCGGCCGGACCATCACGACAGTCTTACGCCATCACGATGATTCACTTGAGCCATCGTGACGGTCCCTCACCATCGCGACAATCCCGTCGACCCCACGCCATCGCGATTGGCTCACGCCAGCACAACGATCCTGCCACATGTCAAGCCAGACCATCGCAACTGTCCAAGGTACACCATCGCGACAATAGCAGGTACGCCATCATGATGCCTCAAAGTTGGACCATCGCGATTGGCTCAAGCCATTGCGTTGCGTGACCATCAGGACGGGCTCACGCCATCGCGACGGTTGTGTTGACCATTGATCGACGCCATCGCGATTGTTCACTTCGGACCATTGCGATTGTTCACTTTGGACCATCACGACACCTCACTCAGACCATCGCGACGACTCACATCCTCAGACCATCGCGATTGTGCCATGCCATCGCGACGGTTCACCTGAGCCATCGCGACGGTCTTAGACCATTGTGATTGTCCATCCCAAATGCAAAAATTAGGTTTCATTTTTTGGGCTATTTTGAGGCCATTTTAAGCAAATTTTTGGGTGATTAAGCTCATAGGAGACCCCTTAGCTCATGTTTGAAGAAAAACCTAATTGTCAATTTTCTCCCCCGAGGGCCTGAACGGTCATTTCTTCTTCATCCGAAGTCCGTTTTTTGAGCCTTATAGCTCGTTAGAAAGCTCTTTACTAGAACTATGTGACCTCAACTGTTTTTCTAAAAAAGAAGACATTGATTTTTAGAGAGGATAATTTGAGGTTAACCATTGTGGGGACTAGAAAAGCCAAGGGGCATTAAAAATTTGGGCCAAGGAAAAAAGGGACTTACAAAGGTGTATATATCAAAGTGCTTGAACATCCATATAAAAGTGGTCTAAACATTGGATTTTTACAGGTCTAGCAAGGGCTATCAAAGGCAATCAAAGCAAGGCAGTGAAGAAAGCAGGGCTTGGGAAGTGCGACTTCTTGGGCATCAGAGCACTCAAAGCAGCTGACTTGAGGTTGGAAGATTACTCAACCCCCTGAGTCAATTATTAGCTTAGGCTAAACAGTAGCATTGTGGATTAAATTAGAACGACGATAGGAACGCATCAAGTTCAAGAGTTTAAATCTGTCAAGTCCAAGACTAAAATAAAAGTGTGCGATACGAAAACCTAAAGGAAAGAACTTAAGTCTGATGGAACGAGAACTCAAAAGTACAATGGAAAGTTGATTCCTGACGCTTACAATAAGACAAGACAATGACTTAAAAGGAATTTAAAAAGAACCAAGCAATTAAGAACAAGGAACCATTGACGATCTGAGCGTGTACTGAGTGTGCAAGGAAGTAAATTCATGAACCTTAGATTGGGCAAGCATATAGGTAAGTCAGACCGACCAAGTCTTAGATCATCAAAAGCAAGTGTAGGAACTACTGCACATTCGTGGGCACAACAATTGAATAGCTATCCTTATGAGTTGAGCTCAGATACAAGTGAGTCGGAAATGGCATTTAGCACAGAAAGACCAAAAGGAGGGTTAAACATAGCATACCTGGAAAGACCCGAAGGACCCTATAGAACTCAATTAGAATTTGTCTGAACCAACTGCTTAGGTGCTCGCATTTATGAGGATGGTTTGCAAAGACAAGTGGTGCAAATGCACAATCCAGATCAACCCATTGGATTGGAACATCCAGTGGTGAAATTTGAGAGAGAAGCGTACATAGACAAGGAACAATGTACATCATAAGTACTCAGCCAAATAATACCAATGAGTTTGGTGTAATTCAACTGGAGACGGAAGCGAGAGCCCAAGGAAAAGAACTAGTAGGTGAAGAACCGAGGACACCTAGACGGAAATCTGTACTAACAAGAGTATTAATCCCAGAGTGGATCCCTCAAGATAATAGAAGCATAGAGCTGTCCTTGAATTGGGAAACTGACGAAGCATTTTGGAGATACAGAATGGAACCACCTAGTGAGGTAGGCTCAATCATGATCTATGAATTCAAGGACCCAGATACACTTGGAAAGATTGTATACCTAGATGAGACTTCAGAAAGAGTATTTGTAGTACCAGATCATGCAAGAAATACCTACACATGGAGAGGCGAATTAGTATTCCCTCCATCTCGAACAAATGTAAACACGAGCCATCAGGGTGCTAGAACATCTTCAGCCCATGGCAATCAAAGAGAGAGGAACAAGGAGAGATCAGAAGTAAGTTTCACTCATCCTATAGGGAGAGATAGAACCACCATGGACACCGATAGAGTGGAAAGATAAAGAGAACCTAGAATACCAAGTGGTAGAGATGATTTTCCTCTACCTAGACCACGTGAACACCCAATGGTATTAAGACCCACTCAGCTAGTAAAGTCCATGAAAGATTACTTTGATGGGACAGGAGATCCCTATGATCATGTTGCAGAGTTTAAGCAAGTTCTAAGAGCAGAGCAAGTAGAAGACATGTTTACCCAATATAATGCTTTTGGACTAACGTTAAAGAATACAGCTTTAACTTGGTTCCAACCATTGCAACAAATGCAATTTAGAGATATCCATCACTTCTTAGAGTCATTCATCACAGAATTCTCTAAAAGTAGAATCAGGCATGATCCGTCTTTGTTAATTTATAGTTTCAAACAGACCCCTCAGGAAACAGTTAGACTTGTAGGACGTAGGTTTAGACAATATGTGGAAAGATGTCCGATGCAAGAGTTACCCTCACAGGCCAAGCAAGTGTCTTTGTTTTTAGATGGCCTCTTGAGCTCTAAACTACGTTCCTATGTGTACTTGAAGGAACCCAGAACACTAGAGCAATAAGTAACAATTTGTATAGACATTGAGGACAACCTTGGAGATGAGTTGGAACTCTCAAAGGTCTATTAAGACTCAGATTGTTCATCTCTAGCATCCCCAAAACTTTCTAGTTCAATTGAAGACCTAGCAAAAAAAGTGGCTGAGAAATTAGGAGTTTCTAGTAAACAGATGCCTAGGTTAACAACAAACAAGCGTTGTTACACCTGTGGTGGTGATCATATGGCAAATGTGTGTCCCAATGCAACACAACCACAAGCCAACCCTAGTTGCCAATACTGTACAATTGAGAGACGATACACGAATCACACAGCGCACGACTGCCCATACAACAAACAAGTAGTAAGACATAACTACCCGCAAGCATACGCACAACGAGGTAGGTATCAAGGTCAATATAATGCTCAGCCTCATTGAAAGAACTTGGAGAAGCTTGTAGAAGGTAGAAAAGTGGGTTTTGAAGCGACAAAGTTTGGTCAAGCCAACCGGCACAAGACCAGCCCTTGATCTTATGGAGGCTCAAATAGAACTTATAAGCATATGATAAGTGCAAAGAAACACACTATGTACTTTGGAGCATCAAGGACAATGAGTCGATACAAAACAGATAGGTTCGCTGGTTGACTAGCTCAAAAGAACTTACTATCTATGAAAAGACAATGAACTTCAAATGCCCATAGCGACCAGCGTGATTACAATTAGAAAAACTCCTTTTATGGGAGTGATACAAATAGGGTTGAGTGTATAGAATGCACAAATGTATAAGGAATAAGCAAAATATGCTATAGGAATGAATGAGACATTCACCGGTGGTACTTCCTATTTTTCAGGAATATGTAGAGATTGACCCCGAGACAGAAAAACTCCGATTTCTCTCAATCTGCTGAACCAAATGCTTTGAAAATTTATAGGCATAAACTAGACACTTATAACTTTCCAATGACCCATGTTGCACTCAATTTGGAGCTCTAGAGAGAGAAAAAAAGCCTCTGCAATATTACTATTGGTGAAGAAGATGATGCAGAGAATTGAAGGAGCAAGACAATGATGGTCACAAGTGTATGCATATTGCTTCCATGTAATGTACAAGTGATTTCAAGTCTTTATATAGACACTAGGAGTCTTCCACGACTTATACAAGTGAAATTTGAATTCAAATGAAGGTGGGAATGCTTGTTGGAGGGAATTGATTCACTTCCCTACAATCTAGGAAAAGTGAAGATTTAATTTGATCTACTTTTAGGTGATTGATTGCTTGATTGAATGCAACTTCAACCACCACGAATTCATGGGATTTGGGCTCTATTTTTCTACCTTTATATGTGTAAATCTTAAGGCTTTTACAACGGTAAACGAACCATCAAAAATCTCTCAAAGAAATACAATAAATGAGCATAAGTAAAAGAACTCTCCAACGGATATTCTTTCGACGCGATGGCCTTTGATGTAGATCAAATCCAACTCAAGCATAGTGTAATCTTGATGTCCCAACAGCTCCCCCTCAAGCTAAATTATGCTTGAGTCTTCATTATCTGATAGATTGAATACCTGCCATAGCTTTGAATATACAAAGCTTTATTCCATCAAGTGCCTTCGTCATCATATCTGCTACTTGCTTTTCAGTAGGAAGAAAAGAAATTTCAATCTCCTTTGCCATGAGCTTCTCCCTGATGAAGTGGTAATGGACTTCTATGTGCTTGGTTCTCGCATGGAAAATAGGATTTGCCGCTAGATGCATGGAACTTACATTATCTCCAAATAT
The DNA here is from genome assembly GCA_020310875.1 of Ceratopteris richardii. NCBI lineage: Eukaryota > Viridiplantae > Streptophyta > Polypodiopsida > Polypodiales > Pteridaceae > Ceratopteris > Ceratopteris richardii. The sequence goes on from CM035407.1 coordinate 124,166,066, forward strand.
GTGAGGTTTGGAACTCACAAGTCCCAAATCAGTATACAATGCTTTTAACCATATTGCCTATTGAGTTGCTATGGTCAAGCCTTTGTACTCTGCTTCAGTTGAGGATAAAGCAATTGTTGGTTGCTTCTTGGAACTCCATGACACTAGCTTCGAACCTGCAAATGCTAAGTAACCAGATGTACTTTTTCTATCATCCTTGGCTCCTACCCAATCTGCATCTGAATAGATTTTGATATCCAAATCTTAAGAGTGAGGATAGAATATACCTTCGTTGATTGTACCTTTGAGATACTTAAGTACTCTCTTAACCGCATACATGTGTGGTCTTCTCGGTGAGTGCATGAACTGACTAAGCACTCCCACACTATATGAGATGTCTGCCCTTTTATGAGTAGTGTATATCAAGATACCTACCAAGATTTGATACTCTTTAATGTCTTCAATTTTCTCACCTTCATAAACACTAAGTTTATGATTCATCTCCAAAGGTTTACCTGTAGGTTTAGTGTTCTCCATTTTGAACTTGAGAAGAAGATCTTGAATGTATCTTCTTTGAGTCAAATACATTCCTTCATCTGTGTATATCACCTGCATACCTAGGAAATATGTGAGCTCACCTAGGTCACTGATTTTTAACTCCTCTTGCATGTGTCTCTTGATCCTTTGAATGCCATTTAGATCATCACCTATCACTATAATATCGTCTACATATACACATAGATAGATAACCTCATTGTGATCCCGTTTGATGAATAGAGAAGGATCTGAGCTACTAGCTTTGAACCCTTGATCTTGAAGATATGTAACCAACCTGTAATTCCAAGCTCTAGGAGCTTGTTTCAATCCATACAATGCTTTCTTAAGTCTGCAAACATAAGATGGATGATTAGGGGTTTCAAAACCTGGTGGTTGTGACATGTATACCTCTTCACTTATCCAACCATTTAAGAATGCATTTTTCACATCAAGTTGGAGGAGTCTCCAATTCCTTGGAGTAGCTACACTTATCAATGTCCTGATTGTAGTCATCTTTGCAACTTGTGAGAATGTTTCCTTATAGTCTATACCATGAGTTTGTGAGCATCCTTTGGCAACTAATCTTGCCTTGTACCTGCAAACTGATCCATCTGAATTTCTTTTAACTTTATATACACATCTGCAACCAATTACCTTTTGATTCGGCGATATTGGAACCAAATCCCAAGTGTCCATTTCCTTCAATGCATCTATTCCGTCTTTCATGGCCTTTTCCCAATTAGGGGTTCCCTTTGCCTCTTCATAGGTTGAGGGTTCCTCTGAAATAGAGTCTTTTTCCAAGTATATTGAATGCTTTGTAACAAATGTCGAATCATATCCATACCTTTCTGGTTGTTTCTTCTCTCTTGTTGATCTTCTAGGTGCTTGTTTGGAGCATTCTCCAATCTCTTGCATCTTTGCTTTGCCTCTTGACTTCCGTAGCTTGTAATCCTTTTCTCTTTCATCTTGGTCATCGTCTGTATCACTTCTTGGATCTTGGACCTGTGTATCATTCTTGCTTCCTAATTGATGAGAGTCAGAATCAAGATCATATGTTAGTGTTACCTTTTGTTTGTCTTCATCATACCAAGACTTGTGTTCTTCAAACACAACATCTCTACTTGTAGTGAATTGCTTGGTTGAAGGATTGAAGAACTTGTAACCCATTTGAGTTGAATCATATCCAAGAAGCACTGCCTTTGTTGCCCTTTCATCTAGCTTACCTCTTATTTGTGATGGTACATGAAAATAAGCTAAACAACCAAAAACCTTGCAATGTCCAAGACTAGTTTTTCTTCCATGCCATGCTTCATAAGGAGTCATACCTTGAAGTGATTTCGATGGTAGTCTATTGACAAGGTACACAGCAGTTGAAATAGCTTCTGCCCATAGATAATGTGGCAACTTCTTCTCTTCAAGCATTGTTCGGGCTTATCCAACCAATGTCTTGTTTCTTCTCTCTGCAATTCCATTTACTTGAGGAGAGTACCTAGTAGTCACTTCCCTTTTGATACCTTTGTCCTGCAAGAACTCATCAAACTCTTTGGAGAAGTATTCTCCCCCTCCATCAGATCTGAGCTTCTTTAGTGATCTACCTGTATGATTCTCCACATGTGTAAGATACTTCTTGAAGCAATCAAACACTTCATTCTTACTCTTGATAAAGTATAGAACAGTACGTCTACTATGGTCGTCAATAAATGAGACATAATACCTTGATCCTGCCAATGAAGGTTCTTGACTTGGTTCCCATACATCTGTATGTACTAAGTCCAATAAGTTGTTGTGGATGTAGCCTTTGTGGTTGAATGGTTGTCTTTGTGCCTTCCCAATCTGACATGCATCACACCTATTGATCATGTGTTGCTTTGATATGTTCGGCAGTTCTAAAACACTTTGATCCCTGCATATATCCTTCAAGGTTCTTTCATTCACATGACCAAGTCTCTTATGCCACACTTCAAGCTCACTTAGGTTTTGAAACCCAAAGTTGAATAGAGCTATGTTCCTGGTTTCTCCTACTTCAAAAGTAAAGAGCCTACCATGCTTCTCACCTCGGGCTATCTTTTTGAAGCCTTGACATGGATCTTCCACAAAAGCTCCATGTCGGGTGAACCTAACTTGCAAGCCTTTTTCAACTATTTGGCCTACACTTATTAGGTTTTTAGTGGTTGTGTGTACATAGAGAACCTTACTCAGAACATTTGTCCTGCCATTCGAAGCTTTGATATTACCAATCTTCTCCACATTGTGCTTCGTGTCATCCCCTATTTGCACTTCATGTCTATGCTTTGGACTTTCCAAATCCGATAGAAGAGCAATGTTGCCTGCAACATGATTCGAAAATCCTGAATCTATGTAGAACAAATGATCATCTTCTTTACCTTCTTTGTGACTTAGATTCATAAGAAGCAATGACTCTTCATGTGGTTGATCTTCTTAATAATTGTTGTAGTCCCTTCTATTATTGCTTCTATTGTTATTGTTGAAGTTGTGTCCACCTCTGCCTCTATTGCTACCATATCCACCTCTTCCACTTCCTTTCTAGGTCCTCCCATTGAACCAACAATTCTGAGTGGTGTGGTTGGTCTTATCGCATATGGCACAAGGTTGAACATTCTGTCCTTTGGCTTTGTCTTGCTTTGGTCCTTTCTTCTTCCCTTTCCACTTGCTCTTGCTTGCAAAAGTTCGCTTGGGAGGTCTCTTCTTCATCTTCTTCCTTCTTCTTGCCTTTCTGCTTATTATCCTTCTTATATGCATATAGAGCACTAGTTGAATTACCATGATAAGAGTTACCTTCCTTTATGCTATTGTTGGCTTCTTGATTGAAGATTTGTCCAAGAAAAATGTTGAAGTTTAGAGTTTGCACATCCATGATGAGATCATAAGCCGTCGTGAAGGATTGCTATTGCTTATCACTTCGAATGCCGTTGAGAATTTGCCTCATGATGAACTCTTCTTCAATCAGCTCTCCAATGGATGCTAACTGATCTGCAACCTCCTTGACCTTGGTAACAAACTCTGTGATGGTTTGTTTAGGTGTCTTCTTCATTTGGTTGAACTCGTTCCAAAGATGATTCTTTCTTGCTTTGGTACTAGCAGAAAAGAAAGTCTCGAGGGCATCCCAAGTCTCTTGGGATGTCTTGCATCCTCTAATATGTGGTAATAGAAAGTCAGAGATAGAGTTTAGTATGTACGACCTTGCTTGAGCATCCCTTGCACACCAAAGTGTGAGCTTATCTGTCTCCTCTTGTGTAGGTCCTCCTTTGGATCTCGGAATAGGCATAGCTTCATCACCTGGTACAATTCCATAAAGATTTCTACCTTGCAAATAGGCCTCCATCCTGATTTGCCAAGCCGCCTAGTTGTGTCAATCAAGATTCTCGATCATTGAGGGAAAGCCGTCACCCATCTTGATCTAGCTTTGATACCACTGAAAGAACTTGGAGAAGCTTGTAGAAGGTAGAAAAGTGCGTTTTGAAGCGATGAAGTTTGATCAAGCCAACCGGCACAAGACCAGCACTTGAGCTTATGGAGGCTCAAATATACCTTATAAGCATATGATAAGTGCAAAGAAACACACTATGTACTTTGGAGCATCAAGGAGAATGAGTCAATACAAAACAGATAGGTTCGCAGGTCGACTAGCTCAAAAAAACTTACTATCTAGGAAAAGACAATGAACTTCAAATGCCCATAGCGACCAGCGTGATTACAATTAGAAAAAATAATTTTATGGGAGTGATAAAAATAGGGTTGAGTGTATAGAATGCACAAAAGTATAAGGAATAAGCAGAATATGCTATAGGAATGAATGAGACATTCACCGGTGGTACTTCCTATTTCTCATGAATATGCAGAGATTGACCCCGAGACAGACAAACTCAAATTTCTCCCAATCTGCTGAACCAAATGCTTTGAGAATTTATATACATAAATTAGACACTTATAACTTTCCAATGAGCCATCTTGCACTCAATTTGGAGTTGTGAAGAGAGAGCAGCAGCCTCTGCAAGATTACTATTGGCGAAGAAGATGATGTAGAGAATTGAAGGAGCAAGACAATGATGGTCACAAGTGTATGTATATTGCTTCCATGCAATGTACCTGTGATTTCAAATCTTTATATAGACTCTAGGAGTGTTCCACGACTTCTACAAGTTAAATTTGAATTCCAATGAAGGTGGGAATGGTTGTTGGAGGGAATCAATTCACTTCCCTAGAATCTAGGAAAACTGAAGATTTAATTTGATCTACTTTTAGGTGATTTGATTGGTTGATTGAATGCAACTTCAACCACCACAAATTCATTACCTTTACATGTGTAAAGCTCAAGGCTTTTACAACGGTAAATGAACCATCAAAAATCTCTCAAAGAAATACAATAAATGAGTATAAGAAAAAGAACTCTCCAATGGATATTCTTTTGACGCGATAGCCTTTGATGTAGATCAAATGCACCTCAAGCATAGTGTGAGCTTGATGTTCCAACAACCAGGTAGGTATTAAGGTCAATATAATGCTTAGTCTCATTACTATAGGCCTCCTTATAACTCTCCTTATCAGGCTCAACAAAGTCCACAATCTGTTTTAGCTCAACACCCACCCCCACCAGCGAATGTCATCTCAGTCAAATATGCTGCTGTAGAAGAGAACCTCAATAGGGCTTTAGTGCCTTCTTCACCCCTGATCACAGAAAGTGACCCTAATTCTAATAGGTTTGATTCTACTCATGTAGATTGTCCACCCACATATTACACAGAGTCACCAGAACATGTGGAAACATATCAATACGATAGTCCACCATTGGAATCTAGTTGGGAGCCTAACTATGCTAATGTGATGTACACAAACCCTAATCCGTAGCCCCAGTTAAGACAAAAAATACCACAGGGCCCTAGAGGACCATGCTTTAGGTGCCAAGGAGATCATTTCATAAAGGATACCTCCAATAGCAAGACATTCACAATACTATAACATGCAAGGCTTTTGTGCCGAGTGTGGTAAAGAGCATATCATCAAAGATTGTCCTAAGAACCCTGCTAATGCTTCAAAAGTGACACCCATCAACGTGATAAGTATTGTGCATAAAACAGATGGATCCAACCCTACATACGTGCCTATCCAATCTATAACAAGAGCCCAAGCGCTCTTACAGAATCAACAGATTAATCCTGAGAAAATAGCTGAAACTACTGAAGTTGGAGAATCTAGCAGTAAAAAGACAAAATCTTGGAAAGACTCTAGAGAAAGAATCAAAAGGAAATGGAGTAAAAAGATAACTAAATTGGAAGGAAGTTTAAAGGAATCTAGAGCAAAAATCCTAGAATTGACGTCACAAGAATCTAATCAGGAGAACCCAGCTCAAAAATCAGGATCAGTTCTAGTGGAACCCATACCAGAAAACTTAGACATGATGTTTCACGCATATCAAGCAAGATTAAAGGAAGGACCCCAGATAATTGAAATGAGTAAGAACTACCCATGAGCAGATTTAGAAATTGAGAGGACTAAACTTTGCATGAAGATGGTAGAATTAGCACAAACTATGTTCGAAGCCTCTCGTTATCTTAATTGGAATAACATGGCAAAACCTGAATTACATTTTCAAGGACTACTCGAGAGGCTAGAACACTTGATTGATAGCAAGGAGAAAAAGAATCAGTATAGGAACCTTATTGCCTCAGAGGCACAAGAAAAGAAGGCACCATCCCTATCTCAAGTACCCAATACAAAAAGTCAAGACAACCTGTCTTCCATACATAAGTATTCACACTAATTTATAAGAGAAATCCAAGAAGAGAGGTGGAGAAAAAAAACAAGAAACCCATCCTCCTATTCAAGAGATAGACGACTTGCAAGAACAATTTACCCAAGATATCCCCTCTATCTACGATGATGTAGAGGAAGAGCAATTGAGTGAACACACAGGTTTTGAATCTAATTCTTTGTAAGAATTACCTCAGTTCACAGGACCTTGGGAAGCCAAGTCTATTAGCATGAGAGCACCCACGATACTAGTGAGGAATGAAGAATTAGTAATCCCTAGAAACACAGAAGTAATAAAGAACACCCAAGTTCAGTGCCACCTCACTCTAGAGGAATTGTTGAAGGTTAAACCAAAATTGTGGAAGCATGTAGCAAATCAATTCCGTGAGCTTGCTACTACACCCTCACAAATAGGATCACACAAGAAAGTACCAGAGATACCCGTAGAAAGAATTGGAGATGTAAGCGAAGGAGAGGAAGTTAATACTTATCTTCCAATAACCCATCAGGGCTACACCACCAAAGCTATCTTAGATTCAGGAACCGGAGTAGCCATCGCTACCACCGCTTTATGGAAACGTTGGGGTAAGTCAGCATTGAGACCTACCACGATGAAGCTACAAATGGCTGACGCACATATAGAAAAACCATTAGGCTCACTAGAAGGCATATCTCTCACCGCTTGCGGAGTGGAGTTCGAGCATACTTTCGTCATTTGTGATTTTGGGAAAAATCATGCTTATGAGATGATTTTAGGACGACCGTTCATGCGGCACTTGCAAATAGTACAAGATTGGGGAACTAATTCTTTGTACTTGCAACATTTAGGAGTGACTACTAAAGTCAATCTCAAAGACTATTCCCATCGAGATGTACCCCTGATACAATGGAACACCATCCATAAGACACAAGAGGAAACAGAATTGGTACACTCATTGGAATCAGATCCCTCATGGTTGCACGAGGACACTCATCTATGGATGTGTAAAGTAGCCAAACAAGAGGAAGAATGGTTAAAAGCCAGGACTTTAGGTTCAAAACAACATCCACGAGATCTTCAAGACCCAACTTATGCACCTCTAGTATTTCAAGATGAGGAATTCGAGCCTCATGGTTGGGCAGAATATTTAGCAACAATGGATGTAGCCATCAATGAAGAACAATGGACACCCCACTATGATGAGGATGGCTATGACATTTCAATCTTCACAATAGAGCCAATCATGTGTGATTTTATTATTGAAGAATGCAAACCTAGCACTGATGCATTTGAGGATGCAGGTGACTTCGATCTAGAGTCAATTATTATGGACCCTCCTTTTGCATCAGATGAAGAATACTTCTACGAAGTAGAAGCTCACCCTCAGAGACACGAAGAAATTATGAATGATGTGAGACTAACGACACAAGTGACTGCCAAAAGTGAAGGTAAGAAAAGAAAGAAGAAAGAAACCATGCCGGAAGAAGAAGAAGAACCACTCATGGAAGTACCAGAGAACTTCAAGAAATATGAGATAGAAGATAGATGAGTATGGTACGAATGGCTAAAAGAAAATCTGATGTTGGAGAAGTATATGATAATCGAGAGAAAACCAAAAAAATCATAGTCACCATAGAAGGAGAAGAAGAAAAATGTACATACATAGGGCTTGATTTGACGAATGAAGAAGAAGAAGAGCTAGTTGCCCTATTGCGAGAATATAGAGATGTGTTCGCATGGAGTTACAAAGACTTGAAAGGATTAGACCCGGATATATGTTCCCCTAGAATCCCTATGACTCTAGATGCAAAGCCTACGAAACACAGATGCAAAGCCTACGAAACAGAAACCATACACGTACAATGATAACTACGCTGTGAAGATTAAAGAAGAAATAGACCATTTGATAGAAGCAGGATTCATTTATGAAATTGAGCATACTGAATGGGTATCCCCCATAGTGGTAGTGCCCAAGAAGAATGGAAAATTGCACATGTGTATTAACCTTAAAAAATTTAATGCTGCAACGATTAGAGATAGTTATCCTCTTCCTATCACGAAACATTTATTGGAATGAGTTGCGGGCAAGGAAGTTTACAGCTTTCTTGATGGTTTCTCAACAAACAAAACATACTGAAGAAACTCGTGAACAACAAACGTTCAAATTGGGACAAACAATTACACCACATTGTTTGGGCATATCGAGTGGCCTACAAGACCATACTCAATGCAACTCCCTTTCAGATGGTTTTTGGTCAGAATGTTGTGTTTCCTTTGGACTTCTTGATACCGACCCTTAAGGTTGCACAAGAACATCAGTGGACCGGCCATGAATTATCATCAAGGATAATGGACTTGGAACGATTAGGAGAAACCAGGCTGAAAGCAGCAGCGGGTATATATGCAACAAAGAAGCGATAGAAAGCCTATTTCAATGCACATGTGAAAGATAAAGGCTTAAAAGAAGGAGATTTAGTCCTAGTGTATATGTTGAAACAACACGCACGAAAATTAGAAAAGTGAGGTTATGGACCTATGATCAATAACAGACTCTCGACAAGTGGAGCAGTACAATTAGCCACCCTAGAAGGAGACATAATGCCTAATTACATTAGTGGCTGTAGAGTCAAGTTATATCAAGAACCTCTTACTGAGGATATGCTTAGAAGACTCACGTTGGCAAAGAAGCATAAGGAGGAAGAAAATAGAATACGAGCGGAAGCTCAGGCAGAAGCTATAGAACGCATTAAGCGCATGAAGTTAAGAAGACAAGGACTAGGGAGAGAACATTATAACCATCTTGAAACAACACCCAGATACCCCATGGCCATGTGTCAAGCAAAGTCAAATGCTCATCCTGGCATAGTGGACAGGAGACCATTTATTACAGTTAGGCTAGAGCATGGCAACCCTTGCCAAGAGCTTAGGGCTTTAACTGACTCAGGTGCTGTGACTAGTGCGATTAGATGGTCCCACTATAAGGACTTAGGAATAGAAATGCGGCCAATTGAGGCATACCTCATAGGGCTAGGAGGCATGGAAACCCCTTGCATGGGTGAGGTGGACCTTCCTATCCTCATACACGATGTGACCATGACAGTGAAGCTACTAGTGTGCCATGACGAGGACCTGATAGAACCCCTAATCCTTGGCCAAGATTGGCTATACGATCACTCAGTGGACCTAAATCTTAGACAAGGCTCCTTGCAGATTAGAACCTTAGAACAGCAGCGAGTGATACCGCTTCACTTCCCTAACAACACTCTGCCTGAGGTATGTAACCCTAGACCATATGACACGCATGCGAAGGAGGATCGAAAGATCTTTGGCCAGATAAGTCACGATACATCCACCCCAACCCGTGGGCTTGGCGATGGATAATTGGCATTCAAAAGAAGGTCAATAGATTTTCCCCTAGTCTTCCTGCACACTAGAAGGGGTCACCACCCAACAGATGAGTTAGATGGGTTACATCAGCGGTCAGGTGGACTGCATCAGCAGCCACATGGGCAAAACACCCTGTGGTGCCCATCCTTCCAAACTTACTATGGACTGGCCTAGATTTTTGATACAAAACGAAGCACTTCGTAATGGGCAAGTTGCGCAAGTGTTGCACCTCCTTTCTTTTCCAAAGCAGAGTGTCCATCAGACCTCTCAACCTCAACCACAAAGGACTCAACCACAATGAAGGAACCCATATCGATGACCATATCAGATGACACAAGGAGGAAAGCAGTATCAGCATCACAAAGCAAGAGGCACGAGACAAATATGGGTGCCAAAAGGACAAAAAACCACCAATAGTTTGCAGCAGTGCAGACAAGGATAAGATGAAGTCTCAGCAAAATCAGAGGCAATATTCGACATCTCCTTGACCTTCTTCTACAAGTCTGAACAATCGACAAATTTGGATCGCCAAGAAGTACCTTACGAATCGCCCCACACCCACGCAGATTTGGGTACCCAAACAGTGTATTATAGCTCAACACTCAAGCCATGTAACATATACCCCTCAGAAATCTTTTCACCCCTCAATACCACCTCATCTGATACCACCTTTTGTTCCCCAACAGAAACATACCACCTGCTCAGCAACTCTTAGGAAATGGATACCGAAACGTATCCACATGTCTCCTCATGTACCGTTGTCTAACATTACTCCCACCTCAATTGAACATCATCCTTGTAATAACTCATCCATAACTGAACTTTGTACAAATGCACACTAACCCAACATCACTTGTAATAACAATCTCATCAAGCAATGTATGCACTATCTGAAGTAAGTAGGTCTCTAGAGACCTGCATTAGTTTTGTGAAATCATTCCATAAATCACCTCACAACACTCAGCTACACAGTCTCAGTTTAATGGGATCATGATTAATTTCCATGATAATGTGCTAATCTTTTGTAGCAGATCTTCTCCACATTTGCATCACTCATCATGCAAACAGAAGATGGACCATCTGAAGCTGGCCCTAGTGTACCTATGGCAAATATTGGCGAATTACTGGCAGAGCCCCATCCGATGGCACAACCCCCGGAATTTCAAGGATTCCCAGGACCTATGCCGATTGATAATCCTCCTAGAGGATATACCGAAAAAGTTCACCCGAAATCCCATTGCTTCCAAGGTTTAGTAGGACCTTTGGCAGATGTAGATTTTATTTTTGATGCCAATTTGACCTTTGATAGTAGTAAGTGGGGAAAGTATCAGCTCTTCTCAAGAGAATTTGAAGCACTCCAGAATACAGAAGACTTAAAGCATGTTTGGGCTAGAGTAGGCTTCACTGAATACTTTAGTGATCCATTGCCTAAACCAGATTTCTAGAGATGCTACTACTTGGTAACCACATTGACGACATCAGAGAACAAGGATTTGTCAGGCACCTTCATTTTTCCATCCTTAGTAAATGACCGACCGTTTAAGAAGTTTATATGTCAAAACATTTGATTTGAGCTGCGATTGAAATACATGGAACACACACACCGACAGAGTGAGAAAGGCTAATTCTAGAGCGTATGAAGCATGGTGATGTTACCAAATGGGAAGATATTTCGGCTATCACACCTGACCTATCTAAGCCATTAAGCATATGTATGCAACAGTTTGCATTCCCAGCTCAGGACCGATTCACCATGCCCCACAAGCGCATCTGGTTTGGATTGTATTTAGCATGTATAGGCCCCCAAACAGTTAATCTGGCAAGTTGGATTATTGATCAGTTGTATCTAGCACAACATAGATGGGAAAGGAAAAAAATAATCCATGGATGTTGTGCTCTCATGAGAATTGTTTATATGTGTTTGGCATATGACTTTCCAATAGAGCGTGCCATGACCAGTGAAGAGTTGAAGGCATTTAAAGGGACAGCCAAGAAAGCCAGAAAATCTAGCAAGGGACGAGCAGGCAAGCGCATGCAAGGATCTATCCCATGCCTACAAGTTCCCGAGTCCCTGTCTCCTCAACCCTCTCCAGAGAAATCACCTACGGAACCCCCTACATCGGTACAATCCATTTGCATATGCCTATCGAGACTAGTGATTACGGAAGGCACAACCAGTGCAATTACTTCTCAGGCTACTACCATCCAGGAACCTACCAGCATTGTAGCAGGCATTCCCACCTCCATTGGTGCGGAAGCGTTTTCATTCCCTATGCCCAATCTAGAAGCAGAACCAATGAATACCACGTTCAACTTTGCAATGCCGGACAATTTTTCAAATGCATTTCAGTTTTTCGAAGGCCAATTTTTCTCTCAAGAATATGAATGACCAAGCTACCCAACCACTCCCCCGGACCAATAGCAAGGGCAAGAAGTATCCAGTTCAGAAGAAGAGAGGACGAAAACAGACGATGAGGACAAAGATGATGAAGCCAACCAGGGCACTCATGACTCCCAAGAGAATGTGTAGACAGATGATCAAGAACAGCACACTGATATCCAGGGTGACACCAGTACTTATGAAGATGAAACATTTGACGCAGCTGCCTATACATTGGCGATCAAAAAGCTATACCGAACCATGCAAGTAGTTTGGGCACGCAAAAAGCTATCTGAGGAAGAAAGCCAGGTGCTTATAGAACAGCAACTCCTCACAGGAGGCTTCGAAGAAGCGTACATCAAAGGCTTCAGAGAATTAGTTAAATCAGTGGGCACAAATGAAGCATTAAGATGTTTGTAGAGAAAACCACTACCACACTTTGACCCAATTATTATCCAAACCAGGTCAATACATTCGTGTACCCACAGATGCTCAGTCATCCCAACAAGCCCAAGAAGCACGTCTTATTCCTGAAGGCTCTACGGCAGAAGAAACGATCATTATCGACTCCCCGCCCGACACTACTACTGTACAGACCACAACAGTTGTTGAAGTACCCACCACCCCAACCGCTCCTATTTCACCTCCATCCCTCCAGTCTCTCCTATACACCCTGCCTCTCCCAGACCATCCACATCCTTCGATAGTGCGGTAGCAGAAGCCGTTGTTACCTCCATTCCTCCCACCCTTTCTGCACCTACACAACCTAGCCTCCCGTCCAGGACTTCAACCCTCCTATCTTGTCCGTTTCTCCCTTCAACCATCCCTTCCTTCCCCACCCCTCCAAGACCCCTATTCCCATTTCCCCCTCCATTGACCTTTTCCCCTTGTCTCACCTCCGAGACCCACCATATTTCCTCTTTCCCCTTTGCACCAAGCAGTACACAAAACCCCACCTATAAATCATTCTACAACTTTTGTAAATCCTATATTTACACCCATGCATGCACCCACTATCACTCCACTATTCTTGGTCACTGCACTCGACACCACATCCAGTGATATGGACATATAACCACCCACTGCACCACCACTCACCTCATCCATTTCACCACCATATTCAGGCACATCACATTTTTCCACCGTCACCACTTCATCCACATTCCCATCCCTATTTCCCCTTCCCCTTGAATCAACACCCACACCCATAGCATCTTCACTCAGCCCGCCATTAATATTATCACCCACAATCGACACTGCATTCCATCACATGTTTGTATGCATGATGCAAGTGAGAGACAAGTTCGCATCTCTAGGCACCAGTTACCAGATGTTGCAGTAGACAACGAACGATTTACAGTCACAGCTAAATTCATCATCAATTGAGAATGCCTCACTTAACACCCGCTACCAAGAGCTATGCCAGGCCTACCACAAACTAGAACTCGAAAGTGAACAAAAGACAAAAGAGGCCATCACTGATATTGACTACTTGTTGCGGGCTCAGACTATTCGCAATGTGACGCTTACTAGAAACATGGGACTGCTCAGATGCCACTTAGCAGCAGCTAAAGAAGAGAACCAACATCTACAGGAATAGAATAGAGAGAACTTGGAAGCTGCTTTAGATCAACCGTACCAACCCTTAAGTCCCAGTCATTTCAAAGCTGTTCCTTCAAAATCTATGAAGATGTTATTAGAAGATCATGCCAGATTACTAGAAGAATACGACAACATGAACGAGGCATAATAGAAGCTCAAAGAAGACCACAAACTGCTCCAATTAAGAGCACCTCTATAGCCAGAACCACCAGCTCCTGCGAACCCATCTCCTGAAATCATCGAGGAACTCAACGCTCTAAGGGCCCAGCTAGTAACTCTCCAAACACAAATCACAACATACAAAGCACCCCCCAGGCCAGATTCCCCACCGGAACTACCAGCGGATGAAGAAATAGTGACTATCCCGATGGAGGAAACTTTTGAAGAAGCATATGAACCCCAACCCATCCCAGGCAGATGCATCATGGCAGAAGGCCAGATGACTTTTGAACTTCCTACTCCCGCATGGATGAAGACGGTTGAAGAACTTGGAAGGACCCACTCCGCAAGGGTGGAAGCATAGTTATATGCAATGGCCATGATAGAATAACAAATTTTACAATCCCTGTATTTTGCTCACTTGGCCCCTCGTAGATATATATCTGGGCTCTACTCCCTTAAGCAAGCACAAGATTTGGGTTTTGAACCTGTGATCACTCAATCATGAGCTTCTTGATCTAACCACCGAGCCAAGCATGATTTCTTGAAGCCTTAAGCAACAACACATCAAAGAAGTGGACACACAAAAAGATGGAGCATGTAGGGAGCTCCAAGAAGTATATGTCAAAATTTCAGAAGAAATCCCTATAAAAACAGTGATCATGATCACTAAAAACCATTGCAAATATCATTTCATATTTCTGCAACTCCATTTTTTCCAAGAGTACTAGAAGCATGATGCCATCGATGGGGGTAGTTGCTCAAAATGGTAATCCCATCTCGCTAAAACTACCCAAATTTCTTTACTCTCTATATACAAGCGAGTTCCATTTGGAATATTTGGGTGTGGACAAAAACTCTTTTCATAAAAAGTCATGCAAGATTTATGAAGAGTTCTTGGTCAAAGCAGAGGAGATAGATCAAAGGGTTGGGCTCTTGATCTCCAACCATGAAGGAAGATGCTTCTTCCAATGGATCAATGGAAGGATGTAGCTTGATTGGAAGATAAGTACTTTACAAGTTGATGTTTTCATTTCAATATTTTCTTTGCTCTATGCTTTCATATAGATGCATTGCTATTATCATTGAAGTTGGGAAGGAAGATTCAATTTTGAAAGCATTGTATGTAATTTAATGAAAGCAAAATAGGAGAGCATCGAAGTATGGATACACTTATCAAGCATAGGCATGCATCTACAAAAGAATGTTGGTGCCTTTCTCCTTTTCAAAGAATGTTTTCATGCACATAACACATTTTTTTCTTGCGGAAAAAGATAGTTAATGCTCAAGTTTATGCACGTGAACGGTTATATCTTTTTAAAAAGCCAGCAAGTAGAATGTTTGTGCATGGATGATTGGGAACATGCATTATCAAGCTCAAGAATCGCTTGATTTAAGTTTGGTGCATGAAAGGTGAATGCCAACACCTGCATGCACTCACATGCATTTGCATGCCACACGCATTTGCATATGCATGTTTGCTCGTTAAGTAGTTAAATACTTATACTTTCGTTACCTCCTTTTTCTAACTCGACTTAGATAGCTAGGAAAAATAGCAAACTAGGTAGTTGAAAGGCTCTTGGCTGCCATGTAATTCAAGTAGCTAGTTTGTTTTTCCTAAATGTGATACTTAGGTATCACAAATTAGGAGTCTTGATTAGGAAAACTAGGCCCATAAAAAATCAAGTGTTCAATTTTCGTGTTCATTGGAAAGGCAAGCAAATAGAGATGCTTGAAAATTTCCACGATGACTCTAAGTTCAGGAGAAAACTTAGAGAATCCTAATGACAAGCCTAGATGTAGTTGTTAGCTTGGATTTTAGAACAAGCGTGATGATGGTAATTAAGTCTATGGAAGGTACAATGTAAAGTTTACCTATCATGGATTTATTATAGGTGAAATATTGCTCTCTCCCGTCCTCAATCAACTCACGCACATAGTGATAGTGAATTTCTATGTGGTTGGTATGCACATGGAAAATGGGATTCTTGGTGATGGCCATGCAACTTTGGTTGTCACACCAACTCTGTAGCCTCCTCTTCTTGAATTCCTATGTGCCATAGGATCCTCCTCAACCATAGTGCTTGACATACTACAACACTTGCAACTTTGTACTCAACTTCAATAGAAGATAATGCTATAGTTGGTTGCTTCTTACTAATCTAAGAGAAAATCCCTAATCCTAAAGAAAAGCAATCTCCAGAAACAGATTTTTTGGTATCGATTCTCTTGCCCAATCTCAGTCACAATATCCAACCATAGATGATCCTTCTTCATAACGAATACCATAATCAAGGGTTCCTTTCACATACTTGAGTATGCACATGCTTGCCTTCCAATGCGTTTGGCAGGGTTTTTTAGAGAACTTGCTTACTAGTCCATAACATAAGAGATATCTGGTCTGCTATTGCACAAGTAGATGACAATTCCAACCGATTTCTTGTATCTTCCAATATTCACTGGAGGTGAAGTATATTCAATAGATAATTTTTTGTTGACCTCCATAGGCATGGAGATTTCCTTGCAATCCTTCATGTCAAACGCCTTCAATATTTCTCTTCTATACTTTTGTTGAGAGATTAAAATCTTCCCTAGCTCTTGCCAAACTTCAAGACCTAAGCAATAATGCATTCAGCCCAAGTCTACCATCTCAAATTATGAACTCATGGCGTCTTTTGTTTGTTGAAGAAGAACATCATCATTTCTTGTAATTACAAGGTCATCTACATAGAGTACACGCACAATTGTCTTCCCTCCTCTCTTAACAACATACAAGTTAGCATCAAATGCACATCTTTTGAAACCTAGATCTAAGAGATACTTATCTATCCATTGGTACCATGTTTCATCCATATAATGCCTTCTTCATCTTCCATACCTTGTTCTTTGAATGGGAAGCCTCAAACTCCAGTGGCTGAGACACATATACCTCCTCCTTTAGGTCTCCATTCACGAACACTGATTTGACATCCATGTGATAGAATGGCCAAGGCTTAAGTGCAGCCATAACTAGTACTACTAGGATAGTAGTCATCCTTGTAGTTGGGGAAAATTATTCACAAAAGTCATTGCCTTCAACTTGTGAGTATCACTGTGCAACAAGTCTTGCTTTGTAATGTTCGAGAGTACCATCAGCCTTGTACTTTAGCTTCCAAACCCACTTGGTGCTAATGAATTTATGCTTAAGGGATCCATCCACTAGCTCCTAGGTTCCATTCTTCATGATATTGTTGTATTTTGCTTGCATGGCAGCCCTCGAATTTAGATCGTGGAGTGCCTCTTCCACATTGGTTGGTTCCTTTGCTTGTTCTTGAATGAGCTCAGCCATCTGGGCTATGTTTACAATATGGGCAGTTTTCCGTCTTTGTTCCTCTATTCTTTGTGGTGTCCTCAATCCATCTACTACTTGTTCTAGTGACCATGGGATGGGGTTTGCAAAATAAGAGAGCTGCCTCACCCAATGTGGAAATGGCTTTTCTACTTCGATGACAATAGGTTGGTAACTCTCACACTCATCATTTGAAGATGATGCTTTCTTCTCTTGTGTAGAAGGGATAACTCTTGGGCTAGGCTCATAGTGGATTACCCCTTCGCTTGATGATAAAGTGGAAGCTCTCTCTTCCTCCTCCACTACATGTGGTTGCTCCTCCTTAAACACCACATCATGACTCACCATGATCTTCTTAGCCTCAAGCTCATAAAACTTATGAGCCTTCTAATCTTTGCTCTACCCTAGGAAGATACATTTGATGTTTTTTGGTTGAAGCTTGGTTATCTCCCTATCTAGAACATTTTCATAACATTCACTTCCAATTGTTTTCAAATGGATGAAACAAAATGATTTTTACGAGTAGTCTTTTCATTGAGTTTCGTGATGAAGCTTTAATTCAAGTTGTAGATAGTAGTGCTGCTAGCCTCTACCCTAAATTGATTAGGCAAACCCTTTCCCTTAAACATGCACCTTTCCATCTCCATGATGGTTCAATTTTGACATTATGAAACATTGTTTTGTTGAGGGCTATGTGCCAATATGAGTTGATGCTTTATTCATTTACTCTTGTAGAAATCTTCAAACTTCGTTGATGCAAACTTGTCACTACCATCTGTCTTGTTCCTTGTTTCAATTTCAATAAGCTAAATCAATTCTTTAAACTTACCAAAAGCTTGAGCCTTATCATGAAGGAAGTACACCCACATCTTCCTACTATAGTCATCGACAAGTAACATGAAGTAGGAAGAACTGACCAAGGCCTATATAGGCTTTTTTCTACACAAGTGAGCATGCACCAACTCTAGAGGATAGCGTGCCAAGTGATGAAGCAATGCCTATTCCAAGTTCCAAAGGAGAAACTACATAAGAAGAAACAGATAACCTCATGCAAGGTCATATATACTAAACTCTATCTCTAATTTTTTACTATGACATATTAGAGGATGTAAGACATCTCAATAGACTTGGTATGCTCTTGAGACCTTCTATTCTTTTAGTCCCAAAGCAAGAAAGAATCATCTCTGGAACGAATCCAACAAGATGAAGAAGACTCCAAAAGAAACCATCACAGAGTTTGTTATTGAGCTCAAGGAGGTTGCAAATCAATTGGAATCCATTGGAGTGTTGATTGAAGAAGAGGACATCATGAGGAAACTTTTGAATGGGATTAGAAGTGACAATAGCAATCTTTAACCACATCCTATGACCTCATCATGGATGTGCAAAACTCTAGATTTCAACATCTTTCTCGGATCGCTGTTCAATCAAGAGGCCAATAATCCCATCAAGGAAGGTAACTCTGATCAAGGTAATTCAAAAAGGGCTTTGTATGAATATAAGAAAAATAAGAAGCTTAAAGGCAAGAAGAAGGAAGAGGAAGAAGAAGAGATCTCCCAAGACAATGATGCAAGCAAGAGCAAGTGGAAGGGGAAGAAAAAGGACCAAAGCATGAAAAATCCAAAAGTCAAAATGTTCAACCTTATGCCATCTATGATAAGGCCAACCACACCACTTATGATTGTTGGTTCAATGGAAAGGCCTAGAAAGGAAGAGGTGGATATGGCAACAATATAGGTTGAGGTGGACACAAATTCAAGGATAGAAATAGAAGCCATAATAGAATAGACTACAACAACTATTCTAAAGACCAATGACATGCGAACTCATTACTTATGACAAATCTAAGCCACAAGGAAGGTAAAGAAGATCATTTATTCAACATATAGTTAGGATGTTTGAATCATGTTGCAGGAAACATAAATCTTCTACCTCACTTGGAAAGTCCAAAGCATAGACATGAAATACAAACAAGGAATGACACAAAGCATAATGTGGGGAAGATTGATAATGTCAAAGCTTCCAATGGCAGGACAGGATCAACGCATCATACCTTCCCACTATTACCAAAAACCTAATAAGTGTATACCAAAGAGTTTAGAAAGGCTTGCAAGCTAGGTTCACTCAACATGGAGCCTTTTTGGAAGACCCATGTCAAGGATACAAGAAGATAGCCAAAGATGAGAAGCATGGTAGGCTCTTTACCTTTGAAGTGGGAGAAAGAAAGAACGTAGCTCTATTTAACTTTGGGTCTAAAATCCTAAGTTAAATTGTCTTTGAAAATTAACTCTTGAGCTGACCAATCCTGTACGACTTTGGCTTGCCTTAGCCATGGTCGACCGAAAAGTAAGTTGTAGTCGAGGCTAGATTCAGGTAACTCCAAGACTGCAAAAGTCATTTTAAATGTAGGTCCCTGTAGGGTTATCAGAATGTTATGTACTAGGCCCACCGGATGGACTCTGGATTGGTCCGCCAATCACACAAAGAACTGCACTGGTTCCATTGGGTCCAACCCAGTTTCTTACAGAGTGTGGCTATTGCAATATTCACACCCGACCCGCCATCAATTAAAACTTGTGTGATCTTCTGGTTTTTATACCAGACGGTGATCAACGGTACTAAATGATCCACCGTAGGATCCATCTCTGGTTGTATGGTCGCAGTCACCGGAGTACATGAAGGTCCAGGGCTGACCTGCTGTTGGAATTGCTATCTTACACCCGGAACTAGGGTGAGCAACTGTCCCAGAGGGAGTGTGATTGAAGCCTTAGATATAACGTCCCATACCTGGTCAGTTTGTGCTATGGTTATCACCGCCTCTAGTGGTGATTCTAATGTCGTCGGGCCGGAATTCTGTGTATTCACTCTTGCATTTGGCAGAGAAGGATGAGTTACTGGAACTGGGTAAGGGAACACAGTCGGCTCCTTAGTTGTCCATTGACTAGCCTTTGCAAACATCTGCTGCTGCTCACGAATTTCGGGCTCGAAAACCTCAGCTGCCAGTTGCAATTGTTTACCCGATCTTGTCTGAACTATGACTGCTTGTGACTCAGCTGGGGAAATATAGACCATATTTGTCATCGGATTTAGTCTTTCCTTCTTTCTTTTGTCGTACTCTGCGGCTTCTTTACAAAATCTATGAATGTGCCCAACCTCGCCACAGAAATGACATCGAGGGGGTGGGAGAGAGATACCTTCAGCCGTTGTACCTGCTTGCCATCGATTTGGATTGACATTTTTGTTACGCTGACCCGGGTAGTTCCTATATCCTTGGTGTTGGTTGGTTCACAACTGTGGCGGCACATAATGGGTGGCTGGCTGGCCTTGCCATTCTACCCTGCACCTTTGCATTGTATGCACAAGTTTGTGTTGAGTGACCCGTTATATTACAAATGGCACAATACATTTGGTTAAGCGCACATGTGGAACTGGTGTGACCAGGGTTCTTACACTTAGTACAATACACTTGTTTGGACGGATCCTTGGCCACGTTCTTACTTGCTTTCAACCATTCCAGATCTTCTGTAAAACCTCCAACCTTATGCTCCAACTGTAAAGCCATTGCAATAACAACGTCCAATGTCATTCCGCCTAGACAACGAATGATCATGATTTGTTTTAACTGTAGATTCAAGCCATTGATAAACCATTGTGTTATGACATCATCTAGCAGGTTGGCATGCACCGGTGGCAGCTGCCTCAAGTGAGTGCTAAACAGTGTTGCATACTCGTGGACACTCTGGTGTGGTTTCTGCCGATTGTTCTACAAATAGTCAAAAATTTTTGCAGGGTTCTTCTTCAACCGAAACCTCTGCAGGAACGCGTCCCTCACATCATCATAATTACCGAAATGATTAATATCATATTCTGTCAACCACCTTGCTGCTTCATTAACCAATGTGGCCTAAAACATGATGGCCTTATACGTCGGATCTGGTGGGTGGTTCAACACTGCATAACTGATCTCGAATGTGCGAACATGCATGTCGGGGTCATCCCCTGGAAATCTACCGAATTTTGTATATATCACTCCGCTTGGAACTGGTCGAGGTGGAACGATTGGATGTGGCTGCTGAAATTGCGGTTGCGGCTGTGGCGGTGTTTGTTGCTGTTGTTGTGAGCCACTCATGGTGCTATTGTTGTTGGCGTTATTATTCCCTGAATTTTGGGGAGGTTTCTCGTGAGCTTCCTGGACTAGAGGGTCAACCTGCGCACCTTCCGGTCCAAAAATGTCATCGAACCGATTCCTGAATTCCAAGTCTAGCAGCCTTTCCTCAACTTTGGTGTCAAAATTAGGTAGACTTGTACCAAAAAGTGGTGAACGTAATAAGTGTCCACCAGGCAGCACCGCAATATCACCGAAAAACTTCAAATTACCACCAAGTGGTACGGAACTTCCACCGAAACTTGCCGAAGTCTCACTGAACCAGGCTACCCTTTCACCGAAAACGTGCTCACCTGGTAACGCGAACCTGTCACCGGGGATGGCCGAATTCCGACCAGATAGTGTAGAACTAATTCCGCACTGCGTCTTTGTACAACTAGAAGTCACCAAAATTTCTTCAAAAAGTACCGGACTCACACCGGAATTCGCCGAAATCTCATCATGTGCTACCGAACTAGCACTGGAATCACTACTAACTGGCTCTGATCCTTCTCCAGCTGGACTTATCTGTCCTGTACTTCTACCACCACGGGGTGTCCCTAATAAGTTTGGAACTACCCAGGGATGTTGATCTCTCCTATACTTTGGGTAGGACTCACTGGAACGAGTAACCGGCATATATCACTTCTTCAATTAACGGTTATTATTCTCCATTGCTTGCCTTGAGTATCGCTCTTCCCTTACTGATTATTCCAAATCTGTTTCCATCTTCCCACAGACGGCGCCAGTGTTAAAAGCGCTTTCAATTAAGCCACTTTTAATCTCATTCTAGGTTCTTGGGGATGGACAGGGGTCTGACAGTGCAGAGGCCCTTTGTTTAATTTTCCCAATTTAACATTCAACTAAGTAGTTAACTGTCCTTCAAATCGAAGCTTATCACGACACAGTACACTTATCACACGAATTAGCGACTACAAATTCACACAGACTTATTAATGTTATCATAACTTTACTGTGTTTAATGATTAATTACTGCAATTCAACAAACAGAATACAATACTCAGTATTTCTGCAATTCTGCAACATAGCACTCCAGCCCGGTTGCCCAGACAAACAGTCTGGCGATTCCTGTCTCTCACCAAAGATCATCGTGATTGCCTTTTCATTAATGAATAAAGAGTTACATCTGTTTGCTACGCCTTTTCGGTGCGTGCGACTATGAAAAATAAAATTACATATTCCAATCCGCCAGCCTAACAAGAGAGTACTTAAGTACTTGAAAGGAACACTTAATGAAGTTATTTTAATATCCTTGCTCTTCATATTTGGATATCAAGATATATTTAGATGTAGATTGGGCAAGAGGTAGGGATGATAGAAGAAGTACATATGGATACTTAGCATTCACAGGTTTGGAGTTCCAAGAAGCAACAAACAATTGCTTTATCTTCAACTAAAGTAGAGTATAGAACCTAACTATTCCAACTCAAGAAGCAATATGGCTAAAAGAGTTGTATTCGGATTTGGGAGATAATGCAAGCTCCATGCATCTAGCTACAAATCTGGTTTAGCATGCAAGGAAAAAACACATAGAAGTTTATTACCACTTTGTCAGAGAGAATCTTATGGAAAAGGAGATTGACTTATCATTTGCTCCTACTAAGAAACAAATAGTAGATATGATGATAACGACACTTGATGGTATAAAGCTATGCAGGCTCAAATCTATGGGAGGTATTCAACCTATCAAAGAATGAAGTCTCAGGCATACTTCATCTTTTGGGGGGAGCTATAAGACCACCAATTTTTTAATATGCTTAAGGTGAATTTAAACTATTTCAAAAACAATCATATGGATGATGCCATAAGTATACATCTCTTATGAAGCACTTCTGCACTCATCTATTGTGAGTGTCTGATCACTTATGATCACTTACCCTTGTAAATTCCAAAGTACTTAATCTTGTAAAAGGTTGAATTAGAGGCTCAATATCCATGAGTTTGATTTGGTAAGATTAAAAACTCAAATTGCCACAAATCATCTTGAAAGCTGATCAACACTTTTCCCTAGATTACTGGAAAGTTGTTGGTGCAAATTAAGCTCAAGCCTACATCCTTGATAACTTCAAATAAGCTTGATGTATTGGCATTAGACTTGGAAAGCTTCATAAGTACAACCCTTTTGTAAATTTGCATTACAATCACCTTTGTAAAAGTGGAATAAACCCACGAGGAGTTAGGGAGCATATGATCTCATAACATTTGGTAGTTGAAGTCAAGAGTGAATCAATCCTATAATTTAGGATTACTTTTAGGTGTAGATTTGAATTTGAATTCAAATCTTAGGCTCCAACAAAAACTATAAAAGAGGATATGAAATGTCTATGTGTATCTCAAGGTTTAGAGATCATATTCATGTACTTTCATTGAGAAGAGGAACTCACCTCATAGCTCACTCTTTCCTTACTCATTGAGCAAAGGTTTATTGCCAATGACATTGTACTTTTACATGGTTTAATTCATACATGATCATTACATCTTACTCTTATATCTTTGTCACACTGCATCAAAAGAGTGAACTTGTCAAATCTTATATTGTACAGTGGATCATTTCTCTTGATTTAAAGCATGATAGCTCAATCATACTGTCTAATCTAATCCTACATAGTTTCATTGATAATGCTCCTCATGTTCATTAGATATCAGTAAATCTCTACTCACTGGTTTGTGACTGTCGAGTCCCGTAAAAGTCGAGATGGATGCTTAACTTGCTAAACATATTTCTCTACATATAGTTCATCATTTTAGATGATTTTACTCATGCTTGGTAGCTTGTTAAGATAATTGAAGTTCTCGAAAGGAAATTCTATCAATTGGTGCAATACTCAGAGAATGGTTCAAAACTCTGAGTAGGTGTCTCAACTAAAATAGCAAGTTTTGGAACTTGAATCATTTGCCTACCTATCTATTTTGATCATATCATTAGTGGATCATCTTCTAAAAAACATATGTGATTACTTATGCTTATTAGCTAGCTAAAGAGGCCCACAACACTCTCGTGCCATCACTTATAGTAGGTGTGAAGTAGGTTTTAGCTACACCAACTCATCTCTTGTGAGTATCCACCATCTCCTCCAACAGTGGTATTAGAGAAAGCATAATCAAGATGGGAGATGGATTTCCATCATTCATTGACAAATTGGACAGGAACAACTACTCACCATGGTCCCTAAGGATGCAAGCATACCTTCAAGGGAGAAGCTTGTATGGATACATCTCACGAGATGAAGACATGCCAATCTTGAGGAGCAAGCATCAACCAACAAAGGAAGAGCAAGAGAGGTTGACCACATGGTGTGCAAACGATGCTCTTGCCAAGTCATATCTATTAAACTCAATCTCTAACTTCTTATTACCACATGTTAGAAATTGTAAAAGCTCCCAAGAGACTTCGGAAGTGCTTTCATCATACTTCACCTCCAAGACAAGAGCTAGGAAGAATCAGTTGTGGATGGAATTCACAACTCGCAAGAAACAACCAAAGCAAGGAGTGGCTGATTATGTAACCAAAATGAAGATGTTGCAAACCAAGTTGCAAGCATTGGAGAAGAGATAGAGGAAGAGCACATTGTGAGGCAGATCATCAATGGAATAAAGGCTGACGAAAAGTGGGAATCCTTCACCACAACAATGGATCTCTACATGGATATGCAAATACCTGATCTCAACACCTTAATGGGACAACTCTTCACCCATGAAACAAAGCTCAACAGAAATGGTGACAACTCAAGAGGTAACCAATCTTCTGCCCTTTATAGAGATCATAATAAAGCTAAGGATAAAGGTAAAAGTAAGAAATAGGATGAAGAGGCTAGTACCTATCAAGCTAATTATGCAAGAAGAGGAACAGGTGCTAGAAGTAGGGACATAGGAGGAAAACAAGGTAGGGGGAGACCCTACAACAATTCACCATGCAACATATGTGGTCTCAACAACCACAGTACAGAAGAATGCTACAAAAATACAAGAAACCAAAGGGGAAGAGGCTTCCATAGAGGAAGCTATGGACAAGCTAGAGGTAGGTACAACAATGGTGGAGGAAACTACAACCATAATTACAAGGCTACAACAAGAAAAACTATCAAGGAGGCTTTAGAGGAAGAAGGGAATTCAACAACTATACTGAAGAACAAGAAGACTCTCTACTCATCATGAACATGACATCCAAGGAAGCTAAAGATGATGAGCATCATTTCTACATTGACTCAGGTTGTTCCAATCATGTGGCAGGAAATATAGCTCTATTATTTGATCTTGAAGAACCCAAGGGGAAGCATGAAGTACAAATAGGTGATGACACTAAACACTTGGTCAAGCAAGTTGGGGATGTCAAAACTTGTGATGGTAGTATGAACCTTTTGAGCAAAGGTCTGTATGTACCTACTATAACCAAAAACCTTATTAGCGTTCGACAGATTGCAGAGAAAGGTCTACAAGTCTGATTCACTAAGCATGGAGCATATGTGGAAGAATGCCAATAAGGACTCAAAAGGATTGCCAAAGGTGAGAAGTCAGGTAGATTGTTTACTTTTGAAATTGAAGACACAAGGAACATAGCACTATTCAATTATAAAGATCAAACCGTATCTGAGTTGGAAATATGGCACAAAAGGCTAGGGCACATAGGAGAGAGAAATCTAAAGAAAATTTGTAGGGATCAAAGTGTGCTTGGCATCCCAAATGTGACCAAGTAATGCATGATTTACAAATGTGGAGCTTGCCAATTTGGCAAAGCTCATAGGCAACCATTCAACATGAAAGGATACATCCATGAAGACTATTTGGAGCTTGTACACACTGATGTGTGGGGTCCTAGCAAAGATCCATCCATCTCAGGCTCAAGGTACTATGTGTCATTTATTGATGATTACAGTAGGTGGACAATTCTCTATTTCATGAAGCATAAGGATGAGGTATTTACATGCTTCAACAAGTATTTGGTACTTTTTGAAAACCGAACAAGAATCTTGAAGAGAATCAGGTCTGATGGAGCTGCGGAGTACTTTCTACATGAGTTTGATCTATTTCTACACGAGAGAGGCATAACGAGGGATGTAACAACCAGGCATACTCCTAAATTGAATGAACTGGCAGAGAGAAGGAACATGCTAATTGTTGAAGCAGCTAGGTCTATGTTAAATGAGAAAAAATTACCTAATTATTTATGGGTAGAGGTTGTATCCATAGCCATGTATTTGTTCAACAAGCTTCCATCCCAATCATTGGATGGTATGACACCATATGAAGCATGGAACGATAGGAGACCATCATTAGATCATTGCAAAATATTTGGGTGCATTGCCTATGCACACATCCCATCTCAAATAAGAGGGAAGCTTGACCCTAAGGCTGAGAAATGTATATTTATTAGGTATGATCAGAATCAAAAGGGAAATAGATTATACAATCCCACTAACAAGGCATTCATAGTTAATAGGGATGTAGTATTTGATGAGAATAATTCATGGTTTGAAGATGATTGTAGGAAAGTTAGGCTACCATATGATTTGGAAAATGATTTTCCAACCCGAACTCAAGAAGACCAACACCAAGTAGAGGACACCAACTCAGAAGATGAGGAGCAGATTGACTTCAAAGCTTGGAAGTCAAGAGGCAAATTCAAATACAAGCAATTAGAGGATCTACCCGAGTCTTCCAATCAAGCTTTAAGGAGATCACATCATTTGAAGAGGCTAAGAAAAACAAAGAGTGGAGAGAAGCCATGCAAGAAGAAGTGGTAGCATTGCAAGAAAACCACACATGGGATCTAGTTCCCAAGAAGCCAGATATGAAGGTAATTGGTTTAAGGAGGATATACAAAATTAAAAAGAACTCTGATGGTTCTATTAACAGGTACAAGGCAAGGTTAGTGGTAAAAGGTTTTCCCCAAACACATGGAGTAGACTATGAAGAAGCATTTTCAACTATGGCAAAGATGCCAACAATCAAGGTATTGGTAAGTCTTGCTGCATCAAAAACTGAATTTATATTAGTTAGACATCAAGAATGCATTCTTGAATGGTTGGATATCAGAAGAAGTGTATATGGCACAACCACCATGTTTTGAAGATGAAGAAAAAGCAGGTTATGTATGCAAGCTTAGAAAAGCACTCTATGGTCTCAAATCATCTACTTATGTGTCTATGTAGATGATATCATTATTACAGGTAATGATTTTGATGGTATCAAGTAGGTCAAGACTCAATTGATGAAGGAATTCAAAATCGCTGATCTAGGGTTATTTACCTACTTCCTTGGCTTACAAATTGTGTATATAGATTCAGGTATATTCATCACACAAAGGAAGTACATACATGACATGTTTGTAAAGTTTAAGATGGAGAACACTAAAGTTGCAGGTATTCCTATGGAGCTCAACCATAAGCTAAGTTCACATGAAGGTGAACTACTTGAAGATGTTACATGCTATCAACAACCTACGGGTAGTCTTAGTTATGCTACTTTGATAAGAGTAGACATTGCCTATGCAGTAAGTACATTGAGTCAATTCATGCATGTACTAAGGAAACCTCATATGGAAGCTGTAAAGAGGGTGCTTAAGTATCTAAAGGGTACAATGCATGAGGGATTATTCTATCCCTTCACTTCTGACATAGATATAAAGATGTATTCTGATGCAGATTGGGTTGGCTCCAAGGATGATAGGAGGAGCACGTCAGGGTACCTATCTTTTATAGATTCAAAACTCATATCTTGGTCATCCAAGAAGCAACCAAATATGGACTTATCTTCCACAGGAGTAGAATATAGGCAAAGTGACTCAGGAAGCTATGTGGCTTAAGAAATTGTATGCAGATTTGGAGATACATTGCTACACTCCAATTATCTTTGGAGATAACACTAGCTCACTTCATTTGGTTGCTAATCCCAGTGTGTACCATGCCAGGACTAAGCACATTGAAGTGCACTATCATTATGTTAGGGAGAAATTGCTTAGCAAGGAGATCCAATTTTCCTATGTATCAACTCATTTTCAATGTGTAGATATACTCACCAAAGCAATGGATGCAACAAAGATGAAGAGGTTGAAATTGATGATTGGGGTGCAACAGATCAAGGAGCAATGAAGATCAAGCATGTTGGGCTTTAGGGAGAGCTGTTGGTGCAAATTAATCCCAAGCCTACATCCTTGATCTCCTCACATAAGCTTGATGTATTAGCATTACACTTGAAAAGGTTCATATGTACAACCTCTTGTAACTTTGCATAACAATTACCTTTGTAAAAGTGGAATAAACCCACGAGGAGTTAGGAAGCATATAATCTCATATCATTTGGTAGTTGAAGTCAAGAGAGAATCAATCCTATACTTTAGGATTAATTTTAGGTGTAGATTTGAATTTGAATTCAAATCTTAGGCTCCAACAAAAACTATAAAAGAGGATATGAAATGCCTGCGTGTATCTCGAGGTTGAGAGATCATATTCACGTACTTTCATTGGGAAGAAGAGCACACCTCATAGCTCACTCTTTCTTCACTCATTGAGCAAAGATTTATTGCCAATGACATTATACTTTTACATAGTTTAATTCATACATGATCATTACTTCTTACTCTTATATCTCTGTCACACTCCATTAGAGCAGTGAACTTGTCAGATCTTGTTCTCATTGTAAAGTGGATCATTTCTCTTGATTTAAAGCATGATAGCTCAAGCATACTGTCTACTTTAATTCTACAGAGTTTCATTGATAATGCTCCTCACGATCATTGGATGTCAATCAATCTCTGCTCACTGGTCTGTGACTATCAAGGCCCATAAAAGTCGGGATGGATGCTTAACTTGCTAAAAATATTCTCTGCATATAGTTCATCATTTTGAATCATTTCACTCATGATTGGTAGCTTGTTAAGCTAGTTGAAGTTCCCCAAAAGGGATTTTATCAATTGTTGTTGTAGTCAGTGAATGGATCAAAACTTTGAGTAGGTGTCTCAACCAAAATAGCAAGTTTTGGAACTTAAATCATTTGGCAACCTATCTGTTTTGATCCTATCATTAGTGGATCATCTTCCAAGCAAAATATGTGATTACTTATGCTTGTTAGCTAGCTAAAGAGGCCCAAAATACTCTCCATCCATCACTTATATCAGGTGTGAAGCAGGTTTTAGCTATATCAACTCATCGCTTGTGAGTATCCACCATTTCCTCCAACAAAAGTAACATTCATCTCTTCAACAAACAAGCTCTCTTGGATTTGAATTTAACCTCATGAAGATTGATTTTTTAGAACCTAGCAAAGAGTCTCTATAATGACGCATAACATTGTACATTATGTTGGATGATATTCGAAGCAATATACATATACTTTGGTGATGATCTTGGCTCTTTTGTATTTTTTTGCATGATCTTCCTTAGTTTTAGTCACCTTTCTCTCTCTACCGATCTCCAACTTGAGTGACTGAGCACACATTGGAAAGTTATTAGTGGCTACTTATAGTATAAAAAATGTGAATTCTTTGTATTCATTAGTGTGAGATAAATCTCCATTCAAAACTCTTTGGCTCATTTTTCGCATAGTCCTAAAAAGTCAAGGGTATACCCAATCTCTATTAAGCTTATTGCTCTCTCATTGATTGATATGAATTAGGGTTTTTATGTATTTATTTACATAAACATATGTATGTTCCATTAAAAGGAATGTTTTCAATTATGACTATCCTCAGTGCTCTAAGTATTTGAAGTTCAAGCATCCATCCCAAATTAGAAGGTTTTGTGACCTAGTCAAATTGCAACTGTATCTATTATGTATCAATTGGTTCTTACTGATGTTCCAAAGTACCTATTGGGTTTTATTGCACTAATTACAAGTCTACAAGTTCTACTTGAAATTTCTAGAGAGCTAAGGTAGATTTTGTGCTAGTTTACTAGACCATCTTCATAATTTGGCAACTCAAATTCCCACCTCCCTCAAGCCTCTCCAATTTTCTTCATTTAGCTCCTTGTACACCCCATGGAAAGTCTATGGTAATGAGTATCATAATCACTTCAAAGATATTTCAAGACAATCAATTCATTGAAGTCTTTGAAACAAAACCTCAAAAGAATTTTTTTTGGAAACATTTTCCACCAAGGCCATACACCAAGGAGAAGCTCCTAGTATATGAATTTAAGGATCTTGAAACTCTTGAAAAAGTCACCAACCTAGCTCAAAAACTCAAATAGCTTGTACTAAGTCACGGATCTAGGAAAATAGATCCACACATGGAAATGAGATAAAGTATTCCCTTTGCAAAAACTAGCTACTTCAGACAAGAAAGTGGGATCCATGAGTGTTGGGCCCTTGAATCCAATAGGTAAGCATAAAGAGACGCATTGAGACCCACTTGAATTTAGGTTTTCCAACAACCTAGCACACAAGAAGATCACAATAGACCTTTCAAGGAAAGACAAATGGAATAGGACACATAGAGACACATATAATTTCCCATTTCCTAGACCTAGAGAACATTCAAGGACATTGATACCTTCTTAGGTAGTGAAAGCCATGAATAATTACTTTGATGACACAAGAGACACTTATGATCACATGGCTGAGTTCAAACAAGTTACTAAAGTAGAGCAACCATAAGACTTCTTTACTAGATTTGAAGATTTTAGAATCACATTGAAGGGTATTTCTCTTTCTTGGTTTTAGCCATAAATTATAGGAAACAACTATGAAATAGATCAATTGTTAGAGGTATTCATTACAGAGTTGTCTAATAGTGGTATTGGGGACAACGCCATCTTTGATTCATAGCTTCAAATTGACACCTAAAGAGACGAAGAGTTTAGTAGAACACGTGTTTAAATAGTACATTGACTGATTCCTAGTAGAAGATCTACCTTCTCAATTAAAGCCAATATCATTGTTCTAAAACGGATTGCTTAGTGGGAAACTTAGGTCATCTGTGTACTTTAAAAAGCTAGATGCTCTGGAAAAGTGTTTGAAGATGTGTATTTACATAAAGGATAACTTAGGAGAAGAATTACATTTTGCCAAGGTATATAAAGGATATAACAAGCGGGCTAGTAGTATTTCCAAATCTTCTTTCTCAATGGAGGAGATATGAAAACTAGTAGGTTAGAAGCTAGGTGGAAATGTGGAGAACAAGCAAGCCTAACAAGTAGCCATGGTAAAATGATGCTCCACCTATGAAGGAGATCATAAAAAATGCTTGCCTCATGCAAGCAGAAGCTGTAGTGGGCTAAGAATCCTTTTACTCCACCATTGTGAGGAAGTACACGAAAATTCAAAGAAGTGTCATACATAGATAAGCAAGGAACCCTATATGTAGTAATCAATGCACGAGATAGAACGGATGACTTGGGATTCATCATATCCAAGTTTGAAATATGGGATTTGAAGAATGAGAATAAAGAACAAGAACCTAGAACTCCTAGAGGTAAATCAATCCTACCTATGATCATAACATCTGATTGGATCCCTCAAGACAATACGAACATAGGACTTTTCATTAACAAAGACTTGTTAGAGAAACAATCACTAATTGGACATATATTTGAAGGTCAAATCTTAGGAAGAAAACCACATGCCTATGTGAAGGGACAAATTCACAAGTGTATTATATTTGTAAAGTTAGTTCACTTTAGTTTTAGAAGTTTTTTAAAAGTCATGGGAATGCGAAAATCTATATAAGTTAGTTTGTATCAACTGACGCGAAAAGAGAAAGACAATGAGAGAGTGAGTTAGAACTCATTTTTTATGACTGAGAATAGTCAGGCTTCTCTGTGTGAGAAAGCACCTGTGCATTTCTGAGTTTTCATAGTTATGAAAGAGTTTATGAAACTTCTGTGTATAAGTCTTCTTCTTCCATCTCTAGAGTTTGTCTTCTGTGAAATGATTTCAGAAGTTGAAGTTTTCGAAGCAAGTCGATGCCTGGCATCGAGTTTGTGTTGATAAGTCCTTGTTTTATTCTCTCAGTGTTATGTACTGCTAGAACTTCTAAAAAACATGAGGTTTGTGGAGCAACTCGATGCTTGGCATCGAGTTTCAACATAAACTCGATGCCTCGCATCGACTTCCCACAAAAAAGTGGTTTTGCTCATGTCTTGTGTTCATAGGCTAATTCTGGTGCTGAAAAACTGGCTAAAAAAGCTCAAAGTTGATGCCCCACATCGACTTTTGGTTGCAAGTCGATGCTAGGCATCGAATTTTCATTTTTAGACAGCAAAATTTACTAAAACAGGCAAAATTTCCAGTTTTGGAAAGTCATACGTGGTGATTGTGTGAAGGCCATAACTTGAGTTCTAGAGATCCGTTTCATGCATATGATAGCTTATTGGAAAGCTCTACTCTTCCACTTTCATCCACTAAAAGATCTTTGAGAAATAATATTTGAGCTAGGAGAAATTACCAAAATACTGAAGGTATGTAATTTCAGTGACTAGGAAATTCTGAAGAAGTAAAGTTCTTGGTTTTGGCTATCATTTCTCAAAGTTCGGAGTGGCAATGAGTTAATGGTGACCATAGAGGTGTGCTAGTGTCACATTAATTAATTTCTTGTGGTGTTTCATACATCAACAAGTGGTATCAGAGCTGAAAGGTCCTAAAGAGCAGAAGGCGGCAAAGGTACGAGAAGTTTTGGAAAGTTTTCCATTAAAGTTTGAAAGGTGAAGCATTTGAAGACACAAGCATCAAAAGATCACTTTCGTAGTATCCTCATACACAAAGAACTTCAAAAGGTACTATCCTTTATCCTTTAAGCTCACATGTTGCAGCAGAAGGAAAGGAGTATGGCAGCTCATATCTCCATTGACAAACTCGACAGAGATAATTACCCTGCATGGGTAATGAGAATGGAAGCCTTACTTATGAGTAAGGATCTCATGGTATATGTAACAGGTGAAGAAGAGAAGCTAATATTTGAAGATGAAAGCCAACCAAAGAAAGAAGAACTTGATGCTTTAAAGCATTGGCAGAAGAAGGATGCAAGTGCAAAAGGCTACATTTACAATACAATCTCTGATCATTTGCTACCACACATCAGAGGATTGGAATCATCTGAAGATATATGGAATGCATTGGAATATAATTTCCAAAGCACTACTAAAGCACAGAAAGAAAGTCTATGGTTCAGAGTTTACAACATTCAAGAAGAAGCCAAGTCAAAGTATTAGTGATTATGTCACTAAGATGAAGGATCTTGCAGATAGTCTTGGATCCATAGATGAAGATATTGAGGATCACAGGTTGATTGCTCAATTACTTACAGGTTTGTGAGAAGATGAAAGGTGAAAACCTTTTGTCTTATCAACAGAACTTTCATTAAATCATTATGTTCCAGATTTGAATCAATTACTTGGTTTGATGCTCACATATGAGCAAGACTTGAAGGGAGATGGAGATAAAGGACAAAGTTCTACAATGTACATGAAGAACAAGAAGAAATGAGATAAAGGTAAAGCAAAAGATGAAGAAGAGTCAAGTTCTGAAGTTTATTTTGCAAGAGGTAGAGGCACAGGTAGAGGAAGAGCAAGATGTTTTGGAAGAGGAAGAGGTAATCAAAATAACAACAAGAAGGCTTGCTGGATCTATGGATTGAGTAATCATTTGGCTCATGATTGTTGGCATAATCAACAAGGATCAAATCAAAATCAGAATAACAATAGCAGAGGCCGAGGTGGAAGATATCAAAGTAATTTTCAAAGAGGTAGACAAAATCAAAGAGGAGGCTATGGTAGAGGTGGAGGAAGAAGTTGGGGACAGAATCAATCCTACAACACCACCTATTACAATTATGCAAATGACACACAGAATGAAAGTCATACATCATTGATGATGAATTCAATCAGCACATCAGATAAAGAAGATCTAAAGGTATTTTACATTGACTCTGGATGTTCTTATCATTTGTCAGGAAACATAGAATTGATGTCAGAATTGGAAAAAGGCATTTCTAGTCACACAGTTCAAACAGATGATAATACAAGGCATAGTGTACATTCAATAGGAAAAGTGAAATGCAAGAGTGGATCAGATTTGCTAACCAATGTTTTGTATGTTCCTACAATGCCTAAAAACTTGATTAGTGTGGGAAAGATAGTTGAAAAAGGTTTTCAAGTCAGGTTTACAAATGAAGGAGTATTTGTTGAAGATTCAGAGAATGGATATAATCAGATTGTCTTTGGTAAGAAAGAAGGTAGACTCTTTACTTTAAGAGTACAAGGGAACATTGGTCAAGCTTTGCTCACACATGGTGAAGGAGTGATTACAGAACTTGATCTCTGGCATAAGAGATTAGGTCACTTCAATGAAAGAGGAATTAAAGCTATGGTTGCTAATCAGTCTGTACTAGGATTACCAAATGTGCAAAGTCAACATATGGTTTATAAATGTGAAGCATGTCAAATGGGAAAAGCACACAGGTTACCATTTCAGAAGAAAGGATTCAAACATGATGGATTACTAGAGCTCATTCATAGAGATGTATGGGGACCAACAAAAGAAGGATCTATCAGTGGCTCAAGGTACTATGTTCTTTTCATTAATGATGCTACAAGATGGATAACATTATATGTTTTGAAGGAAAGATCAGAAGTGTTTGAGCTTTCAAGCATTTTTATGCATATGCAGAGAGAGTCATAGGTCAAAAGCTTAAGAGACTGAGGTCTGATGGAGGGGGAGAATACTTTTCCCAAGAGTTCAATGATTATCTTTGGAATGCAAGTATTAAGACAGAAATAACTTGCAGGTATACACCACAACAAAATGGTGTAGCAAAAAGAAGGAACAAGACTTTTTTTGAGTTTGCTAGAGCTATGTTGAAGGAGAAAAATTGTCCAAATTATCTTTGGGCTGAGGCTGTAAATACAGCTACATATCTTGTGAATAGATTACCATGTGTAGCTCTAAATGGAATGACTACATATGAAGCTTGGTGGGGTAAGAAACCAACACTAGATCATTGTAGAGTGTTTGGATCAATTGCATATGCTTATGTTCCATCACAACTTAGGCATAAACCTGAACCAAAGGCAAAAAAATATGTTTTCATTGGTTATGATGAAAAGCAGATGGGTTACAGATTGTGGAATCCTTTAACCAAACAATTTCTTGTTTCTAGAGATATAACATTTGATGAACAGAAAAGTTGGTATGCAGATCAAAGTAATACAGCTGAAGAATTTGAAGAAGAGGTAAGAAGATGTGAGAAAGGAAAATCAATTGTGCAGGTAAATAGAGATGAAGACTATATGCAAACAAGTACATCCAGAAGTGGATTAACAAGAAGGAATGAAGAAGCTCCTATATTTGATGAAGAAGTGTATCCAGACACTTACGAAGAATGTGAACCAAGAAGGTCAAGCAGGACTAGAAGACAACCAGAAAGGTATTCTTATGGTACTTCTTACATAACTCATAAGAACTATGCATATATGGTCAAAGATGATGAAGAACCTCATAACTATGATGAAGCTAAAGGTAAGAAGCAATGGGAAGAAGTAATGAAGGAAGAGTTTAATGCACTAGAGGAGAACAAGACATGGGAACTTGTTCCTTAACCAAATGGTAAGAAAGTAATTGGAAATAAATGGGTTTATAAAGTGAAGAAGCTTGCAGATGGAAGTATAGCCAGATACAAAGCTAGACTGGTGGTGAAAGGCTATGCCCAAACCTATGGCATAGATTATGATGAGACATTCAGTCCTGTAGCTAAGATGTCAACTATAAGGAGAATCATTGCTATTGCAGCTTCAAAAGGATGGACTCTAAGTCAATTGGATATAAAGAATGCATTCTTGAATGGATACATATCAGATGAGGTATACATGGGACAACCTCAAGGGTTTATAGATTCCAGGTATCCAAATTTTGTTTGCAGGTTGAGAAGAGCACTCTATGGATTGAAGCAAGCTCCAAGAGCATGGAATTACAGACTGGTGAAGTATCTCAATGATCTTGGATATCAAAGTTCAAAAGCAGATCCAAGTCTACTCATCAAAAGAACAGAGGAAGGTACAATCTACATTTGTATTTATGTAGATGACATTATAATCACAGGTACTTCAGATGAAGGAATCAAGGAGGTAAAGAGATTACTTGAGAAAGAGTTTAAGATTAGTGACCTAGGAAAGTTGTCATACTTTCTTGGAATGGAAGTCACTTATAGAGATCATGGCATATATGTATCACAAGAAAGGTATCTTCTAAATCTATTGAAGAAGTTTGATATGGAAAATTGCAAAGAAGCTTTAACTCCACTTGAAGTTAATCACAAGCTCAGTAAATATGATGGTGCAGAATACAAAGATATGACGAAGTATCAATCTCTTGTGGGTAGTTTGATTTATGCTACACTAACAAGACCTGATCTTAGTTATGGAGTGGGAGTTTTGTCACAATTCATGCATTGTCCAAAGGACCCACATTGGATTGCAGGTCAAAGAGTCCTCAGATATATCAAAGGAACTATAAAGGAAGGATTATATTATCCTTTTACATCAGATTTGAAGTTGAGAGCCTATAGTGACTCAGACCGGGCAGGTAACCAGGATGACAGAAGATCAACTCATGGCTACATGATATACATTGGTGATAAGCTTGTAAGTTGGTGTTCAAAGAAACAACATATAATAGCATTATCATCAACTGAAGCAGAGTACAAAGGACTTGTGGAAGCAGCTAAGGAGGTCATATGGATGCAGACATTGTTCAAAAGCTTAGGCATTGATCAAGGTACACCTACAATACATGGAGATAATATGAGTTCACTTTATCTTGCAGCAAATCCAGTTTTTCATGCAAGGACAAAGCACATAGAGATACAGTATCATTTTCTTAGAGAAAAGGTAATGGAGAAGGAGATTGAAGTGGAGTACATTTCTACAAAAGATCAGATAGCAGACATAATGACAAAGAGCTTGGATGGTGTGAAGACCAGCAGATTCAAAAGCATGGCAGGAGTAAAAGAAAAGAAGATGATATGAAGAAACAGAGAATGTCAATTAGTGATCGAGGGGGAGCCGTTGGAGAAACAATCACTAATTGGACATATTTTTGAAGGTCAAATCTTAGGAAGAAAACCACATGCCTATGTGAAGCGACAAATTCACAAGTGTATTATATTTGTAAAGTTAGTTCACTTTAGTTCTAGAAGTTTTTTTCATTCAAACTTCAAAATTTGTAGAAATAGCTGCAGGGTCCCGGCTTCGAATACTCTTTCGCGAGGGTTGGAGAAGCGTCCGAGAGTCAAGCACCGTATCCATCTCATAATAAATCTTTTAAATTTTTTAAGAACTCTCCCTCCGGTATTATTTGATTAATTGAAATTCCGGGTTCGCTCAGTAAACGTTTCAACTCACGACAGACCCATCAATTGTTGAATGCTTTTTATCATCGTGTTTCTTTCAAACCTCAACACCAACAAATGAAGACAGGAATACTGGCGCGTTCCTTACCCCCCCCCCTCCCCGGTCCCCCCAAAAGTCACGGGAATGAGAAAATCAATAGTCGGGCTTCTCTGCGTGAGAAAGCACCTGTGCATTTTTGAGTTTTCATAGTTATGAAAGAGTTTATGAAACTTCTGTGTATAAGTCTTCTTCTTCCATCTCCAGAGTTTGTCTTGTGTGAAATGATTTCAGAAGTTGAAGTTTTCCAAGCAAGTCGATGCCTGGCATCGAGTTTGTGTTGATAAGTCCTTGTTTTATTCTCTTAGTGTTATGTATTGCTAGAACTTCTTAAAAACATGAGGTTTGTGGAGCAACTCGATGTCTGGCATCGAGTTTCAGCATAAAGTCGATGCCTGGCATCGACTTCCCACATAAAAGTGGTCTTGCTCATGTCTTGTGTTCATAGGCTAATTCTGGTGCTGAAAAAGTGGCTGAAAAAGCTCAAAGTCGATGCCCGGCATCAACTTTTGGTTTCAAGTCGATGCTAGGCATCGAATTTTCATTTTTAGACAGCGAAATTTACTAAAACATGCAAAATTTCCAGTTTTGGAAAGTCATACAAGGTGATCTTGTGAAGGCCATAACTTGAGTTCTAGAGATCCGTTTCATGCATATGATAGCTTGTTGGAAAGCTCTACGCTTCTACTTTCATCCACTAAAAGTTCTTCAAGAAATAGTATTTGACCTAGGAGAAATTAGAAAAATACTGAAGGTATGTAATTTCAGTGACTAGGAAATTATGAAGAAGTAAAGTTCTTGGTTTTGGCTATCATTTCTCAAAGTTTGGAGTAGCAATGAGTTAATGGTGACCATAGAGGTGTTCTAGTGTCACAGTAATTCATTTCTTGTGGTGTTTCATACATCAACAAGACTCTGAGGAAGCCTTCAATGGAGATCCAAACCAGAGAAACCTATGATGTAGATGGGATGATCATCTATGAGTTTGAGGACCCAAACATTCTAGGCAAGGTCATATATTTGGACAAGACCTTGGAGAGAATTATGTTGTTTCGGAGCATAGTAGGTACATACACACTTGGAAAGGTGGAAAGATTTTCTACTCATATAAACCTACTACCCGTCATAGTTAGAATGGAGGAAGATCCTCACATGTCCTAGGAGTGCAGAAAGAGAAATGTAAGAAATGACCCAAAGTTAGTTTTGTTCACATTATAGGAAGAGAGGGATTAGGATGTGTGGATGTACCCTAATCTGCAAGCTTACATACAACCTTGAGCCTCACCTAAGGCCACACTTAAATCCGTAAGGTGATCATCCTAATACATGTTGATGTATTGTATATTTTGGGAAATATTTTTGAATAAAATATGAAGTTATCTGAATGTTTTTTGTTAGACATCTTTAGCTATGTACATCAATTGAAAAACCATGTTTTTGATCATCTACAAAATAAATTAGGTAGCTTGTGTGGTTCCATAGTAAATGAGATACTCGTAATAGGTCCTACTCAATCCCTATGCTATTTTCAAGATAAGAATCGAATTAAGGATTTGAACAATCACAATAAATCTATTTCCTAGTGCATATACAATCTATACTATTTTGAGAGTAAGAATGGACGTAGCAATTCAAATACTCGTTATATTTTCTAAACCTCAATTATAATATAGACATGTTCAAGTAAGAAATACTTTCAAGAATCATAACTTAACAACTAGTATGCATTTTTTTGAATCATCGTTCTTTGAGACAACAAGGAATGATCATTATTTTTATTAAGTTGTTACAAATGGTGCAAGGGGTAGGATCCAACCTTAATACAACAGAACATCACCCATCTTACAAAGAGAAAACCATAGGGAATCTCTCTTTAAAATACGAATTGACTAATTGAAAGTCACTCCTATACAAGACATTGACTGATTGAAAGTCATTCCTATAAGCATTAGAAATGGCGTAGAGACTATGAATACCATACCTTTACAATAGATTCCAAGTAAACACTAAGAACCTTTCTTTCTAGGGTTGAAAAACCTTTTTTGGTTCTTGATGTGCCATAAGATGTGTTCTCTCTATATGTGCCACAAGGCAATGTCCCTACTCTTACAACATGCACGAAGAGTCTCTTTAATCCCACACTCATCAAAGGATTAAGTTTTCTAACCAAAGAGGAATTACAAATCCAGTGCAATATGGGTAGGAAGAAAACCTTTTTTAGATGCCCCTTTTAAAATCAAGAGAATGTAAGGAGTTAGAAATTTTTTCAATTCCAAGAAGAATTTACTGGGAATCCCATCAGTAGTAGGAGATTTACGAGGTTTCAATTTACCATTCGTTTCTTTAACCTCACTAGCATTGAGGGGTAGGTCCAAGGTAGAAGCCAATATTTTTGGAATTGTTTGTTCTCCTTCAAGTTCATTGGTAGCTCTTTCCTTCTAGATGTCCTCCCCCCAATTGGGGGTACTAAATAAAACATTAGAAAGAATCTTTTGGCCTCCTCTAAGTTCTCCTCAATGCTGACAATATCCCCAACATTCCTCCTCCTAAGTAAGAGGATGTAATCCTTGACTTGGCATGCAATCCTTGATCTTTCTTTTCATCAAAGAGTACATATTCTTATTAGTTCTATTCAAATTCCCAACCAAAAACTCTCTGGAAACAACAAGAGCCTGACTTGCATCAAGGTACTTTTCCAAATTAAGCTTGTATTCAAGATCAATATAGTCTAAACGATTTTTGTTGTCTTAGAGTCTATTTAAATATTTGAGGATCTTATCCCTTTTATCTGCTCTAATCTCCCCAACAAGCTTTTTGTGATAAGGAAAAATATGTTGGATGTCTTTCACTGAAATATCCCAAGCCTTGGTAGGAGAAAGACCTTAAGAAAATAGAAAGGTGATAATGGACTTGATTTTAGATATGATAAAGGGAAGCTTCAAAAGTGAGCATCTAAGTGGGGCTTTCAACTTTGACGAAGGGGCTACATTTCTTAAGGATGATGAAAAGGGTTTATAATCCACAATCATTAGTGATTGATCCAAATCACAATTCACATCCTAGCAATCTTCAAGATAATTGGAGTTCTCATAATCTCTATCTAACATAGCAACCACATAATAATTACCCTGATGTCTATTATTACAAGAAAACCTAGTGTAGGGAGATATGTGAACCATATCATGGGTTGAGCAGAGTCTCAACCAAGTAGCTTTCTCAGCACCACTGATATAAGTACCTCTACTATCAAGTCTATATAAAGTAGAAGTCACCATGTTAAAATCCCCAACCATAGTAAGAGGACCATCAAGAGAATTGCATTCTTCCAAACACTCTTTCGTCATCTAAGGATATTTGAAAGCATAAATGTAGATAATTGAAAAATTGTAGGGTTCTCTGATAGTAACAACTATCTGCTAATGAGTGATACTCAAATGTTAACCAAATGACCCAAGGAAGATACAATTCCAAAAACAACCACACCCCCCCCCCCCCCTTTTTGAGAAGAATGATTACGAAAATATCAATCATGGTTTTAAGAACAAAATGGATCCTAGTGCCCCCAATTGTAACTTCTTGCTAATAGAAAAAATTCAAGAGACAAGGATAGATCTCAAATCCAATTATCAATTACTTTTGCTCTAATGGGGTCAATGATACCCTTGACATTTAGAGAAACAATTTTGATAGAGTTCATTTTATAGAAAACAAATGATGAGGAAAAACCAAACAATCCACCTACACAAGCATAAACAAGACCTCATTTCCTGCTAGTTTTGGTGGGTTCTACCATTGATGGAGAGGTTCTTATTAGTTCTAGTTTTTTTAGGTTTATTGATAGCATGCGAGGGAGCAATACACTCTTCATATTGAGACATAGGGATGGCATCATATTCCTTTGGCACCATCGAATCCATTTTCTATTTATCCATAGAATTAAGTGCTTGAGAGAACACATTGTCATATGAATTTATGACATTGTTATTACTAGGGGCTTTTTTAGGAGAATGGAAATGCACTTTGTTTCGTGTGCAAACAATGGATGATTCCCCTTTACTAGTCGGTTTACTCTCAGAGAAAAAAATACATTTTTCCCTTACTGGTTGCTTCCAGCTTCATTAGGCCTTTGATTAGGTTGTTGGTTCTCTTTGTCTTGGTCAACAGAGGCATATAATATCTTCTTTACCTTCATCAAAAGGGTTGAACACATCCTCTAACAACACATAAAAAAAGTTAAAAACTTTGACATTCTTTTTTTCTTTATATTCTTTGAAGTCATATTCTCATCACTAGGAGAATCCACTTTAGGATTGTCCTGAGCGAGATTGATATTTTGGCCATGTTTAGAACCTTGAGACTCATCAATCATTTTAAGCAAAGGTCAGCCCTTGTTTGTAGCAATTAAAGAAAGCATTAGGTCTTGCCATTAGATTCTTTAATAACAATGGATGTCTTAATCGATTTGGAAATATCTAGCTCCACCAAAATTTGAGGATGGCACTTAGGACTGATCCGAGTTCATCTAGATTTCTTGCCCAAGACCTTACCAAGCATGCTTCCAAGACTTTCAACCCAAGAATACAACTCCACTTGAAGGTTAGTGATTTCAATCTAGAAAGGGATTTTAATTGGTTTGGGTCCCTATGGTTAAACCCAATGTGCCAATTGAAGAGGGTCACTAGGATACACTTGATCAACCATTGCCCATCATAGAGAACTTGTAATTCACTGTTAGAAGCTTCAAAGAAAAAGAGAACATAATTATTGAGGAGATATTGAATGTGTTTGACAAATAGGCCTCTACTTTCTCAATTCAACCTAATGTAGCACTTCAATAATTCTTGTAAGGGCCACGGCCCATGGCATAAGCCAATCACAACTCTTTCAAATAACTAAGCTTGCCAAGTGTCTCATGAATTTTTGTGAATGACTAAAGCATCATCTCCATGATCAGTTACATTAGTACCAACGAATGTATTTGCTAACAAAAGGACCTTGAGCGCAGGAAATGTTACTTCTATCTTGCTGAAAATAAAACTCAGAGGGGTTACCAATACCCAAGGACTCAGTAGTCTCGGCATATATCTGCTTTAAGGATTCAACATTCTCTGTTCCAGTGAAGGGACCACCGTTGTAAGCCACAGGGTGAGAAGCCTTGAGGCCTACATTCATCGAACAAGAAGCATTATCAAGTACCATCGAGGCTAAGCCATTACGTAAAGCATCTTGTAGAGCCATGGCCTCCGCTCTCGTGGAGGCCGGAAGATGAGGTCTGCGATAACCCAATGACACACAATACTCTTAACAAACAAGAACTAACCCAGCCTTTCAAACATGCAGACGAAGGCCATAAAGGGTGGAACCTTCGAGCGAGAAGAGGTCCACGAGAAAACCTAGCACTGCCCACACCTCCTCAATCTCTTTTTGTAATTGTTCCTAGTGTCCTTTTCTCTATCTTCTTCCTTCGCTATCTCTGCGTGTTTGTAAGTATATACGCAAGCTTCTACGAGTTGGGTTTTCTAAAATCCATCACTAGGTCGATCAGCTTGCGTTCTAGGGTGATTGTCATTGCCTTTGACTGCTGGGTAGGAGTTTTGCTAGGAACCTCATTATCGTCATCTGTATTAAGAGTTGATTTGAGTAAGCACAGACAACCTCTCATCAAGCTGAAGCTTCAGTGTCAATGAGTGATCTATGGAGATCCATTGTTGACGACTGAACGTCTCATTACGAGTTTTGGCATACCGCTAGTCGCTACGGATGAACATAAAACTATACATAAGCTGTGGGCAATCGCTAGTTAATGGATGCTTTAATGCGGCTCTACAGCATGTCTAAATGTACATTGAGCATCTACTCAACGTCTATTCGATCAAAGTATGCAGCTTGGGATTGCCATGGTCAACCAGCCCGCCAATTTCACAAGTTACTTCAGATCCTTATCATGCTTGGGCCCCACACAAGTTACTTCAGATCCTTATCATGTTTGGGCCTCTAATCTGTAGTTT
The DNA here is from genome assembly GCA_020310875.1 of Ceratopteris richardii. Taxonomy (NCBI): domain Eukaryota; kingdom Viridiplantae; phylum Streptophyta; class Polypodiopsida; order Polypodiales; family Pteridaceae; genus Ceratopteris; species Ceratopteris richardii. Next base: position 124,209,733 of record CM035407.1, read on the forward strand.
ATCTCAAGCAAAGTACGATTCTATTTCACTGTCGTCAATGTTTAATGTACTTTTATGTATGCGGTCGGCTGCTTTTTGTAACTAGTTCATCTATAATATGAGCGTCAAATCCAATGGGCATGGTTTAGTGGATGTGCCTTATACTCTTAAGCAGATGGCCCAGGTTTAAGTTTTGCCTAGGACTGTAGGCCTTAGATTTCTCCAAGGTGGGTGCCTCTACCTTACGAGGTTGGGTGTGTGTCTTTCCAATTCATTTTACTCTCAAAAAAAAGGGTCAATAGATTGTTGTAACATGTATCTCTGGAGGACGGCGTCTCTGCTTTGAACCCTAGCTCGGGCTCTATCCGTGCATGTTGTATCTTTCTCCTGAGTTCCCACGGGGGGTCGCCCCTTTCGCCCCCCTCTGAGAGCTAGCGGGTTTGGCCATTGGCTGGCCTCGGTGTTTGGGTGTTCGCCCTACCCTGGAACTACTCTCTCTATGCATGGCTCTACATGAAGCTTTAAAAAAATGGCATGACGAATGGTTCTAAGCTTGCTGGAATGTCAAGTATGTCTCAAAACAGCTTTCCCATCAATAAATAGGGAGTCGTGCCATTATGGAAGGAAGTACTCGTGATGTAGTCGGCAAGGATAGGAATGATAGGGTCAATCTTATCAATGGATATGGAAGCAAAGCTCCTCTCAATGATGCTATGAATGTGCATTCCCTTCTTCATGACGGTTTGGATCACCATAATGGGGAAAATGGTTTTAACGGTGAAGACATTCCGAAACCTAGGGGTTTATATGCTAATGTCCTGTAGAGCCATCAAGGGGTTTGTTCTATGTTTGAAAATCTGTCATTTATTGTCAACCCCTTCCCCCTTGTAGATGTTAAAGGAAAGCAGAAGATCTTTGATGATGCGAGCAAAATAGGTACCTTGGATGCTGAAGTAGAGGCCAACAGAATAAATATAGATTCTGATTTTGAGGATAATGATGATAACACTCTAGTGATTGATAGGGACTCTTTAAATAACTCGCATAATATGTTATATGAGAAAGTCCTCATTGGATTGTGTCATGGTCCTAGGCTAGCTCAAGAAGTCTTAAGAGCCTGGATTAAGAACAATTGGAGCAATAGGGGGATGATTGTTAAACATGTTCAATTCCTACCAAAGAATTTATTTTTGTTTTTCTTTGACGATGCAAGCAGTGCAATGCAGGTGATGTCTGAAGGGCATTGGGTGATTAGGAATGTGCCCCTCTCCTTGTTTAAATGGTATCCTGGTTTTAATCCTAGAGGTGCAAAACCCACAAAAGTTCCTATTTGGGTTGAGCTACCTGACCTACCTGTGGAATTTTACCCATGGGTTGAGCAAATAGGTAAACTGATTGGTAAGGTGCTGGGACAAAAATCTAGAAATGGATTCAGTCCCAAATGGGATCCTCAGATACTTGTTGAAGTTGACATCTTCAGAGAAGTCAAGATAGTCATCACGTTGAAGGACTCTGAAGGATTTAAGCTCCATAAGCTCCATGAGCAAAAGGTAACTTATAAAAACCTTCCCAATGCTTGCTTCAATTGTTTTAAACAAGGTCATCTTATAAAAGATTGTCCCTTGCTTGTTAATAAAAAAGAATGCAACCTTGATAATGGTAACTTGAAAAACCTGAACGGTTAGCAGGAACATAACCAACAAAAGAAAACTACCTCCAAAGCAAAAAAAAAAAAGCTGCTAATAATTGGAATAATAAGTATGATGTTCTTTTAGAAAATGTGACTAATCCTTTTGACTTTTTAGACATTAGAGAGGAAGGTAAGACTCCAGGTACGTCACCTCAGCCAGTTCTAGATAGTCATGGAAGGAGAGTGGACCTTTGTGGGCAATACAAAAAGTAAGAAGGACAAATTGGGATCTAGTAATCTTTCTGAACATTCTTCTCCTCGTGAAAATGTTACAGTCATGGAAAGTCAGACCCTTGATGAATTTGCTGAACAGCTAGAACAACAAGATAAATTTAACATTCAGAAGATGCAGGAAAATAATTTTGAAGATGTAGAGATGCAAGGTGTTGGTGTTTCACAAGAAGATATAAAAACTAAACCTAAGAGGAAAGGAGCTGTTAGAATTTTGGGGTCTCTTATCAAACCCCTTAAGAATAGTAGAAAATAAGCTGTGTGTTTGGTTCCTTTTTTCCCTCTTTTTTTATTCTCTCATGGATGTGATAAATATCATTTCTATCAACATAAAAGGTATTACTGATCCTGTGAGAAGCAAAGTTCTTAACAATTGGATGAAGGATTGCTCCCTAATGCCTGATTTCATTTGTCTTCAAGAGCTAAAGATTGGTGGTTTTGATCTCCTTGCTAACCTGCAGATTGTCTCTAGTAAGCACAATTGGTACACTACCAAGCATAACAACAGAAAGGGACTGCTATAGGTATTGTCTCTAATCTCTCTCAGTGCATTGAGGAAGTCCTGTTTAGTCCTACTAATCAATGGATTGGCCTTAGATGTAAGGACCCCATAAATTACACTATTGTTAGCATGTATGCTTCTAATAACAGAACTCAAAGAAGTGTTTACTGGAGAGAGCTTTCTGACTTGGCAGATAATGTGATCTTGATCAGTGACTTTAATATGGTTCTGTTTGATAAGGATCGTGCTGGTAACTCTGATCGTTGCATGACCTCTGTCAGCATAAATGTGACATTGATATGACCTTAAGTCTCCCTGACCATTCTCCTTTAAAGATAAAGCTTTGGAGAAACCCCCTGAGTATAAAGCTAGTTGGCCTCATCTTGATGCATCTCTCCTTAAGTTGAAGTGTGTGAAAGAGAAGACTATGAATATTATCAAGCATCATTTTAATGCCAAGTGTTCTCCCTTTTTAGCTTGGGAGAGATCTATTAAAGAAATTTAGTCCCTTTTTACTAGGTTGAAGCTCCAAGCCAAGGACATCAGATTTAAAAGAAGAATGATGATTTTGAGAGAGATAGAGAATATTAGAAATATGAATCTTGATGAAAAGATAAAGGGTCAGAAGCTCCTTGATCTTCAGGATAGGTTGAGGTATGAAGACTATCTCTTAGCTAGTGGTGCTCTTGCCTCTACGAGAGAATTCTAGGCTGGGAAAGTGGATAAACCTAACAAGCATATGTTTGAGCTCATAAAAAAGAAAAAAGCTAGGGATTTTGTTCCCATTGAAAAAGAGTACTGGTGGTTATGTTTCTTCTATAAAGGAGAACTTGCAAGAGGCCATTGGCTTCTTTACCAATGTTTTCTCTAGGCCTCCTAAGAGAGGGGAGGATATTCAGCGGGCTAGGGCTACTATTGCTCTTAAAAGGAAGAAAATGATTCCTCAGCACCTGGCCTCTATCCTGGACCTTCCCCTCTCTGCCGATGAGGTTAGAGAAACCATTTGTAAATTGAAACCCTACAAATCTCCTAGACGTGATGGTATCCCTAATGCGTTTTTTCATGAGCTTATTGATTTTATTGTGCCCTACATTCTTCTGGTGTGGCAAGAGGCCATGAGGAGAGGTGCTCTTTCTACTTTTATAAATTATGGAGTTATCAAATTGATTCACAAAAACGGAGCTAAGGATGACTTGAATAACTAGAGGCCTATCTCTTGTCTAACTTCTTTGTATAAAATATTTGCCTCTTCCTTGGCTAGAAGGCTTAGTCATGTTATGGATAAGATCATTCTTACTGAGCAGAGAGGTTTCATAAGGGGTAGATTTATCTTGGATGCTATTATCTCTATTTGGGAAGGATTAGAATTTGATAATGAAAACAAGATTGATACCTACTTTTTTAAGGTTGATTTTGATAAAGCCTATGATAGGGTTGAATGGGATTTTATTCTTCAGTCTTTGTATGACATTGGGACTAGAAAAAGGTTTATCAAGTATACTAGTATCCTTTTTGGCAATGCTAACTCCAAAGTGGCTATGAATGGTCACCTCTCTGACTCTTTTCAGCTTAGCAAGTCTATAAGGCAAGACTGCCCCCTGGCCCCCTTGCTATTTGTTATCACTAGTGATGCTCTTGCTTGGTTGGTGAGAGACTATATGGAACAAGGTAATATTAAAGGGCTTGCTATCCCTGAGGCTTCTTCCCAATTAGGTCTTCAAATGCTTGTTGATGACACTAACATGATCACTTTCGCTGAAAACTTATCTGCTGAGAGTTTTTTACATTGTCTGCATCTGTTTTGGCTTGCAAGTGGCTTTGTCACTAATCATTCTAAAACTGGTTTTCATGCATCTAATAAAGTTCTTCCTGAATGTGCTGTGAGAAATAGTTGTTTTGTTTTGGATGGTGTTTTTTTCAGGTTGCTTGGAATACCCATGGGTTTTGGTATTATCTTTGAGCAGAGATGGAATTGGATTGTTGACAAGTTCAGAAAAAAAGTTTTTCATTGGATGTCTTTCCAACAAAACATGTCACAAAGAGTTTTCGTCTTAAAGCACTATATTCTACCTGTACTTACTTACTTTTTTGCTTGTTGGATGCCTAACAGAAAGCAAATTTCCCAGGTCATTGCTCTGTCTAGAAGATTTTTGTGGGGTGGGACCCAAACTAGTTATAAAATTCCTAAAAATTGCTTGGAATGTTTGTTGTCTTAGTAAGGAGGTAGGTGGTCTTGCTCTTATATGTCCTTCTAAGATGTCTATTCAAATGGAAGCTAAATGGATATTAAGATCCACTTATTCTGAAGATTTTTGGTCCCTTCTCATTAAAAGGAATATTAAGAACTTTTATGTTTTAGGTTACAAGAGCTAGACCAACTTCAAGCTCTGGGATATTGTCACCTCTCCTGTTCAAATTACTCCTAAAGGGAGTAGACTGGTCTCCTCATTTTGGAATGGTTGGATGGTTGTGAAAAAAGACTATACAATTCCCATTTACTTTGAAAACAATGTCTCTGTTTTGTTTCAAAGCTCTATATGGATTGGTTGGTTTGATAACAATAAACCTTTGAATTTGTCCATTAGAATGAACAAATGTAGGAAGGCTGAGTTTGACTCTTGGAGCTCCCTTTCTCTCAACAACCAGGTAATAAGTGCTAATCTTATTGATGAGACTAATGGGTTGTCTTCTTTGTGTAAAGAGATCTTGTATGACAAAAGAATCTGGTTGATTGACAAGCTGAGAGGATATAACTACCGTAAAAGAATTGAGATGAAAGATGTTGTTGCTGATATGTATTCATCCTTTAAAAAGTCTTACTCTTCAGCTCAAAGGATTACTTCCAAACTCAATGCTAAATGGAAACTTCAATGGAATCATCACCAATGGAATTATAGGTTCAGATCCATATGGGCTTTTGCTCCTACTTCAAAACAGGCTCACCTGCTCTGGCTTGTTATGCATCAAGGGATTTGGACTGCAAGCAGAGCAATGAAATTTAATATAAGTGTAGGAACTTGCTCTTTCTGTGGGCAAATTGAGGACCTCCCTCAACACTTCATTAATTGCAAGGTTGCTCAAAAGTTTTAGAGCTTGATCAATATGTACTATTCTATCTCTTATAGCTCTCCTCTTGAATATAAAGAGATTCTTCTGGGTGTTAGCAGACATATGGACATTGTCCTTTGGCAAATTCTGAGAGCCCATATTATGTGGCACATTTGGAAAAATAGAAATCAGAAACTCTTCTCTAGTAATGCTAAAGATTTCTTGTTCATTTGTAATAAAGCTGGCATCAAGAACATTCTTCATGATTGTAAAAAGTCTATTAAAGACTCTTACCCTAGATCTACTAATCCCTCCTCTATTATCAAAGGAATGAGTCCCAATAGATCGAAAGATAATCTGATGGCTATGTATTCCTCTGACAGACTATCCATGACACAATTTTTGGAAGCCTGTATTTGACCTTGTGGGGATTTGGTCTCCCCCAGTGTATCTTTATTTTTCTTGCTCTTATATTAAATTTTGTGTTCTGTTAAAAAAAACAAAAATGGGCGAGCCAAAAAGAGGGGCTTCAGATTATGGTGCGAATGACATATATAGAACCTTCTTTTCTGTCTTTCTCTTCAAGAACAGTACAAGATAGGTTACTAACATGCACTCAACAAACAGTTCGTAGTTGGCACGGAATGCATCTCTCTCTCTCTAATCACCGTAATGTCTTACAAATATCAACACAGTGCATCGAGTGTTGCATTTTGACGGTCTACCATGCCCTTCAATTTTGAAGGTTATTTGTAGGTAATAGCTGTATTTCAGATTTTTAGTGTAATTTTTGAAGGTCTAAAAAAATTTGTGACCTTGTTTTAGGGTCCAAAATGCCCAAAACGGGCAATACAGCCGTCAAAAATCAACACTGGGTCACCGTGCATCGGATAGGAAACGGCACCTCAAATCTATAAATGTAATACCAAGTTAATATTGTTGGAGTTAATGCGGAGTGCCCGTCCATGTAAACACATGTAACGACATATGAATCATCACCAAATAATATATAAAAATGTAATGATTTAATAAATATAGGACAACAAACTTCCCAGCTCTCTGTTGCGTCATCTTCTTCAACTCTATCTCGGCATCTCCTCTCTCTCTCTCTCTCTCTCTCTAATATCGTGTGTAGATAATGCTTCCAGATGGTATCATCACAGGCTTCACAGCCTTCGGGCTTGGTGAGCCCACATCTTCCACCGCATCAATTGTCGTGCGCAACACATTCTGCCAACTTGCCAAAATGCTACTCTCTTGCGGACGTTCATGCGCATCATTCTTGGCTCTTTTTTGGTACTGCTATATCTGTGGTAGTTCGCCATCTTGATTTTTTGAAGGTGACACACCCATTTCTCCGCCCTCTACTCAATCACACACATCCGCCATAGCCAAATGCCATTTTGTTGAATCGACTCTAGATTACATCACTGCACAAGTCTCCCCTTGATTAACATCTTGATGAGCGCCCTCTTGTGGGATATCTTTGCCTAGTGCGCCTGTGAGCAACTCCACCTTCTTCTGCATTTCATTTGCCCATCTTCCTATGCACGTTGCAACCATTACAACTGCACACTGGTCGTGCGTTGCCCTTCCGATCTCCTTGTGTCGCAACAAGGAAGCGATCTTCCATGCGTCCAAACATCCACTCGCACATGCAAGGGCATGTAGACCCCGTTGACTATGTTGTTCAAATGTAGGTCTTGTGATAAGTCACTCTTGGTCTGCCACGATGCTTCACTCTCAAACACCATCGCCACATCGGCTCCTGCTTCTCGTCCTTTGCAAAGCTAGGAAGATGGTTGATCATGTTGCTGCCCACCTCAAAAAGTTTCATAGTTCCATTGAAAGAAGCACAAGGAGTGGCGAGAACTTTCACAGTTCCACTAGGAAGAAATGGCGATCAAACACTCTTGTTTCAAGCAACACTTTAACTACTATGATTGCATTCTGAACCTAGCAATCTTGGTTGCGACACTTGGCTCGTCTAGAGAACTTTCTTAAACAATTAAAAAAATAAAAAGAGCATTGTGAAAGAGGATAGAGTCCATCCTCATGAAGAGCAGCTATATTGTTCTTCAATCAAATTTGCACGATTTAAATGCACACATTAAGGCACAGTAGGGCATCTGCATCACACATTATGTGTTTCAATGAATAATCTATACATTAGGTCTAATCTCTTAAATGTTTTGCCATGTGCTGATTGTGACTTGTCCACGAGGGAGAGCAAAGAAAGGTTGTTCAAGTCCAAGTCAAATCATTCATTGATCCTAAGAGCTTTAAGAGAATAATTATATATTTTTTTTAAATGGAGGTTCGGCAAGCCTACTCCCCCAGACTTTAACTTTGAAATTGCAACTCTACAAGGAAGGGCATAGTACCCATGGGACCTCCATTATCCCACAAGAACAGGGGTTTACAAGATTGGGTTTAACGGCGGTCACAACTACCGCAAGGATGGACGAATGGTGGCCAATAGCCACATAGAACAAATTTTTCAAGATTCATATGTCCCTTACATGTTGCTGCCAGGGGTTGAACCCTCGCCCCCGTCTCAAGAGGCGAGAGGCCCAACCACTAGGCCAACGAACTGGGACAGAATCAATGTTTTAATTCACCTTAAATTCTCTACACTTACTCCCTATGCGGTCATTGGCATAAGGCCCTAGGGGGAGTGTTGGAGCTAATGCGGAACGCCGGCCGCTCCATCGAAACACATGTAATGACATATGACATATGAACCGTCACAGAAAAATCTAAAAAAATGTAATGATTGAATTAATATAAAACAACCAACTTTTTGTCTCTTTGCTGCGTCTTCGTTCTCCAACTCTATCTCGGCATCTCCACTCACTCTCTCTAATATCGTGTGCAGATAATCCTTCCACAAATAATACATAGATCAGCTAAATAAGAACGGTATTGTGCATGGCGAACGGAACGACCTACCGTGCATGGCGCTGTAGTTAAACCTTTCTATTTTGCTTCTTCGCGCCCCTGTGGGATAGCCTTGATGGCTGCCTGCCTATTCCATCTTTCCATTTCTGCAGCCCACATTCAAGGAGTAGTAAAAGCGTGTGGCTTCGCCTAACAAATGGCCCCAAGCATATGCACCTTCACGCAGATGATGCAAAGTTCAACAACAGTGGAGTGCCCCGCATATACATTTGTTGAATAACTGTCTCTACCGATAATCATGACCGACGAATATGGTGATTTCTAGGTCCGTCGTCTTGCGTGTTCTACGGTTGTTGCCCTTGCCTGTGACTGCTGAGCAGGAGTTTTGGTAGGAACGCCATTGTCATCATTGGTATCAACTGTAGGTTGGAGATAGCACAGACAAGGAGCGCTACTCGAAGATTGGGGAGTCCGACGGACAGCGCATGTGCATCGGCTGAAGCTTCAGTGTCAGTGAATGATCTACGGAGATCTCTTGTTTATGATTGAACGCCTCATTACGAGTTTCGCATACCATTGGCGCGAGTCGCTAATGATCAACATAGAAGCGGTGGTGAGTAATGCATACTTTTGTTTTTCTCCAAAACGGAAGTTCGGCTCAAGCGTAGTCCCCCTTGTTTCAATCAATAAAAGAACAGTGAATGGGCAAAGTGTCTTTTGGGAACCCCTCTATCCCACAAAGTAGAGATAGGACAGCTTTGGTACAATGACTATGATGGTCCCAAATTAGAACAAAATTGAAGTTTTGGTGGGAGACTAACGGTTTATATTGAGTTAGTGAGAAGGTTAATAATTTTTTCGTTGCCTTCATGAGTGGCCCACTTGTTTTTATTCTTGTTGTTTTCCAAGCAAACATCCTATGGTGTTTGAAAGGCAAAGATTTTTTATAATTACATATTCTTCTACCTAACAAGCCTATGGATTTTTCAATCAATCATTCTTTCGAACAGATATCAAAGTTGATCGCAAATCTATCTTTCCATATCTTCTTGAGAGTTTCCTATTGGATGGCATTCCACAAGGTAGAATACCATCTAATTGTTTCACCAAGTAATGATTGTTTCGAGTTGATTTGCTTTTGTAACCGCAAGATCTTGGTAAGGGATTCCCAAATCGTGTAACTTCTTGAGTAGGAGAAAAAGAAATGGCCAAGAACCTCTTTGCCCCGCAAGCAATGCTGGCACTAGTGAGTCCAGACAATGCTTGCACTAGTGAGGTAAGTAACGAGCATAATTGTTGTAAATACATAACTTTTTGCACAGTAGAGAGATTCGAACAAATTTCCTATATGAATATGCTCTAGCAGAAGGACACAAAAAAATGGGCTGAAATCCGATGTGGCATTAGCGAAACAACTCTTGAAGAGAGAATATGGTCAAAGAAAAATAACTTCCTTCTTATCTCCATCATCAAATTGCCATATATCTTCTACTTCTCTATTGTGAACCATGAGAAGTGAATGAATCTTATGTGCTCAACCATGACTGGTTATATAAAAGAAAAATCTTCTTCTCTTTCACTCCAACAGTGTGAACTATCTTTATATAGTCACGTAAATAGATCCTAACAACTGTTCTTATTATTTGTAGCAAACAATTTAAGTAACTCTAAATCCGATCGATGGACAATCCAAGTAGCTGGGTACCACTCAAGTAGTGAAAGATGTGCTTAATTGCATGCCAATGCTTGACACCTGGGAAATGCATAAATTTGCTCATCTGTGGTACAACAAATTGAATATCTGGCTGAGTATATATAAATAAATCAACCATCCAACATCCTTCTCATAGAGAACAACATCAAATGCATCTCGAGCATCATGAAGACTTAACCGTAAACCTGCCTCCATAGGAGTGGCAGTGTTTACAGTCTTCAAGGCCAAAATGCTGCAATAATGTGTCAATATTTTTTTTTTGACACAAAGTTATTCCACCATCAACTTGCATAAATTGAATCGCCATATAATGATGCAAATAACCCAAATGTGACATCACAAATGAGGCATGCAGGGGAAGCAAGGCACACAAAGACCAGGTACCATTCTTCATTATAGCATCATATTCAGATTGCATAGTAGCCATCTAATATTCTTAATTTTGTGCTTCATCAAATGAAACAGGCTCATTCTCATCATAGAGGCTAGTGGTACCCATAGCATAGCAATTTGATGCCAAAGAGGCATTATGAGATCCTCAACGAGTGCGGTATGAGAGAGCTGCATCTAATTTGTTGTCATGCAAATTCTTCACCAACCATTTTGGCATAGTTTTTGCATCCTCAATATCAAGTCTCTCATCAACAAGTGCATCATGTAAATTTGCATAAAAAATAGAATGATCTGCATCATGACATGAAACTTGTAAAGGCTGAGAAGTTGCCTCATTAGGACAAGCACTAGAATCTCCACCTGTAAAAAGAGACAGCAAAGTGGCATACATGTCTTTGGAGCTATTGATGTCTCCTTAGTACATGAAAGTAATGGCCAAATAGCATCTTCCACAAAAACAACATCAGAGTTAACCAAAATGTGCTTAGTCTATGGATGATACTCATGATAGCCTTCACTTTGAGAATAAAAATACATTTCACTACTTTATCATCTAATTTCCTGCGTTGTTGTTCAGGCAATAATGCATATGCCAAACAACCAAAAACACGTAGGTGAGCAATAGGTGGCTGCCAACCATGCCAAGCCTCATATGGAGTGATAGACTGCAATGCTTTAATGGGACACCTATATGCTACACACATGATAGCGTCTAGCAAGAAACTATGTGGTAAATCCTGACTCTTGACCATACACCTTGCCATCTCCATGAGTGACCTGTTCTTCCCTTTAGCAACTCCATTATCTTGAGATGTATATGGCACTGTACACGGATGTTTTATCCCATATTCAACCAGAAATGCATTACAGTCAGAAGACATGTATCCCCCCCTCGATCAGAATGGAGGGTGTCCATTTTACATGCTGATAGATTTTTAGCCAAAACCAAAAACTATTTGAAGTACATAAACACTTCGGACTTTGCTTTCAATGGATATACCGATGCATGCCTAGAAAAATCATCGATCAAAGTCACCAAGTAAAGATAGTTCCCAAAAGAAGGTGTCTGCATAGGACCATAGACATCATCATGAACAAGTTATTTCTAAGTAGCTCGAAGTGAACTATCTTTTGTATGACTAATGCTAAATTTTACCCAAAATACAGCCTTAAGAAACATGATTACGAGGTGCCTCGAGTTTGGGTAGAGAGGACACTATTTCAAATTTCTATAGGTATAGCAAACTAGCAAATTCAGATGACCAATGCGTGCGTGTTAAAACTTTACATCTGACATAGCCTTAGAATCATGTGCTACATATGCCAAATCATTCATAATTTTTTTATAGTCTTTGAGCTTATATAGCCCATGACATAAATGCCAAAAGCAATAATGATGTCACCATTTGACAAATCATGAACTGTATATGTGACATCGATAAATTTCACAACCAAGCCAATTTTGGCTAAAGCTGAAACTAATAACAAATTCTTCTTGATCCCTAGCACAAACAAAGCATCCAACAATGTAAAAGAACTACCATCAGTAGTAGGAAAATGATCTTACCAACTTCCATGACAGGATAAGAGGAGTCATTGGTGCATATGACAGTATTCCCTATAGGGACAGGCTCAAGTGAAATGAAGAAACTACTGCGAGGTAATATGTTTGGTTTCCCCACTATCAAAGTACGAAACATCTGAGTCTACTATAGATATACACTGCTCATGAGAAGATGGGTCAAAACTGCAAACACTAGAAAATGCCCATTCTTCATTTTGCACAAGATATGCAGACTCTGTTTTTGGTGTAGAGGCCTTTGCAATAACAATTCAAGCCTCTTTCTTCTTTGCCTCTTTTGCAACAAGTTCTGGACAACTCTTTATGACATGATCATTTGCTTTAGAGTACTTGCAAAACAATTATTGTTTTTCTATTTTCTTCTCATCTCTGTCATCCTTCTTTGATTGTGTACAATTAGTAGAATTGTGCTTACTAGTAGAAAAGCTCCATTTATCTTTGTCCTTCTGACTAGCCAGGAAAGCTTGATCTGTAAATGCATAATGGACGAGTTCTGCTTAGATGGACCTCCTTGCAATACAACAGAGACTAACTTCTCAAATATCAAGGTATTTGGATTTCCTTTCATCATCAAATGAAGAGTAGAAGCAAAACTCTCGTATGAATTGGAAAGACCGTTTAGAATAGTGTGTATAAGTGAACTGTCAGGCAAGACTTCATTAGCAGAAATCAATTGCTCCTTCAAATCTTCGATCTTTGTCAAAACAATATCCATGGAATCAACTTTATTCATGTGCTCTCTCTCCAACTCTTTTTAGAGGTAAGCAACAAGAGCCTCATTCCTTGAATGGTATAAAGTGGTAAGTGTATCCAAAGCATCCTTAGCTGTTTTGCAAGAGGGAATGTGAGGAATAATGGCACATTTGACAGACAAGGCTATCAATGCATGTGCCTAAGCATCGCTTCCATCCTAAAAAATTTGCTCTATAGTAGGTATAGTAGAAATTGTATTAGAAACAAGAATCTATAGAATATCACCATCTTCGATGCCATCTACATTAGCTTCAGTACTTATCCTTGCAAGTGTAATAGGACGTTTTCCAACACCCTGCACTATATTCCACAGTCCTTTTGTGACCAATACATGACACATCATATAAGCCAATATAGGGTAATTTGTATTGTCCAACTTATCCTCAACAACCAGCATACACAATGCATCAAACTCACTCATTTGTGGACATTAGGATTTTCCTTATGTAATCTTTGTTGGTGCAGATCAATCACCAATTGAAGCTTGGAGGAAAGATACATTCAGAGGATATGAGGAATGTACACATATGTACATTAGTATAGTTATAGTTCACTTAGATCTTTGATTAGTCATAGACTTGTACAAATTTCTCTATAAATACCTTGAAAATGTCGAGGCGTGTAATGAGAGCATATGAAAGAATAGATGAGTGAGCATAGATGTCAAGAAAGGAGAAGTTAGATGTCATGAGACATGTGAAATGTTAGTTGAGTTTTTTCCTCTCATCACTCAACTGTATTTTTCTGAGTAATTGAAGAAATATTGCGCCCGATCTTTTCGTGTCTGCTCCGTCTGTGTTTGATCATTTGTGAAATCCTTTTGAGGATATCTAAGTTGATAGTTAATGAGTCTTTGACTTGAATTTCAGAGTCTAATTGTAAACAGGCTAGGAGAATTGTGTGTAGGAACATTCATATGTGATGAGTGTTCACAGTTCTCTGAAACAGGCGCAGATTTCGAATCCAAAGAAATGAGTAGTGCTCAATGCACAGTGTAAAGTTTTACACATATGATAGCTCAAAATCTAAGTTGAGAGATAAGCTATCTACAGCCAAAAGGATTTGGTAAAACGGGTTCGACATTGTGAGAACCAAAGTTAAGAAGTTAGGGGTGTCAAATCGACTTCTCAGAAGTGCAGATTTGGACATAGGTAACTTGTGAAGTTGATTTTGTTGATATATTTAGGTAGTGATGTGTGTGAACACTCTAGGACCGCCGGGGCACTTTTTTCCCTCTTTAGGAGGTTTTTTTCCCCCGGCTTGTATATACGCCTATTGCCCTAATGGGCTACTAATCTTTGTACATTCTCTAGTAATACATTCAGTCTTGTGTGTTGTGCTCCAAGCTTCTTCCTCTTCCTTGTGCTGTTCGCGTGCTTCCGCAGACGTCTAACTCCAACAATTGGTATCAGAGCAGGTCGTTGATTCTTCTAGGGCGCCGTCGACACTCCTCCGTTTGCAGTCTCAGATTCGCACAAAATTTGGTGAGCATACTCAGGGTGTTTTCGAGATCAAAACTGCTTCGCTCTGTGGTGCCGAAACCGCGATCTGAGCTCGTTTCGGCCTCCGAACGCACTATCGCAGTGCTTGTGTAGGCTATTTCGTCCTTTTGTGCCAAAGGTATATACCAGTTTCTGTTCGCCAGTTTAAGCGTCTCGAAGTCTGCTACAGGTCTAGCAGAACTCGTCTGGGCAGTTTTGTTCAACTTTTTGAGATACAGTCAATTTTCTGCATCAAGGTATTTTAGTCACCGGCCATGGCTGAAAGCAATGATGTATTCCATATGTTGGCTGTTGAGGATAAGTTGGATGGTACCAACTACCCATTATGGGCTTATATGATGCGACATGTACTAGTTGCAAAAGGATTGTGGAACATTGTGCAGGGTGTTGAAAGACGTCCTGTTACACCTGTAACGACAGGTACTGCAAATACAGGTGTTGGAGCTGATGAAGATGGTGTCGAAGATGATATTCCGCAGATTCCTGTTCGTGCTGCTGTTTCTGTTGCACCTACTACAGAGCAGATTCGTTGGGATGGCAGAGATGCCCAGGCACATGCATTGATAGCTTTGTCTGTCAAACGTGCCATTATTCCTCACATTCGCTCTTGCAGAACAGCAAAGGATGCTTGGGATACACTTACCACTTTGTACCAGGCTAGGAATGAGGCTCGTGTTGCTTACCTCCGAAAACAGTTGGAGAGTGAGCACATGAATGAAGGTGATTCGATGGACAGTTTTCTTACAAAGATCAAAGACCTGAAGGAACAATTGATTTCTGCTGATGAGGTTATACCAGATAGCTCACTTGTGCAGACCGTTTTGAATGGCCTTCCTGATTCATATCAGAGTTTTGCCTCTACTCTTCGATTGATGATGAAAGGCAATCCGAATGCCTTGTCATTTGAGGAATTAGTCTCTGTTCTGTTGCAGGAAGATCAGTCCAGGCAGAACAGGTCCATTATGCGTGTTGCAGATCAAGCTTTCCTGGCTAGTCAGAAGGGCAAAGGAAAATGGAGCTCTTCTACTAGTAAGCAGAAATCTGCAAATGCTGCACAATCGAAGAACCAGGATAAAGATGAGAAGAAATCAGAAAAGCAGAAATTGTTCTGCGAGTACTGTAAAGGAAATGATCATATTATAAAGAACTGTCCAAAACTGGCTGCTAAAGAGGCAAAGAAGAAAGAGGTTGGAATGGTTGTTGCAGAGGCCTCTACACCAAAAACAGAGTCTGCAAATCTTGTGCAGGAAGAAGAATGGGCGTTTACTACTGTTTGCAGTTTTGACCCATCTTCTCATGATCAGTGCATGTCTGCAGTAGACTCAGATGTTTGGTACTTTGACAGTGGGGCAACCAAACATATTACCTCGCAGCGCAGTTTCTTCTCTTCACTCGAGCCTGCCCCTACAGGGAATACTGTCACATGCGCCAATAACTCCTCTTATCTTGTTATGGGAGTTGGTAAGATCATTCTGACTACTGCTGATGGTAGTTCTTTCACTTTGTCAGATGCTTTATTTGTGCCAGGGATAAAAAAGAACCTGTTATCAGTTTTTGCATTAGCCAAGATTGGCTTGGTTGTGAAATTCGTTGATGACAGGTGTACAGTCCATGATCTCTCAAATGGCGATGTGATTATTGCTTCTGGCATTTTATGTCGTGGGCTGTATAAGCTCATAGACTATGAAAAATTTGTGAATGATTCGGCATGTGCAGTTCATGATTCTCAGGCTATGTCAGATGCAAAGCTTTGGCATGCACGCTTTGGTCATCTGAATTTTGCTAGTTTGTTACGCCTGCAGAAATCTGAAATGGTGTCCTCTTTGCCCAAACTTGAGGCACCTGGAAAACATGTTTGTGAAGGCTGTATTTTGGGCAAAATGCAGCGTTCTTCCTTTCCAAAAGATGGTTCAGTTCGGGCTATGCAGAAATTGCAGCTTGTACATAGTGATGTCTGTGGTCCTATGCAGACACCCTCTTTTGGAAATTACCTTTACTTCGTGACTTTCATTGATGATTTTTCCAGGCATGCATGGGTATATCCACTCAAAGCAAAGTCCGAAGTGTTCATGTGCTTCAAACAGTTTTTGGTTTTGGCTGAAAATCTGTCAGCATTTAAAATGGGCACCCTCCGTTTTGATTGAGGGGGGGAATATATGTCTTCAGATTTTTATGCATTTCTGGCTGAACGTGGGATAAAACACCAGTGTACAGTGCCGTATACACCTCAACAGAATGGAGTTGCTGAACGAAAGAACAGGTCACTCATGGAGATGGCGAGGTGCATGGTCAAAAGTCAGGCTTTACCACATAGTTTCTGGCTTGAGGCTGTCATGTGTGCAGCATATGTACTGAACAGGTGTCCCACGAAAGCGTTGCAGTCTATCACTCCATATGAGGCTTGGCATGACCGCAAGCCATCTGTTGCTCATCTGCGTGTTTTTGGTTGTTTGGCATATGCATTAGTGCTTGAACAACATCGTAGAAAATTGGATGATAAGGCAGTAAAATGTATTTTTGTTGGGTACAGTTCTGAAAGTAAAGGCTATCGTCTGTATCATCCACAGACTAAACGCATTCTGGTTAGCCGTGATGTTGTCTTTGTGGAAGATGCTATTCAGCCATTGCTTTCATGTACTAAGGAGACATCTGTTAGCTCCAAAGACATGTATGATACTTTGATGCCTCTTTTTACAGGTGGACAGGCTAGCGCTGGTCCTAATGAGGCAACTTCTCAGCCTTTGCAGGTTTCATATGATGATGCAGATCATGCCATTTCTGATGCAGATTTACATGATGCACTTGTTGATGAGAGAGCTGATATTGAACATGCAAAAACTATGCCAAAATGGCTGGTGCAGACTTTGCGTGACAGCAAATTAGATGCACCTTTGTCATATCGTACTCGTTCAGGCTCTCATAGTACCTCCTTTGCATCAGATTGCTATGCTATGGCTGCATCTAGTCTCTGTGATGAGAATGAGCCTGTTTCTTTTGATGAAGCACAAAATTCAGAAAATTGGATGGCTGCTATGCAATCTGAATATGATGCTATAATGAAGAATGGTACATGGTCTTTATGTGACTTGCCTCCTGGCAAGAAGGCCATTGGCACTAAGTGGGTATACAAGCTGAAGCGTAAACCTGATGGTACAGTTGACAGGTATAAGGCTAGGCTTGTTGCAAAGGGTTATGCGCAGGAAAGAGGCATTGATTTTGATGAGACCTTTGCACCTACATGCCGTATGACTACTGTTCGGAGCATTTGTGCACTTGCAGCCCATCATGGTTGGAATGTACATCAGTTGGACATTAAAACAGCATTTCTGAATGGTGACTTGCATGAAGAAGTGTATGTTTTTCAGCCCCGTGGCTTTGTGCAGAAAGGGCATGAAAACTAGGTGTGCAGGTTAAAGAAGGCGTTATATGGTTTAAAGCAAGCACCACGTGCTTGGTATGAAAAAATACATGCCTATTTGATTGCACATGGTTTTGAGAACAGTCCAACTGAAAGCACCTTATATGTTAAGCGTGCTAATGATGTGCTTTTGATCATTGTTGTCTATGTAGACGACATGCTGCTCACTGGTCCTCTTGAGAAGCATATTGCTGATTTCAAGGCTGATTTGCATGCCTCATTTGAGATGTCTGATTTGGGGCATTTGCATCACTATTTGGGCATTCAGTTTATGCAAGTTGATGGTGGAATGGCTTTGTGTCAAACGAAATATATTGACACATTATTGCAGCGTTTTGGCCTTGAAGACTGTAAGCCTATTGCCACTCCTATGGAGACAGGTTTACGATTGAGTCTTCATGATGCTGGAGATGCATTTGATGCTGTTCTCTATCAGCAGGGTGTTGGATGCTTGATTTACTTATGCATTACTCGGCCAGATATTCAGTTTGCTGTCTCACAGATGAGCAGGTTTATGCATTGCCCAGGAGTCACGCATTGGAAAGCGGTTAAGCGCATCTTTCGCTACTTGAGTGGTACTCGGCTACTTGGGTTGTTTTATCCCAAGGGGGGATCACTACCGCCAGATTTGCATGCTTTTTCTGACTCAGATTGGGCTGGTTGCTATGACACTCGTGTGTCCACCAGTGGTTTTTGCTTCATGCTTGGTAGCTCATGTATATCTTGGTTGAGCAAGAAGCAGCCTACTGTGGCCACTTCCAGTTGTGAGGCTGAGTATAGGGCAGCTTTCACAGCGACTGTTGAGTGTGTGTGGCTCAGACGCCTTATGGCTGATTTGGGTGTTGGCCAGTCTTCTGCCACCACCATCTTCACTGACAGTCAGAGCGCATTGGCAGTTGCGAGGAACCCTGTGTTCCATGCTCGCACTAAGCACATTGAGGTGCATTATCACTATGTCAGGGAGAGGTTCTCTGCTGGGGAGATCAGCTTGGCATATGTGCCCACGTAGGAGAACATTGCAGACCTTTTCACGAAGGCTCTGCCTAGGGAGAAGTTTGAAGCTTTCCGCAAAGCTTTGGGCTTACTTCCTTTTGTGGAGTGCTTTCCACATAGCTCGGCACTTCCTTATACATGAGTGCCAGCTCCTTGTTCACCGCATCACTCCCAGGGGGGATTTGTTGATATATTTAGGTAGTGATGTGTGTGAACACTCTAGGACTGCCGGGGCACTTTTTTCCCTCTTTAGGAGGTTTTTTTCCCCCGGCTTGTATATACGCCTATTGCCGTAATGGGCTACTAATCTTTGTACATTCTCTAGTAATACATTCAGTCTTGTGTGTTGTGCTCCAAGCTTCTTCCTCTTCCTTGTGCTGTTCGCGTGCTTCCGCAGACGTCTAACTCCAACAGATTTCTCAAGTTATACTAAACCTTTTGAAGAACTTTGACTTGGAGGAGGTGGGCAACTTCTAGGCGACACTTCATACAAAATTTCATAGAAAACTTTACATGTTTGATAGGTCAATGAGAAGAAATTGTGCAGCAGACTTTCTGTGTTTTATCTTCTTCACAGAATTTTTCAACTTTTGATAATTTGGAGGTTGGACTTCTAATTTGGTGAAAGTTTTGACTTACTCTTGATATAGAGGTGTTCTAAATTCAAGAGTAGGTTGTTCTTTTGGAGATTAACACTCTCCATCAGTGGTATCAGAGCAGGAGACATCAAAATCAAGGAAAGGAGGATTCCAACTGCTGCAAATTCAACAAATTCAACAATTGAAGAACCAAAGGTGAAAGCTTGAGGGCAAAGCTTGAGGAGGAGACCATACGACATCAAGAAGGACAAAAGGAGTCTAATTCGAAGTAAAGGTACATATATTGTTCATAAAGCTTGAAGATTTCAATACACAGGTGGACACAAGATGGGAGATTCTCTACACATAGAGAAATTGGATAGGGAAAACTATCCTGCATGGTCAATGAGGATGGAAGCTCATCTTATGAGCAAAGATTTAATAGCCTACATCACAGGAGAAGAAGAGAAGCCACAGTTCAGAGATCCTAGTGTTCCAACTAGGGAAGAGTTAGCAGATTTGAAAAATTGGATGAAGAAAGATGCTCAAGCTAGGAGCATTATATATATGGCAGTCAATGATTACTTGTTACCTCACATTCGAGGTCTTGAAAGTGCAATTGATATTTGGAATGCTTTGGAGGAGCATTTCCAGAATACTACAAAGTCAAGGAAGGCATCCTTATGGGCAGAATTTACAACCTTCAAGAAGAAGGCCTCTCAATCTATTTCAGACTATGTAACAAGGATGAAAGACATTGCAGATGCATTAGGAGCTGTTGATGAAGACATTGAGGAGGATAAATTGGTAAGGCAAATCCTTACAGGTTTGAGAGGTGATGACAAATGGAAGCCATTCATTTTGTCTACAAAGTTATCACTTGATCATTTCACTCCTGATTTAAATCAGTTGTTAGGTCATATGCTAACATTTGAGCAGGATGTTAAAGGAGATGGTGACAAGAGTGCAGGTCATGCAATGTACTCAAAAGATAAGAAGAAGAATAGCAAAGGAAGACAACAAGCAAATGAAGATGAAGGAACAACTACTCAAGCCAACTTCCTAAGAGGAAGAGGAGGTGGCAAAGGTAGAGGAAGAGGCAGAAACAACAAGGATGGAGGCAAAGCTTGCTGGATTTGTGGTAAGACAAATCACTTAGCTAATGATTGTTGGCACAATACTCAGAGTAATATTGGATATAGTCAAAACTATAATGCAAGAGGAAGAGGTGGCAGAAATCAAAGAGGTAATTTCAGAGGCAGAGGTGGTAGGAGTTACTTTGGAAGAAATGTAGGTAGAGGTTTCCAAAGTCAACAATATAACAACACCTACTACAATTATGCTTCAGATCAAAAGGAAGATTCAACATTGATAATGAATGCAACTTGTGAAAGGCAGAGTGAAGATCAGAGAGTCTTCTACATTGACTCAGGGTGTAGCAATCACCTGAGTGGTAATATATCTTTGATGACTGATTTGGAGAATAAGGTTTTTAATCATGTTGTTCAAACAGGTGACAACACAAAGCACAATGTGAAGTCAATTGGATCAGTAAAGGCCAAGGATGGTAGCACCTTATTGAGTAAGGTCTTGTATGTTCCTACAATTCCTAAGAATTTGATAAGTGTAGGACAAATTGTTGAAAAGGGATATGAAGTAAGGTTTACTAATGATGGAGTATATGTGGAAGACCCTAGCCAAGGGTATAAACAGATTGTTTCAGGGAAGAAAGAAGGAAGATTATTTACATTGAAGATTCAAGGCAATATTGGTCATGCTATGTTCACATATGGAGGACATAAGATTTCTGAGTTAGATCTTTGGCACAAGAGGCTTGGATATTTTAATGAAAGAGGTATTAAAGACATGATTAACAATGGTTCAGTGCTTGGATTGCCTAATGTTGCAGGTCAACATATGACATACAGATGTGAGGCATGTCAATTAGGTAAGGCTCATAAGCTTTCCTACTCCAAGCATGGTTTTATGTACTCAGAGAAGCTTGAATTGGTACACACAGATGTGTGGGGACCATCAAAGGATTTCAGTATAAATGGGTCAAGGTATTATGTGATTTATGTTGATGATGCTACTAGATGGATCACTATCTATGTGATCAAAGATAAGTCAGAAGTGTTTAATACATTCAAACACTATCATGCATATGCAGAAAGAATTACAGGACATAAGTTGAAGAGACTAAGGTCAGATGGAAGGGGAGAGTATTTTTCTAATGAGTTCAATGATTACTTGTGGAATGTAGGTATAAAAAGGGAAGTTACTTGCAGGTACTCTCCTCAACAAAATGGTGTAGCAGAAAGGAGAAATAGAACACTTGTTGAGTTTGCAAGATCCATGATGAAGGAGAAAAATTGCCCTAATTATTTGTGGGCTGAGGCTGTAAATACAACCACTTATTTGGTCAATAGGTTACCATGTAAAGCCTTGCAGGGTATGACACCATATGAGGCTTGGTGGGGTAAGAGACCTACCTTGGATCATTGCAGAGTTTTTGGATGTGTGGCATATGCATATGTGCCATCACAATTAAGACACAAATTGGAACCTAAAGCTGAAAAATATGTTTTCATTGGTTATGATGATAAGCAGATGGGTTATAGATTGTGGAGTCCATCTACAAAACAATTCATGGTTTCTAAAGATGTTACATTTGATGAGCAAAGTACTTGGTATGCAGGTACAATCAATATCAATACAGGTGATGAAGAAGAAGTGAGCCAAAGGAAAGGTAATTCAAAGGTTCAGATATTTGATGAACAAGAGGATAATGAAGTGCAGGTTGAAGTGGAAGAAACACCAAGATTTGATCCTGAATATGAAGAACCAGAAACCTCAAGAAGTGGAGAGCTTAGGAGGTCTACAAGGAATAAATGGCAACCTACAAGGTATAACTATGATACTTCTTTTTTGGCCACAAAAGATTATGCTTATATGATGAAAACAGATGAAGACCCTTCTACATATGAAGAGGCAAAAGGTAAGGAAAAATGGGAGAAAGCTATGCAGGAAGAGTTTGATGCACTATTGGAGAATCAAATATGGGATTTGGTTCCAAGGCCAAATAGTCAGAAAATTATTGGATGCAAGTGGGTTTACAAGACCAAGAGATTTGCAGATGGAAGTGTGTCTAGATACAAAGCTAGACTTGTTGTCAAAGGTTTTGCACAAACATATGGTGTTGACTATGATGAGACTTATAGTCCTGTGGCAAAGATGACAACCATCAGGACACTTATAGCTATTGCTGCATGTAAAGGTTGGAAGTTATGTCAACTTGATGTGAAAAATGCTTTTTTGAATGGTTATATTTCAGATGATGTGTTAATGGAGCAACCTCAAGGGTTCAGAGATAAAAGGTATCCAGATCATGTGTGCAAGCTCAAGAGAGCTTTGTATGGCTTGAAGCAGGCCCCAAGGGCATGGAACTATAGACTTGTAAAGTTCTTGAAAGAACTTGGATTTCAGGTGTCTAAAGCAGATAGTAGCTTGCTTGTCAAAGCAAGTGATAATGGTTTCATTTACATGTGCATATATGTTGATGATATAATCCTTACAGGTACAGATGAAGAAGGAATACAAAGACTCAAGAAGCAAATGGAAAAGGAGTTCAAAATAAGTGACTTGGGAGACTTTTCATACTTCTTGGGCATGGAGATTACATATACTCAACATGGAGTATTTGTGACCCAAGAAAGGTATTTGAAGAACTTGTTAATCAAGTTTAAAATGGATGATTGCAGGGTAGCACCTACACCAATGGAGGTGAATCAGAAATTGAGTAAGTTTGGAGGTGAAGAATTCAAGGACATGAGACAATATCAGAGTTTGGTTGGTAGTCTTATCTATGCTACTTTAACTAGACCTGATTTATCATATGCAGTAGGGGTTTTGTCTCAATTCATGCATTGCCCAAGGAAAGAACATTGGATTGCAGGTCAAAGAGTGTTGAGGTACATTAAGGGTACACTCAATGAAGGTTTGTATTATGGGTTCACCTCAGATACAAATATCAAAATTTATAGTGATGCAGATTGGGCAGGTAATCCAGATGATAGAAGATCAACTTTTGGATACATGTGTTATGTGGGAGATAAACTTATCTCATGGTGTTCCAAGAAGCAACATACAGTTGCTTTGTCTTCTACAGAAGCAGAGTACAAAGGCATGGTTGAAGCTGCAAAGGAAGTGATTTGGCTCAAGACTTTGATGAAGAGTTTTGACATTGTGCATGGGGTACCAATTATATATAGAGATAACATGAGTTCATTGTATTTAGCTGTTAATCCTGTTTTTCATGCCAGGACCAAACATATTGAGATACAATATCACTTTCTAAGAGAGAAGGTGATGGATAAAGAGATTGAAGTCATACATACTTCAACTAAAGATCAAATAGCTGATATGCTTACAAAGAGCTTGGATGGACCAAAGCTACAGAAGTTTAAAGACATGGCAGGTATAAAGAAGAAAAGAGAAACCTCAATTGATGATTGAGGGGGAGCTGTTGGTGCAGATCAATCACCAATTGAAGCTTGGAGGAAATATACATTCAGAGGATATGAGGAATGTACACATATGTACATTAGTATAGTTATAGTTCACTTAGATCTTTGATTAGTCATAGACTTGTACAAATTTCTCTATAAATACATTGAAAATGTCGAGGCGTGTAATGAGAGCATATGAAAGAATAGATGAGTGAGCATAGATGTCAAGAAAGGAGAAGTTAGATGTCATGAGACATGTGAAATGTTAGTTGAGTTTTTTCCTCTCATCACTCAACTGTATTTTTCTGAGTAATTGAAGAAATATTGCGCCCGATCTTTTCGTGTCTGCTCCGTCTGTGTTTGATCATTTGTGAAATCCTTTTGAGGATATCTAAGTTGATAGTTAATGAGTCTTTGACTTGAATTTCAGAGTCTAATTGTAAACAGGCTAGGAGAATTGTGTGTAGGAACATTCATATGTGATGAGTGTTCACAGTTCTCTGAAACAGGCGCAGATTTCGAATCCAAAGAAATGAGTAGTGCTCAGTGCACAGTGTAAAGTTTTACACATATGATAGCTCAAAATCTAAGTTGAGAGATAAGCTATCTACAGCCAAAAGGATTTGGTAAAACGGGTTCGACGTTGTGAGAACCAAAGTTAAGAAGTTAGGGGTGTCAAATCGACTTCTCAAAAGTGCAGATTTGGACATAGGTAACTTGTGAAGTTGATTTCTCAAGTTATACTAAACCTTTTGAAGAACTTTGACTTGGAGGAGGTGCGCAACTTCTAGGTGACACTTCATACAAAATTTCATAGAAAACTTTACATGTTTGATAGGTCAATGAGAAGAAATTGTGCAGCAGACTTTCTGTGTTTTATCTTCTTCACAGAATTTTTCAACTTTTGATAATTTGGAGGTTGGACTTCTAATTTGGTGAAAGTTTTGACTTACTCTTGATATAGAGGTGTTCTAAATTCAAGAGTAGGTTGTTCTTTTGGAGATTAACACTCTCCATCAATCTTCATTATATATGGCACTTGTTGTGTTGTTGTTCTTCGGTCATTCTTGTACATTCTTTTTATGTAATAGAAGAAGAAGAAGAAGATCATTCTTCCTTGCCTCAATCTATGTGTGTGATCCTCTTTGATCGTGAGAGTGTGTGTGTGTGAGATATCTTACTTATCTCCTTCCTCATGACATGGTATCAGAGCCAATGTGGCCATAGAGAGCTCGTGGAGAAGGCCGACGATGAAGAGTATGCAAGAAGGCATGGAGAAAGCACGATTCACAAATGACCTCAGATTGCTACAAAAAATTGGCATGAAGATAAAAGTGTTATATTTCTGTTTCAGAGCCATCTTGACGTCCATTTAGAGCCCGCAATGTGGGGCTCACAGAAAAACCAGGTTAATTTGCAAAACTATGACTTGCATCCTCTTAACACTTGTATATTCTAGATTCACAATTTTAAGCGATTTGATGTACTGTTGATACACCAAATGAATGATATTGTCTAGTATGTTGATTCAAGTGCTTCAAATTACATGATTAATCATGTGAAATGGTTTAGTAGTTTGCAAAAATTGCCAGTTCTTGGATATGTTGAAAGAGGTGATGACACATCACACCCTATCGAACATACAAGAAACATTGCATTGTCTCTGGAGGATGGGAAGGTAAACCATCTTGTTGATGTGCTTCATGTTCCAAATATAACAAACAATCCAGTTTGTGTTGGACAAATGGTTGATGAGGGATGACAAGTCAGGTTCAATGTTGATGGGTTATACATAGAAGAGTACAAACAAGATGGACAATTGATTGCCACAAAAAAAAAACTGGGTAGGATGGGCACAAACAAATTGGACACACAAATTTCTAGAGGCTAAAATTGATTTAATCCAACGAGATTGTGAATGGACTACCAAATTTCAAAGTTGCAGAGATGCAAAAGGTATGTGCAACATGTCAATCAAGAGCATCATTCCTGCATGATGAGCATGTTAGTGAGAATGTGCTAGAAATAGTACATATAGATGTTTGGGGTCCTGCAAAGACCACATCTATGGGCAGTTGCAAGTTTTATGTTATTTTCATTGATGACTATACACACAAAGTATGGGTATATTTCATGAAAGAGAAGAGTGAGGTGTTCACTCACTTCTAGAATTTCAAGGTTATGGTGGAAAAGTAGACAAGAAAGTATATTTAGACATTAAGGTCTAATGGAGGAGGTGAATACATGTCAAATGAGTTTAGCAACTTTCTTAAAAGTCATGGAATTCGACATCAGTTTTCATGCAGGTACACACCACAATAGAATGGCATTCTCGAATCCAAAAATAGACATTTTGCAAAAATAGCAAGAGCCTTGATCTGGATACATCATGAGCCAAACTCAAACTATTGTTGTACATCAAGTTATATGTGAAAAGAAGTTTACAAGTAAAAATCCAAACTTATCACCTATGAAAGTATTTGGCTGTATTGCATATGTACATGTTCTGGATGAATTGAGGACGAAGCTTGATCCAAAAGCAGAAAAATGTATCTTCATTGGGTACTTCCTTGAGCAAAAGGGGTATAAATTTATAACCCACTCACACGATAGGTGAAGGTAAGCAGAGAGGTGGTGTTTGATGAAATGTCAAACTCCTATGCAGATGCCAAAGACAGACTTGATCTTGAACCAAATGAAAAAGAAAATGCTGAAAAATCAAGTGCAAAATCTCATGTTTTCAGTGGACCTAATGCATCATCAAGCAATAGTTCCAACTCAAATCCATGGACTAGAAGATTGCATGGAAACTTCAATCCAATAAATTCATCAACTACATCAAAGAAAGGTAAAGAAAAGCTTTTTGCTAGTAGTCAGACATATACAAGTTTTGAAGAAATTGATGGAGATTCAAGTAGTTCAAAAAAGAGCCTTGATGAGGAACTTGGATTGGCTTTGTGAAGACTCTAGGAGTTAGAAAGGCACATGTAGATGATATAGGGAGAAGTGACCCAGGTTCAAGAAGATCAGGGAGGATGCGAAATTTAGTGCAACGATTGACATATGACAGTTACATGGCTCTTCATTGTGCCTACATGATCAAGGTGATACAAGATTCTAAAACTTCTTGTTTTTAAGATGGAATTGGAAATGTAGATTGGGAAAAAGCTATGGATAAGGAGATAGTTTCACTTTATGGAAATGATACATGGAAGCTGGTTCAATTGCCACAAGGAAAGGAACCCATAGACTACAAATGAGTTTACAAGGTAAAGCACAATGTTGATGGTAGCATAAGCAGGTACAAAGCACGATTGGTAGCAAAAGGATATGCATAGATATATGGCATTGAGTATGAGGAGATGTTCAGCCCTATAACCAAAATTTTTCCTGTCATAACACGTTGCATTAGCTATAGCAAAAGGATGGACTTTGCATTGGATGGATATGAAGAATGCTTTCTTGCATGGTGAGTTATAGGAAGAAGTATATATGGACCAGACACAAGGATATGAAGATTTCTATGCCATTAGATTAGAATTTGAAGCTCGATACATTAGCTGAAGCATTGGAAAATGCTCCTATGTACAGGAAAATTGTGGGAAGTTTGATATATCTCATAATTACAAGGCCTGATCTAAGCTACATTGTTGGAATTGAAAGTTTACTTATGCACGTTCCTAGGAAGCCATATCTAGATGCTCTGAGATGCACTCATCATTAGGTGAGTGCTACTTTGGATTGTGCATTGTTTTATGAAGTTGGTGTAGATTTGAAGGTTCATAAATACACTAATGCAGATTGGGCTGGTAGCATTCCAAATAGAAGATCTACTAGTGGCTTTCTATTCTGACTTGGGAGTGCAATTATTACATGGAGCAGTAAGAAGCTACCCATTATTGCTTTGTCAAGTATAGAGGCTGAGTATAGAGGTGTTGCAATGGCAGTATGTGAAGCATCCTGGTTAGAGATGCTACTTGCAGATTTAGAAGTGGAAGTGCAAAAGCCTATCACCATTTATTGTTATAATATTAGTAGCATACAGTTAGCACGAAACCCTATTTTTCATGCTGGAACGAAGAATATTGAGGTACATTATCACTTCATCACAAAGAAGGTATTACCAAGTGATATTGATCTTGTTTATGTGAGAACATTTGAGCGAGCTGTTGATATTTTTACTAAAGCACTTGGAGAAAAGAAGTTGAAGAAGTTGAAGAAGTTTCGAAAGATGCTTGGACTAGAGGACATGATGTTTATCTTGAGGGGGAGTGTTGCGATATCAAGCTCAACATGTGATGATCCAGGATGACATGTATCACTTTTTCATTTCTTTCACATGTATAGTGTTCACACAGATATATGTCAAGGATACTTCATTGATCTTTACTAGATTTATCTATCAAGAGTGATGGCACATTTGTTTCTTGCCGGATCACTCATTTACAGACATTAGGATTTCCCTTATGTACTGTTCTTTATATATTGCACTTGTTGTATTGTTGTTTTTAGGTCACTCTTGTACATTCCTTTTACGTAATAGAAGAGAAAGAAGAAGATTATTCTTCCTTGCCTCAATATGTATGTGTGCTCCTCTTTGATTATGAGAGTGTGTCCATAAGCTCTCTTCCTTATCTCCTTCCTTGTAACACCATTATGGAAGATAGACATAGCTACGTACATCCCAAAGCATCTTTTAGTTAGCTTCTTTCTTGCATCATATTAAATATCAAATGTACTATCGTACACCAATACCAAATCATCAATCTTAATCTTACATGGCCTAAGTCAATTAGTTTTGTCAAAGTAAATCTTATTTTTTAACCTTGACTCCTTTATCTTTTGCACTACTTCTTTTAGCTTCTCATTTCCTTGTTCTAATTATTTAATGCTTAGTGATCAGAATTCTTCCCTTGTCATTTCACTATTCAAAGGGACTGTCATCCATGCTAGAATTTGACTCTAGATGGGGAAAACTAGCTTTTGGCAATACATCAATTCAGTGGGCATAGATCCTATAGACCAAGTGTATGTCATCCTATCTGCCCATATCCCAAATGGAAGATATCTATGACATTGCATTATGTCTCCATTGCAGGCCTTAGAGATTGCCTTCATAATAGAAGGATGACCTCCCTCAACCTTTTCATTAGCTTCAGGGTTATAGGCAATAGTGAGAGACAAACAGATCTCATGTCCATCAAAGAAATCCTTGGCATCTCTCACATCTAATTCTCCCAATCCATAACCAATTTCTCTATGTATCCAAATCATGAAATTACTGCTTCTAAAAGAAATTTGCATGCATTATAAGTAGTCTTTGTGCAATGAGCTTGGCCTTCCACATGGCTAATCAAGTCACCTCTAGCAACTTCTACCATATCTCATTTTATCAATTCCTTTGCGCATGGTTACAAGATGGACCACCCACTTTTAATGAATACAAGGAGGGTAAGTTGGATGTAATGGGTGTGAAGAGATGGATAGGTATGTGCTTGAAGATGAAGAGATGTTGCAAAATCCTTGATCTACACCAACCAAATGAACTCCAAGAGTATGTGGTGGGCCCTTTTAGCTTGCCAATGGATGTATTAGACACCCTATGTACCTTGGAAGATCACTCTCAGAAAGATAGATCAAAACAGATAAGTTGGAGTTAGCTCAGAGGTGAAGAACTTGCTATTTTTGTTCATACACTTGTCCAGTGTTTTGCATAATTCTCTGAGCACAGCAGCAATTAACTTAATTCCTCTTGGGGAAGTCTAGTTAACTTAAAGAGCTAACTTTAAAGAGTAATCTCATCAAAAATAATGAACAACATTATCACGATTTTCACGGGCTGCTAGAGTTTGAGACCAGTGAGCAGAAAAATAAACCTAACTCTAGATTTAAGAATCCGATGATTATGAAAATTTGTATGCTTATACTAGACAGTAAGCTGAATCCAAAAAGCTTTAAATCATTGACTTTGGGTAAGTACACACTGAGAAACAGCTCTGACAAAATGAGTAAAAAAGTCGGGTACCTGACAGAGAAGTGAAAATGACAGATAGGGTTGACTTCAAATGAACATAAATGAAGATTGCAATACCCAAATGAAATGAAAATTGATGAGCATATAGTAGACCTATAGGGCTAACGTTACCAAGTTAAATCACTGAAAATGATGCACCAAGCTCAGAGAAACCATCTCTGCAATCTGACTGAGAAAACTGAGAGATATGGCAATGAGTAGTACACTTCACAAGAATATGGAAATATGAACTCAAATGATCATGAAAATGAAAGTATATTGCTTGTACAATACAATGGACGTACTGATACATATGTGTTCCTTGTAACCACACCTTGATATGGCATAAAGCTCAGCTCTTGGAGGTCTTCACATAGGTCTCTCTAACCACGACTAAAACTTCCATCTATTTATAGTTGAGTTTGGCAGGCTAACTTCCCTCAATCACTCTCCAATCAATTAGTGATTGATTTGATTCTCTACCTATTACAAATCACGAATTCATGGCTCCTCTTTCCCTTTCTGATCAAGTGGACTCAACCACTTAAGATTCTCTCACTTTTACATTAAGTAAACTCTTCAAAAGTTACAAGAGGTACTTCACAAGTGAACTTTGCACAGTCTTCATTTTAAAGCTTCTTCTATGACTTTGTGGGACTCAAGCCAATACTTAGGCTTGTCATAGACTTGCTCCAACAATGGGTCCACTAAACTTTTCATATGTTGCATAAAATACTTTGTGACCTACCCATAGGGACTCATGCATTTCTCTCATGATCATACTCTGAAGACTTCTATTACTTAGTACACATTGTGGATTCTTTACCTTACCTTTAGCATGTTGCCAAATGAAGCCATCCTTTAGAAAGAAGTTCTAAGACATTTTCTTGATGGATCTAAACGTATTTGTGGACAGCCTAAGGAAGGTTTTAGTGAGCTCAGATAATTTCCTATGTCTTTCCATTCTCCATCATATTCATTTTCATGCAATTGCTCATAAACATAGACTAGTGGATCATATC
Organism: Ceratopteris richardii; assembly: GCA_020310875.1. NCBI lineage: Eukaryota > Viridiplantae > Streptophyta > Polypodiopsida > Polypodiales > Pteridaceae > Ceratopteris > Ceratopteris richardii. Next base: position 124,240,560 of record CM035407.1, read on the forward strand.
TCATCATATTTTTATCTCTTTCTATCTCATCATCATCAAAATCATCACCAAAATTTGCTCTAGAAAGTGTATCAACAACTATATTTTAACTTCCCAGCTATATGAATAAAAGTTAGATTAATAAACTTTAGATATGAAACCGACGTACGCATTGTAATATTTGGAGATGAGCAATTAGCAATTATACCTATCAAAGGAAGACAATCACTCTCTACTTGAACATTAGCTCCTTTCACTCTAAGACAATGGTGAGTAACAACATGAGGAGATCCACCTCATTATTGTCAATCTGTGGAGACATGAGGATGGTATGATGACCTTGAGCAAGTGGAATGCAGAAGCGCATGAGTGAGAAGCACACAAGCATGCCCACACATATACACGTGCACACAAGGCAAGAACAAAGAAATGAAGAATGGAAGTCTCTTCTTTCAATTACAAAAGAACTCCATTACACCAGTTTCAATCTCTACCAAGCCATGCGTCTCACCAATCAACCTCAAAAATGAACTCTCTAGCTCTTTTTATAGTGTTTCACTAGCTTTGCCCTTGTCCAGACCTATTGTCTAGCCTAGTTAAAAATTAGGTTCTTGGGCTTATTTGAGGGCTCAGACAGAATCTAAAGATTATGAAAATTGATATGTAGGTACTTCTAGTACTTCTCAAGCTCAAGGACTCCTTGGCTTGAACAAAATGGAGTTGAAATTATTCAAAAAGGTATTTGCAATGTGTTTAGTGATAAAAATCACTATTGTTCAAAAAGAGACTTCTTTAATGTTTCATCAGATGTAATCATATGATTATCTTTGATTGATCTCCTATCTATTGAGTCCTAATCGTTGATTGACACTCCCACCTCTCCCATGTTTTTCATCCTTGATAGACCTTTGTTGGGTGGTATGGTCAATGTAGTACTATAGGACATTCGTTTCTATATCATGTTCATGTAATCCGAGTCCCTTTGCTATATCAAATTGTAGACATTCCCAATTGATGTCGCTTGGGATCTCTAGGTGGATGGTCTTTAAAATTTTGAGTCCATGCTTGCTCACAACTGAACAGCTGGAGAAGATGGGTGCATTGTGATAGAAACACCTCAGAATGCTACTCCCAAAAGCCTATTGTGAACATGTGTTCAAAGGTTTGCTCAAAACAAGTTGCAAGGTACCTCATTCTAGTGTGCCAGAAATAGACAAGGCAGACAATTGGATTAGAACTCATGTTGTAGGTTACATCACAATTGTCATTCACAAGTCTTCAGGTTGCGATGTGTGGTGCCTTGACATTCTTGAATGTTTTGAATACGATTTGCATCATGTCTAAAATCTTTAAAAATATTTGAGTGGAAACATCTGGAATGCGCTTGAGAAGAGGTATCCAATGGTGTGTCTTGGCCATCATATAATATATAGAGGGTGGTTCCTACAATGGTGCTAGGTATGGGTAGTTGACTCAGTCAGCACAACATGCATTGTTTTGTACCTTGATAGCAAATGCGTTCCATGTTTTGCACTTGGGGACCAGTTTGTAACAAGGATTGTTAATAATATGTGGTGGAATGTTGTTCCAAGTTTTGAGCACTTTTGGATATGTTTCTAATAGATTCTTTTGCCAATTTGGTTGGAAAATAGTACCCTTGCATGTAGCAACACATGAAACCTCTGGTTGGAATTGTGTGGCAAATGATGTTGTTTTGCAGTGACCCTTTTAGTCTCGGCATTATAGTCTCCCAAAATAACAAAATGCAGTTGGTATTGTAGTTTTGAAGAGGTAATGAGATGTCAATGAGCTAGGTTCTGAAAATATTTTGATTTGAGCATAGTCTCTTCCATAGAATGCATAGCATGGATCTCAATCGTTATGCAATCTTCTGGTGTATGTCCTTAAGCCAAGGTGGCCTTGGTGCATCAAAGGTGTCATGTCCATCTTCAGTGAATCTACCACCAAGAACAAGGTGGGGTTCATATTCTTCATCGAAACTCTATTCCACAGAAATATTTACTAGTTCATGTTCTTTTATTGCCTTAGGAGGGGATGGAGGTCATTCGTATCAAAGTAACTTCATTTGTAGTTGTACTATTTGTGGTTATAGTGCAATTACTATAACTTAGATGGAGGCTAACGGAGGTGGTGATTATACTCAACTCAGGGCAACCATAGGTTTTGACTACTTTCATTGATGTAGTTGTGTCATCTCTTTAAACAATATGTGAAAATAGAAGTTGGGTTATGAGAGGTGAAGGTGTGTACGTTCAGAGTAGTAATAGGTATGAGAGCTACATCATCAATCCTAGGAGGTGATCACGGAGGTGTGTGAAGGATAGGTTTGGATGTTTCAACTTGGTTGATAGTCAGGACAAGTATCGGGAGTTCTGAGTGGGGATGTCGAGGGACTTGGTATACTAGTGTCTATTACTTGAGGGATCATATCTCCTTGTGTTGCTAATACTACGGTAGTGGTTGTGTCTATCATTTCAAGTGCAGTCATTGTTGTAATAGAGATAGTGATGGGGATTTGAATATTTTTCCTTGGCTTTGTCGAGTATGTATTTTGCATGGGTCATACGTCACGTGTGGTCTTTTCAACATGTGATCTATTGCCTCCATGAGTCCATATGTCTCTATAAGTATCTACAACAACTCAATGAACTGTGGATCTACGCATGCCTCTCTTAAGCATTGCTTCATGAGTATTCTATTGCTATTTTAAGAAAGTAATCTTTGAGATTGAAAATTATCCATGGTTTGGCATAATCAACACTATTGAGTGGTGTAGGAAGGAACTCCACTTGCTACTTCTTCCTCTTCACCTTCAAGCTGGTGCTCTAGTTGTTGGGACATTGTTCTTTGTTGTTCATGTGCCCAATGTACATGCTTTCCTTTCATTTTTGGGCCTTGACCCCTTCGTTGCGAGGTTCCCACAAAGTGTTCGGGTGTGAGTAAATCTCCACGTCTGAGATTTGAGTGTCTAATAATTGCTCAAAGTCAAAGCTTCCTAGAGCTTCCATGATTCCCATAACTTGAAATTTGAAATTCTATGCCATTAGAGGAACCTCTAGCCCACCTTTTGATGTCCCTTCTATGCTAGCATGAGGGACGCAAATACTCAATGGTAGAATTGTGCATTACCCAGGTGGTGATACTTCTAGAGCCAATAGCGCACCTTTAGGTTGTACACAACGAATAGTCGAGGGCATCCTCTTTGACTATTTAGTTGATGTTTTTCTTCCTTTAAAGAGGTGAAGTTTGTCACGAGGAAGGAGATAAGGAAGAGAGCTCACCCACACACTCTCACTCTCAAGGAGAAGCACACACACAGGTTGAGGCAAGGAAGAATGATCTTCTTCTTCTTCTTCTATTACATAAAAGGAATGTACAAGAATGACCTAAAAACAAGAATACAACCAGTGCAATATATAAAGACCAGTACATAAGGAAAAACCTAATGTCCGCGAATGAGTGAGCTGGCAAAAAACAAATGTACCATCACTCTCGGTAGATAAATCTAATAAAGCTCAATGAAGTATCCCTGACATATACTGGCATGACCACTATACATGTCAGAGAAACGAAAAACTGGTATGTGTCATCCTGGATCATCACATGTTGAGCTTGATATCTCAACACTCCCCCTCAAGCTCAATGCCATATCATGTCCAAGCATCTTCCGAAACTTCTTCAACTTCTCAGCTCCAAGTGCTTTGGTGAAAATATCAGCAACCTGCTCATCTGTTCTCACATAAACAAGATCAATATCACCTGCTAATACCTTCTCTCTGATGAAGTGATAATGTACCTCGATATGCTTTGTTCTAGCATGGAAAACAGGGTTCCGTGCTAACTGTATGCTACTAAGATTATCACAATAGATAGTGATAGGATTTTGCACTTCCACACCTAAATCTGCAAGTAACATCTCCAGCCATGATGCCTCACATGCTGCCATTGCAGCACCTCTATACTCAGCCTCTGTACTCGACAAAGCAACAGTGGGTTGCTTCTTACTGCTCCATGTAATAGCTACACCTCCAAGTGAGAAAAGAAAGCCACTAGTAGATCTTCTATCTGGAGTACTACTAGCCCAATCTACATCGGTGTATCCATGAACCTGCAAATCTACACCAGCTTCATAAAACAATGCATAATCCAAAGTAGCACTCACATAGCGTAGAGTGCGCCTCAGAGCATCCAAATGTGGCTTCCTGGGAACCTGCATAAACTGACTTTCAAGTCCAACAGTGTAGCTTAAATCAAGCCTTGTAATTGTAAGATATATAAGACTTCCCACAATTTTCCTGTACATAGTAGCATTTTCCAATGCTTCACCTGATGTAGTATCCAATTTCAAATTCTGATCTAAAGGCATAGAAATTGGCTTACAATCAGCCATACCATACTTTTGCAGCATATTCAAGGCATATTGCCTTTGCGACATCCATATACCTGTTTCTGTATGTATAAACTCAATGCCCAAGAAATAGCGCAGCACACCAAGATCTTTCATGTCAAATTCTTGCATAAGAAGTTTCTTTACATCTTTGATGCTTTCTTCATTATCACCACCTACAATCAGATCATCAACATAAATAGCCACAATAGTGATGCCATCATTAGCCTTCCTTGCATATAGTGAGTGATCTGCATCACACATAGAAAACCCAATGTTGGTTAAGTAATCAGCAATCCTTGCATGCCATGCACGCGGAGCCTGCTTCAGCCCATACAAAGCCTTTTGCAACCTGCAAACATATTTTGGATGCTTTGAATCTTCATATCCTTGTGGCTGGTCCATATATACTTCTTCCTATAACTCACCATGTAGGAAAGAATTCTTCACGTCCATCTGATGCAAAGTCCATCCTTTTGCTGTAGCTAATGCAACAAGTGTTTTGACAGTAGACATTTTAGCTACAGGGCTGAATGTTTCCTCATAATCAATGCCATATGTCTGTGCATAACCTTTAGCTACCAATCATGCTTTATACCTGCTTATGCTACCATCAGCATTATGCTTTACCTTGTAAACCCATTTGCAGCCTATGGATTTCTTTCCTTGCGGCAATGGAATCAGCTTCCATGTATCATTTCCATAAAGTGCAGCCATCTCCTCATCCATAGCTTTTTCCCAATCTGCATTACCAATTTCATCTTCAAAACAAGAAGGTTCAGCATCTTGTATTACCTTTGTCATGTAGGCACAATGGCGAGCCATGTAACTATCATATGTCAATCATTGCACTGAATTACGCATCCTCCCAGATCTTCTTAGTCCTGGGTCACTTCTTCTTGTATATCATCTGCATGTGCCCTTCTTACCCCTAGAGTCTTCACAGAGGGCAATCCAAGTTCCTCATCAAGACTCTTTTCTGAACCGCTTGAATCTCCATCAACATCTTCAAAACCTGCACCTGTTTTACTACCAGTAGAAAGCTTTTCTTTACCTTTCTTGGATGTATTTGATGAATTTGCTGGACTGAAATTTCCACACAATCTTCCATTCCATGGATTTGAGTTGGAACTATTGCTTGGTGATGCATCCGGTCCACTCAAAACTTGAGATTCTGCACTAGATTTTTCAGCATTTTCTTTGTCATTTGGTTCAAGATTCAGTCCTTCTTTGGCATCTGCATAGAAGCTTGACATTTCATCAAATACCACATCTCTGATCACCTTCACCTATCGTGTGAGTGGGTTATAACATTTGTACCCCTTTTGCTCAAGGGAATATCCAATGAAGACACATTTTTCTGCTTTCGGATCAAGCTTCGTCCTCAACTCATCTGGAACATGTACATATGCAATATAGCCAAAAACTTTCAGATGTGATAAGTTTGGCTTTTTACCTGTAAACTTCTCTTCAGGTGTAACTTGATGTGCAGTAACAGTCGGAGTTCTGTTCATGATGTATACAGCAGTATGCACAGCTTCTGCCCAATAACAATGAGGCATATTCTTCTTAGCCATCAAGGCTCTTGCTATTTTTGCAATATGTCTATTTTTGCATTCAGCAACACCATTCTGTTGTGGTGTGTACCTGCATGAAAATTGACGACGAATTCCATGATTTTTTAGAAAACTATTGAACTCATTTGACATGTATTCACCTCCTCCATCAGATCTTAATGTTTGAATGTACTTCCCTATCTGCTTTTCCACCATAACTTTAAAATTCTGGAAGTGAGTAAACACCTCGCTCTTCTCTTTCATGAAATATACCCATACTTTGCGTGTATGGTCATCAATGAAAGTAACATAAAACCTGCAACCGCCCATAGATGTGGTCTTTGCTGGACCCTAAACATCTGTATGTACTACTTCTAGTACATTCTCACTAACATGCTTGTCATGTGGAAATGATGCTCTTGATTGTTTACCAAATTGACATGCTGCACATACCTTTTGCATTTCTGCAACTTTGAAATTTGGTAGTCCATGGACAATCTCCTTTGACTGCATCAGTTTCAGCCTTTGCAAGTTTTCATGTCCAATCCGTTTGTGCCATATCTCTATATCTGCAATAACTCCTGCACCTTTCGCAAACATGACTGCATTCATTTCAGGAATCTTCACATTTAAGGTGAGCATCCTACCCACTTTGTTTCCTTTGGCAACCAATCGTCCATCCTGCTTGTACTCTTCTACATATAATCCATCAGCATTGAAGCTGACTTGTTATCCCTGGTCAACCATTTGTCCAACAGAAACCAGATTCTTCGTTATATTTGGAACATGCAGCACATCAGCGAGATGTTTTACCTTTCCGTCCTCCATAGACAATGCTATGTTTCCTGTATGCTCAATAGGATGCGATGTGTCATCACCTGTTTCAACATATCCAGGAACTGGCATTTTCTGCAAACTACTAAACCATTCTGCATGACTGGTCATGTGATTTGAAGCACCTGAATCAACATACCAGACATTATCATTTGATTTTGAAACACCAGCAAACATCGTATTTATCATGTGATGTTGAACCATAAACAGCTTCTCAGAATCATCTGCACTGTGGATGCATAGTTGTTTTGCTGCCTTCTGTTATTTTGATTCTTTAACCTACAATCACGTTCAAAGTGTCCAGGTTTACCACAATTCCAACATCCTTTACTATCATTACCTAAATCATTTCTTTGGAAATTTCTGCGACCTCTTTGGCTCCCCCTGCCTCGAAACTGTCCTCTTCCTCTTGCATGATTCTGTTGTTGACCTTGGTCTTGGTTACAGTTTCCTCTTCCACTTCCAAAACCTCTACCTCTGCCTCTTCCTCTGCCAGAGTAGAATACCTACTCAGAACTGGGCTTTCCTTGGGAGTTTGAATCCTCACCAAGATTCTTTTCTTCAATGATCAGCATAGAGACCAAATCAGCAAAATTCGGAATATTTTCCCTGGTCTGTATAGAAGTTTTGAACTGCTTATATGCAGCTCCTAAACCACGAAGGTACACTTCCACCTTATCATCATCATCTACATTGACGCCAATAGATGCAAGTGACTCACATATGCTTTTGATTTTTAGAGTGTAGTCACTTACCGACATGCTCTTTTTTTCCAATGTATGCAGCTCGTTCCTGAGTTGCAATTTATGTGCCTTTGTATTGGTCTCGTACAAAGTGACCAAATTGTTCCAAGCCTCTTTTGGAGTCTTGGCATCCTATATGTGTCCAATCATGCTATCTTGTATGCTAACAGATAGCCAACACATTACCTTTCGTGCTCCTTGATTCCATTCCTCATATGCTCTTAACTGTTCTGCAGTTCGATTCCTTTCTGGTAACTGCGAAGCATTTTCATTCTCTCCTTCTATGTACTTCCAGTAGCCTTTTCCCATCAGGAAATTCATCATTCTGAATCTCCAAGCATGGAAGTTGTTCTTGTCTAGCTTATCGCTCATAAGCTGACTCATTCCATCTGCGTTTGCCATTTCTGCAACAATTCACAACACCGCAATACACTACAAGCAACACTTCTGCTTGAACACTGTCGCACTATGACGTGACAGTTCGATCTCAGAAAAACACAGTTTTCGTGTATCAACAGTACACGAAATCGCTTGAAATTCTGAATCTGGAATATATGAGTATTGCCGAACACAACGCAAGTTACAATTTCTGAAACTGACCTGGTTTTTCTGTGAGGTCTTCTACCTTCACGGTGATTTTCGTAGCAAACGGAGGCTGTTTGTGAAATCGCGTTTTCTCCACGCCTTGCCGCGTAGTCTTCACCGTCACCTTCTCCACGAGCTCTCTACAGCCACACTGGCTCTGATACCATGTCACGAGGAAGGAGATAAGGAAGAGATCTCACCCACACACTCTCATTCTCAAGGAGAAGCACACACACAGGTTGAGGCAAGGAAGAATGATCTTCTTCTTCTTCTTCTATTACATAAAAGGAATGTACAAGAATGACCTAAAAACAAGAATACAACCAGTGCAATATATAAAGACCAGTACATAAGGAAAAACCTAATGTCCGCGAATGAGTGAGCTGGCAAAAAACAAATGTGCCATCACTCTCGGTAGATAAATCTAATAAAGCTCAATGAAGTATCCCTGACATATACTGGCATGACCACTATACATGTCAGAGAAACAAAAAACTGGTACGTGTCATCTTGGATCATCACATGTTGAGCTTGATATCTCAACAAAGTTGAGTCTAGGTGAGTGCCCTTTCTATGGGCACATCATGGGATAGACATTTACAAAATATGTGCATAACTGCATAACCATCTAGTAACGGCTTATGATACCATCTATTGTTAGCAAGATACAATTGGTCAATAATCCAAATAGAAAGATCGTTAATCCTACACTTGTCACTACATTCAAACTGAAATCTTCTTGTGGGGTTGGGTAAGTAGTCCTACCATGGAAATGCAAAATGTTGCATGCAGATTAAGCGATACTAATAAGTTTGGTGTCATCATAGCCATGTCTTTTAGCTTCACTATCTTCTTGTTCTTACTGTTCTCAAGCACTAAAACTTCGTTATCTGAAGGAATGTGCCCACCTTGCATGTTTAAAGCTTCTCAAACCAAGTTTTGGGTGATTTTGAACTTTCTCATTTAGTTTTTGCATCCTTATGAAGGGATTACAGATGTTCTTGGAAAATCCTTCATAATCATGCTAGCTTGTAATGTGGGCACATGATAATAACATCACAAGAAATTACATTTGGGAAATGGATTTTTGAAGTATTAATATACTGTTTCCAAATTCCTTAGAGATATGGAGTATTTTGAAGCTATTAGAACTCTCATGAGAAGAATTGAAACTATCCCCAAACCTTTTTGAAATCACATTTAGATTCCCAAATGTTACCAGCATCGCCAAGTGGTCCTGGCATCTCATTGAACCAATGTGAATGTATATGGACTTTCTTTGTGTGCCCTGCCGGTGGATCTTGAATGGGTTTCTGACTCACATGTTGGAATTCCATCAGCCTCTCTGTACGAAGTTTAGATACTCGCAAACTAGCAATATCAATCAGTTGAAAACTTGTCATTGCTTTGGCCATGATGAAAGAGGTTTCTCATGTCAAGAGAATTTTCTAGAAGAAATGAGTCACATTAGTACTGACACACAGAGCTGATGAGACCTTGTTCCCCATGCAATCCCAACATGATATATCTCACTTGGTGTGTTACATTAGTATGTGCTTGAGTGCTGTGCAGCATGAGTTAGTATAGGTACTTATGAATTGAATTCATACTCAGGAAATGCAAATAACTCTACATGCACCTAAAACGTATAGTTAATTTACAATGTTAAATCAAGTGGTTTAGTATCAGACTTAACTTTTGAGACTTTTGTTATTGGATTATAGATCTTGCAATCAATTACCTTCAAGGGTTTTAGAGATGATCTAGATTTGGGACTTTTAGGTACCCAATTCCAAATGGCGCTAGGGTTAGGTGAGAACTTGTTCCACCTTGAATTCCTATGTGAGGTGATCGTAGTCTACAAGTAGGTCTTAGGTACTTAGATTTGTGTAGTATTAGGGTTTGCCTTCATTGAACAATTTGGTACCCATATGGAAACGAATCATTGCGGTATCCTTCTAAGGGATTATAGGGCTGCTCACTCTTGTGCCTCCAAATCTACTTCACATTGTGAGGTAATTTCTTTCAAGGTGGGTTTCAAACATGAGATTTGGTTGTCTCGTTCCTTTGTTTTATGATTTTCCTTGCTTGTTTTTCCTGGAAGATCCTAGGAAAAAAAGGCAGATCCATGTTGGATTCCATGACTCTTTCATGAGTGGCCTCATTCTACACCATAGCACTTTTGGACAAGAATAACATCATTATTGTCATGTGCACTTTGGGAAGGACTAGGAGCTGGTGCCTTTGTTAGTCCCTTGACTGTGCAACTTGCTAGTTCAACAGTAATCCTTTGCTGGTTCACCCAAACTTGAAGAAATCCACTTTTTAGGTTTATGTTGACTACGTGATCATAGATCTAGTCTTGTCTCAAGATGCGAGGTTTTGTGAAGTCCTCATCTTGACACACTAGCACTTCAATTGTCATCTAGACATCTTGTATAGAGATGGGGAGATCCACCATACCTAGGCAAGAGGTTTCCACTCCTCTCAATCCTATGAGGTAAACTTCTATAGGATTGATACTTAATTGTGAATCTTGACAATGAGAGAATCTAATCACACTAGTGGTTGGACCTAATTCAATCAAGGCTTTTATAGTTTTCATGTTCTTGACGTGTCCTTTTTCTAAGGTTAGAAAAGGACTTCTATCCACTACCCTTTGATGGGTTCCCCTAGTCCTTTGGCACATGGCCATGTGGTATCTTGGGGCCTCATATGCTTCTTGTCTGGGTTGATCTCTACGTTGCCTTCTCAAGGTAGAGATCAACTAAAGCTCTTCTAGGGCTTCCACCGAAGCCTCCTCTCTAATCAGTTTTTCCTTCTCTATGCATTTCTTTGTAGTGTTTATTCGATTTAACATCTCCTCGATTAGTAGTTCTTGATAGAATTTCACTATATATCCATTGATGTAACTTGGTAGTATATCACCTTGAGGGTGGCTAACTCGACATCCCCAATAGTGCATATTTTGCTTATAATCATGGATCCATAGCCACACTTCTCCAATTTCCTTGCATGTTGCTTCAATGTATACGTTAAGGCTAAGTCTCCTACTTCCAAACCTTTATCCTTTACGTGAGCATCAAAGTAGACCTTCTGTCTCTTCTTAGCCACATAGATCCCAGCTATAGCTCCTAATCTAGTTTTGCCTAGTCTTACTAAATTAAAAATTATAAACAAGAGTTCATGACGTTTTCCTCTTTCTAAGTTCCAACTTCTATTAAATAGAGTTGTTCTTCCTTGGAAGTACAAAAAGGCTCTGTGAGGATGGAGTCTTTATCATCATCACTATCTTCTTTGGGTTCACTTGTACAAGGTTAACATTCTTCAATAACCAACTCCTACATGATTGGTTCTATCATGAATACTAAAATTTCATAGCCATCTTCATTGCAATGGGAGTCCATTGTTCCTCATTCACAGCTACATCCATTATGACTAGAATTTTGGCCCAATGGCAGGGTTCAAATTCTTTTTCTCGGAATACTATAGGTGCATAGGCTTTGTCTTGAGCTCATCTAGGGTGCTTCTCTGTACCTACTTCTCGTGCAATAATTCTATTCACTTCATCCACTACGAATTCTCACATGCATAAGTGATTGTCATCATGCATCCAAGAGAATCCTGATCCTATTGAGTGCACTAACTCTATGCTATTGATGCTCTATGTAGGGTTCCATTGTATAGGGGGCACTCTCTATGAGAGTAATCCCTTAGATTGACCTTAGCAGTAACTCCTAGATGTTGCAAGTACAAAGAATTGGCTCCCCAATATTATACTATCCCCAATTGTAGCATTAAAGGTCTACCTAAGATCATCTCATATGCATGATTCTTGGAAAACTCACATAGGGCGAAATTATGCTCAAACTCTTCACAAGCAGTGAGATTTATTCCTTCTAACAATACTAAAGGCTTCTCAATATGTCCATTTGCCATCTGCAATTTCATTCTTATTGTTCTTAGTGCCAGGTTACCCCAATGCTTCCATAAGGAGGTGGTAGCAATGGCCACTCTTACACCTAAGTTCAAAATAGCTTTCATTGTGTAGCCCTGATAAGTGATAGGAACATAGGTATTTCCTTCTTCTTCATCACTCATATCTCTTATTTTTCCAACGTTATCTCCGATATTGTCTTATGTGATCCTATCTGGAAATGCACTTTAGTGACGTCTTGCACTTGATTGCTTACATGTTTCCACAGTTCTGGTTTGATTTTGAGTAGCTCTTCCAAAATGAGATGACACTGAACTGTGGTGTTCCTTACTACATCCGTGTAACTAGGTACAACTGAGGTTTCTTTTCTCACCATGATTGTGGGTAATCTCATCCAAATGGACTTAGACTCCCATGGGCTTGTGAAATGAGGCAATTCTTGGCAAAGAATTAGATTCATAGTCTAGTCATTCATTAGCTTGTGTCTCCTCTAGTTCTTCATAGATAGAAGGGATGTCTTATGGGAACTCATCATGAAGATCATCTACTAGCTCAATGGGGAAAGGATTCTCGCTCTCCTTGGCCCAATTATCCTCTTGAATCTCTCCCAAAAATTCTTGTGAATGTAGATGCACAAAAGAAGGGACTATAGGACCGGTAGAATTAGGAGCATAGACTTCATTTGGGGGGGTTACCCCTTCATTTCTCACATCACTGACCTACGATGTTGCTGACTGCTTAGATTCAGCTATTATCTTCTCTAGTCTTTCTAAAAATCCTTTAGAGTGCAATTGTGACTTGGTTGAGTTAGTGCAATTGAAAAGAGGATTGGCCTCAAACATAGTTTTAGCCAATTCTACCATTTTGGAACACAGTTTAGTTCATTCAATGTCTAGGTCATCTCTAGGGTAACATTTGTCATGTTCTATCACATTCCGACCTTCTTGGATTCTAGACTTATATGCTTTACACATCAAAATCTTTGGGAGTAGGATCCACTAAGATTGATCCTACTCCAGGTAGTGATGAGGTTATGTAGGGATGATTAGAGTTAGGTGATGATGATGGTGGTGGTGTGTGAGAGTGTGTCTAATATGTGATTTCTATAAGTTTAGATTTAGTCTCCCTTAAGCTTTATTTGATTTCACTCATCTTCTTTCTTCATTTTCTTTTCATTCTTTCATGGCTATCCTCCCAAGACCTTGTTCTTTTCTTAGTTGTGCTCTCAATCTCACTATTTTCTACACTCTTCTCTTGAATCATCCCTTGGTTTTGTTGTAAGGCCTATGCTCTAGTTACTAGTTGCACTCAGGCAGTAGTAATAGTACTTCTGCTAGAGTCTATGACCAAGCCAATAACATCGATCGATGTAATTTTTTGCATATTCATTGGATTCTTAGGGCAATCCCTTAGAAGGTGTTTCTTACCTCAATTAACACAAAATCCTTGAATGGTCACTGACTAGGGTTGTCATGGTGCAGGGATTGGACAATAACGAATGAATTTATCTCCTTGGCATCTATAACATGGCCCTTTGGGTGCTTGGGGTCTTAATTTTCTTGCTTGGGGCCTTAGGTTAGGGTTGGTGTATAGTACATTTGAATATTCTAGCTCTCAACTAGGTTCATTGGGATTTTCATAAGGGTAGATCTCTTTATGCTTTGGTCAATCCATTAACTAAGATAGTGGGCTATCTACATGTGTTGATTTGCAACTATGAGCATTTGCATCACTTTCAAAAATCAGAGGTTATGCAGGCACTAGGGGTATACTCAAGGTTTCCTCAGTTGATGCATACTTGATTGGGATAACATTGGCTGGGGAGCAACCTATTGACCTAGCACTGGTTGGTGTCCCTTTTGAGATAGATATGGAGGCTAATATGGTTGTTGGGGTCTAAAGTATTGTTGTGGTTGGTATTGATTTTGCTATCTCCCTTGTGGTTGATATGATTGTGGGTAATTTTGCCTAACCACTTGCTTGTTATAGGGGCAATCTTATGTGGTATGGTTAGTGTATCTCCTGTCAATGGCTTGGTTAATCCTAAGTTGTTGTAATGTTTTTCATATATGTTTTTCTAAATTTGTTTAAAGTGTTTTCTTTTCGCAAATAGTGTTACTTTAGAACAACTTTGAAACTATGTACAAGGTCTTATGAGACATCAAACCATTTTCCACCATTCTCTTGCCCAATAGTGGATCCTAGCAGAAATTTTAATTGAAATATGCCCCATATTCCCTCATCGGTACATAATCATCACACTCACAATCATAAGAGTTTACGGGGTGTTTTGTTAGATTTTTCCTTTTCCTTGCATGATTTGGACAGACTCTCATGACTTGCAAGGAGTGCAAACTGGATCTCGATTGGATTCTTGCATAAGTAGATCCGTCATCCATTAACTTTGTTTCCATCCACATTCTGGCTATAAAAAGTTGCCCAAGAATATTCTCACATGAACAGTTATCCTAGACAAAAAAGTGGAATTCCTTTGAAACTCCCCCAATTGTCATAGATAAAAAAGTGCAAGCTCCAAGCAAAGCTTTGGAGCTATTTTCTCTAGTCCTCATCCTCTAGCCATGTTCCTTCTCTATTGTTCATCTGAATTCATAATAGAAATTCTTAGATATCACATTTATCTCTGACCCAAAGTCAATCAAGGTCAAAGCTAAATATGAATATTTTCGAACATCCCTCTCACCTAGAAGTTTCTATTATTATCACTCTCGAATTCTCTTTTCTCATCATCAAGAGTAATCAGCCCAAGAGAATTCTTGTTCACTTGACACATTGCAATTTTATCATCTTCATTATCAGATGAGTCACTCAAGGCAACAACTTCATTCATTACTTGACTCGTGCACTCAATTGCTTCTTCCAACTCTATATCTTAAGGTAAGGGAGATAGTTTTCTCTTAATAAGTTTTATGAAATTGTCTTTGAACTCAGGCTTTGCAATGAAGAAGACATTCCAATGAGATAGTTACGAGACTTTTCAATAAAATGTAATTCTAAATCTCCTTTGCATCATTCTTATTTTCAAGTTCTGAAATTAGTATGGCCTTTGGAGATTTATTTTCCTTTTTCTCTTACTTTCTTGCATGTTATCTATATTTTTAGTAGTTTCTTTGTTCTTTCTAGATGCTTGGATTGTTTCTTGATTTTGAATTGGTTTGAATCACCTCTTTCCATCTCTTATTTCCTTTCTTTTCACCTCTTCTTGAGAAGCAATAGTCTTCTCAAAGTGGAATTTCTTTTCAGTATCTTTAGCCTTTTCCCCATCATCTTTACTTTTCCTCCTAGTCACTCTTCTTTTTGGATCTCCTTCATCTTGGATTTCATTTATCCTCCTCTTATCCTCACCATTAGCAATATGCGAGTTGAAAAAAAAAAGATCCACAAGAAACTTCCAAGTAGTCATCTACATGATCACACCTTTGGCTCTCACTAGAGCTTCAATTGAGTATTGACAGATTTTCATACAGTTTTTTCATTCCTCCCTTCCACCAGTTTATAGGTAGAGGAAGACCAATCCTAAAGTCACAAAGTTTCTTTTTTATATCTATTACTACTTGATGCTCTTTCTTTTTCTTCAACTTCTCACATGCATAAGAATAGTGATCCTAGGCATTGCACTAGATGCACCTTCTTTCTTGAGTCCCTCCAAATCCTCCAGTTCCTCATCTATTGTAAGGCCCAATATTTCTCTGATACATGGGCTGAACTGGTGGTGCAGGGTTTTGTTGAGAAATGGGCTATGGTGGAGGTTGAGCTTGAGGCCTCATGTATCCTTGATGTATATTTGGGATGGTTACGACATTTCTTTGTAATGGATATGCATAACTAGTGCTAGGGTGAGCAAGAATGGGATCTTGAGAACCCATGGTGTACACCTTGTTATGAAGGCTAGACATCTCTTTGGATAGAGATGCATGTATCATTATAACATTCTTGATTATTTTTTTAGGAATTTCTAATTGGTATTCCAAAAGTGTGTGAGATGTAGATGCAACATTAGCCATAGCTAATGCTATAGATTCATTTGGACCCACTAGAACATGTATCTCCCTTGGGTGTATTGGAGTTGTTTGTACTAGCCTATCATAAAGGACGGCCTCATGTTGCCTCATCTAAGCAATTGCCTCTACTTCTCTTCTTAATATTACACAATATTCAATCGAACAGAATCTTTTTCCAGTCTCCCCAAGCCTTCACTCGACTTTAGTCTTGTCTTCAGTACTTAAAACCTTGAGAAATAGAATCACAACATCAGGCTTCAAAGAGTCTAGATCAGCTTGTGTGTTGGAGTTTGAGGTTTGCGAAAGCACGAAAAAACATAAGGAAGAAGAAGAATCTTGGAGTACAACACACAATACTAAAAAGACCTCGTAAAGAGGGAAAAAGGTGCCTCGAAGATTCTAGTGTGTTCACACACATCACTGCCAAAATATATGAACAAATCCCCCTTGGGAGTGATGCGGTGAACAAGGATCTGGCACTCATGTATAAGGAAGTTCCAAGGTATGTGGAATATATCCACAAAAGGAAGTAAGTTAAAAGCTTTGCAGAAAGATTCAAACTTCTCCCTAGGCAAAGCCTTTGTTAAAAGGTCTATAACATTCTCTTAAGTGGGCATATATGCCAAACTAATCTCTATAGTAGAGAACCTCTCCCTGACATAACGATAGTGCACCTCAATTTGCTTAGTGTGAGCATGGAATGCAGGGTTCCTCACAATGGCCAATGTGCTTTGATTGTCAGTAAAGATGGTGGTGGTAGTAGACTGACCAACACCCAAATGAGTCATAAGGTTTCTGAGCCACACACATAGAACAATTGTTGTGAAATTTGCCCTATACACAGCCTCACAACTAGAAGTGGCCACAAGAGGGTGCTTCTTGCTCAATCAACATATGCATGAGCTACGAAGGATGAAGAAAAACCCACTAGTGGACATACAAGTGTGATAGAAGCCAGTGCAGACAAAGTTAGAACAAGCATGTAAATCTAGTAGTAGTGATCCCCCATTGGGATAAAACAATCCAAGTAGTCGGGGACCACTCAATTAGCAAAAGATGCGCTTAACTGTCTGCCAATGCATCACACCTAGGGCATGCATAAACATACTCATCTGTGAGACAGCAAACTAAATATCTGGCTGAGTAATGCATAAGTAAATCAAGCATTGAATAGCTTGCTTATAGAGAACAACGTCAAATGTATCTCGAGCATCATGAAGACTCAACCATAAACATGTTTCCTTAGGAGTGGCAATAGGTTTGCAGTCTTCAAGGCCAAAATGCTATGATAATGTGTCAATATTTTTTTTTGACACAAAGTTATTCTGCCATCAACTTGCATAAACGGAATGCCCAAATAATGATGTGAATGTCCCAAATCTCATATCTCAAAGGAGGCTTGCAAGTCAGCCTTAAAATCAACAATATGCTTCTCATTAGGAGAACTAACTAGCATGTCATCAACGTAGACAACAATGATCAAAAGCACATCATTTGCACACTTAACATATAAGGTTCTCTTCATTGGACTATTCTCAAAACAATGTGCAATTAAGTAGGTATGTATCTTTTCATACCAAGCATGTGGTGCTTCCTTGAACCCATATAATGCCTTCTTCCACTTGCTTCAAACTTATGAGGCTCAAAAACATACTTCTTCATGCAAGTCACATTCAAAAATACTCTTTTAATGTCCAACTGATCTATGCTCCAACCATGATGAGCCACAAGTGCATAGATGTTATGAACAATAGTCATTTGGCACGTAGGAGAAAAGGTCTCATAGAAATCAATGTCTCTTTCTTGAGCATAACCTTTTGCAATAAGTCTAGCCTTTTACTTGTCAACTATTCCATCGCATTTATGCTTAAGCTTGCATACCCACTTAGTGCCAATGGCGTTCTTGGTAGAAGGCAAGTCACATAAAGGCTAGGTATCATTTTTCATAATAGCATCATATTTTGATTGCGTACCAACCATCCAACTATTTGAAATTTGTGCTTCATCAAATCAAACAAGCTCATTCTCATCACAAAGACTAGAGGCAGCCATAGCATACCAATCTGATGTGAAATAAGCACTATGAGAGCCTGAACGAGTATGATATGATAGAGGTGCATCCAATTTTTTGTCTTGCAAAGTCTACACCAGGCATTTAGGCATAGTTTTTTCCTCCTCTATATCAGAACTCTCATCATCAAGCACATCATATAGATCTGCATCAGAAATGGAATGATCTACATCATCATGTGGAACCTACGAAGGTTGATGAATTGCCTCATTTGGACCAACACTAGACTATCCACATGTAAAAGGAGGAAACAAAGTGTCATATACATCTTTAGAGCTAATTGATGTCTCCTTAGTACATGAAAGTAATGGTTGAATTGCATCTTCCATGAAAACAACATCATGGCTAGCCAAAATGCATGTAGTCTATGAATGATGTTGGAGTTAGACGTCTACGGAAGCACGGCAACAACACATGGAAGAAGAAGAAGCTTGGAGCACAACACACAATGCTAAATGTATTACCACTAGAATGTACAAAGATAAGTAGCCGATTAGGGCAATAGACATATATACAAGCCGGGGGGAAAAAACCTCCTAAAGAGGGAAAAAAATACCCCAACAGTCCCAGACTCTTCACACACATTACTACCTAAATATATCAACAAATCCCCCTTGGGAGTGATGTGGTGAACAAGGAGCAGGAACTCATGTATAAGGAAGTGCCAAGCTATGTGGAATCAATCCACAAAAGGAAGTAAGCCCAAAGCTTTGCGGAAAGCTTCAAACTTCTCCCTAGGCAAAGCCTTCGTAAAAAGGTCTACAATGTTCTCCTGTGTGGGCACATATGCCAAGCTAATCTCCCCAACAAAGAACCTCTCCTTGACATAATGATAATGCACCTCAATGTGCTTAGTGTGAGCATGGAACATAGGGTTCCTCACAACTACCAATGCGCTCTAACTATCCGTGAAGATGGTGGTGGTAGAAGACTGACCAACACCCAAATCAGCCATAAGGTGTGTGAGCCACACACTCAGCAGTAGCTGTGAAAGCTACTCTATACTCAGCGTCACATCTAGAAGTGGCCACAATTGGCTGCTTCTTGCTCAACCAAGATATACATGAGCTACCAAGCATGAAACAAAAACCACTGGTGGACACATGTCATAGCAACCAGCCCAATCACTATCAGAAAAAGCATGCAAATCTGGCGGTAGTGATCCCCCCTTGGGATAAAACAATCCAAGTAGTCAGGTACCACTCAAATAGCGAAAGATGCACGTAACTGCTTGCCAATGCTTGACACTTGGGTAACGCATAAACTTGCTCATCTATGAGAGAACAAACTCAATATCTGGCTGAGTAATGCGTAAGTAAATCAAGCATCCAACAGCCTGCTGATAGAGAACAACATCAAATGCATCTCCAGCATCATGAAGACTCAATCATAAACCTATCTCCATAGGAGTGGCAATAGGCTTACAATCGTCTAGGCCAAAACACTGCAATAATATGTCAAGATATTTTGTTTGACACAAAGCCATCCCATCATCAACTTGCATAAACTGAATGCCCAAATAGTGATGCAAATGCCCCAAATTAGACATCTCAAATGAGGCATGCAAATCAGCCTTAAAATCAGAAATATGCGTGTCATGAGGACCAGTGAGGAACATGTCATCCACATATACGACAATGATTAGAAGCACATCATTAGCATGCTTAATATATAAGGTGATTTCGATCGGATTTTTCTCAAAACCATGTGCAATTAGATAGGCATGTATCTTTTCATACCAAGCATGTGGTGCTTGCTTTAAACCATATAATGCCTTCTTTAACCTACACACCTGGTTTTCATGCCCTTTCTGCACAAAGCCACAAGCCTAAAAAACATACACTTCTTCATGCAAGTCACCATTTAGAAATGTTGTTTTAATGTGCAACTGATGTACATTCCAACCATGATGAGTTGCAAGTGCACATATGCTAGGAATAAAGCTTTCAAAATCAATGCCTCTTTCCTATGCATAACCCTTTGCAACAAGCCTAGGCTTACACTTTTCAACTGTTCCATCACGTTTATGCTTCAGCTTGTATACCCACTTAGTGCCAATGGCCTTCTTGCCAGGAGGCAAGTCACATAAAGACCAACTACCATTTTTCATGATAGCATCATATTATGATTGCAAAACTACCATAAGTAGTAGTCATAATGATCTTACCAACTCCCATAACAAGATAAGGGGAGTTGTTGGCACATGTAACAGTATTCCCTGTAGGGGCTGGCTCAAATGAAGAGAAGAAACTATGCTGGGAGGTAATATGTTTGGTTGCCCCACTATCAAAGTACCCAACATCTGAGTCTACTATAGACATGCACTGCTCATGAGAAGATGGGTCAAAACTACAAATATTAGTAAACACCCATTCTTCATCATGCACAAGATTAACAGACCTTGTTTTTGGTGTAGAGGCATCTACAACAACCATTCCGGCCTCTTTCTTCTTTGCCTCTTTAGCAGCTAGTTTTAGATAGCCCTTAATGACATGATCATTTGCTTTACAATATTTGCAAAGCAATTTCAGCTTTACTGATTTCTTCTCATCTTTGTCTTCCTTCTTCAAATGTGCAACATTTGTAGATTTTTGCTTACTAGTAGAAGAGCTCCATTTACCTTTGCTCTTCTGACTAACCATGAAAGCTTGATCTACAACATGCATAATAGACGTGTTCTTCCTAGACTGGTCTTCGTGCAAAAAAACAGAAACTAACTCTTCAAATGCTAAGGAATTTGGATTGCCTTTCATCATCACACGAAGAGTAGAGCAGAACTCTGATATGAGTCAGGAAGACCATTCAGAACAGTCTGCACAAGTGAATTGTTAGGAAGGTCTTCATATGTAGAAATCAACTCTTCCTTTTAATCCTTGATCTTTTTCAGAAAAATGTCCATAGAATCACCTTCATTCATGTGCTCACTCTCAAACTGTTTTCGGAGGTAAGCAACATGAGCCTCATTCCTAGTGTGGTACAATGTGGTAAGTGTATCCCAAACATCCTTAGCTATTCTACAAGAGCGAATGTGAGGAATAATGGCACATTTGACAGGCAAAGCTATTACTACATGTGCATAAGCATCTCTACCATCCCAATAAATTTTCTCTATAGTAGCTACAATAGAAACAGTAGTAGGAACAAGAATCTTCAAAATATCACCATCCTCAATACCATCTGCATCAGCTTCAATACCTGTATTTGTAGTACCTGTATTCACAGGTGTAATAGGAGGTCTTTCAACACCCTGCACAATATTCCATAGTCCTTTTGCAACCAATACATGATACATAATATAAGCCCATAATGGGTAATTTGTACCATCCAACTTATCGTCAACATCCAACATACAAAATACATCACTGCTTGCAGTCATGGCCACTGACTAAAATACCCTAATGCAAAAAAATGATTGTATCTGAAAAATTTGAACAAAACTAGCTTGAGGAGTTTTGCTAAACCTATAGCACACTTTGAGATGCTTATACTAGTGAACCAAAATTGGTAAATATCTTTGGCACAAAAAGATAAAATAACTTGCATAAGCACTGTGATAGTGCGTTCATAGGCCGAAGCAAGCTCAGATTGCGATTTCTACACCATACAGCAAAGTTGTTTTGATCTCTAAAACACCTTTAGTATGCTCACCAAATTTCGTGCGATTTTGAGACTGCAACTGGAGACGACACCCTAGATGAAGTGGGGATTGGCTTTGATACCAATTGTTGGAGTTAGAAATCTACGAAATCATGTGAACAACACAAGGAAGAAGAAGAAGCTTGGAGCACAACACACAATGCTGAGTGTATTACCACTAGAATGTACAAAGATAAGTAGCTCGTTAGGGTAATAGGCGTATATACAAGCCGGGGAAAAAGAACCTCGTAAAGAGAGAAAAAAGTGCTCCGGTTGTCTTAGAGTGTTCACACACATCACTACCTAAATATATCAACAAATAAAAGTCAGGATGTAAAGGTAGTTGCCAAACAAAGGTGTTTGCATAGGACCATAGACACCACTGTAAACAAGCTACAAGTTCTGAGTAACTCAAACTAAATGATCTTTTGGGAAGAATGAACACTCCATTTTTCCCAAAATATAGCCTTTGTAGACATGCTTACTAGATGCCTCAAGTTTGGGTAGAGAGGACACCATTTCAAATTTCTACAGGCGTAACAAACTAGTAAAATTAAGATGAACAAATTGTGCATGGCAAAGCTTTGCATATGACATAGCCTAAGAATCTTGAAGTGCAGATGTTGAATCATTCATAGGTTTTGCATCATCTATGAGCTTATACAAGCCATGTTTTGAAAGGCCAGAAGCAATAACGACATCATCATTTCATATATCATAAAGTGTAGATATGTCCCCAAAAAAGTTCACAACCAAGCCAATCTTGTTTAATATTGAAACTGATAAAAACATTTCCTTGATCCCTGGCACAAATAAAGCACCTAACATTGTAAAAGAACTACCATCAGCACTAGTCAGAATGATCTTACCAAATCCCATGATAGGATAAGAGGAGTTGTTGGCACATGTGATAGTATTCGCTCTAGGGTTAGGCTCAAGTGAACTGAAGAAAATGTTCTATGAGGTAATATGTTTGGTTGGCCCACTATCAGAGTACCAAACTTTTGTGTCTACTATAGACATACACTATTCATGAGAAGGGTCATAACTCCAAACACTAGTAAATTCCCATTCTTCATTCTACACAAGATTTGCAGACTCTAATTTGGGTGTAGAGGCCTCTACAACAACCATTGCAGCCTATTTTTTCTTTTCCTCTTTTATAGCTAGTTTTGGAAAAATCTTGATGACATGATCATTTCCTTTATATTATTTGCAAAATAATTTTTGCTTTTCCTTTTTCTTCTCGTCTTTGTCATCCTCTTTGACTATGCAGAATTAGTAGATTTTTGGTTACTAGTAGACGAGCCCCATTTACCTTTGCCCTTTTGACTAGCTAGGAGAGCTTGATGTGCAACATGCATAATGGACATGTTCTACCTAGACTGATCTTCTTGCAATAGAATAAAGACTAACTCCTAAAATGTTAAGGCATTTGGATTGCCTTTCATCATCAATTGAAGAGTAGAAAAAAAAACTCTAATAAGAATCTCAAAGACCATTCAGAACAATTTGCACAAGTGAACTCTCTAGAAAGACTTCATCAACAAAAATCAATTTCTCCTTCAAATGTTTGATCTTTGTCAAAAAGTTATCCATGGAATCTCCGTCATTCACGTGCTCACTCTCGAATTGTTTTCAGAGGTAAGCAACATGAGCCTCACTCCTTGCCTAGGATAAAGTGGTAAATGTATCCCAAGCATCCTTCACTATTTTGCAAGAGCAATTGTGAGGAATAAAGGCATGTTTAATAGAGAAAGGTATCAATGCATGTGTTGGGTGTGTGTAGAAGTGCGAGAGACACACAAGAAGCACACACAAAGGAGCACAAACGCAGCAAGACACACGGAGAAGACGATGGCTGGAATAGCTCTCTCTATTGATCGATAAACTGAATTGAAGTAAGAGCTGAATAATATCCCTAAGTACAAAGTACCACCACATATGAGAGTATCAAGTATGTGGTAACATGGGGAAAAAACCTCTAGCCAGCACTAGAGTAAAAAGTGCCCATGTATAGGGAAAAGGTTCACATCAAAGCTACACGAGGAACACATAAGTGTAACAAACCCCCCTGGAGGGAATGATGTGAACACATACAGGGAGTGACAGATCAGCCCCCACAAGGTAATAAGCCTAAAGCTTTGCGAAAAGCTTCAAAATTTTCCCGTGGAAGAGCTTTGGTGAATATGTCTGCCACATTATCTTGTGTAGGCACATATACCAAATCAATATCTCCTGCATGAAGGCGCTCTCTCACATAGTGATAATGCACCTCAATATGTTTGGTCCGTGCATGAAACACTGGGTTTCGTGCAACAACCAAAGCACTCTGACTATCTGTGAGAATATGCGTAGCAACATCAATCTCCATGCAAAGATCCATTAATAGGCGTCTCAGCCATATACACTCCACTGTAGCTATGAAAACTGCCCTGTACTCAGCTTCACAAATCGATGTCGCCACTGCAGGTTGCTTCTTACTCAACCAAGATATGCATGAGTCTCCAAAGGAAAAAGCAATTACCACTAGTGCACACGCGAGTATCATAACAACCAGCCCAATCACTATCTGTAAAAGCGTGCAAGCATGGCTGAACATCTCTGCCATAAAAGAGACCTAAGCTCAAAGTGCCTCGAAGATATCTAAACACACGTTTCACCGCTTGCCAATGCTTAGTGCCAGGGCTATGCATGAATCGACTCAACTGGGAAACTGCATACTGTATATCCGGCCTTGTGTTGCATGCATATATAAGACATCCCACAGCCTGCTGATAAAGAGAAGTATCAAATGCATCACTGGAATCCTCAACTGAGAATCTAAATCCTGTCTCAATTGGTGTGGAAACTGGCTTGCAATCCTCAAAGTCAAAACGCTGAAGTAGTTTTTCAACATACTTTCCTTGATGCATAACAATTTCCCCCTCAACGGATACAAACTGGATGCCAAGATAGTAGCTCAAAAGACCAAGATAAGTGATATCAAAAGTATGCTGCAAATCAGCCATAAGAATGTCAAGTTTTGCATTACATGACCCAGTCAAGAGTATGTCATCGACATAAAGAACAGGCACTATAAGATCAGCCCCATTTTTGCGTACATAGAGTGTGCTTTCAATCGGACAACATGTGAAGCCAAGAGCAATCAAGTGCTTATGTATTTTGTCATACCATGCACGTGGAGCTTGCTTGAGACCATACAAGGCTTTATGCAAGCGACAAACCATATGCTCTTTCCCTTTCATAGCAAATCCAGGAGGTTGCTTCACATAGACCTCTTCTTGCAAATCTCCATTCAAGAAGGCTGTTTTTAATGTCCAATTGATGCACTTTCTAACCTCGATGGGCAGCCAATGCAACCACGGTACGAATGGTAGTCATGTGTGAAGTAGGTGCAAAAGTTTCCTCATAGTCAATGCCATATTGTTGTGCATATCCTTTGGCAACCAATCTAGCTTTGTAGCGATCAATGCTACCATCAGATTTTCTCTTAATCTTGTAAACCCACTTTGTACCAATGACATTCTTTCCTTTTGGCAATTCACATAACTCCCAAGTACCATTCCTATGTATGGAATCCATTTCTGATTGCATAGCACTCATCCATTGAGGATCGTCACATGCATCTTCAAAAGAAAGTGGCTCTTCATTACATGCTGTAGCAATAAGAGAATCATCCACAAAATTACTTGATGCATGGTGAGAGCTTGACCTTGTTCTACCAAGTAAAGGTGCACTCAATTTGTTGTCCTGCAAAGTTTGTTTTAGCCACTTTGGCATAGATTGTGCACTCTTGATAGACATGCGTTCATTATGTAAAACATCTTCAATATGTACATCATGCGTGGGCTGAATTTCGTGCTCAGTTTCATCCATATTTGGACGCAAATGTTCAGCCATATGTGGCTGAAAATTTCCAACAGTTTTGGCAATTTTTGGCTGAATTTTTTCAGCCATGTTTGGCTCAAAATTCTCTGCATTTTCAGCCCTATTTGGCTGGAATTTTTCAGCCCTTTGCACCTCAGTTGGCTGGTCTACATGGCCATAGTCAAGCGCACCATTTTGGAACAAAGGCATGAGTGTATCGAACACATCTTGTGAGCTAATTGTTGGCAGTTTTTTGCATTCAAGTGGAGGGAAAACTGAATTTACAGCAAATACCACATCTCATCTCACAATAATTGTGTTCGTCAATGGATGGTACAACCGATATCCCTTACTTTCAGCACTATAACCAACAAATATACATTTCTTTGCCTTGTCATCAAGTTTGTGACGTTGTTGTGATGGCACAAGAGCATATGCCAAACAACCAAACACACGCATATGACTAACCATAGGCTTATGACCATTCCAAGCCTCATAAGGAGTGATGACTCTCAATGCTTTTGTAGGGCAGTGATTCAACACATAATTTGTACACATGACCGCTTCCATCCAAAACTTATGAGGAAGATGCTTTCCTTTAACCATACATCGTGCCATTTCAAGTAAAGTTCTATTTTTACGCTCGGCAACACCATTTTGTTGAGGTGTATATGGCACCGTACATTGGTGTGAAATACCTCTTTCACGAAGAAAAGCATTAAACTCATGTGACATGTACTCACCACCACGATCCGTGCGTAGAGTCAAAAGCTTTTGTGAAGAAAAAATTTCAGCCATAGCTAAAAATGCTTTGAAGCAAGAAAATACCTCATTCTTTGCTTTCATAGGATACACCCATGTATGGCGAGTAGCATCATCAATGAAGGTAACAAAATATACATGCTTCCCAAAAGATGGAGTCTTGACCGGACCACATACATCACTATGAACAAGTTGCAATTTTCTTGTAGTGTGTGTGACTATCTTTTGGAAAAGAAGCACGATGCAATTTTCCAAGAATGCAACCTTCACATGCATGCTTTTCAATGGACTCAAGTGTAGGCAATCCAATAACCATGTCCTTCTTTTGCAAGTAGAGCAAACTATTGAAGTTTAAATGACCAAAATGAGCATGCCAAAGCTCCATTTCAGCCATGGAAGAAGTATGAGCAACCAAGGCATTTGAGGCAGCCCTCTTGTATGTATCCATGCGATACAAACCATCACATAATGTACCGGACATCACGATAACATTGCCATTGCTGAAATCATGAACCATACACTTATCATCAACAAATTGTACATGAAGTCTAGCTTTGGCAATCAACGGAACTGAAATTAAGTTCTTCTTGATACTGGGCACATACAATGCATTTTTCAAGAGAATCACACCTCCATTTGCAGCCGTAAGCTCAATTTCTCCTACTCCAATGATAGGATAAGAGGCATTGTTTGCACACACCACATGTCCTCCTTTAGGTGCATCTTTCAAAGAGGCAAAAAATCTTTTGCATGATGTTATGTGCTTTGAAGCACCACTATCAAAGAACCAATCCGAATCGGCCTCACTCACAACCATGCATTTAGAATGTAAAGAAGCATCATAATGACATGTAACAACACATGCCCAAAAATCTTGAGCCATGTTAGCTTCATCATTCTTTGCATTTGCTGAATTTTCAGCAATAGACATGCCAGATTCCTTCTTCTTTTCATTGCGTTTAGCAAGCTTTCTACACTCATCAATAGTATGACCAGCCTTTCGGCAATATTTGCATCTCTTCTTCTTTTGCAAATCACCATCATTAGAGGAATGAGTGGAAGAGGAAGCTTGAGGCTTTGGTTTTGATGAACCAAAAGCTGAACCATACTTACTTTTCCTGTTTTGTGAGATAGCAAGTGCTTGCATTCCCTCAATCAAACCACTCCTATTCACTCTAGATTGTTCTTCTTGCAAAAGAAGAGACACAACCTCATCAAATGCATACATATTAGGATTTCCTTTTGCAACCAAACGGAGTGTAGTAGCAAAGCTTTGAAAGGAATCCGGTAATCCTTTCAACAATGTAGAAATGAGTGATGCATCCGGAATGATCTCATCTATGTTTGCCAATTGCTCTTTCAAGTCCTTGATGCGTGTCACATACACATCCACTGACTCATTTTCAGCCATACATACATCCTCAAGTTGCTTCCTCAAGTATGCAACACGTGCTTCATTACGCACGGCATACAAAGAAGCAAGAGTGGCCCATGCCTGTCGTGATGTAGAACATGACCGAATGTGTGGAACTATATGACGCTTCACTGAAAGCGCAATCAAAGCATGAGCTTGAGCATCTTTTCCATCCCATCTAAGCTGCTCCTGTGTAGGTGGAGAAGGAGAAACCACTGTACTCAAAGAAGAAGCTCCATCTGTGAGAGTAGACTGTGAAGTAGAAGCACCTACCGGTCTTCAATCTACATCTGCCACTATGTTCCAAAGTTGTTTTGCAACAAGAACATGCTTCATCATGTAAGACCACATCGGATAGTTGGTCCCATCAAGCTTATCTTTAGCTTGAAGCATGCCAAACAAGTCATTGCTGCCCGCTATTTCACTAAGGAACAAGAATGTGACAAAATCTTCACTTCGATGAAAACTGAAATGAGTGCTGAAATTTCAGCTCACAAACCGTCACTCTGATGGCGATTCTGGCTGCACGAATGGCTTCGAAATGGGGGTAAAACCCCAGCTCAGTTGGTGGAAATGTTTCCAGGCTGCTGAAATTCACACTTCTATGCTCTAAAGTCGATTTGCACTGTTAAAGTGCGCGCGCGCCGCGACGCGAAAAACCGAAACTTGAGAAGAAGCTGAACCTGCTTTGATACCACTGTTGGTTGTGTGTAGAAGTGCGAGAGACACACAAGAAGCACACACAAAGGAGCACAAATGCAGCAAGACACACGGAGAAGACGATGGCTGGAATAGCTCTCTCTATTGATCGATAAACTGAACTGAAGTAAGAGCTGAATAATAACCCTAAGTACAAAGTACCACCACATATGAGAGTATCAAGTATGTGGTAACATGGGGAAAAAATCTCTAGCCAATACTAGAGTAAAAAGTGCCCATGTATAGGGAAAAGGTTCACATCAAAGCTACACGAGGAACACATAAGTGTAACAGCATGTGCTTGAGGATCTTTGCCATCCTAATGAATTTACTTTGCAATAGGTACATTAAGAACCATAGCAGGAACAAGAACCTAAAGAACATCATCTTCAA
The DNA here is from genome assembly GCA_020310875.1 of Ceratopteris richardii. Classification (NCBI taxonomy): domain Eukaryota; kingdom Viridiplantae; phylum Streptophyta; class Polypodiopsida; order Polypodiales; family Pteridaceae; genus Ceratopteris; species Ceratopteris richardii. Next base: position 124,269,466 of record CM035407.1, read on the forward strand.
TGCCATCCACATCACCTTCAATAATTGTATTTACAATTGTAGTAGGATGTTTTTCAACACCTTGCACAATATTCGAGAGTCCTTTTGCAACCAATACATGACACATCATATATGCCAATAATCGTTAATTGGTACCATCCAATGTATCCTCAATAGTAAACATATGGAATACATCACTTCTTTGAGCCATTGCTATTGACTAAAATACTGTGATGTAGAAAAATGATTGTATCTTAAAAAGTTGAATAGAATTACCCTATTAAGTTTTGCTAAACCTCTAGTAGACTTTGAGGCGCTTATATTGTCAAAACAAAACCTATATATATGTTTGGGCACAAAAAGAAGAAATTGTCTGCACAAGCACTATGATAATGCATTCAAAGGCCAAAATGAGCTTAGATGGGGATTTTGACACCACAACTTGAAGCTGTTATGAATTGCTAATTGCCTTCACTATGCTCTCCAATTTTTGTGCGATTCTAAGACTATGATTAGAAGGGTGTCAATGATGCCCTAGATAAAGTGGCAACCTACTCTAATACCAATTGTTGGAGTTTGAGGTCTACAGAAGCATGCAAATAGCACAAGGAAGAAGAAAAAGCTTGGAGTACAACACACAATAATGAATGAATTACCAATAAATTGTACAAAGATAAGTGAGCCATTAGGGTTATAAGCATATATACAAGCCAGGGGAAAAGAACCTCCTAAAGAGGGAAAAAGTAGCCCTAATAGTGCTAGTGTGTTCACACACATCACTGCTAAAATATATCAAAACTGTGGAAGGTGATCAAACCTCCTTTAGAACTGATTCAGTAGATGCATCAAGGATGATGTGGGTTTTGGGGAACGAACCCATTGCAAAAAACCCTCTCTGCTATTCACTAAAGTCCTCCAAGTAGAAGATTTTATGTAATATATGGACTGAGATGGATGTCCAAAGTGATCTTGAACTACCCATGTAAGAAATGTGTTAACATGTCTTTAGCTAATCTGTGGACTTCAGATTGGTCTTCAAAGTTATCTAAGTACTTAGTAACATTTAATCCAGTAAATTCCCCTTTTTGTTTTAGAATGGCCTAGGCTAATCAAGCCCCTTTTTTTCTCAATCATTGGTCTTTAAATACTTCTTCCATCTCTCTTCTTTGGCTTGTCCTAGAGTTTAGAACAATGCCCATGGTAATTGGCTCAACGATTTCTCTTAACTCGGAGTAGAGTTCAGAGAAGAGACTAGATTAATCTTGAGCGAGGGGATGAAAATGAATTTTGAAGACCTATGTTTTAGTCCCCAATAAACTACCTTAGTAGAATATTTTCTAAGGTAATAGCCTAGGCTCAATTTTCTACAACTTGATCTACTTGAATTGTCTCTTCTTTTGGCTTGATTTGTTTATTGGACTTGATTTCCCTCTCTTGGGTTCAACTTGATTTTCTCTTTTGAATTTATATTTTTATTTCTTCTTTCAATTTAAGCTTGATTTCTTTCTTTTTTCCTTTGTTCTTAATTTCAAAGTTTGATTGTGGCTAAGTTCTTTAATTTGATTTCGGTTATTTTTTGTGTTTTTTAATTTTATTCTTTTTATGATTTTTTTATAAAGATTTTTACTTTATATTATTTATATTATTATTCTTCTTTTCAAATTTTCTATTTTCTATTCTTTTTATACATATTCAACTAAGATTATAAGATTGGCATAATTTTTCTAGCTAAAAAACAATTGAAAGGTGTGTTGGATGTATTACTTATACTAATGCAAGACGTGAGTGATCAATGAGAAGCAAGAAATTCAATCTTTCTTTTTATATGTGTGAAAACAATGAAAGTATTCATGGAGTTTGAAAAACAAATGCCTAGATTTCTAATTTGATGTTGAGGTTATATTTTACCTTTACATTTATTTTGTAGAAAACCTAAATACAAATGATTTTAAAAGTGTATGAAGTCCTTTGCTCACCTTTGAAGGTGTGTGTGGTGGGTTAAGGTTCTTCTATCTTCAACCAACTACTTCACTTTCATGTCGAGTTCAACTTGTTAGAGAGAAGGGGGTTCATGATGGGATGAGTGTGAGTTGGATGACTCCCTAGGATGTCGTCTTGCCCGACGAGCAGCATTTGCACATTGGGCACCTTTTTGGGGATAGTTTGATGACTCTCCTGCCATCTTTGCTTCACAAAGGAGCAAAACACTAGCACGCAATTGGTGGAGTAGGTCATCATGGATGAATGTGTAATGGAAGTAGGAAAAACTCAAAGTAGAAATGCCTTATGCATCAACACTTTGATATACAAGAGCTAGATCATATGTATACAATCAATGAGATAATTTGCTAATGGACTAATACATTATAGCCAATCATCAAGGGGTCGATCAAATAATCTAGATACAAAGTGAATATCACTATCCCAAGTGACCGCAGATAATATAAAACTAACAATAAAAAAAAGATGAGAGGGTGTTCAAACTCTACGACAGGCAGATTTCTTCAATCTCCAAACTCTATGACAAGAAGAAGCTCCAGTGATCAAACTCTACAATAAGTAGAGGCTCCGATTGTCATGATGTGGCTGCTATAGACAGGATCACTTCTCTTCACTTTAATATACTTTGGTTTCTACAAATAAGAGTTGGAAAAAATTATTAATTCATTTAAAGTGTATATATATATATATATATATATATATATATATATATATATATATATATATATATATATATATATATATATATATATATATATATAGATATATAACATACTCAAAGAGAAAAAAACTACCCCTTTAATTTGATCATCTCCTACTTTGATTTATTTTTTATTTTCTTATTGATTTATTTTTATATATTTTTTACAAGTTAAATTTGTGTTTTAGAAATTGGTTTTGAAGCAGAAAAGCTAGAAACTAGTTCGTAAGTTCATTTTATTCTTAGCAATGAATGTAAAAAAACTTATTCATTCAGACTTTATACAAGTATAATGTAGTCGCATTAAGACAACGTGCTTCAAGAAGAATTCTTTAAGTTTCTATGTTCCCTTGAAACTTATGTCACAAAAAGATTTGAATCTATTGAACTTCAAGGAATAAAAGACAGAACTACTCAGAACAACTAAATGTTATTAGTCATCACCATACGGCCAAATTCATGGATGAAACATCTGTTTCTCTGTCCGTTCACCATCGTGAAGTCTTCAACCTAACACGATGGCATAAAAATGTTCCATGATGTTAAAAGGAGTTGTATTAAGCAGTCGTAAGAGGACTACAATGAAAACATCAGACTACAGAGCTGCAATCTCTCTTTTGATTGAATGATTTTATGATCATCATCTCTTTATAGAAGTGGCCACAATAGGATGCTTCTTGCTCAACCAAGATATACATGAGCTACCGAGCATGAAGCAAAAACCACTAGTGGACACATGAATGTCATAACAACGAGCCCAATCACTATGAGAGAAAGCATGCAAACTTGGCGGTAGTGATTGCCAATGCTTGACACTTGGGCAATGCATAAACCTGCTCATTTATGAGACAACAAACTGAATATGTGGCCAAGTAATGCATAAGTAAATCAAGCATCCAACAACGTGCTAATAGAGAATAGCATCAAATGTAGCTCCAGCATCATGAAGACTCAATCGTAAACCTGTCTCCATAGGAGTGGCAATAGGCTTACACTCTTCAAGGCCACTCTACCATTGTCACTCAGAACAATGTATGTGTCTTGCTCATGTCTCAGTGATCCCTCCATCATTTTCAATGTTCTATAGCTCATTGGAACCAACTCAAAGTATACTACAAGCTATCAAAGGTTGAAGAAATTTAATTTAGCCCATTGGGAGAAAATTGTCTCAAAGTGGTCACTAGTCATTCTCTGCAAAGTTCCTAAAATATCGGGGGTAAGCTTCTACTTGAACATTGCTGACCTTTTTACGAAGGCTCTGCCTAGGGAGAAATTTTAAGCTTTTCGCAAAGCTTTGGGCTTATTTCCTTTTGTGGCTTGACCCCACATAGCTTGGTGCTTCTTTATACATGTGTGCCAGCTCCTTGTTCACTGCATCACTCCTAAGGGGGATTTGTTGATATATTTAGGTAGTCATGTGTGTGAACACTCTAAGACCATCGAGGCACTTTTTTCCCTCTTTAGGACGTTTTTTCCCCTGGCTTGTGTATATGCCTATTGCCCTAACAGGCTACTTATCTTTATACATTCTAGTGATAATACATTCAGTATTGTGTGTTGTGCTCCATGCTTCTTCTTCTTCTTCCTTGTGCTCTTCGCGTGCTTCTACAGACGTCTAACTCCAACATTTCTCATTTTTAGAAATATCAATGCTGTCACTGTCATTTTGATAGCAATCATTAATAAAATTTGTCATTCCATCATCTTCATCATTGTCGCACACCTCTTGTACTTTATCTTCTTTTGAATATAGGTCTTTCAACCTTGCATATTCCATAGGATCACTTTTGTGTAACCTCCTCATAGAAGGTTCTGATAAAGGAGATCTCACTGGCAACTCTGAATGGTGTGGTGGAATATCATCATCATACGTTGGAATCTACCCACATGAATAAAAATCATTAGTATTCCATAAATGAATTAAAAGTAAACTTTAAACATAAAATTAAATATGTAATTTATTTTGAAAAGAGATTGAAGATAGAGTTTTCCAATGCAACACAAGATAGGTGGATAGAAAGTTTTCATTCTCTATCTAGCTAAAAAGTGCTCTTGGCATATTCCATAAGTACTTATGCTTTGAACATAATGTGCAAGTCAATGCCAAACTCCCCATCCATATATAGGACCACAAAATCACATAAGAGTGACTTCCGAGTCTAGAGGCACATACAAATCCTCTACAATAAAAAGACCACAACCAGTACTAGTAATAGTGGATGGAGCAATCATATAGTGATACCCCAAAACTTAGAAACCTCTCCATCTAAAGGAAGTGGTCCTCTGTTCCATCCTCCATATCTTCTTCTATCATATGTTTGCACTAGAGAATGATCGCGAGCTAGCAATGGATAATCTCTAGCCGATTCTGTCTCTAAACCAGAAGGTAGAGGATTTCTAGAAACCTCTGCTTGTAATTGATGAACAACAAGTCCATAATGTGTAAGAGCTATATTAGCATTATGAGTATGAGAACTATTAGCATCATCATCGAGCAAATATTCCTACATATCAACAATCATTTGATTTTGCATATGGTTTTAAATAAAATAATGACATTAATTTATAGAAAGAATACATACCCAAGCATTATCACGTTGACCAGGTGGTGGTGCATGCTCACAAGTACCATACTCTGCCTCATTTTCAATACATTCCAATCATGGTCTTTGATATGTGCCATAACAAAACTTACACCAACATGTAATATGTTGTTGATAGTAAAATTCATCATAATTCCTATTGGAGGATACATGTGAAGTTGTTGCATGGATAGGAGGTGGTAGAGTGCCCTCTGATTGATCAGAATCTGATTATAACAATAAGAAAACATACATCAATTATGTATCCATCAAATATATTTAAAATTAGAAGTTTGACTTACTTACAATATATAGTCCTTGCACGATTAGAAGATGGTGGTGGAGTTCTGTCTGATTGATCAGAATCTACAAATAATGGCATTAGATATTAATAATTTGATTACTTACATACATGAACATTCACATATACACATTTACACATACACATATTCACATATACACAAATACACATTCTTATGGGATAAATGCATGTATTTTGTATGAATGTGTGTATATGTGTGCATGTGTATCTGTGTATGTATATATGTGGATATGGATATGTGTAATTATGTATGTATGTATATGTGTATATGTATGCATGTACGTATGTGTATATGTTTGCATGTATGTATGTGTGTGGGTATGTCTATGTGTATGTGTGTGTATGTATGTATGTATATGTGTTTATGTGTGCATGTATTTTGTATGTATGTATGCATGTATGTGTGTGTGTGTGTGGATATGTGTATGTGTATGTTTGTGTATGTATGTATGTATGTGTGTATGTATGTATGAGTGTATGTGTGTATGTATGTATGTATGTATGTATGTATGTTTATGTGTGCATATATATATATATATATATATATATATATATATATATATATATATATATATATATATATATATATATATATATATATACACACACATATATGTATGTATGTATGTATGTATGTATGTATGTATGTATGTATCTATATATATATATATATATATATATATATTGTTGAACGCGGTACTAACCGTCAGAGATGTGTTTAGACAATTAGTGGGTTCTTGGGAGTGGAAGGGGTCAGCTAGGCAGAGGCCCTATGCTTGGTTCCCCAAACTAACCACTTCACACACAGCAATACACTGATGCTCAAAACTCCATCAAGACTCCGTTACACTTACAATCTTACAGTACTCAACCAAACTCTCCCAAAAGTTGACGAAGCACACTGCACCAGACTATGCAGTATCGTGATACAGAGTTACTTGATGAACTCAAGAACTGTTTCGAATACAAAATACTATAACACTAGAGACAATATCAGTAATTCAACCTTCACCGAATAGGTACAAACAATCAGACAAGACCGGAGACACAGAAGAACTCAACAGTCTCAGACACACAATACTGGGGGGGGGGGGGGGGGTTCAGTACACAACTTAAGACGACCCTTACTATAGCTTAACCTTTACCGTATGAGGAAAGACCTCAACACCGAAGACAACACAATATGACTCAGAGTTCTTAGAACACTACCACAATTACACAGACTTCATCCAACAAGTTACAACACCTTACAAGAAAGAGCGACACCATGATACGTTTAATCAATAGAACAATCACAACCGAAACCCCACAGAACAACTCGCTCAGACAAACAGTCTAACGATCAACTGAACGTCTAAGTAACTCACGAACAAAAATAGGTATCAATAGACAACCGGACAAAAAAGAGTAGTATACTCAGAATTGCTCAACAGACACTACAGCAGCGTTCAACTCAATCACCCAGACAGACAGTGATCCCAACGAACGTCACTCCAGCATTTCTTTTTCATTGCTTTATATAAAGATTACAAAGTATCGGTGTAACAACCTTTCGTTCGTGCGAACAAGATTCAATTTTTACAATCACCAATCCGGCGGCCGACTAACACTGGCACGCATGGTGGACTCGAACCCGCAGGTTTATCAAAAAAAATGAAAAAACTCATGGTTCATCGACTATACCTTCTAAGTACATGGATCTTGCTAATCTAAAAGTTCTGGCTATTTTCTTTTTTACAGATTCTAACATCTGTTTTAAAGTATCTGGTTCTACTAATTGAGCATCTGTTCGTACAGAACTTAAGGAAATGGCTTCGGTCAGCAAAACTTCTGCCTACGTCTGCAGAAAAGCCTCTTGTAAATAAAATTCGTTTGATAAGGTCGCATCTCTGGATACTTTCATCTCTGCAACTTGCTTCTCCATTCTGACTACTCTATCTTTTTGAGCGTCCAGTTGGTTCTCCCTTCTGTCGATTTCTTGATTTTGAAATTGGATGGTCCTTGAGTATGCATCCCTTTCTCTTCGGAGATCTGTTATCACTTTCCGTAATTGAGCTTCTACTGTCAATTTTCGTTTGAGAATGTTGTTCACTTCTGCGAAGTCCATCTTACATTTTTGGAGTTCTTCAGCTGTTTTTATAGCCAAATCATGCTGTTCTTGGCCTCGCTGTACTACTTCATCTAGCCGCTGTCTTGTTTCTTCTAACAGATTCCATAAGGCTACTCGTGCATCTTCTTTATCCTGTAGCTCTTGCTTCAACTAAATGATTTCGGCATTTGCATCATTTAATAATTCTTCCTTCTTTCTGAGCTCAACCAGTGCCTCATCTCTTTGACCGGAAACTGCTATCTGTTCGTCAATTCTTTTCTGTAACTCCTTAAGTTGTTCATGTAATGCTTGATTTTTTGTGTTGGCCACTACTAATTCTTCCTGGAGAGGACTAATGTCCGCCTCCAGCACATCCACCTTGTGTTGAAATTCGTCGCGGATAGTATTTGTCACTTGTTTCATATGTGCCGGTAGTTATTGTGATAAGTGGATCAACATTTGACCCATGGATGCTAATTCAGAAAAGATAGGAATCGAAGGAATTGGAGCTTGAGAACGAGGTTGGGATGAAGATGCGGTAAGAAGTTATTGGGAATTTGGTGAGGAGTAGTTTGGTGATGAGGATGAAGAGGCAGAGGGTTCTTCGGGGACAATGGGTGGAATCGGGATCATGGGTTCGACGGGAGGTTCGGGTGGATGCATAGGAAGAATGATAGTTTCGTTGTTTACCTTTTCAGTGGGTTGTTGTGTTGTGTCAGCAGTGTCGGCAGCTGTGGACTCAACTGCTTTAAGCAGTTCTTCAAAAACTTCTTTAATTATATGTTCTTCATCTCCTTGCTTTTCTTGCTCCGATTGCTGCTGAGATGCTTCTTCTGATGAGCTTGTGTCAGATTCGGTGGGAGCCTCCTGCTCTTGTTGTTGTTCTGAAGAGAACTGTGTTGAAGACTCATGATGCATGGAGGTTGCGGTATCGTGAAAGGTTTCTTCTTTGTTTGCTTCTTTTGCTTTGTCGTCTGCCTTGTCATTTGCGGCTGACCCCTATACTTCACTATCGGATGAACTTATCCTGATTCTTTTCCGGCGGAGAAGGTGAAAAATCCCTTCATCTTCTTCTTCAACGTCTTCTAATATTTGTGCAGATTCCTCATGGCGTAGAATGGGTCCTCGGGGTGGTGGCTGTGCTGCTAGAATAGTCGGGAATAAAAAGGATATGATGTGCGGCAGTCTGGACCTTGTCATGTCTCCCTTGTTGACCTGCTTGATGATTGCAACGCATTCTTTGTGAATGCGACGGAAGAAGTAAGATGCAAAATTTACAGGCTCTCTCGCAGCCAAATCTATTGTCGAATAGAAAGGCCGAGAGATGCCATAGGTTCGTTTTTGCAGATTAAGAATGGCTACTAAGAATTGTAGCGCAGATCTTTCAGGTTCAGGGCGGCAGAGTATTACGTATTCGTTGGACGAGCTCCTAGGGAATAATTGATTCATGGTGGCAATCGGTAGATTTGGGCCATTTTCCTGACCTTGTCGAGGGAGTCAAAACGCATCAGCAAAGGCTTGGAACGTGATTACGGTTCGGGAGGGTAGGGATGTGATCGCCCAACTTTGCTCGGTGGTAGGTGTGTTAGCAATGGCCGCGATTATCTGGGCATAGAACGGGTGGCAATCCACTGAATGCCACGGCAGTTCAGCGAAATTGACCAACCCACGGGTGCGCAGGAACTCTCCTACATCGGCAGGGAGTCCGTCACGGAAAGCGGTGAAGTTTGCCAGAGCTTCCATGGCACACACAGAAAAAACAAGCACAAGACACAAACGCACAGGGTATACACAATCACACAACTCACGCAAACACAATAGTGATTTTTGGTGAAACGGAGAAGGTTAAGTAGATGCGTTGCAGTGGAGAGCAATCAAAATCACTAATCATCGTGCGACGTTGAGATGCTAACTTCATAACTTCGGTGTGCATGCATGAGCAGAACGATAACGTTGGGCGGCTGTTGAGCATAATTAGGTATTTAAACGAGGATATTTATAGACTTATTTTATTAAGCGTGCAAAAGCAAAAGAAAACAAAAGAAAAGAAAATGCAAAAGACGCGGCCAATCCGCGAAACGTTTTAATGCGGATCCAATGCTTGTTGATACGGACGCAGCTTTGAACCATTTATCACCTTTGGAAGAGGTAGTCCGGTCAAAGTAGTCATCCAAAAAGTGGTTGGGCCCACCTGTTCAGAAATCTGGTAGGGAACAAACCATTGTATCTTGAATTTGCCAGCAAAGCGATTTGACTTTGCATTGTAAAAGAGTACAAGTTGCCCCACTGTAAAAATTGGAGTCCTTAGATATCGATCATGTGTTCGAGCTTGTCTTAACTGAACTTCCTGGATAGTCAGAAAACTTGTTCATCGATGCTCATCAACTTCTCTGAGTGTATTCAACCGAAATAACAGAGATTCTTCAGGTAGCAGTTTCTGGTTGATGGCTACTCGTAAACTTGGCACAATGATCTCCATTGGTGCTATGGCTTCCAATCCATAAGCTAGTTTGAAAGGGGTTGATCCTGTTGATACCTTGTATGTAGTCCAGTATGCCCATAATACTGCAGGTAACAGTTGATCCCATCTTTCCGGTGCTTCCAGAATCAGTTTTCAAAGCATATTCAATAGGGTCTTGTTTGTACTCTCTGCCAAACGATTTGCACGAGGATAATATGGTGAACTGAATTTATGCGTGATCTGAAAAGAATGTGTGAGTACTTTCATTAAATTGTTGACAAAATGAGTGCCTTGATCTGTAACAAGCTCTAGAGGTAAGCCAAAACGTGGAAAGACATCTTTCATTAGACACTTTGCCACCGAAACAGCTGTGGCAGACCTTAAAGCCCATGCTTTTGCCCATCTGGTAGCATAATCTGTACATGTCAAAATATAACGATTATTACTGAGTATGGCTGGAGGTGTAATAGGTCCAACAAAATCTAGGCCCCACTTTTGAAAAGGCTCCAACGGCAAGACCGGTTGGAGAGCAAAAAAATGGCATTGTAGAGGCTGTCCAGACCGTTGACAAGTATCACATTGTTTGGCAAATTGAGATACCCTGTACATAGTAGGCCACCAAAGTCCACTTTGCATAATTTTTCGGTGCGTTAACTCTGCTGCGAAGTGTCCACCGGAAGGAATTGAGTGATCCAGAGTAATGACTGAGTTAACTTCATGTGGAGGAATACAACGAAGTAAAACTCCAGTGTGATCCATGTAGTATAATTCTCTAGCAATTAGCCGAAATTTGCGACTGTACACTGCCATCTTCCTACGCATTGCAAGAGATGTTGTAGAAGGAAGATATCCATCAGTCAAAAAAGTTAACAACTAATCATAGTAATTAGTTGGCACCGAAGGATTTGCTTCTTCATCATTAGTTGGCTCAGTACTATAAATTGCTGGTGTGGTGTCATCAACACCGACCGGAGCTTCACCGGAATCTAAGCGAGAAAGAAAATCTGCTACGGCATGTGAGTTGTCGGGTCGATGGATTACTTCAAAATCAAACTCTTGTAAAAGTAGAACCCAACACGCTAATCGACCACCTAAATGCTGTTGTCGTACCAGATAGACAAGTGCAGCATGATCTACATGAAAAGTAAATATGCGGCCAAGTAAATAGTGTCTGAATTTCTTTACCAAATACACTAAACCCAGACATTCTCTTTCGGTTACAGAGTAATTCTTTTCTGCAGGAGCAAGTCTTCTACTCGCATAGTAAACAAGCCGGAACCACTTATCAGTTTGTTGCATCAGAACACTGCTAATGGCAATATCTGATGCGTCTACAAAGACATGGAATGGGCAATCCCAGTCAGGAGGCTGTAAAATTGGTACCTGTGTTAATAAGCACTTTAGACGATCAAATGCTGTTTGACATTCCAGAGTCCAATCAAACTGTTTAGGAGTCTTTGTGATTGATCGATTGAGTGGAATGGCTAAATGAGCGAGCCATCGTAAATGACGGCCATGCCATCTCACTTGACCCATGAAACGCATTACTTCCTTTGGTGTAGTAGGTACAGGTGCTTCTAACACAGTTGCTACCTTATCTGGGTCAACTTGTATGCCCTGTGCAGATAGAGTATGGCCAAGCAATTTACCACATGAAACCGCAAACACAGATTTGTTTGGGTTCAGACAGAGTCTGTATTCTCTGCATTTCTCAAAGCAGCACCGTAAATGGAACAAGTGTGCTACCATTTTACCGAACAAAGAGAAATCATCAAGATAGACTTGCATAAACGAGGTAAGATAAGGGGAGAATATTTCCTGCATACACCTCTGGAAAGTACTGGGGGCATTTCTTAATCCAAACCACATAACAGTACAAGCAAATACACCCCAATTGGTGATGAACGCTGTTTTTCGTATATCTTTCTCAACCATTGTGACCTGATTATACCCACTGTATCCATCTAAGAATGAGTACATTTCGTGTCTTGCTACTCTGTCAAGCATCGTGTCAAGAAAAGGTAGAGGAAACGGATCAGGCACCATAGCGGCATTTAGTTTCCGGTAATCCACACATATGCGTAACTGCTTATTCTTCTTAGGGACGATAACAATGGGTGATATCCACTCAGCATGCTCTACTGGCACAATAAATCCAACCTTTAATAACCTATCTAGCTCTGCCTTTACCTGTGCTGCATAATTCAGATTCATTCGGTAGATGGGTTGTTTGATTGGTTTTGCTTCTGGCTTCAGCATGACCCTATGTTGATAAATGCGGGGGTCCAAACCCATCATATCTTTGTAATCCCATGCAAAAACATCAGCGAACTCACAAAGTAACTGGATTAGATCTGCTTGAAATACTTCAGGTAAGCTTTCCTTTATCTTGACAGGACGTGGATTTTCTTCATTTCCTAAATTATAGGTGATCAGCTGATCTTCTGGAACATAGAATTATCGGGACTTCTCTGTAACATCAGCTGATTTTAATAGTTGTTGTAGATCAGCGTCATCTATAGCAGCAGTATCTTCTTTCTTGTCTTCTTCAGTCACATGCATCACCGTGCAAACTGTCGGATTCCAATTATCTACAACAGATTGTAGATCAACAGTTCCTAGGGAGATCAAATCAATATTATTCTTCAGAAACTCTTCTTCTTCATCATCTGACAAACCATCTAACATATGAACTAGTTCTACAAAATAAGGTCTAGCATGTAATTCATAAGGTTGTATAGCATCTAAATTAACAACATATTTACGATCATTATCCTTGAAAGTGAGTTCCTGTGCAGACCAATCTTGTATCACCTTGGCTTGTTTCAACCAAGGACGGCCGAAAAGCAAATTATAATCCAAGCTAGACTCTGGTAGCTCTAAGATGACAAAAGTCATCTTAAATGTTGTGCCTTGCAGAGTTATGGGCACATCTCGTACTAGTCCTACTGGGTGGACTCTGGACTGATCAGCCATCCTTACAAAAAACTGGACTAATTTTTGTCCATCCTAACTTTTTACACAGTGCGGCAGTAGCAATGTTTACACCAGACCCTCCATCAATTAGTACCTGATTAATTTTATGATTTTTGTACCATACCATAATCAATGGGACCGAATGATCCACCGTAGCGTCAGTTTTTGGTTGTACTGTTGTTGTTGCCGGAATGCAGGTAGACTCAGTACTAAACTGTTGCTGGAATTATTGGCGGACTCCTGGTACTAGTGCAAGTAACTGTCCAAGAGGAAGAGTAATGGACGCTTTAGATAAGATTTCCCATGCTTGATTTACTTGACTTGTTTCTTTCACCGATTCTGAAGATGATGCGTCGGTTACTGGAATTGACTCTTGCTCCTGTGCAGTTTCCTTTGACAGTGGAACTTGTGTCACCGGAATAGGATCTGGGAACACTGGAGGTTCTATGGTGGTCCACTGACTAGCCTTGTCATATGTTCTTTGCTGCTCTAGGATGCCTGGTTCAAATATTTCAGCTGCTGGTTGTAACGGCCTACCGGATCTGGTCTGAACTACTGCAGCTTGTGTCTCTATGGGTGTGATCTGAACCATATTTGTCATAGGGTTCTGGCGCTCTTTCTTCCTCTGATCATATTCAGCTGCATCTTTACAAAATCTTCTACTGTGGCCAAATTCACCGCAAAAATGGCAGCGAGGTGGTGGCAAATTATTATTTTCCTGTGCTGGTCCTACCTGCCACCGGTTTGTATTGTAGTTATTGTTTCTCTGTTCTATGTAATTTCGGTATCCCTACTGCTGGTTGTTTCTCATTTGAGGAGGTACATAGTGATTGGCAGGCTGCCCTGGTTCTTGTATAATTGCATTCACTATGGCTGTTCCCTGTACTTTAGCGTTGTATGCGCAATTTTTGGTGAAATGTCCTTTCGTGTTATAGATAGCACAAAACAACTGGTTGAGGGCACAAGTGGCACTGGTATGCCCTAAATTCTTGCACGTGGTGCAGTACATCTATCTGGTCAGATCTTCTGCAACATTTTTACTTGCTTTTACCCATTCGAGGTCTTCTATAAATCCTCCAACCTTGTTTTCCAGCTGCAAAGCCATTGCGATCACCGCATCTAGCGTCATAGCTCCCACACAGCGTATGATCATAATCTGTTTAAGTTGTGGAGTCAAACCATTGATAAACCATTGAGTGGTAACATCATCCGATAGGTTGGCATGTGTTGGGGGTAATTGCCTCAAATGCGTTCTGAATAGGGTGGCATATTCCTGCACTGTCTGATTCATCTTCTGTCTATTGTTTTGCACGTAATCGAAAATTTCGGCTGGATTCTTCTTTAGCCTGAATCTCTGCAAAAATGCATCCCTTACTGCTTCATAGGTGCCGAAATGGTTAATATCATATTCTCTCAGCCACCTGGCAGCTTCATTAACCAATGTCAACTGGAATACAATAGCTTTATACGCCGGATCAGGTGGATGATTGAGCACTGCATAACTTATCTCAAATGTGCGTACATGAGCGTCTGGGTCATCACCTTGGAATCCTCCGAATTTAGTGTACGTTACTCCTGTTGGAGTCGGTCGGGGTGGAAATAGATGTTGTTGTTGCTGCTGTTGCTGTTGTTGTTGTTGTTGTTGTTGTTGTGGTTGTTGTTGTCCACTCATCGTGCTGGCGGTTGTATTGTGACTATCTTCTATATCTTGAAGCTGGATATATGAACCGTCGGAATCCGTATCGTCAGCCTGTGCACTCTCCGGCTTGATAATATTCTTCAGTATGTTTCGGACCTCAGCTTCGAATAAGTCACCTCCCTTCTTGATATCAAATGTAGGAAAGCTTACTCCAAATAGCAGTGACTGGACCAAAGATTCACCAAGAAATGGCAAACCGTCACCGGAAAACTATGATTTTTCAACAACTGGTGCCGAAATAACACTAGAAGATGTCGAATTTTCACCAAAACAAGGTGCTTTTTCACCTTCGCACATTTCTTTGGCCAAGAAGTTTCTATCCGTAGTCAAATTCGAATCTTGACCCAATGGTGTTAAATTAACTTCAGGCTTCATCCTGGTAGACTCTGGAGTTACTATATCTTCGACAGACTGTGCAGGAATCGCATCGGAATCTGCCAGAAGTGTAGTAAGTTCCACCAGAATACTGTTGGAATCACCTCTAACGTTCTTCACTTCCTTGGCAACTGAGTTAGACATTTCTGCGCTTCTACCTCCTGGAGGCGTCCTTAGCAAATTAGGTACCCAAGGTTGTCGGTACTTTGGATATGACTCACCAGATCGAGTAATCGGCATGTATCATCTTTTGTACTACTTGCGTAATAATACTGTCGATTCACAATCTATAGTCATGTTTCTACAATCGATTTGCAACAATTTGATCTGTTGCCACTTTCCCACAGACGGCGCCAGTGTTAAACGCGGTACTAACCGTCACAGACGCGTTTAGACAATTAGTGGGTTCTTGGGAGTGGAAGGGGTCTGCTAGGCAGAGGCCCTATGCTTGGTTCCCCAAACTAACCACTTCACACACAACAATACACTGATGCTCAAAACTCCATCAAGACTCCGTTACACTTACAATCTTACAGTACTCAACGAGACTCTCCCAAAGTTGACCGAGCACACTGCACCAGACTATGCAGTATCATGATACAGAGTTACTTGATGAACTCAAGAACTGTTTCGAATACAAAATACTGTAACACTAGAGACAATATCAGTAATTCAACCTTCACCGAATAGGTACAAACAATCAGACAAGACCAGAGACACAGAAGAACTCAACAGTCTCAGACACAGTACTGGGGGGGTTCAGTATGCAACTTAAGACGAACCTTACTATAGCTTAACCTTTACCGTATGAGGACAGACCTCAACACCGAAGACAACACAATACGACTCAGAGTTCTCAGAACACTACCACAATTACACAAACTTCATCCAAGAAGTTACAGCACCTTACAAGAAAGAGCGACACCATGATACGTTTAATCAATAGAACAATCATAACCGAAACCCCGCAGAACAACTCGCTCAGACAAACAGTCTAATGATCAACTGAACGTCTAAGTAACTCAGGAACAGAAATAGGTATCAATAGACAACCAGACAGAACAAGAGTAGTATACTCAGAATTGCTCAACAGACACTACAGCAGCGTTCAGCTCAATCACCCACACAGACAGTCTGGTGATCCCAACGAACGTCACTCTAGCATTTCTTTTTCATTGCTTTATATAAAGATTACAAAGTATCGGTGTAACAACCTTTCGTTCGTGCGAACAAGATCTAGTTTTTACAATCGCCAATCCGGCGGCCGACTAACAATATATATATATATATATATATATATGTATATATTTATTTATTTATTTATTTATTTATTTATAATAGTATATATATAAATCAATATTTATAGAGAGTAAATATATAGTAAATATAAATATATATATAAATATAAATATAAATATAAATATAAATACACTAAATATAAATATAAATATATATATATATATATATATATATATATATATAGTAAATATAAATTATATATGAATATAAATATAAATATAAATATAAATATATATATATATATATATATTTATTTATTTACTATATATATGTATGTGTATGTGTGCATGTATTTAGTATGTATGTGTGAATGTATGTATGTATGTATGTATATGTGTATGTATGTATGTGTAAGTGTATGTATATGGGTATGTATATGTGTATGCGCATGCTATATGTGTGTATGCATGCGTATGTATTCTGATTCGTTTTTTTTGTTTGAGATTAAAATAACATGAGATATTGTATGGTGGAAAATAATAAGCAGAGACCGAACATACCACCTGAGATGTGGTTGTTTTTTTGTAGACACCTACATCTTTAGGAGTCATTTCCTCAAAAGAAGGTATACACATTAATAGTTTATATTTATAATTCTCATGTTTTTTATTAATTTTCTACATTTAATTTATCTATTTTTTTCTATTAAATAAACAAGCTTCTCCAAAGAAGAGAATTGAGTCGGGTCAGACATCTCACTTAGGCCAAATGGGCCATGATGGTTTTGTAGCTACATTTGTAAGTATATGTGTTATTGTTGGTGCATTTTGCCCAAGCCTACATGCTTGATATGCTTGATATTATCCTCATTTGTAAGTCACATGAGTAGTCATGTGAACACCTCTTGTAAAAGAGTACATTTTATCTCTTGTAAATGGAAAAAGAAAAAAGTAAAAGGATGGCTTACCTCATCCATGATGTAAAAGCAAATTCGTGGCTCCAACTACCAAAATCACGAATTTTTGAGCTGAGGGAATCTCTCCTAACTTTGGGGATCACTTTTAGGTGGAGCCATTCGAATTCGAATTCAAAACTCCCTCCAAGAATAGCTATAAAAGGAGCAAGAAGGAAGAGGCGATTAGCAAGCCTTGTACGTGACCACTTCATGTCATTTTGTAGAGATTGAAGAGCTTACTCCATAGCTCTATCATTCTACTCCCATTGTGCAAATATTCATTGCCAATGTGGTTGTAATCATATGTGAATCTATACATTTATTATCATCTACCTCTCTGTTTTGTTCTCTGCTATACTCACTCAGAGCAGTAACTTCAGAAGGTCATATCTCGAGGTTTACTGAACATTTTTCAGTGTTTTAAAGTGCGTTGGATAGCTCTCACTGTCTAGTTCCTACCTATAAATTTTCAAGGTCATTGGATTTATACGTTTGGAGATATCTGCATTTTACTGCTTACTGGTCTATCTCTGCAGAGCCCCGAGAATTGTGGGAATGTTCCAGAACTTGATGAAACTTGTTCTCAGTGCTCAGTCCATCATTTGAAGTGTTTTAACTTGGAATAGGAAGCTTGCTAAGTCTATTTGCTATGCCCAAAAGGAATTTTTCTAATTCCTTCCAGGTTGAGAGCACTGTTCATTTTTTCCAGCAGGTGTATGTCCAAAAATAGCAAGTTTTGGGAGCTAGTCATTTCGCAACTTGTCGGTCTTGACTTAAACTTTTGGGATACATGTTCCAAAGTACTTGGCTGATATTTTGGTGGATTTAGGAAGCTCAAAGGGTCTACTAATCAACTCTGAAGTCTCAGTTGGCTGGTGTGAAGCTGGTTGTAGCGGCACCTACTCATCTTTGGATTGCATCCACCATCTCTCTTCACAGTTATTGAAAGTATATTTTTTATTTTAGTTAAAACACAAGAGACTTATCTTTTTTATTTGTTTGAATGCATCGAAAGGATTATGGTCGATATACTACAAAACATGAGATCGATATTCTACACATTTTGGATATCGGTGTTGGAGCGAGTATATGCGAGATCATCCAGATGCTTTTGTGAGTGTTATTAAATTTCATATAGTTTTTTTATATTTATGTATATTTTGTATGTTTTACTTATTTATGTTTGTTATATGTAATACATAAGTATTATGGAGAGGCAGATATGGATGAGGTGGAGAGACAGACATAGGAGGGAGGATCTTGATTGTCATAGAGTGCTCGCACCACTACCCATGATGCCACTACAGATACATAAGATCATGTGGATGATCGTGATGATGAGGATGAGGATGAGGCTCTTGATGATGAGGATGATGATTAGGATTCTTGATTATGACATTGGATATATATTTACATTGATATATATATATATATATATATATATATATATATATATATATATATATATATATATATATATATGTATATATATATGTATGTATGTATGTATGTATGTATGTATGTATGTTTGTAGGTGTGTGTGTGTGTGTATATTATCTATATATTGTTCATTCCAGTTATGTTTTGAATTGTGTCTATGGTATTAAGTAATGAAAATTCTTGTTCTAATGATTTTTATTATTTTTTATATTTAGCATGTGTTTTATTACTTTAATTATATAATTCATTCATATTTACGTGTGCTTGTGTGTGTATAAAATATATGTATGCACATGTAGGTATATATCTATATTTGTGTAAGTGTGTCTATATGCATGTACATGTATGTATCTATGTATCTATATGTGCATGTATGTATGTGCATATGTATGTGTGTATATGCATGCATGTGCATGTGCATGTGTAAGTGTATGTGTGTATGTATGTGTATGTGTATGTGCATGTGTCTGTGTGTATATGTATGTATGTACATGCATATATGTAAGAGTATGTGTATATGTGTGTATGTGCATTTATATGTGTGTATATGTATATATGTGCATGTGTATGTGTGTGTATGTATGTGCATGTATATATGTGTATGTGTGTGTATATGTATGTATGTACATATGTATATGTGTATATGCATGTATGTGCATATGTATGTGTAAGTGTATATGCATATGTATGTGTATATGCATGTGCATGTGTATGCATGTTTATATGCATGTATGTGCATGTACATGTGTACGTGTATGTGTATATGTGTGTATGTGCATGTATATGTATGTATATATATATATATATATATATATATATATATATATATATATATATATATATATATATATATATATATATATATATATATATATATATATATATGTATATATATATATATATATATATATATATATATATATATATATATATATATATATATATATATATATATATATATATATATATATATATATATATATATATATATATATATATATATATATATATATATGTGTGTGTGTGTGTGTGTGTATGTATATGTGTGTGTGTGTGCATGTGTATGTGTGTGTATATGTACATATGTTCATATGTATGTGTATGTGTATAAACATATACAAGTGTATGTATATGCATGTGTATATGTATGAAACATGCATGTGCATGTGGATGCATTTCCATTTGCATTCATGTGTATGTGCATGCGTGAGAATGTGCATGCATGTGAATATGCATATACATGTATTCAAGTATGTGTTAATGTGTGTATGTGTATGTGTATATGCAATAATGCACGCATGCAAGTCCTTTTATGTGTTTGTAGAAATGTTTGTGCATATGCATCTATATGTGTGTGTATATGTGTATATGGTATATGTGTGTATATGTAAGTGTATGTGCATATGTATGTGTGTGTATGTGTGTGTGTATGTGCATGTGTATATGTGCATATGTATATGTTCATATGTGTGAACGTGCATCTTCATGTATAAGTGTATATGTGCATATCAATAAGTGTGAGTATGCTAATTATTGAAAATAACACAATTCAAATGATATACAAAGAATGGAAATCATACTTATAATAGTTAGCCATATTTTTTTCTTGGTTAACTTCTTGAATAACCTGCAATAAAGAGAGAGAGAGAGAGAGAATTCAAAGAGAAAGAGGTGGAAAGGAGAGAAACAGTGAGAGAGAGACAATAAGATAAAGATTAGACAAAAGAACAATTCAACAAGCGATTGTTTCAGCTTGTAAGCATAGCGCAATTGTGAACATTGGAGAGCTCTTAGATCAGATGGGTGTAGATGCCAATTGAAGAGCCTGCAACGTTTCTATTTTTTTGGTTCATAAAACCGTCATGTAACTGATGCCAAACCATCATATGTCAGGCTCCAAATTGCATCGCATAAGCGACGACTTTTATCATCGCTTATGCGATGCAATTTACCCTCGCTTATGCGATGCTCTTTTATTATCGTTGCTTTAGTGATGCTTGCATTAGGGGAAAAAATGAACCCCGAATGGGCCTTTTAGATTAAGGAGTGATTAGTGATGGACCAATCAGAAGAGGGTGGTGGCCACAGTCTATGCCCTATAAAATACTAGGCTTAAGGGGGGAGAGGGGACATATTTCTCCCTTATTTAGAGCTGCCTCTAGAGAGAGAAGGAATCTTGTAACTCAGTTGGGCCCAAAAATTCAAAATTTCTAAAAAGTTAAAAAACTCATCATAACACCTGAAAATGGACCCCCCATTACTTTTTAGGGTCAAAAGTACTCTTTTTGACCCCAAATTCAAAATCCGTGCATGTTTTGAGCTGAAAAAAAAGGGTTTTTTCAAAAATACTCAAAAAAGAGTTATTTCCCTCCTAAACCTCACATTTTTGTACCCAAGTCCCAAAAAGTCATCTTTTCCCACTACTTTCACTCTGTAGCACACCATTGAAGCTCTTCCTTCTACACTCCAACCTACCTGCATCTCCTATCTTGAATTATTGTTGTAGCTTGAAGACCTTTAGCTTCAATGGCAACATCTAAAGCTTCTAGGTGACCCAAAGATGAAATCCTCACATTAAGATGTCACAATATCAAAGTCACATATGGACAGTGGCTATCACATGAGTACTCCAAAGGTGCATGGGTGTACATGCAACCCTCTAGAGTTGGGCCTCATCGAGTTAGAGATCGTGGAAACTTAGATCTTCATTGGAAGGGAAAGTTATTTGGCTTCAAGAAGCACAGAGACAATGGGATGGTTGCTATTGTACAACATGTTTTTACAATGGAAACTATGAAACTTGAAAACTCTAGTATGAGATATCATGTGAATTGTAAGCATTACTCTACAATATTATATGTTTTCTTGTGTCGGATATATTTCTGAACTATTTAGATATGTTTTTGTTTGTTTCAGATATATTTCCTTCTACTTTGGTGGAAGAGCAACCACTTCATAGTCTTACAGGTACTTTCTAGGCATTGCATGCAGATGTTGGTGCACTAGTCTTTCCAAATATATCTCCTGCTCAACTTTACCATGATAGAGTTTTCTTTTACACACATAGATATGTTGTACCCTCTACAATGAATGGTTTTGGAAGGTTAGAGAGAATTGAAGTACATTCTCTTCTTAGCTTGGAGTGGCCAAAACCTGATATATGGTCCGTATCATCTTTGAAGCAAAAGATGGTAATGGATATACATAACTCTTTGAAATTCACAAAAGTGTCTAGGTCTGTAGGTTTGCACTAGTCTTTTCTCATTTATTGTTTTGTATATTTATTCCAAGGATTCTCATTCCAAGAGACTTCCACCATGTTCATGTGTAAAGATATCACATATGAGCAAGTCGAAAGTCTTCTTGGTGACAATTGGGGTTTGATGGAAGGAATTGCAAAAGGTGATAAATATCTTTGTAAAATAGCTGGAATAGGTATAGGATTTCGATATTTGAAACAACGTACTTCATTATACATCAGATTCTACTATGATCGTTGGATGTGCAAACTTGGCAAATGGATACCATTTCAAAGTTCAGAGGGATCTTTGCATTCATTTGAAATAAAGCTTAGATTGCCCAACAATGAAACAGAAACTATTTTAGTGAATAATCATTGGACCTTGGGTAATCTGAGAGAACACTTGATGATTATGGGGTTTGAAGGACTAACTCAATCCAAATTCAAAATTCAAGGACATAAGGGGAGAAATGTTTCATGCTTTTGTTAAAGTAATCTTTTCGTTATTTTTTATTTTACTTTAATCACTTCCTATTCTTGCAAATTGATTACAAGTGGGTAGAAGAATGGAATACAAAATGAAAGTCCCTGTAGATTGGAGCAAAGATGGAACAGAACTCTCATTGTCATACTTCTTTTGCAACCTAATAATGTTACTTCTTGGGCCCTAGTCATTGTATCTCATGGTTTTTGCAGTTTCAAGAACCTTGTAAAAAGTAGGACAATTGATTCATGTTAGATATTGTATATACCTTCTTCTCTGCAATGGTAATTTCAAAACTTTTGGAATGTCAAAAAGTCTGTTCACTACTTTGAATTGTGGTTGCTCATGTTTTTTTCTGTGCATTATTTTGTCATCAAAAACACTTTTTTGAAATTGCACTTCTTTATTCTATACTTTTAAAAGTGGGCCCAATCAATTTAAAAACTTGAAACTGCTATAAAAATGGTTCTATGTGCTCATTTCTCAGCACTCTCAAAGAGCTAGAAAGCACAGACTACAAGCCTCTAGAATTCTCGTGCGCAATCAATGGCTGCTAGCACTTCCACTCCCATGAAATCTCCTCGAGATCTATTCATGGAGCTTTTAGATACTACAGACTACAATGGTCATAGGGATTTGTATGACCTAGTCTGTAGAGTCCCTAATCTTGAAGGGACAATAGCCATGAACTCCGATGTGATCGATGAGATCACAAATTTTATGGAATTCTATATATTAAGATATGCCATAGATATTCCAACATATGAATGTAAATGGGTCCTCTATGACCTGCTTTTCTACATTCATAAAGGAGATGAGGCATTTGCGAAGCGCTTAAAGAATTTCATGGCTATTGTTGAGGCTTCAGGGCACCTGTTAGATGGCACAATGCCCTTAATTAAACAATTAAATAAGAAAAGGAAAATGGGAAGAAAATATCTTTCCTACATAGCAACAACCATCTTTTTTGTCAATGAGGAGCCCGAACCTTCACCCATGGACCTACCCCATCTTGTTACTAGGGGTTTTGTAGATGACAAGAAGGAACCCCAGACCGAAGCTCTCAACTTATTAGAAGAGAGTCAAGAAATTTCCAGAGAATTTCCTCAAGTAGTGGACAAATTAAAGGAAGCCAGTACACAGAACAGTCCACCCTCCAACTTAGACCCCGTGGAACCCACTCTACCAAAGGTGGAGATGGAAATGTTTTCAGTTGTACTTGTCGACGGGGAGGAATTTTTGTTCCTGCATGATATTGAGAAGGCATTCGGTCTACGCCTCGACGAATGCCTTAGTATTTTCTGCTCAACCTCGGATGTCCCCATGGACAACACTTCTGACATTATCGAAAAGGCAACAATTCCACTTGGTGATTCAGTTGCAGACACCATTGCATTTGTGTGTGAAGAGATTTTGAGCCATGCCAACCAAGATGCCACTGAAGAAGATTTGGCCGCAGCAAGGGAAAGAATTTTGGAGAAGAAGATTCCAACATCCCTTGTTGTGGAGCAAAGTGGCCTGACCCATTCATCGATTCCACTAGATGCAATGGGAAGAGGAGAGGATGAAGATAGGCTTCAATATGTAAGTCTCTACTGACATTTATGGTTGTCTCATATTCATACGAGATGTATCTATTTAATTTTCTGATTGTCTATGTGCAGGAAACAATTGAAGTGGATAAATTTGTAGCAAGGAGTGGTGGTGACCATGTTTCCCGGGCCATGGCTCTTCCTTGGCACAATACATTGGAAAATTGCTAAAGGAAGATTTTGTCATAATCCACAAGGACTTTCCCCTCAAGGACACTTCATGACTTGGTGTCTGAAGGCCTTGAGCAAAGTTTTGTGCCTATCTATAATAATGCAAGGGACCAATTGTATATTTCTAGTTAGGAAGTCCCTTGCCCTTACTACCCTAGGAGTTAACTTTAGAGGAAAATATTAGGTCAAATAGGAATAGCTTTAGGTCTTGGATTGACAGACCCTCAGTTAATATCCCAATCAGTTTTGACTTACCAATTGCCACTATCTTTTCAGATAAGAAAGAATGTAGTGGAGAGGCTCAAGGCCAAAAGCCAATTGAAAAAACTTTATAATACCAATTATTGTTTTTCCAATTTCCATGTGCATTCAATGTATTATATCTTTATGGTTTTGACAATCTCATGACTTTTGCATAGTTTAATCAGTCTTTTTCCATTATTTCTTGTAATTTGTGTTGCCCAAAATGCATGCAATGGCCCAGGAATGCAAAAAAAGGGCCTGCCATAGAAACACGGGGATGGGCCCTACAAAACTTTTGTAGGGCCCATCCCCGCGTTTCTGTGGCAGGTCTTTTTTTTGCATTCCTAGGCCATCCTATGCACTAGTTTACCTATATTGCAAGTCTATCTCCCTCAATTAGCACCTTCACTTGGGGAATTGTGGAATTTTTCTTATGTGCAATAATTAGAGAAAGTTATATCAAAAACAAAGATGAAAAACTGGTTGGAAGGGACTCTGAAGGATATGTTTTGCTAAAAAAATGTGTTTTCTTGTATGTGTATGGGTTAAAGTGTATTTTTCCACTGTGTATGGCTGAAAATGATGAAATTTGAAAAAAGTCATTTTTTGGGGGAAGCATAGTCACGGATTTGATGATGTGGCACTTACTTTTGGAGGGAGTTTGAAAATTATACTTTTTCTAAAAGAAACTTCAAAAAATGGGCCCAAAAAATTGACTTTTGACATATATATTAAAAAATAGGCCCTTTTGAGTTAATATACACTGAAAATGAGACTTTAAAAAAAAATCATTTTTTTATTCAAATACATGTACGAGTTTGATGATGTGGAAAGTAGATTCTCTTTCTCTCTCTCTAGAAGAAGAAAGAGAGAGGCCTACTGAAGCCTAAAAAAAAAGCCTACTCTAGCCTACTAAAAAGTGCCCTATTAAATGCACTTTGTCCCCTTAAACAAGAACAGAATTAAGCTTAATCCCTAAAAATTAGGGATCCTTACAAGGCCCATGCAAGGTTCATTTTTTCCCCTAATGGGTGTTACCGTCACAATCCATGTTGCTCCACACGTAGATAGAAACATCAAAGTTTTTGCTATTTAACCGATGCCGCATGCTCGATGCTTTATGCCAGGCTTTATGCAATTATATAGCGACAGAATTGTGTCACATTAACCATCGCTATGCTCCCATATTCCTTGTGGTGAAACTTCATCAAGTTTATTAGCATCTAATTTGGCAATGCCCATTCTAAAGTTACCATGAGTGGTCATGTTTCTAGACCCTTCAGACTCCATAGATCTATTAGACAAGGGCCTCCCCTAGCCCCTCTCATGTTTTCTATAGCTAGCGATAATCTTGGCTATTTAGTTTAAGACTGTATTAAGCAAGGTTCCATTAAAGGGATTGACCTCCCCAATGCTCGTTCCCCTCTTTGCCTGAAGATGTTTGTCGATAATACTAATATGATTACTAAATCCAAAGAAGGTTTTTTTAGGCCTTTTTGGCGTATCTAAAGATCTTTTGTCTTGATAGTGGCTCCAAAGTTAACCATAAGAAGACCTCTTTTAAGTATACCAAACATCTCCCTTAGATGTGTGGAAAATAATGGTCGTGAGATCATTCAAGATGGTAGGATTTTTAGACTTCTAGGTACTCCTATGGGCTTGAACGTCACTTTTGATGAGAGATGGGAATGGGTTTTCATAAAGTTTAGATCCAAAGTGGTTAGATGGATGTCTTTGTAGCCTAGTCCCTCATAGAGTTTTTATCCTTAACCACTTCATCTTACCCTCTCTTACTTACGTCCTTTTGCTGTTGGATGCTTAAAAAGAAGGAAGTGACCAAAGCCATAGCTATTGCTATGAGATTCCTATGGGTGGGTCCAATTACTGTCCTAAAGTCCCTAAGGATGTTTAGAACATATGTTGTAGAATTAAAGAAGGGGGGGGGTCTAGGTTTACTCTGTCCCATCAAAATGGCTTCTAATATGGTAGCTAAATGGATATTAAGAGCTTTTATATCTAATGATTATTGGGCTTTTCTGAGTAAAAGACATTGTGATAAATTTTATTTGATGAATTACAGTGCTTGGAAAGACCATAGGTTATGGGATATAATTTTTTCTCCTAAAAGTTTTATGCCTACAGTTAGTAGATTTTTCTGTAGCATGTGGAAAGCTTGGATGAGAGTAAATGATTCCTACTCTCTAAACTCTGATTTCTCATCTTTCTCCTGGTTTTATTCGTAGGAATCCATGTGGACACGATAAGAAAGGCCAAATTAATGTGAGGATGAATAAGTGCAGAAATTTAGGATTTGATTCCTAGAACGTTTTTTTTTAATATAAAGGAAGTTCGGCAATAGCCTACTCTCCCGGATTTGAATTAAATTAAGAAACAAAGGTACAATAGAAGGGGACTAGTGCCCACGGGACCCCCCAAATCCCACAAAGCAGGGGAAGCTTGATTGAATCCTAGGTTGCATTACAGAGAAGGTTAATCATCCTCTCATCGCCCTCATGCGGGGCCCACTTGGGTTTGAGCTTGTTGTTGATCAAAAGGAGGACTTGATGGTGCCTGAAGGGGGGGGGGGGGATTTCTTACTGTTAACAATCCTTTTGCCAAGGAGGAATAGTGATTTCTCAATCGACCACTCCCTGGGGGGATCGCCGAAGTTCTTTTAAGAAACCATGTGACGATTAATGATACTAAAAATTTGGCATTACCTGATATGTCCTTTGGGTGTAAACAGGTTCTTTTTGGAGCAAAAGAAGCTATCGGTTGAAAAGATGGAGACCTGCTTTCACTTTAAGGAACTCGACATTTATGATGCTGCTCAAGATATGCACCTATAGTTAAAAAAGAAGGCCATTCCTTTCCATCCCATTATGGAGAGCTTAAACAAGTCTTGGGACTTCCAATGGACCCCTTCTTAGTGGAAATCAAGTTCAAGAGTATATTGGATTTTCCCCTTCGAGTCAATCACTCTACTCTCATGTGGGTAATTGTGCATCAAGGTGGGTCCACTAATTGTGCATCAAGGTGTGTGGACTTTTTTTTTTTTTAATGGAGGTTCGGCCGAAGCCTACTCCTCCAGACTTTAACTTAGAAATTGCAACTATTCAAGGAAGGGCATAGTACCCATGGGACCCCCCTTATCCCACAACAACAGGGGTTTACAAGACTGGGTTGAACGGCGGTCATAACTACCACAGGACTAGTCAAACGATGGCACATCAGCCATATGCATCATCATTCCAAGTTATACATGTCTCTTACATGTGACCAGCAGAAATTGAACCCTCACCCCTGCCTCAAGAGGCAAGAGGCCCAACCAGCTGCTGCTCATCTATTGATAAACATAAACTGTTTTCATCGAGTAATAGATTTTATATCTTCGGTCTTTTGTCTCGCTTGCGCGCACGCGGAGCAGCCAACCACGAATAGCGAAGCTATCAACTTCCAAGAGACTCGTTCACTATTCTATTTGCACGTTTGCGTCTCTCTCCCAAATACGACTAAGCACATTGCTCGCGCATGAATATGAGATCCGCAGAAAGAAAATTTATATCTTCGATCGTTTGTCTCACTTGAGCGCACGGCCAGCAGCCTCGCAGGCCGCTACGCATAGTCAAACTGCCAACTTAAAGAGGTTCTTTGATTGTGCTACTACACGATTGCGCGGCGCCTCTCTCTCTCTCTCGCTCAGTCTCAGGGAGTCGGGTCGGATTCGGACGTCTCGACTCTCACCGTCTCACGTCTGTGTACACTTGCGCAGTTTGCTCTCGCATGCGCACTATTTGACATATCCTGAACTGGAATTTAATGTTTCTGGTCTTTTGTCTCACTCGACCGCACGGGTCACCGGCCCACCAGCATCCACGCATGATTTCGGGTGGATTTCTTTATTTGCTGATCGCCGATCGGGTTGGAGAACTGTTTAATCTGACGTGCCCGTTCAAACTTTGGGTGACCGCTGACCAGCACGGGTAGGCGTGTTACTGATATTTTCGTTCGGGTCAACATATTTTTTTCTTTTGGAGGCAACAGAGAAAAAAGAAGATTATATTATGAAAGCAGAAACATAGTGTGCAGGGAGGCAAGATCCCATCTCTTTATAGGTAGAAGCCAACCCAAAACAAAGGGACCATTACAACTTGGTGTCAAGGTTATACAAAGAGAGAATGGTGTCTCTCCATTTATTAGGAGGGAGACAGTTTATCACATACTGAACAGGGGCTTCATTATTGATAGCATTACAAATAGTCATGAGGCTACTCTGGCCATCAACAACCAAAGTTCTTTTAAGGGGCTCCAGATAATTTTTTTTACCAGATTAAAACACAGCCCGGTTCCTACCAAGCCAAATATGCCAAATGATTTGGCTTCTCCAAATATGCCAAAGGACAACATCTATTCTATAACGACTTCCGATGATAATTTCTTCAATACCCAATGTAGGAGTACCAAGAACTTGTAGAACATGGGTGAGGGGTTGCCAAAACAACTTGGCATCCAACAATGGATAAAGAGATGGGGCAAATCCTCCTCCAACCCATAGAATGTACAGCTACCATAATTCTTGTTAATCTTCTTTAATCTATTACCTGTCTAGATGCCATTGTGTATTAGGAGCCATTGGAAATAGGAGTGCTTTATACTGAAGGGAAAAGCCCAAAGGGCTCTGAATTTGTATCTCCATTATTGATTTGACCACTAAATGTTCCATCTCTTATTAAGCTTGTGGGCAATTTTTGAGACAGAACCTTTGGCATCTTTAAATCTTATCCAGATGTCCTGAGCCACTTCACCAATGCTAACAGGGGCACATTTAGTATCTTTAATCTTGTTCTACAACATAAGCTTTCTATCCAAGAGGAACTATAAGCAAGAAAGGGACAAATTAATATTATCTCTATGCACTTGATCATATATAATCTCACCTTCATAGGGAAACCATTTCCAGTTTCTGATTCCAGCTTTGAAACACTTGTGGTCCTTGATGCTAGGGACATAATTTTTCGAGAGAGCAAGCCATCCATGCCAAGGTGATTCCTGCAGTAAAAGTTAGTATTACATATGAAATAGATTTTAGGCATGTACAACCTCTTGGCTTTCATCCAAATATCCCAAAATCTACAAGAGAGAGTGTTGCCCACAGGACAAAATTGCCGGGGAGAGACAATTAGGTCCCATAAATGGTTATTGATCCAAGAACTGTAGTTATGAACATAAAAAAGGTGATAATTTCTTTTTAATAAAATGGCCCAAATATCGTGGGAGTTAAGAAATCTTAGGATCCATTTGGCAGACAAATTATCAGCCATTTTGGTGGGGTCCAGAATACCCAGTCCTCCTTCATCTTTTGGCAGGCAGCAAGTACTCTAGCAACCTTAGGAATTTTCTGCTTAATATCTATGCTCCCCCACAAAAATCTTCTCGCTAAAGCAATAATAAGGGACAATTGCTTTTTAGAAGGCTTCTAGCAGGATAAAAGATATATGATGCAAGGAAGCAGATAATGGTTTAGAATAAAAACTCTATGAGACAGAGAAGAGTTAACATTGTATCATTTAAAGACTTTGTTCTTAAATTTTTTTAATGGCCTAGTCTGATCTCTGCTGAAAGGAGACATTGAACCCCATAGGTATCCCAAGTAATCTGAAGATGACCTGGTCCTGCAAGATTTGGTGATGGAGACTAGAAACACAAACAAGAACCAAATTATTAGAAGCTTTAAACCTTGTCTTATTATGGTTAATTTTTTATCCACTAGCAAGATAGAAACCATACAGACAATGGAGAAAGGAAGCAGTAGAGTCAGAGTGAGCCTTGGTACACATATTAGTATCATCTACAAACATCTGTTATCCCAATTGAGAGCTAGTGTTAGAAAAACAGATACCTTTGAGATTACCCACATCCATTTCATGTTTGACAAGCCAACCAAGGGCATCACTTGCTATACCAAAGAGTAAAGGAGCAAGAGGGCACCCCTGTCTAATAGATCTACAATGCTTAAAGGGAGAAGAAAGATTACCATTCATAGCAATACGAGAATAAGCATTTCCAAATAATATACTCACATACTTAATAAAATTCCTAACAAAACCAATGTCATGCATAGATTGCAGAACAAAATCCCATTCAATCCTGTCATAAGCTTTGTCAAAGTCCATTTTGAAAAGTAGTACTCTTGCTTACTTTCACTGGCATATTCAAGGCCCTCCCAAATGGAAATAATGGTTTCGAGGATGAATCTACCTTTAATAAAACCTTTATAGCAAGAGAGAATGATCTTATCCATAATAGGGCTGATTCTCCTAGCTAAGGTAGAAGCAAAGATTTTGTAAATAGTAGTCAAATAAGTGATAGGCCTCTAGTTATTAAGCTCTTATTTGGAACCTTTTTTTAGAATGAGTCTTATGACTCCAGTGTTAACATGTATAGGAAGGGACCCTTTGCTACATGCCTCTTTCCAAATCAGGAGTAAGTAAGGGGCCAGGAAGTCTTTCAACTTAATAAAAAAACTAATTGGGAATCCCATCAATACTGGGACACTTACAGGGTTTCAATTTACTAATGGTTTCTTTAATCTCATTGAGAGAGAGGGGTAGGCCTAGAAGCAAAGCGACATCATGACGGAGCATTGATCTCAACCTCTTTAAAGCAATTTCAGACCTAGATTTCTAGATATCCTCCCCTCCCTTGGGAGAACTAGAGAAAACGTTTGTAAAGAAGCCGGCCCCCTGTAACTTCTCCATATTAACAACATTACCACCATTTCTCTTAGCAAGCATAGGAATGAAATCTTTCACTTTCTTATTTTTCATCAAATCAAACATACATTTTAGAGGTCTATCAAGCTTCCAAGCCTAGAAGTCAGATGAGGAGAGGGATATTCTAGCTTCCAGGTACTGCTCATACTTAAGTTGACACTGGAGGTCAATCAACTCTTGAGAGGAGGGATCAGAATTAAGGGCATCAATGGCTTTAGTTATGTTGACTCTTCTTTGAGACCTTATGCTTTTGGTAACCTTTCTATAGTGGGTAAAGATGTTTTGGATCTCTTTGATAGAATTTTCCCAAAATTTGAAAGGGGAAGGACCTTGGGAAAAATGCCATCTAATGGCATTCTTCAAGTGATTCACAACACTTTTGAAGTTAAGTAAATGGGCATCAAGGTGTTGCTAGCCATACTTGAAGATAGAGGAGCCTTTGGACATCTTAATTAAAAGGGGTTCATGAGAAAAGCAGGCATTGTAATAGCATCTATCCAACCTAGCAACCAACATATTATTACCCACTTGATTATTATACCAAGTGAAACCTGTGGAAATGGAAATATCAAGCAGATCACGCTGATTACAGAGAGAGCCCCAAGTAGACTTCTCAACTTCTTTCATGCAATTACCTTTGTTCAAGTACCTATCCTTGATGTCTGTAACCATATTAAAGTCCCCTATCTGACAGAGGGGATAGGGTGGTTTCCAATTTCATCCCAATAGTTCTTCCTAATAGAACAAAAATTAGAAGCACAAATACATACTAAAGTAAAGTTAAGAGGAAACTGAGAGCAATCCACGGATGATCTCTACTTTTCCAAACTTTCTTGACCAAATGATGAATATTAGACTTAATACCTATGACAGCCCCACCCTTCCCTTGCAGATGATCAGTACAAAACCAAACATGTTCAGTGCAAATGATTTTAAGGTGAAGTTGAAGCTTCGAATCGCCTACCTTCACTTCTTAAAGATAGATGAAATCAGGATGATCAGCAAGAACTTTCCACCAAAGGTGAATGCTTTTAGCTTTGATGAGGTAAGATAAACCCTTGGTATTCAAAGATAAGATATTGATGTTATCCATTAAAAAATGAATTAGAAAGAGAAACAAAAAGAACCTTATTTTCGACTAGCTTTGGTTGGCCTACTCAATGTTCCAGATGTCCTCAAGACTTCTTTCCTTTTAGAATTGGCTTGAATTTGAGATATAATCAAGTTTACCTTGCTGTTAGAAACTTGAGGGGTCACCTAATCAGAGGTATGCATGGGTTGCTCCTCTTGTGCAATTTTCTTAATTTGTTCTTTGTCAACTATGTTGAGTTCCTCAGCAAAGGAATCACTATTATATGAGGTATCAAAAGAGGCATACAGAGACTTACTCAGAGATTTCTTGTTTCACACAACATTCCACCCTCCCTTGGACTGGTTTGGGTCCTAAGGATGAGAGCTGGGCATCTCTTTACCAGACTCCTTATCATGGTCAGTGTTCATACACTCATTTTCTTCATCACTATCATAAGTGTTCTCTGCAAAAGGATTACTTACTTCATTGAGGAGAACATCATAGAGACTAGAGGACTTTCCATTTCTTTTTTTGAAAGGT
Source organism: Ceratopteris richardii (assembly GCA_020310875.1). Taxonomy (NCBI): domain Eukaryota; kingdom Viridiplantae; phylum Streptophyta; class Polypodiopsida; order Polypodiales; family Pteridaceae; genus Ceratopteris; species Ceratopteris richardii. The sequence continues at coordinate 124,302,400 of CM035407.1, forward strand.
TTTCCTAGGGTTTTCTTACCCACATGATGGGTACTTTATTGATTTCCAAAATTTACTTCTTTTTTCATGGGAATCTCATAAACACCACTCAAATTATTAGCCAATAGTGCACAATCTTTTATTAAATGTCCCTGCTTGAAACACTTAAAACAAGCATTAGGTAATATTTGGTACGAAATCTTTTGTTCATGCAGAAATAATCCATCAAAATCTTTAATAGTGATAAAAGATTGGATCGGTTTGGCAACATCAACTTCAATCATTAGTTGTGGGTCCCATTTAGGCTTTATGCTTCCCACTCTAGACTTCTAACGAAGCACTTTTCCAAGTCTGCTTCCAAGCTTCTCAACCCACGGATAATAGTCAATAGAAAATTGATTATGATAGACAAGATTAAAATCATTTGGGTTAGCAGCTTAGTAGATAGTTGATGATAACAGAATAGATTTAAAATCATGTATTACATGTGTCAATATGTCGCACTACGCAGTCATTTTGTGCTTTCAAATATATTTTGAGAAGTGCATATATATGATGGATGCGTACACACTTTGTGCCTATTCAATGATATATATGATATGCATCCCAAGGATTCAATTTGCGCACACATGTTGCCATCATAATATGTCTTGCATGGCATTGCATGAAGCGGCCTCACTACAAATGAGGTTAATGAATCCATTAATAGATTGAAACTCTATAAGTCTTGTGGATATGATGGAATTTTGAATGAATTTTTCATTGAGCTAAAGGAATTTTTGGCCCAACAAAGCTACTACTAGAGGTAGTCTCCCTATTGGTATCAATAATAGAATCATTAGATTGGTTCTCAAAAAGGGCCAAAAGATGACCTCAACATTTGGAGATACATCTCCTGCTTGAACACAATTTATTATGAGTAGAATCAACACTATTATGAACTAGTACATTCTCCTTAAGAAAAAAGGCTTTATTAAAGGAAAGTATATTCTTGATGTCATTATCTTGTTGGAAGTGGATTGGCCTCAATAACAATTAATCATAGGTTTATAGGATCCTCCAACACACGAACCTTAGCATACACATCTTAATAATAAAAAACAAATGAGTGAGAGATAGAGAGAGATTAAAAATGTTCTCCAAAGTGTAAAGGTAAGCTAGAATACTCACCTACACTACTTATGTGCGAATATCAAATTATAAGGTGTGACTATGATACAAACTGATAAAATCTGAATCTAGGTAGAAATAGGGAACTAGATACAATAAATCATGTTTATAGTGCGTAAGAGGTATGAAGAGTATGTGTGTGTGTGAGAGAGAATATGGAGAATATAAACATTTTAAAATTGTTGAATAGCAAATCCTAATTCTGAATTTAGATTTTAGAAACCCTAATAAAAAACTAGTAAATGAACAAGAGAGGAGTGAAATAGACTTGTTACTCACAATACATCAGTAAGATGTGCTAATGGTTGCTTGAACCTAACTCCTCCAAGTATTCTAGATGTGGAGTACACCTTCTCCAAACTCCTCCTTGTAGAGCACCTCCTGAGCACCAATGCTAGAGCTTGTATTCCTTGAGTTATTAATGATCAACTAGTGATCAAGCCCCTCACATAGTATCAGTGCCCTATACGAAAAGAAAATATAAAAGCAATAAATCATAATCATTGGTAAAATCATACATAATCATTGGAAGTAGCTCTATTCTTGATCGGTGGCATCATTGATTTTCGTGCCTAGATATGCTTTATAAAAAATCTAGCAAAAACTTATACTCCTAAATTGCCGTCAATGGGATTTGATCCCACACCTATTATTTGTACAGCGTTTCATCTATACCACGATTCCCAAGCTTCTTGTTGTAGACTTTTCTAAATACTGCACATACTATTGTTACTTGTTGAGGATTTGTGAGCTATTCTAATATTGTTTCCAATACTCCTCCCTTGCATGTCATAATGGTACAAGGTTCAATAATTTGCAAAAGTGTTGATATCTATAAACCTTTAGATATCTTAGAAACTTTGGATCTCTCAAAATATATCTCTTAACTGATTTCCACTAAATCTTGAGCGGATTGTTCATGAACTTGGATACTTGAAAAATTACAAACTGGATGCCCGGTCATGTATTACATAGATATATCAAGAAAAAATTGCTTGACTATATAATGTAGCATCAAATGATTTTGAGTCTGCTTCTAATTCTAATGACACATTGACATCCATAGGTTTCTACATATGCTTGGAATCTATCATCTCAAAAATTTCCCATAATTTCTCAATGTATGTTCTCTATGTCATGTAGATACACTCATTGCTTCATATGAATTCAATCCCTAGATAATAATGCAAAATACCTAAATCATTTACACCAAATGTATGAAGGTGTGAATCCTTGGGACATTTCATGATCATATTATCAACATATATGATATTAATAATAAAAAATCTTTCTCACTTTTAACATAAAAAGTAGGAGCTGCATCAGAGTTTTCAAAACCAATACATAGAAGATAGAGATGTATCTTCTCAAACCAAGTTCTTGATGCTTGCTTTAGACTATATAAAGGTTCCATGTCTGATTATTATGAATAGAATCAATCTCTTCTTGTATAGCTTTCTTTCATACATGACTATGTAGTGCTCAGAATACTTGGTACATTTTCAACTAAAGTAAGAGCTAAAATATTATGAATTTAAAAGAAATTTGCATAATTTACTTGGTTTTCTTGTTGTCTCCTTGTTTGAATTTTGGTTCTTCTAGTGTATTCCTTTATACCACTGTCCTTCCAAGTTTGATATAACCACTTTGGTGTATCTTTGTAAAGTGGTGAATTCCTTTCTCATTCTTTAGTATCTCTTTCTTCTAGAACTCTAGAACCTTCTCTAACTTGATTTGGAACTTCAAGACATACTAATGATGGACTATGTACTGATGTTGGTAATGAAACTCTCTCTTTACCTTTATTAAGTACATATCTTAGGGTTTGAGAGGGTTCATCATCCTCCTTGTACGATTGAATGTAAGCATTAAAGTTCCTTCAAAAAAATGCATAGTCATCAGCTACTTTTATGAATTTTGGAATCTCTTTCTTCTTATAATCTATAATCCTTCTGCTAATGCTTCCTCTATACCCAAAGAAATGTTTTTTAGTACATCTACTTCAAAGAAAGGATTATGCCATTACTATAAGGAACCAAGTCATTACATAGCATAATGCAAAACAAGGATTTTCAATGAAAAGAATAAAGCATCAAATAACAGTGCTGAAGATTATCCAAAGCCTAAATCTTTGAAGGCAGAACCTTATGCTTGAGTTACTAAAAGGTAAGAAAGTTTTGATACCAAATAATGAAAGTGGTTGGGCCTAAATAACAATTAATCATAGGTTTATAAGATCTTCTAGTACATGAACCTTAGCATATGCACCTTAATACTCAAAAAGAGATGAGTGAGAGATAGATAGAGAGAGAGAGAGTAGAAAAGTTTTCCAATGCATAATGGTAAGCTAGAATGCTCACCTATACTATTTATATATGAATGTCAAACTACAATGTGTGAATATGATAGAAACTGATAAAATCTAAATGTAGGGAGAAATAGGGAACTAGATACAAGAAATTGTGTGTATAATGCCTATGATATATGAAGAGTATGTATGTATGAGAATATGGAGAATATGAACAATTTAGAATTGTTATATGAGAAACTAGTGAATGAACAAGTGAGGACTGTTACTCACAGTATATTAGTAAGGTATGCTAATGATTGGCTAAACCTAACTCCTCCAAGTACTCCAAATGTACAAAAAACCTCCTCTAAACTTATAACAAAGTAAATCTATAATCGAAGGATTTGTTTTGTTTAGAGAGATATGAAATTGGACACCGTTTGATCACCCATGTGTATGACCAAAGATCTGAAAAACTAGACTTATGTAGCACGTCATGTGCTCCTGTAAACAAGTGATCCACTAAGCTTAGTGATTTAGTTTCAAGGGTGTGAAGGAGGAGGTCTTGGGTTCGATGCCCATGGGAAACATGGAATGAATATTTTGCCCAAAAAGCTCTAGAACATTCTAGAAGCATCCACTTGAATTAATTCGAGTTAAGTGGGATACTTGGCACAAATGCAATTATATTGCCGATACATGGATGTTTAGAATCCAGGGCTATATATAGATGCATATGGTAGGGAGGAGAGACATCTCTCTAGCATGGTGGTCGTAATCTTGAATTGGTATTAGAGCCAAGCTTTTCTGGCAATCTTGATGGTCTCATCACCTTTCTCACAAGTTCTCATGGAGATCTTGTAGATGTATTTTCATTCTTATATTGGCCAATTTGAGTTCCATTTACACGTGATATCTCCTTCAGGGATTCTCTCTCTTTCTGTCGAGTTGATTTAGAAGCAAAATATGATGAAATACTTCAAGCAAGATTCGATCTTTCACCTATTAGAAGTCGGGGTATCTCTGATATCTGACTTCCCCATCCCATAGCAAGACGTTCTTGCTTATGTAAAATTTATTAATGATTGACATCTCCATTTTCGATTTGAGGCTAGCAAAAGAGAATTACTTAAGATAGAGTGTCTGTAAACTTGAAGTCAGGCACGAGTATTGAACTCGCAACTTGTTCGCATCTCCAAATTTTTCTAGCCATTGCACCTATGAGTGCTTGCTTGTGCAGATGTATTCATTATATTAATACATAGTATGTAGATGCTCATGGCATTGCAAAAGATCATTCAAGTGTTGAGAGATGCCAAAACTAAAGGAAAAGATTCAAATTTGGTTGTACAGACGGGTTTCAAACTCAGATACATCCATAGCGATGACCCAAACATACTACTGGTGAGCTACCCCAAATCCATGTTTTATATATTCACGTTTTATTATCCTTATTTTGTGTGGTAGATGCAAATAAAAGGCTCTCATATAGCAAAAAGGAGAGCCAACATCTTATTAATCTGCAGATAGAAGGACTGAAACTCAAGTTCTGAGCATGGAAGTTGTCTATGCTATCCACAACTCCACACCATGTTGAAATTAGAATGCTAGAAAATATGAGTACAAATAGAAATACTATAAAATCCTATGAAGCAAAAGATTTTTCTACATTACATAGAAAATAAGTTTCAAAATCATGCCTTGAGATTGGAAAGCCTATGGCATATGTGTTCCCACCGATATTTCTTAATGATAAAATTACTCCATAGAATTATACATATGTGTTGCTATGGAACTTCTATATCCCTTTCTAATAGCAATAAGATCAAAGATATCTTTCGGTTGCGTACACACATCAAACAAGGAAACCTCATCTATAGTGATGTATGTGATGACCAATTTTTCGAGTTCTTTTGATAGTTTATGATGATTATTTTTTATTATTGTAAAATCATTCTGTTGGAGGCCTCGTGTGGAGAAAACTCTTTTCATAAAAGATTTTTGCGAGATTTATGAAGAGTTCTTGATCAAAGCATGGAGATTCATGGACCAAAGAATGAGAGAATGTCTCTTCTCTTGTTATAGCACAAACTGGAAATAAGTATTTTCCAAATTAATCTTTGATTTAAATACTTGTTATCGGTCTTTGCTTTCATGTGGAGTACATTTTATTATCATTGAAGCATGGTATCTATCTTCATTTTTTGTAATATTGATGGGAATTAATGAAAGCTATATAGAAGAGCATAAGACGTATTGAAAACACTTATCAAGTAGAGACATGTATCTATGAATCATTGCATGGAAATGAATGAAAGTTTGTGCATTTCTTCTTCTGAAAGAATGTTTTAGGCATAACATAAATTTTCTTCTTGCTTGAAAAAGATATTTCATGCACTCGTGTTTGTGCACATGCATGGTTTATCTTTTTGAAAGGTAGCAAGTAGAATTTCTATCCATGATCGCATAGATACATGCATAACAAGCTCAACAAGTGCTTGAAGAAAAGTTAGGACATAAAACCGTAAAAACCATTAAATCTAACCATAGATTAAAGAAAGTAAACATCTTCAAGATATAGATGTTTACTCAAGAAAGTTATCTAGAAAATAACATTTTGGCATGCTAAAGTCTAGAATAAGGTGAAATGCCTAACCCTAAAGGTGGTTGTAGTAGTAGCATGCCCACATTTTACCTCCTATGAGGAGTAAAACATTAGCTTTCTTGACACTCTAGTATGCATGCACCAATTTAGGTTGAAAAAATGTATCTTTTGGACAAGCTATTTGGAAAGATCAATCATTAAGATCTTCCAAGATATTGATAAGCTATCACTTCTACAAAAGAATCTCGATGATTCTTAAGTGATAAAGAAAATGATGAAGTATTCATAGTACAATTATTATACATTGGTTCAATCATCAAAAGATTCTTGTACTTTAAACTGCAATCAAAGTGGATTGTGGGATTATATTTGAAGTACTCTAATAATATCACATGATTGAACAATGATAGTATTTTTTTCAAACTCAAGAATAGGAACATGTGTAAATGAAAGTTCTAGTCAAACATTCTTTAGGAAATGAAAACTATATCCTAAGATGATCCTTTAGTTTGATATTCGAGACATGAACACAATTCCAGTAGGGGAGAAAATGAAACCTGCATGGGCCTTGTAAGGATCCCTAATTTTTAGGGATTAAGCTTAATTCTGTTCTTGTTTAAGGGGACAAAGTGCATTTAATAGGGCTCTTTTTAGTAGGCTAGAGTAGGCTTTTTTTTAGGCTTTACTAGGCCTCTCTCTTTCTTCTTCTAGAGAGAGAGCAAGAGAATCTACTTTCCACATCATCAAACTCGTGCATGTATTTGAATAAAAAATTGAGTTTTTTAAAAAAGTCTCATTTTCAATGTATATTAACTCAAAAGCGATTATTTTTTAATATATATGTCAGAAGTCACTTGTTTTGGGCCCATTTCTTGAAGTTTCTTTTAGAAAAAGTATAATTTTCAAACTCCCTCCAAAAGTAAGTGCCACATCATCAAATCCGTGACTATGCTTCCCCCAAAAAATGACTTTTTTCAAATTTCATCATTTTCAGCCATACATAGTGGAAAAATACAGTTTAACCCATACATATACAAGAAAACACATTTTTTGAGCAAAACATATGCTTTAGAGTCCCTTCCAACCAGTTTTCCATCTTTGTTTTTGATATTGCTAGTCATTAGCAAAGACGGTGTTGACATGTATCACAAACTTCACAGTAGAACGTCCTCATGCTCCTGCATCAACAAGTATCCATGTTCGTGTGCCTAGAGAGTTTGCTCCAAATACACGATGCAACAATGATGCCAAATCTCCTTCCTCATTTTACCACTTTACAACCTAAGAAAATGGCACGCACAAAGCAGACTGCTAGGAAGGATCATGTCCTCTACCCTAGCCATGTGCAAAGTACTCAGCGCCCAACATGGATGCCACCCCATAAGAAGCGTCGAACCACAAGCCACTCTTCTAGAGGAAACTCGACTGCAGGGACACACTCTCGTAGCATTCCATCGGGGGGTGGGGGGGATGAAGCTTCACAAGAGAGAGATGTAACACAAGAAATAAATTATTCCCCTCCCACATCTGATGATGAGCCCCCAGTGAGGACACCACTCAAGGCAAGGCCCAAACAACAAGGATGGAGGCAAGTTGTGATGGAGACAACATCAAATTTAGAGAGTTCCTTGGATGAAGAAATCATAAACGAGCCACCATGGAACAACGATCATATCCCCGTGAACCATCGAGTAACACAAGGAGGCAAGACACTCCCCACAGGACAAGGACAAAGACCAACCGATGAAGAAAGAGAGCAAGGTCGGGCAGAGGAAGTAAATGATGAGGCAGGACCATCTAGGCGTGCTCCAAGAAGAAAGAAGAACTATCAACCGCGTTGTAGACCACAACGACCACAACTTAACATCCCCCCAAATGCAAGAGCACCGCAAAGGTGCAAAAAGCAAACTAGAGCCTTTGCAGAGATTCGACACTATCAAAAGTCTATGGAGCTTCTTATTCCACGAAGGTCATTTGCAAGAGTTGTGAAGGAAGAGATTCAGGCTATTGCGCTGGACTTCGTATCCAAGGGATATGCATTGAAGCCCATTAAGAAGCTGCAGAGGCGTATCTTATTTCAATGTTGGAGGACTCTAACCTGTGTGCCATCCATGCAAAGAGAGTGACAATACAACCTAAAGATTTGTAGCTAGCTAGAAGAATTAGAGGGAATAACCCTTAACAAATATTTGTACTCCCTTGTTTGGAGAACTTTTTGTATATCCCAAATGATGAATATTTTGTAAATCCCAAATGATGAATATAATCTTTTTCTTCTTATATTTGCTCTCCCAAGTGTTTATCTCTTAGTGTACAGGTTTTGAAGTCTATTTCTCCTATGTATCTAGGTGTCTTTTTCCAGTACCTCTTTGAAGTGATTTGCATAGTTTAATCACTCTTTTTACTGTACTTCTTGTAAGTGGTGTTGCTATATAATGCATGCAATGGCGAAATATTGCCAAAAAAAGGCCTGCCATAGAAACGCGGGGATGGGCCCTACAAAAGTTTTGTAGGGCCTATCCCTGCATTTCTGTGGCAGGCCTTTTTTTGCATTTGTAAGCTATGAAACCACATTCCATGCACATTGGAGCATATGATTGGCCTTAGATAGAGTGCACTGCATGCTAACCCTTTGACCAATAGCTAAACAATGTTGACCAACATTCAAATGTACTTATTTATTGTTGCATGCTTATATGCACCCAGAGGAGTCTAATTTTTCTCTAATTATTGCACATAAGAAGAGTATTCCACAATCCCCCAAGTTTAGGTTGTAATTGAGGGACATTCACTTCCAATATAGGGAATCTAGTGCATGGGATGGCCTAGGAATGCAAAAGAAAGGCGTGCCACAGAAACAGGGGGATGGGCCCTACAAAACTTTTGCAGGGCCCATCCCCACGTCTCTGTGGCAGGATTGTTTTTGCATTCCTAGGCCATCCCATGCATTTTGGGCAACAAAAATGACAAGACTGATTGGAAAAAGACTGATTAATGTTGGAGCAAGTCTATGACAAGCCTAAGTATTGGCTTGAGTCCCACAAAGTCATAAAAAAAAGCCTTAAAATGAAGACTATGTAAAGTTCACTTGTGAACTACCTCTTGTAATTTTTTGGAGAGTTTACTTAATGTAAAAGTAAGAGAATCTTAAGTGGTTGAGTCCACATGATCAAGAATGGAAAGAGGAGCCACGAATTTGTGATTTGTGGTAGGTAGAGAATCAAATCAATCATTGATTGATTGGAGAGTGATTGAGGGAAGTTAGCCTCCCAAACTCAACTATAAATAGATGGCAGTTTTAGTCGTGGTTAGAGAGACCTATGTGAAGACCTCCAAGAGCTGAGCTTTATGCCATATCAAGGTGTGATTACAAGGCACACATATGTATCAGTAAGTCATTGTATTGTACAAGCAATATACTTTCATTTTCATGATTATTTGGTTTCATCTTTCCATGTTCTTGTGAAGTGTACTACTCACTACCATTACTCTTAGTTTTCTCAGTCAGCTTGCAGAGATGTTTTCTCTGAGCTTGGTGCATCATTTTCAGTGATTTAACTTGGTAAAGTTAGCTCTATAAGTCTACTATATGCTCATAACTTTTCATGTCATTTGAATGTTGCAATCTTCAGTTATGTTCATTTGAAGTCAACAGGGTATGTTCATCTTCACTTCTCTGTCAGGTACCCGACTTTTTCACTCATCTTGTCAGAGGTGTTTCTCAATGGTTACTTATTCAAATTCAGAGATTTAAAGCTTGTTGGATTCATCTTATTGTCTAGTGTAACCATACAAATTTTCATAATCATTGGATTCCTAAATTTTGAGTTATATTGATTTTTCTGCTCACTGGTCTATTTCTGTAGCAGCCCGTGAAAATCGGGATGATGTCATCACTTGTTAAAACTCATTCTCAGTGTGTGGTTCATTATTTTTGATGAGATTACTCTTGAAAGTTATCTCTTTAAGTTGCCTAGACTTCCCCAAGAGGAATTGAGCTAATTGCTGCTGTGATCAGAGAATTATGTAAAACACTGGACAGGTGTATGAACCAAAAATAGCAAGTTTTCACCTCTGAGCTAACTCCAACTTATCTGTTTTGATCTATCTTTTTGAGAGTGATCTTCCAAGGTACATAGGGTGTCTAATACATCCATTGGCAAGCTAAAAGGGCCCACCATCTACTCCTGGAGGATATTTGGCTGGTGTAGATCAAGGATTTTGCAACACCTCATCATCTTCAAACACATACTTATCCATCTCTTCACAATTAAAGTGTACGAAAGTTAAGAGATTGTCAAAAATATAAAGACAATACACATGGAATTTTGAAAAACAATTATTGGTATTATATATTTTTTACAATTGGCTTTTGGCCTTGAGCCTCTCCACTACATTCTTTCTTCTCTGAAAAGACAATGGCAATCAGTAAGTCAAAACTGATTGGGATATTAACTGAGGGTGTGTCAATCCAAGACCTAAAGCTATTCCTATTTGACCTAATATTTTTCCTCTAAAGTTAACTCCTAGGGTAGTAAGGGCAAAGGACTTCCTAACCAAAAATATACGATTGGTCCCTTGCATTATTGTAGTTAGGCACAAAACTTTGCTCAAGGCCTTTAGACACCAAGTCATGAAGTGTCCTTGAGGGGAAAAGTCCTTGTGGATTATGACAAAATCTTCCTTTGGCAATTTTCCAATGTAATGTGCCAAGGAAGAGCCATGGCCATGGGCAACACGGTCACCACCACTCCTTGCTATAAATTTATCCACTTCAATTGCTTCCTGCACATAGACAATCATAAAATTAAATAGATACATCTTGTATGAATATGAGACAACCATAAATGTCATTAGATACTTACATCTTGAAGCCTATCTTCATCCTCTCCTCTTCCCATTGCATCTAGTGGAATCAATGAGTGGGCCATGCCACTTTTCTCCTCAACAGGGGATGTTGGAATCTTCTTCTCCAAAATTCTTTCTCTTGCTACGGCCATATCTTCTTCCGTGGCATCTTGGTTGGCATGGCTCAAAATCCCTTCACACACAAATGCAATGGTGTCTGCAACTGAATCACCAAGTGGAATTGTTGCCTTTTTGATAATGTCAGAAGTGTTGTCCATGGGAACATCCGAGGTTGAGGAGAAAATACTAAGGCATTCATCGAGGCGTAGACCGAATGCCTTCTCAATATCGTGCAGCAACAAAAATTCCTCTCTGTCGACAAGTACAACTGAAAACATTTCCATCTCTACCTCTGGTAGAGTGGGTTCCACGGGCTCCAAGTTGGAGGGCGGACTATTCTGTGTACTTGTTTCCTTTAATTTTTCCACTACTCCTTGTGGAAATTCTCTGGAAATTTTTTGACTCTCTTCTAATAAGTTGAGAGCTTTTGTTTGAGGTTCCTTCTTGTCATCTACAAAATCTCCAGTAACAAGATGGGGTAGGTCCATGGGTGTAGGTTCGGGCTCCTCATTGACAAAAAAGATGGTTGTTGCAACATAGGAAATATATTTTCTTCCCATTTTCCTTTTCTTATTTAATTGTTTAATTAAGGGCACTGTGTCATCTAACAGGTGCCCTGAATCCTCAGCAACAGCCATGAAACACTTTAAGCGCTTTGCAAATGCCTCATTGCCTTTATGAATGTGGAAAAGTAGGTCACAAGGGACCCATTTACACTCATATGTTGGAATATCTATAGCATATCTTAATATATAGAATTCCATAAAATCTGTGATCTCATCGATCACATTGGAGTTCATGGCTATTGTCCCTTCAAGATTAAGGACTCTACAGACTAGGTCATACAAATCCGTACGACCGTTGTAGTCTGTAGTCTCCAAAACTCCATGAATAGATCTCAAGGAGATTTCATGGGAGTGGAAGTGCTAGCAGCCATTGCTTGCGCGCAAGAATTCTAGCGGCTTGTTTGTGCTTTCTAGCTCTTTGAGAGTGCAAATGTGAGAAATGAGCACATAGAACCCATTTTTATAGCAGTTTCAAGTTTTTAAACTGATTGGGCCCACTTTTAAAACTATAGAATAAATAAGTGAAATTTCAAAAAATGTGTTTTAGATGACAAAATAATGCATAGAAAAAAACATGAGCAACCATATTTCAAAGTAGTGAACATAGAATTTTTGACATTCCAAAAGTTTTGAAATTACCATTGCAGAGAAGAAGGTATATACAATATCTAACATGAATTAATTGTCCTACTTTTTACAAGGTTCTTGAAAGTGCAAAAACCATGAGATACAATGACTAGGGCACAAGAAGTGACATTATCAGGTTGCAAAAGAACTATGACAATGAAAGTTCTGTTCCATCTTCGCTCCAATCTACAGAGACTTTAATTTTGTATTCCAATCCTCTGCCCACCTGTAATCAATTTGCAAGAAATTGAAGTCATTAAATTAAAATAAGCAATAATGAAAAGATTACTTTAACAAAAGAACAAAACATTTCTCACCTTATGTCCTTGAATTTTGAATTTGGATTGAGTTAGTCCTTCAAACGCCATAATCACCAAGTGTTCTCTCAGATTAGCCAAGGTCCAATGATTTTTCACTAAACTAGTTTTTTTTTCATTGTTGGGCAATCTAAGCTTTATTTCAGATGAATGTAAAGATCCCTCTGAACTTTGAAATGGTATCCATTTGCCAAGTTTGCACATCCAATGATCATAGTAGCATCGGATGTATAATGAAGCACGTTGTTTCAAATATCGAAATCCTATACCTGTTCAACCTATTTTACAAAGATATTTATCACCTTTTGCAATTCCTTCTACCAAACCCCAATTTTCACCAAGAAGACTCTCAACTTCCTCACATGTGATATTTTTACACATGAACATGGTGGAAGTCTCTTGGAATGAGAATCCTTGGAATAGATATACAAAACAATGAATGGGAAAAGACTAGTGCAAACCTACAGACCTAGACACTTTTGTGAATTTCAAAGAGTTATGTATATCCATTACCATCTTGTGCTTCAAAGATGATACAGACCATATATGAGGTTTTGGCCACTCCAAGCTAAGAAGAGAATGTACTTCAATTCTCTTTAACCTTCCAAAACCATTCATTGTAGAGGGTACAACATATCTATGTGTGTAAAAGAAAACTCTATCATGGTAAAGTTGAGCATGAGATATTTCTGGAAAGACTAGTGCACCAACATCTGCATGCAATGCTTGGAAAGTACTTGTAAGACTATGAAGTGGTTGCTATTCCACCAAAGTAGAAGGAAATATATCTGAAAAAAACAAAAACATATCTAAATAGTTCAGAAATATATTCGACACAAGAACATATAAAATATTTTAGAGTAATACTTACAATTCATAGGATCATTGTACTAGAGTTCTCAAGTTTCATAGTTGCCATTGTAAAAACATGCTGTACAATAGCAACCATCCCATTGTCTCTGTGCTTCTTGAAGCCGAGTAACTTCCCCTTCCAATGTAGATCTAAGTTTCCATGATCTCTAACTCGGTGAAGCCCAACTCTAGAGGGTTATATGTACACACATGCACCTTGGAGTACTCATGTGATAGCCACTGTCCATCTATGTTTTCGATATTGTGAGATCTTAATGTGAGGATTTCATCTTTCGGCCGCCTAGAAGCTTTAGATGTTGCCATTGAAGCTAAAGGTCTTCAAGCTACAACAGTAATTCGAGATAGGAGATGCAGGTAGGTTGGAGTGTAGAAACAGGAGCTTCAATGGTGTGCTACAGAGTGAAAGTAGTGGGAAAAGATGACTTTTTGGGACGTGGGTATGAAAATGTTACGTTTAGGAGGGAAATAACTCTTTTTTGAGTATTCTTGAAAAGACCTATTTTTTTCAGCTCAGAACATGCACGGATTTTGAATTTGGGGCCTAAAAGAGTACCTTTGACCCTAAAAAGTAATGGGGGGTCCATTCTCAGGTGTTATGATGAGTTTTTTAACTTTTTAGAAATTTAGAATTTTTGGACCCAACTAAGTTACGAGATTCCTTCTCTCTCTAGAGACAGCTCATTAAATAAGGGAGAAATATGTCCTCTCTCCCCCCTTCAACCTAGTATTTTATAGGGCATAGACTATGGCCACCACCCTCTTTTGATTGGTCCATCACTAATCACTCCTTAATCTAAAAGGCCCATTCAGGGTTCATTTTTTCCCCTAATGCCAACAATAAAACTTTGAGAGTCTTATTCAAAACGACAAGAATTTATTTAGAAAATAATTATAGTAGTGCGATTGATTCCATGATGAATCATTTTGTTAGATTATTTGATTCCTTATAAGGAATCTCAACTATTATTTCTCCCAAATACATCTAAAATGTCAAAGAGTTCCCCAAGATGGGTGCCTCTACCTTAGGAAGTCGGGTGTGTGTGTCTTTCCAATTCATTGTACTCTCCAAAAAAAAAAGAATATTGCTCGCTCATGAATATGAGATCCGCAGATAGATTCCAAAAAAAAAATTTAGATCTTCGATCTTTTGTCTCCTTGAGCGCACGGCCACAGCCTCGCGAGTCGCAGCCCGCTATGCATAGTCAAACTACCAACTTAAAAGAGGTTCTTTAGTTGTTCTACTACACGATTGTGTGGCGCCTCTCTCTCTCTCTGTGAGTCTCAGACGTCTCACGTCTGTGCACACTGCACAATTTGCGCTCGCGTGCGCACTATATGACATATCCTCAACTAGAATTTAATGTTTCTGATCTTTTGTTTCATTCGACCGCACAGGTCACCAGCATCCACGCATGATTTGGGGTGAATTTCTTTATTTTCTGGTCGGATTGGAGAACTGTTTAATCTGACGTGCCTGTTCAAACTTTGGGTGACCACTGATGAGCACGGCTAGGCATGTTACTGACGAAATTAAAATCAGAAAGATTTTTTTTTTGAGAGTACAATGAATTGGAAATACACACCCAACCTCGTAAGGTAGAGACACCCATCATGAGCATCTCATGGACATGTCCAGCCAGGACTTAAACTCAGGACATCCTCCTATAGCTTCAAGGTGTCAGCCACTAGGCTACGCGGCTCGGACTAAAATCAAAAAGTTGATGATGATAGACGATATTAAAGTCATTCCGGTTAGCAACTTCGCAGACAGTTGATGATAACAATTAGATTTAAAACCATCTGGTATTTTCGATCATGTATTACGTACGTTGTAGCTCAGTGATGAGTAGCACCTCCTTTAATGTCAATCCGGGAAGACGTGAGGATGGTATGAAGACCTCGAGCAAGTGGAGGCACAAGTGCGTGAGTGAGAAGCACACAAACATGCACACACATACACACACACGCGCACACACGGCAAGACAAAGAGTGAGAAGCAATGGAGTTCTTAGATTACTTTCGAAAAGCTCTTACAAGTTCGTTTCAATTACAATCTAACCTCTAAAATGAGCTCTCTAGCTCCTTTTATAGTTTTTTACTAGCTTTGGCCCTGTCCAGACCTAGTGTCCGGCCTAGTTAAAAATTAGGTTCCAGGGCTTATTTGAGGGCTCAAACGAGATCTAAAAATTACGAAAATTGGTAAGCAACTACTTCTAAGGCTCCTCAAGCTCGAGGACTCCTCGGCTTGCACAAAATGGAGCTACAAAAATATGAAATGGTATTTACAATGGTGTTTAGTGATGAGAATCACTTTTAATTGGTGTAAGGGTTTTGAAAAATTAAAGGGTTGCCTTAGTGCTAGATCTGCGTGAATGCTCATACTTGCTTCTTCATGAAGAAAATTATTGGCCTACTTGCCAGATCGTCGTTGACTCCCTTGTCTGCTTGTGCCTTCTCTCCCTTCTGACTCTCTTCTCTGACTGCCATGCCTTGTCAGTCCTTCAGTTCCTTGTCTGCTACTAACACCCCCCCCTTTCTCGCGTCTGTCGTCCCTGACAGACCCTTGTTGTGTGGGTTTTTGGATGTAGTACTCAACGACATCTTGCGCTAAGTGATGTTCGGCAATCCTCAATCCTTTGGCTAAGTCTGTGAGTAGAGCATCCCAATCTACCGGCCCGGGAACCTCTGGATGTGGCATACGTAACTTATCTGAGTGGAGAGCTTGTTCCACTGCAAACAATTGTAATAAATGTGAGGGCCTGGGAATGAAGATCTCTGAGTGGTATTCCCAGAACCCGGTGACAAACATCTCTTCAAATGTCTGTTTGAAGCAGGCCGGTAGGTACTTTATGCGGGCATGCCATGCATAAATAACATTAATAGAGGGCGTTGTGCTCATGTCATAAACCAGATCTTGATTGCCTTCATTAAATCCGAGCGCAGAGAGGTGAGGTTCCTTAACATTCTTGAAGGTCCGGAAGGTGACTATCATGAGTTCAAAAATTTTTAGAAACATCTGTGTCATGACATCTGGTACGTTTTTGAACCTGACACCCCAATGCCGAATTGTCGATATCATATACCCTATGGTAGGTTGACCTTTAGGTGGTGCTAAGTAGACATAATTGAGCCACTTCTCGCAGCCTTTGGTTGTCAGCACCATCTTTGTGTATTCCGGCCACGACCTTCTTCGGAAAACAGGACAGTAGCAGGGATTGTACTTGATATACAGGGGCATGTTGTTCCATGTGCGATTCATTTCCGGGTAGGTTTCAAGCAGCCGAATTCTCCAAGTGGGTTGGCGAATATTTCCTTGCTTGGCACCTTCTGGGATGTCATCTGGTGCAAACTGTGTGGCAGAGGTTGGTTCCCTTGAGGTGTGATGCTTGATTTCAGCATTATAATCCGCCATTAAGACACAAAATGGAACATACAAGTCGTCGGAGGTGCCGATCCACCTGTGATGAGAGAGGTTCCTAAAATAGTCCGATTTTATGACCACCTCTTCCAAGCGTGACATCAATGCTATCTGGACTGCCACCCTATCATCATGTGTTGTGGCCACCTTTTCCAATTTCTGCATCCATTCCGGAGCCTCTATTTCAAGGGTGTCCATGCCCTCATCTGTTCGCTTGCCCCCAGGTGCTGGCATCGGAACGTACGGGTCTTCAAAGGTTTCCTCTACTTCGATGGGTACTAGGTCTTCAGGTTCTGGTTCCACCAAGGGGGAGGGTTGGCGTTCATACACAAGCACTTTCTTTTGTAATTCTTCGAGCTGTGCTTTGAGCGCTGCTACTTCGTCAGTTGTGTCAGCTGTGGTTGGGACTTCTTTGGGTGGTGCAGATTGAGCTGCCAATTGCCTTTGTAGTTCGTCTCTTTCCTTTTCTAAGGCTGCATGGGCTTCGAGGAGATCAGCATGGGTTTCCAATATGATTTGCATATTGTCCAAGGGAATGGCCTTAAACCGCTCCGGGTCAATTTCTTGTGGGGAACCTTCCATGGCTAATTCCAAGTTCTCTTCGTTTTGTGTCTGAAGCCGTCTATTTTCTTCCAGGGCTGCAGACATATGCTTCCGTAATAGAGCCATGTTGCGGCGGAGCTTGAGGTTTTCTGTGATTTGGGAGTGTAGCAGATCATCCATGTGTTGTCTTTCTTCGGCATCTGGCTGTGGTGGATTTGCCACTAATTGCTCATGTTGTTCTTGCAAGGCGCTGAACTGCTGTTGTAATTGTTTCTTCTCTTGCTCTAAGTCAATAAATCTTCCTTGTAACGCTTCGTGACTCCTGAATAAACTTGTATGCTGAGCATCGAGATGCTGATAGTGTTGTTGTAACTGAGACATGCACTGATACATGTTATTAAATACATTATTAATGGGGGTGGATGCAGGGAGGGTGTTAAGTGCAGAGGGAAAGGGAAAGGGGAAGGGAAGTGTGAATGCGGTGCTCGAAAGTGGTGAAGTGGGTGGTGGGGGAATGGGAGATTGTGGCCGCATGGGGGGAGGGAGAGGTGCAATGGAGGGTGATATGTCCATAAAATCCATGGTGGAAATAGTAGTGGGAGTGATCGTGAATAGTGGAATGGTGGGTGCAGTGATTGTGGTGAATGTGTACAGTGGTGTGTGCAGTTGTGAATGTGAACTGCCCGAAAGTGTGAGTGGGGGAATGGGGATGTCAGTAACTGCCGTTAGGATTACAGTGTTAGTGGAGGTGTATATACAGGAGGTGTTGAGAGGGTGTGTGGGTTGATTGGCGGTGTGTGCTTCAGTCATGGCGGTGGACTCGGGGGCGGTAATGGTGGTTGTTACATTGGTAAGGGGAGGTGAATGTGGCGGGAGTGGGGGCGAAGGTGGTAAGGGGGGTGATGGAGGTGCACTTGATGTATGGGCTTCCTCGGTGTCGTGAGCGGTGTGTGCAGTGCCCGTGGTTGTGGGGGTGCCTTGTGGTCCTGATCCTAATACATTCATTTGTTTTCCTGCTCGTTGGGGGACGTCTTCCGTATCTCCTTTCCATTCTGCGTGATTGTGCCAGGGCCGTCCGCACTGCCTCAGATACTCCTAAGGCATCAGAGATCATATCCAGTGTGGCATGATACTGTTCGTCAACTCCTTCCTCCTCAAGGATTTGGTGCATGATAGCCTTTCCTGCTGCAAGGGATAACTTATGTTGTTGTTGGACCCTGTCAATGGTATCGTAGAGCTTTTTCAACTCCTTTGTATATGCTGGGGCACCCTCTAGCTCCTGTATAACTTCTTGCTCATAGTCATGCACCTCCTCATCAGAAAATCCTTCCTGTTCATCCTCTTGGCCTTCTTCTTCTTCATCCTCCAACTCCACCACTTCTGGTTGTCTTGGCTGGGGTTGTTCTATAGCCGTTTGTTGTCCACTACCCTGCTCTGCTTCGACTTCCGCATTAACAGCTTCAATGATTCTGGCAACTTCTTCATCCGTTAGATCTTCCAAAGTGAATCCGTGAGGAAATTCCAGATCAGTAGGTACTGGTGGAAACACAAGGTTAGGTCCATCTGTGCTGTGCCTGGGTAACCTGATAGTAAAGGGTTGTACTCGTCTGGGAAGCCTTGGAGTTGTTTCAGGTGTTAAGGTTGCACCACGGGCTTGTGCACAGGGCATCTGGACGGTGCCTCTCATCTTCTTTGAGGGGGGCCCTGCGGTTGACAGTCTGCGTTGAAACTCCTGTGCTCTGGTCCAAATGAGAGCCCTTTGCACCGGTACATCATATGCGAGACATCTATACACAATTCTTAAAGCACACAGCATCCATACAGTACAGATTTTTGTTTCTTATACCACCTTTGATGAGCCAAATGAATTTGGTCGATAATCGAGTGGGGCATATTGATTGTCAAATCAAAAGCATCCGCTAAGTAGAGGCTAAACCAGATCTTTTTGGGAGGCATTGTGAACCTTTCCTACGCGGGGAATGCGAAATGTTGCATGACCATGCGTAAATGAATGGCGATCGTAGGTGTCATCGCGACCATGTCCTTTAACTTCATCAGATTCCTGTTCTTCATATTATCGGGGACCATGGTCTCTTTCTCTGTAGGAATGTGCATACCTTTCATGTCGAGAGCTTCTCTTACCAAGTTGATAGTCAAGCGGAAACGCTTCAGCTCATTGCCCCTTGTGAGTGATGGGAGCAGAAAGGAGCTGTATCCTTTCTTGTCTTTGCTTGGAGTGAGGGTGCTAATCAAGTATGAGCACCTTAGAAAATCGGGCTTTGGTAGTTGGAACTTGAAATAGTCATAGAGCCCAGCCTTCTTCCATATCGGCTTCAGTCCTTCGTTATTCTGTAGCTTTTCAAACTCCCTGGTAAAGAAGTGGTATCTGCCCCAACGTCCATTGAATTCTACCTCGGACTCCCACATGTATGTGCCTTCACCCAGAGGTCCCGCAACGTCACTGAACCAGTGTGAGGTTTTGCCCACCGGCATTGTGTGACCCTGTGGAGGATTCTGAATCGGTATGGCATGTAATGCCCTTAATGCCGCAGGTCTTTCCTTTAATTCCTCCTCGACCGGAAGGCTTTCGATGTCCACCACTTGGGGGCTGGTGCCTGCCTGGGAGCTAGTTCCTACCGTATCGGCCATGTTACTTCTTGCTGCCTGTCTCTGTGAGAATATACAAACATGTGTTAACATTGTACAGGACAAGAGAGAACCGTTGTTGTTCCCATTACAACGTTAACATGAGGGTCGGGAGCGAATAATGGGTTAGTAAGTGCTCGGTGCGAGTGTGTGTGTGGTTAGGAGTTCGGTAGATCTAAGAGTTAAGTGGAATGATGTAGTGTGATAGTGATGTGGTTAGTAGGTTGTCATGGATTTACAAATGGGGTCTGGGGGTTTGTTACAAGTCTTAGGCTGCCAAATGCAGTGGATGGGCTTTGCTCTTGGTTTCGTAGAGACTCTCGAGAGCTTTATCGGTGTGTCGGCTTGAAAATGAGGCCTTTTAGGGACCCATTTACAAGTGATTATGTTCGTGCTCATGGGTCTTAGTGTGTTCCTGAGTGTTGAAAACGAGTGGATGCCGGCTGTGCGAGTGAATGGGTCACGCTGTATAGGATGTGGTCTTGGTGTAGCTATTTGAGCCCGCAAACAAGCCTTAGGCACCCAAATTTGTCTTGATTGTGGGCTGGCCTTCATCGACTTCTTGGGCACCCAAATAGACTTCACGTTAGCAGAAGAACTTCTGAAAGACTTCTTATTAGTGTCGTGTTGTTGGTTACTAATAAGAGGCTTTGCCCGTGTGGTTGGCTTGAGTGCAACCGGGTGTTCGCCTTTCCGCACCCACACTTGTTTCACTAGCTGAGACATTTTGCTACGCAGGTACTTTTGATCTCCGACATAGGTAGTATCCTGCTTCTTCTGCCTTTGATCCACCTTTGATTGCTGCCTCCTTCTGGCCTTTGGAAAAGAAGGGAGTTCCGTTGCATCCCTGACTCCTTTTTTGCGAATAGCATTCCTCTGCAACACATAGTTTTGGACAAGAACAGCATGGTCAACTTCATGTGCACCCCTGGAGGGACCAGGATTCTGTGCCTTTCCTAGTTCCTTGAGTGCTCCATTATCTAACTCTACTGTAATTCGACTATGATTGACCCATACCTAAAGAAGTCCACTTCTTAGGTTTAAGTTGACTGCTTGGTCATAGATCCAGTCTTGACCCAAGACAAGGGGTTCAGTGAGGTCCTCATCTTGACACACTAGTACTTTAACTGTCATTGACAAGGGGTTCAGTGAGGTCCTCATCTTGACACACTAGTACTTTAACTGTCATTGTCTCATCATGAATGTAGAGGGGAAGTTCCACCTCGCCCATGCAAGGGGTTTCCACGCCTCCCAATCCTATGAGATATGCTTCCACAGGATTGACAGTTAACTGCAACTCTTGACAGTAAGACAACTTAACAGCACTAGTGGCTGCACCTGAGTCAATCAAGGCTCTTACGGTCCTTGCACTCTTTCCTTGTCCTATATCTAAGGTTATGAAAGGACGTCGATCAGTTATCCTATGTGAGCTTGTTCCTGCGACTTCACACATTGCCATATGATATCCTTGATCTGCATAGTCATTTGTTCTAGGCTGATCTCTACCTTGCCTTCGCAACTTCATCCTTCTAATGCGGTCTAAAGCTTCTGCTTGAGCTTCTTCTCGAATTCGCTTTTCTTCCTCTTTGCGTTTCTTAGCAGTGTTGAGTCGGCTGAGCATTTCCTCCGTGAGGGGTTCCTGATACAACTTGACTCTGCATCCGCTAATATAGTTTGGGAGAACGTCACCTTCTAATGTGGCTAATTGCACAGCTCCACTTGTGGAGATCCTATTAATAATCATGGGTCCGTAGCCTCTCTTTTCTAGCTTCCTCGCATGTTGTTTCAACGTGTATACTAGTACTAGGTCTCCTGCTTTCAAACCTTTATCCTTAACATGGGCATCAAAGTAGGCCTTCTGTCGTTTCTTAGCTGCATGTATTCCTGCAGCCACCCTCAGTCTTGTTTCTCCTAATCGTTCTAAGTCAAAGATCCTAGAGGAGAGCTCATGACCTGTCCATTCGTGCTCTTGTGCTACCTTCAATGTGGGTATTAAGAAGTCTAATGGTAGCACCGCGTTCTGACCGAATACCATCTGAAAGGGTGTGGCTTGGAGTACTGTTTTATAGGCGACTCGGTATGCCCAAACAGCATGATGTAGCTGTTTGTCCCAATCAGAGCGTTTATTATTCACTAATTTCGTCAGTACATTGCATAAGATCTTATTGGTGCTCTCAGCTTGTCCATTAGCTTGAGGGTGATAGGGGGCAGACTTCTTATGTATTACCAAGAATTCTTGGAGTAGATTTTCAATCACTTCGTTCAAGAAGTGAGTGCCTCTATCACTTACAAGCTCTATAGGTAGCCCATATCTTGTGAATACATTCTCAAACAAGAATTTAGCAGTTGTTTGAGCATCGTTCTTCGTCGTGGCTTTTACCTCTACCCACTTAGTTAGATAGTCTGTTGCAACAATGATATATTCCGCATGGGAACCCTTAGCTGGGGGATTAATAGGACCTACGAAGTCTATTCCCCACTTAGAGAATGCGAGTCCACCCATCATAGGTTTCAGTGGCATCTCATCTTTACGTATAGGATACTGAGTTCGCTGACAAACGTCACACCGTTTCACATAGGTATGTGCATCCATGTGAAGGGTCGGCCACCAGAAGCCCGCAAATAGTATTGCCTTGATTACCCGATCTGGTCCAAAGTGTCCTCCTGCTACACCTTGGTGAGCAGTTTCCAAGATCTTGAGATATTCACTTTCATGGACACATAGCCTCAGGTAACCATCTTTACCACGCTTATATAGATTATCACCAATGAGTGAGTAATCCTGGGCTTCTTGTTCTAAACTCCTTTTCCTAGCCAGAGTCATGTCTGAAGGGAATGTTTTCGTCCTCAGGAAGGATACTAGTGGTTCACTCCAATCTGGCACTATGGACACTTGATAAAGAGTGGTGTGTTCCACAGGTGGTTTAGTGCAACAGATTGAGCATTCCTTGCACAACCTTTGGACATCAGCTTCCATAGTTGGCCAATGTACTCCGAGTCTCCTTAGTGTCTGTAAGGTTCGTTGCTTTGAGTAGTGTTGCTCTAACGCACCTACATGTGCTAAATGCAACCATTTATTGTACTCGTCCTCTTCCACACAACAGGCCAAGATCCCTTGATCTGTGTGCTTGTACATACTTCCAGCCATGATGTGGTACTTTTGGGCTCTCACAACCTCTCTATTCCGTGTGTTTACCACTGGATGATTAGGCCCGTATGTCAATACTGGTACCAATGGCTTAGCCCACTGCGGCACCACTTCCAAATTAAACAAGTAAGCATCAGGAAGATCATCTGATACTCCTTGTGGGGCTTCTCCAGATGTGAGCCTAGAGAGATGATCTGCTCTCAAATGAGTCCTCCCTTTTCTCACCACTACCTCAAAGTCATATTCCATTAGTAATAGAAACCATCTTACTAATCTACCTGTATTGCATGGCTTGTTCACAAGGTATAACAATGCTTGATGGTCAGTAAAAAATTTAAACTTGTTTGCAAGCAAATAGTGTCTAAACTTCTTAACTGCATATACCATGCCTAAGCCTTCTCTCTCAGTAGTGGTGTAATTTCGTTCAGCCACATTCAATTGTCTACTAGCGTAGGCAATTGGAAGATCCATATTGCCTTCACCGGTAGGTTGTGCGAGTACACATCCAATGGCATAATTGGATGCATCCACATGAACGTGGAATGTCTTATTCCAATCTGGTGTGGTCAAGATTGGTGTTGAACATAATCTTCGTTTAAGCTCGTGGAAGGAATTCTCACATTCGTCAGTCCATTCAAAGTTAGTCAGAAGTCCGTACATGGGCTTTGCAATGACAGCATACATGTGAATGAACCGGCGGTAGTAACCACAATGCCCCATGAAAGCTTGTACTTCCTTGACATTCTTTGGCCTAGGTAGTTCTGCGATGGCTCTCACTTTCTCTTCATCAGTGGATATGCCATTTTTTGACACTATGTGTCCTAGAATCTTGCCTTGCCTGACCATGAAAACACACTTTTCTGGGTTCAGGCAGACTTGATATTCTCTACACTTGTCAAAGATTTGTCTGAGTTCAGGAATATGGGTTTGTCTGATGTTGGAATGAGCACAAAGATCATCAACATAGACTTCTAAATTCTTCCTCAGGAACTCCTTAAATACATGGCACATCAACCTCTGGAAGGTTGCTGGTGCATTGGTGAGCCCAAATGGCATTACTCTAAAGGCAAAAATGCCCCATTCAGTGGCAAAAGCTATCTTATGCTGATCTTCTAGAGCTATGGCTACTTGATTGTAGCCCGAAAATCCATCAAGGAAGCTGTACACTTCCTTGCCTGCTACTCGTTCTAAGAGATGTTCTGTGATGGGAAGCGGATAGTTATCTCGAATTGTGGCTGCATTGACCTTCTTCAAGTTAATGCACACACGCAGCTTGCTATTCTTCTTGGGCACCACTACCATGGGGGATACCCACTCAGTGTGCTCAATTTCATAGATAAATCCAGCTTCAACCAGTCTATCTATCTCCTCTTTGATCTTGACAGCGTAATTATCATTATATGTATAGGGCTTTTGCTTAGAGGGTTTAGCATCTGAGGTCATGGGGATAGTGTGTGAGCATATATCAGGGTCAACACCTTTCAAATCCTTGTAACTCCAAGCGAATACATCTCTGTATTCTCTTAGCAAGGCAATTAACGCATGCTCTTCTTCCTCTGTTAGGTCATGGCCTATGTACGTGCATCTCTCCTCTCCTTCTTCTAGGGCCATTACTATTTTCTTGGTGGTTTCTTTGTTATCATAGGCCTTTCCTGATTGTGCCTCTCGTTTCGGCATTCTGATCATGACTCTCCTGTCATCTGTCTCATACTTCTTAAAATTTTCTGGGACCTCAAACAAAGATTCTTCCTCTTCTGGTGAGACTTCTCTCTTCTTTCGTTTCTTCCCTTCTTCCTTCGGGATCACATGTGTCGCTAATCTTACATCATTTGTAAGCTCTCCATGCCTCTGGGGTTGAAATTCTACTTCATGGAAGTATTCTTCATCGGATGCAAATGGTGGGTCCATAATGATTGACTCTAGATCGGAGTCACTTGCATCCTCAAATGCATCAGGGCTAGGTTCGCACTCTTCTAGAACTGCCTCTCCCATGATTGGCTCTATGGAGAAGACTGAAATGTCATAGCCATCCTCATCACAGTGAGGTGTCCATTGTTCCTCATTGATGGCTACATCCATGGTTGCTAAAATTTCTGCCCAGCCGTGAGGTTCGAATTCTTCGTCTGGAAAAACTACAGGTGCATAGGCTGGGTCTTGGATTGATCTATGAGTTTCTTTTGCACCTACCTCTCTAGCTTCTTCTCTCTTCTCTTCTTCTACAGCTACTTTGCACATCCATAAGTGGGTGTCTTCATGCATCCATGAGGATCCTGATCCTATGGAATGCACCGATTCTGTATCATCTTTGGCTCTATGGATGGGGTTCCATTGGATAGGAGGGACATCTCTATGAGAGTAGTCTTTGAGATTCACTTTGGTCGTAACACCTAAGTGCTGCAGGTACAAGGAATTGGTTCCCCAATCCTGTACCACTTGCAACTGTCGCATAAAAGGTCGTCCCAAAATCATCTCATAGGCATGATTTTTGCTGAAGTCACATATGGCAAATGTATGCTCAAACTCGACACCACAAGTGGTGAGAGTTATTCCTTCTAGCAATCCTAAGGGTCTCTCAATATGACCATCGGCCATCTGCAATTTCATTCTCGTTGGCCTGAGTGCTGGCTTGCCCCAACGCTTCCAGAGGGAAGTGGTAGCAATTGCGACTCCTGCGCCTGAGTCCAAAATTGCCTTGGTGGTGTAGTCCTGGTAGGTAATGGGAAGATAGGTATTACCTTCTTCACCTTCACACATATCTCCTATCTTATCCAAGGGTATCTCTGGTACTGTCCTCTGGGATCCTACTTGGGAACGAGGTTTGGCTATTTCTGGTACTTGTTTGGCTACATGTTTCCATAGCTCAGGTCTAACCTTGAGTAGCTCTTCTAACTTGAGATTGCACTGCACTTTAGTGTTTTTCACTACCTCTGTGTTCCTAGGTGACTGAGTCCTCATTTCGTACCATGACCGTGGGTGCTCTCATACAAGTAGACTTAGTTTCCCATGGGCCTGTGAAGTGGGGTAATTCTTGTAGAGAGTTAGACTCAAAGTCTAATCTTTCCTGAGATTGGGTGCTCTCCTGCTCCTCATAAATGGATGGGATATCTTGTGGGAACTGGTCATGTGCATCATCCACAAGTTCAATAGGAGGAGGGACTTCACTCTCTTTAGCCCATTTGTCTTCTTGAATCTCTCGTAGGAATTCTGGTGTGAATCGATTCATAGAAGAAGATGTGTCTGGCTCCGTAGAGTTAGGCACATAGGCTTCAGGCACATAGGCTCTCTGGGCAGGAAGACTTGCTCTTTCACTTGCCTTGTCCTCATGTTGAGAAGTGGGTTCCTTTTCTGATTGTGCAATCAGCTTCTCTATTCTCTCTAACAGTCCATCAAAGTGCAACTGTGTCTTTGCTGAACTAGAGATGTTCAATAAGGGACTGGCCTCAAACATGGTCTGAGCCAATTCCACCATCTTAGCACAAATTTTGGTTCGTTCTAACTCTAGTTCTGCTCTAGGGTAACACTTTTCATGATCAGTTACATTTGGCCCTTCTTGGATTCTGGCCTGATATGCTTTAAGCATCATATTAAGGTCCTCGGGAGTGGGATCTGCTAGGACTGATCCTACTCTAGGGGGTGGTGGAATTAGGTGAGGCGGGTTGGAAGGTGGCTGGTCGGATGGAGTTGGGATTGGTGGAGGTGGTGGAGGTGGGGCGGTGTGAGAGGGAGTTTGAGCTGTGAGTTCAGTTATCCTGGCCTTTGTTTCTCTGAGGCTTTCCTCGAGTTCACTCATCTTTTTTGCCCATTGTCTTTTCATTCTTTCCCAACTATCTTTCCACGCTCTAGTCCTTTTCTTGGTTATGCTCTCAGTTTCACTAGCTGTTGGGCTCTTTTCCTGGCCTACCCCTTGGTTTTGCTGCAATGCTTGAGCTCTAGTGACTACCTTAACGGGTGCAGTGGAAGTGACACTTCCTGTGGAATCTACCACTAACCCAATAACGTTGATAGGCGTGATTTTTGGCATATTATTGGGGTTCTTTGGACAATCTCGTAAGAGATGCTCCCCATAGTAAAAACCTTGGATCGTCACTGACTGGGATTGTGTAGGTGGAGGTAGGGGACAATCACGAATGAGGTGATCTCCTTGGCATCTGTAGCACGGTCCTCTTGGGAATGGAGGTCTTACTTGCCTAGGTTGAGGCCTAGGGTTGGGGTTTGACATTAAAGGAGGTGCTACTCATCACTGAGCTACACCAAATTTTGGTGCCGTTGCCGGGGAGATGTGAGGATGGTATGAAGACCTCGAGCAAGTGGAGGCACAAGTGCGTGAGTGAGAAGCACACAAACATGCACACACATACACACACACGCGCACACACCGCAAGACAAAGAGTGAGAAGCAATGGAGTTCTTAGATTACTTTCAAAAAGCTCTTACAAGTTCGTTTCAATTACAATCTAACCTCTAAAATGAGCTCTCTAGCTCCTTTTATAGTTTTTGACTAGCTTTGGCCCTGTCCAGACCTAGTGTCCGGCCTAGTTAAAAATTAGGTTCCAGGGCTTATTTGAGGGCTCAAACGAGATCTAAAAATTACGAAAATTGGTAAGCAACTACTTCTAAGGCTCCTCAAGCTCGAGGACTCCTCGGCTTGCACAAAATGGAGCTACAAAAATATGAAATGGTATTTACAATGGTGTTTAGTGATGAGAATCACTTTTAATTGGTGTAAGGGTTTTGAAAAATTAAAGGGTTGCCTTAGTGCAAGATCTGCGTGAATGCTCATACTTGCTTCTTCATGAAGAAAATTATTGGCCTACTTGCCAGATTGTCGTTGACTCCCTTGTCTGCTTGTGCCTTCTCTCCCTTCTGACTCTCTTCTCTGACTGCCATGCCTTGTCAGTCCTTCAGTTCCTTGTCTGCTGCTAACATACGTATATATGTTGCACTGCACAGTCATTTTGTGCTTTCAAATATATTTCGAGAAGCGCATATATATGATGGATGCGTACACACTTTGTGCCTATTCAACCATATATATGATGTGGATCCCAAGGATTCAATTTGCGCACACATGTTGCCATTATATAATGTCTTGCATGGCATTGCATGAAGCAGGCATGTGAAGGACTTGCATGGCATTGCATGAAGCAGGCATGGCATGGCATTGCATGAAGCGCTCAGAGATGGATCATGGCATAATTAGGTTTACCGTCGAGTTATGATAGAGTTGTTTCATGGTCCAGACCGTCGCAAGAAACCCTGAAGAACTGGATAAGACATAATTCGGAATCCAGGGTCTGTTTGTCAAATAGATTTAACATCTTCCCAGTAAATTTTATTTATTTTCTTTGATGATTCCAATAGTGCATTACATGTCATGATTACTACAGAGGATCAATGGGTAATAAAGAAAACCTTTTTTCATTCTACAACTGCTATGTTGCATTCAATCTTAAGGGCCCCAAGCCCACTACGATTCCCGTCTTGGTCGACTTCGCAGATCTTCCTGTTGAATACTACCCTTGGGTTGACGCTTTTGTATCTATTATAGGAAAGGTTCTAGGCCTAAAATAAAGAGCGAGGATTAACCCTAAATCGGATCCCGAATCCTTCTTGAGGTGGACACTACCAAACGTATCAAGACTTCATTTCCATGGCAGAAGCCTTCACTCTCACAAGGTTAGCTTGTACAAAAATCTCTTCAATGCTAGCTTCAAATGCTATAAGAAAGCGCATTGGATAAAAGATTGTCCCTTGTTCAAACATCAAAATACTAAAGAGGTTCCTATAAATAATTCGAAGCTTTCCCCTTCTTGTCCCAACTCAAATAGTCTCAAAAGATTCAACAACGTTCAAAGAAAGAGGTCGATAGGTTATCTTAATCCTTTAATGCTCTATTGCAAAATGTGTATAGCCCCTTTCATGAAGTTTGCCATCAAGATGTAGCCTCCAATATGGATGGAGGGAAAGAAAATGAGAACCCTAAGTCCTCAGCTTGTGGCAATTCAGATCTTGAGCCTCCTGTCAATGTCGCTAATTTCTCCTTAACTCTTGATGATGGTTGGACTTACATCAATAAAAAATCATAATGATGTCATCCCTCCTAGTGTTAATCACTGAGTGTATCATAATACGAATGGATCCATGTTTAAAATGCAAGTAGACCATCATGGTAAATGTTGATATATTTAGGTAGTGATGTGTGTCAACACACTAGGACCACCGGGGCACTTTTTTCCCTGTTTAGGAGGTTTTTTCCCCCCGGCTTGTATATATGCCTATTGCCCTAATGGGCTACTTATCTTTGTACATTCTAGTGGTAATACATTCAGTATTGTGTGTTGAGCTCCAAGCTTCTTCTTCTTCTTCTTCTTTCTTGTGCTGTTCACGTGCTTTTGCAGACATCTAACTCCAACAATCGGTATCAGAGTAGGTCGCCGCTTCATCTAGGGCATCGTCGACACTCCTTTGGTTGTAGTCTCAGAATCCCACAAATTTTGGTGAGCATACTCATGGTGTTTCCCATATCAAAACTGCTTCGCTCTATGGTGCCGAAATCGCGATCTGAGCTCGTTTCGGCCTCTGAATGCACTATCCCACTGCTTGTGCATGCTATTTCATCTTTTTATGCCAAAGGTATATACCAGTTTTGGTTTGCCAGTATAAGCGTCTCGAAGTCTGCTACAGGTCTAGCAGAATTCATCTCAGCAATTCTGCTCAACTTTTTGAGATACAATCATTTTTTTGCATCAAAGTATTTTAGTCACTGGCCATGGCTGAAAGTAGTGATGTATTCCGTATGTTGGTTGTTGAGGATAAGTTGGATGGTACCAACTACCCGCTATGGGTGGGCTTATATGATGCGACATGTATTGCTTGCAAAAGGACTGTGGAACATTGTGTAGGGTGTTGAAAAACGTCCTATCACACCTGCAACTGTTACAACTGCAGGTACTGAAGCTGACGTAGAAGGTGTCGGAGATGATGATATTCTGCATATTCCTGTTCGTGCTGCGGTTTTTGCTGCACCTACTATAGAGCAGATTCATTGGGATGGCAGAGATGCCCAGGCACATGCATTGATAGCTTTGTCTATCAAACATGCCATTATTCCTCACATTCGCTCTTGCAGAACAACTAAAGATGCTATGGATACACTTACCACATTG
Source organism: Ceratopteris richardii (assembly GCA_020310875.1). NCBI lineage: Eukaryota > Viridiplantae > Streptophyta > Polypodiopsida > Polypodiales > Pteridaceae > Ceratopteris > Ceratopteris richardii. Next base: position 124,332,716 of record CM035407.1, read on the forward strand.
TACCAAGCTAGGAATGAGGCTCGTGTTGCTTACCTCCGAAAACAATTGGAGAGTGAGCACATGATTGAAGGTGATTCTATGGACAGTTTTTTGCAAAGATCAAAGACTTGAAGGAGTTGATTTCTACTGATGAGATTATACCAGATAGCTCACTTGTGCAGACCGTTCTGAATGGTCTTCCTGATTCATATCAGAGTTTTGCTTCTATTCTTTGGTTGATGATGAAAGGCAATCCAAATCCCTTGTCTTTTGAGGAGTTAGTCTCTATTTTGTTGCAAGAGGATTAGTCTAGGCAGAAGAGGTCCATTATGCGTGTTGCACATCAAGCTTTCTTGGCTAGTCAGAAGGGCAAAGGAAAATGGAGCTCTTCAATTAGTAAGCAGACATCTGCTAGTTCTGCACAATTGAAGAGGGAAGACAAAGATGAAAAGAAATAAAAAAAGCAGAAACTGTTTTGCAAGTATTGTAAAGGAAATGATCATATCATAAAGAACTATCCAAAACTGGCTGCTAAAGAGGCAAAGAAGAAAGAGGCTGGAATGGTTGTTGTAGAGGCCTCTTCACCAAAAACAGAGTCTCCTAATCTTTTGCAGGGCGTTTACTATTGTTTGCAGTTTTGACCCATCTTCTCATAAGCAGTGCATGTCTGCGGTAGACTCAGATGTTTGGTACTTTGATAGTGGGGCGACCAAACATATTACCTCACAACGCAATTTCTTCTCTTCACTCGAGCCTGCCCCTACAGGGAATAGTGTTACATGCGCCAACAACTCCTCTTATCTTGTTATGGGAGTTGGTAAGATCATTTTCACTACTGCTGATGGTAGTTCTTTCACTTTGTTAGATGCTTTGTTTGTGCCAGGGATCAAGAAAAATCTGTTATCAGTATTTGCATTAGCCAAGATTCGATTGGTTGTGAAATTTGTTCATGACAGATGTACAGTTCATGATCTATCAAATGGCGATGTGATTATTGCTTTTGGCATTTATGTCGTGGGCTGTATAAGCTCATAGACTATGAAAGATCTATAAATGATTCGGCATGTGCAGTACATGATTCTCAGGCAAAGCTTTGTCATGCATGCTTTGGTAATCTTAATTTTGCTAGTTTGCTATACCTATAGAAAACTGAAATGGTGTCCTGTTTGCCCAAACTTGTGGCACCTAGAAAACATGTTTGTGAAGGCTATAGTTTGGGCAAAATGCAACGTTTGTCCTTTCCAAAAGATGGTTCAGTTCGGGCTACTCAGAAATTGAAGCTTGTACATAGTGATGTCTGTGGTCCTATGCAGACACCTTCTTTTGGAAATTATCTTTACTTCGTGACCTTCATCGATGATTTTTCTAGGCATGCATGGGTATATCCATTGAAGGCAAAGTCCAAAGTGTTCATGTGCTTCAAACAGTTTTTGGTTTTGGCTGAAAATCTGCCAGCATGTAAAATGGGCACCCTCTGTTCTGATCGAGGGGGGGAATATATGTCTTCTGATTTTAATGCATTTCTGGCTGAACGTGGGATAAAACACAAGTGTAGAGTGACATATACACCTCAACAGAGTGGAGTTGCTGAACGAAAGAACAAGTCACTCATGGAAATGGCGAGGTGTATGGTCAGGAGTCAGGCTCTACCACATAGTTTCTCGCTTGAGGCTGTCATGTGTGCAGCATATGTACTTAACAGGTGTCCCACTAAAGCACTGCAGTCTATCAATCCATATGAGGCTTGGCATGACCGCAAGCCATCTGTTGCTCATCTGTGTGTTTTTGGTTGTTTGGCATATGCATTAGTGCCCAAACAATTACAGAAAATTGGATGATAAAACAGTAAAATGTATTTTTCTTGGGTATAGTTCTGAAAGTAAAGGCTATCGTCCGTATCATCCACATACTAAATGCATTCTGGTTAGCTGTGATGTTGTTTTTGTGGAAGATGTTATTCAACCATTGCTTTCATGTACTAAGGAGACATCTGTTAGCTCCAAAGACATGTATGACACTTTGCTGCCTCTTTTTACAAGTGGACAGTCTAGTGCTGGTCCTAATGAGGCAACTTCTCAGCCTTTGCAAGTTTCATGTGAGGATGCAGATCATTCCATTTCTGATGCAGATTTACATGATGCACTTATTGATGAGTGAGCTGATATTGAGCAGGCAAGAACTATGCGAAAATGGTTGGTGCAGACCTTGCATGACAACAAATTAGATGCACCTCTGTCATATCGTACTCGATCAGGCTCTTATAGTGCCTCTTTTGCATCAGATTGCTATGCTATGGCTACATCTAGTCTCTATGATGAGACTGAGCCTATTTCATTTGATGAAGCACACAATTCAGAAAATTGGATGGCTACTATGCAATCTGAATATGATGCAATAACAAAGAATGGTACTTGGTCTTTATGTGACTTGCCTCCTGGCAAGAAGGCCATTTGCACTAAGTGGGTATACAAGCTGAAGCGTAAACCTGATGGTACAGTTGACAGGTATAAGGCTTGGCTTGTTGCAAAGGGTTATGCACAAGAAAGAGGCATTGATTTTGATGAGACCTTTGCACCTACATGCCGTATGACTACTGTTCGGAGCATCTGTGCACTTGCAACCCATCATGGTTGGAATGTACATCAGTTAGACATTAAAACTGCATTTCTGAATGGTGACTTGCATGAAGAAGTGTATGTTTTTCAGCCTCATGGATTTGTGCAGAAAGGGCATGGAAACCAAGTGTGCAAGTTAAAGAATGCATTATATGGTTTAAAGCAAGCACTACGTGCATGATAGAAGATACATGCCTATCTAATTGCACATGGTTTTGAGAACAGTCCAACTGAGAGAACCTTATATGTTAAGTGTGCTAATGATGTGCTTCTTATAATTGTTGTCTATGTTGATGACATGCTGCTCACTGGTCCTATTGAGAAGCATATTGCTGATTTTAAGGCTGATTTGCATGCCTCATTTGAGATGTCTAATTTGGGGCATTTGCATCACTATTTGGGGATTCAATTTATGCAAGTTGATGGTGGAATGGCTTTGTGTCAAATGAAATGTATTTACACATTATTGCAACATTTTGGCCTTGAAGAGTGTAAGCCTATTGCCAGTCCTATGGAAACAGGTTTACGATTGAGTCTTCATGATGCTAGAGATGCATTTGATGCTGTTCTCTATCAAGAGGCTGTTGGATGCCTGATTTACTTATGCATTAGTTGGGCAGATATTCAGTTTGCTGTCTCACAAATGAGCAGGTTTATGCATTGCCCAGGAGTCAAGCATTAGCAGGTGGTTAAGCGCATTTTTCGCTACCTGAGTGGTACTCGGCTACTTGGGTTGTTTTATCCCAAGGGGGGATCACTACCGCCAGATTTGCATGCTTTCTCTGAATGTGATTGGGCTGGTTGCTATGACACTCGTGTGTCCACTAGTGGCTTTTGCTTCATGCTTGGTAGCTCATGTATATCTTGGTTGAGCAAGAAGCAGCTTGCTATGGACACTTCTAGTTGTGAGGCTGAGTATAGGGCAGCTTTCATAGCGATTATTGAATGTGTGTGGCTCAGACGCCTTATGGCTGATTTGGGTGTTGGTCAGTCTTTTGCCACCACCATCTTCATTGAGAGTTAGAGCGCATTGGCAGTTGCAAGGAACCCTATGTTACATGCTTGCACTAAGCACATTGAGGTGCATTATCATTATGTCAAGGAGAGGTTCTCTACTGGGGAGATCAGCTTGGCATATGTGCCCACGTAGGAGAACATTGCAAACCTTTTCACGAAGGCTCTCCCTAGGGAGAAGTTTGAAGCTTTCCGCAAAGCTTTAGGCTTACTTCCTTTTGTGGAGTGATTTCTACATAGCTTGGCACTTCCTTATACATGAGTACCAGCTCCTTGTTCAGTGCATCACTCCCAGGGGGGATTTGTTGATATATTTAGGATAGTGATGTGTGTGAACACACTAGGACCACCGGGGCAATTTTTTCCCTCTTTATGAGGTTTTTCCCCCCGGTTTGTATATATGCTTATTACCCTAATGGGCTACTTATCTTTGTACATTCTAGTGGTAATACATTCAGCATTGTGTGTTGAGCTCCAAGCTTCTTCTTCTTCCTTGTGCTGTTCGCGTGGTTCCGCACACGTCTAACTCCAACAGTAAAAACAAAGTTGATGAAATGTCACAACACACTGATTTCAATGGAGATGTGCCAATTATGTAATATGGTGAGCCTAAATGAGATGGCATGGGGAAACATAAAAGAAAATAAATGGTCTGTACTTCAGATTTGATAATAAAGCTCCCACGAAAACTATAAAAATGATGATTTTTTAGGACTTGGTTCATTTTTCATCTTATTGAGAATGCTCTTTCTATGTTATCATTCTTTTGGTGGTCCTCTTATGTTCTGAAGACTATTATCCATGATGGAAGTCAATTTTTTATTCAACATGAAATTTCAAATTATCTTTATGGATTCCATTAAAACTATTAACTTTTGTTGGAGTTAGACGTCTGTGAAAGCACATGAACAAACAATACAAGGAAGAAGAAGAAGCTTGGAGCAAAACACACAATACCGAATGTATTACCACTAGAATGAACAAAGATAAGTAGCCCGTTAGTGCAATAGGTGTATATACAAGCCATGGGAAAAAAACCTCTTAAAGAGGGAAAAAAGTGCCCTGGCGGTCCTAGGGTGTTCACACACATCACTACCTAAATATATCAACAAATCCCTCCTTGGGAGTGATGCAGTGAACAAAGAGCTAGCACTCATGTATAAGGAAGTGCCAAACTATGTGGAATCAATCCACAAAAGGAAGTAAGCCCAAAGCTTCACAGAAAGCTTCAAACTTCTCCCTAGTCAGAGCCTTCATGAAAAGGTCTATAGTATTCTCCTGCGTGGGCACATATGCCAAGATGATCTCTCCAGCAGAGAATCTCTCCCTAACACAATGATAATGCACCTCAATGTGCTTAGTCGAGCATGGAACATAGGGTTCCTCGCAATGGCCAATGTGCTCTGACTGTCAGTGAAGATGGTGGTGGTAGAAGACTGTCCAACACCCAAATAAGCCATAAGGGGCCTGAGCCACACACACTCAATAATCACTGTGAAAGCTGCCCTATACTTAGCCTCGCAACTGCAAGTGGCCACAGTAGGTGGCTTCTTGCTCAACCAAGATATACATGAACTACCAAGGATGAAGCAAAAGCCATTAGTGGACACATGATTGTCATAGCAACCATGCCAATGAGAGTCAGAAAAAGCATGCGAATATGGCGGTAGTGATCCCCCCTTGGGATAAAACAACCCAAGTAGCCGGGTACCACTCAAGTAGCGAAAGATGCACTTAACCACCTACCAATGCTTGACACTTAGGCAATGCATAAACGTGCTCATCTGTGAGACAACAAACTGAATATTTGGCCGAGTAATGCATAAGTAAATCAAGCATCGAACAACCTATTGACAGAGAATAACATCAAATGCATCTCCAACATCGTGAAGACTCAATCATAAACCTGTTTGCATAGGAATAGCAATAGGCTTAGAGTCTTCAAGGCCAAAATGCTGCAATAATGTGTCAATATATTTCGTTTGGCACAAAGCAATTCCATCATCAACTTGCATAAAATGAATGCCCAAATAATGATGCAAATGCCCCAAATGAGACATCTCAAATGAGGCATGCAAATCAGCCTTAAAATCAGCAATATGCTTCTCAATATGACTAGTGAGCAACATGTCATCAACATAGACAACAATGATCAAAAGCAGATCATTAGCACGCTTAACATATAAGGTGCTTTCAGTTGGACAGTTCTCAAAACCAGATAGGCATGTATCTTTTCGTAGCAAGCACGTGGTGCTTGGTTTAAACCATATAATGCCTTCTTTAAGCTGCAAACCTGGTTTTAGGCCCTTTTTGCACAAAGCCATGGAGCTAAAAAAACATAGACTTCTTCACATAAATCACCATTGAGAAATGTAGTTTTATGTACATCCCGACCATGATGGGCAGCAAGTGCATAGATGCTACCAACAGTAGTCATATGACATGTAGGTGCAAAGGTCTCATCAAAATCAATACCTTTTTCCTGCGCATAACCTTTATACCTGTCAACTATTCCATCAGGTATATGCTTTAGCTTGTAAACCCACTTAGTGCCAATGGCCTTCTTGGTAGGAGGAAAGTCACATAAAGGCCAAGTACCATTCTTCATTGTAGCATCATATTTAGATTGCACAACAACCAACCAATTTTTTGAATTTTGTACCATCAAATGGAACAGGCTCATTCTCATCATAGAGACTAGATGCAGCCATAGCATAGCAATCTCATGCAAAAGAGGCACTATGAGAGCCTCAAGGAGTACGATATGACAAAGGTGCATCTAATTTGTTTTCATGCACAGTTTGCACTAGCCATGTCGGCATAGTTTTTGCCTACTTAATATCAGGTCTATCATCAACAAGTGCATCATGTAAATCTGCATCGAAAATGGAATGATCTGCATCATCACATGAAACATGCAAAGGTTAAGAAGTTGCCTCATTAGGACCAGAACTAAACTATCCCCCTATAAAAAGAGGCAACAAAGTATCATACATGTCTTTGGGGCTAACAGATGTCTCCTTAGTACATGAAAGTAAGGGCTAAAAAGAATCTTCCACAAAAACAACATCACGGCTAACGAGAATGTGTTTAGTCTATGGATGATATAGATGATAGACTTTGCTTTCAAAATTGTACCCTACAAAAATACATTTTACTGCTTTATTATCCAATTTTCTACAATGTTGTTTAGGCACTAATGCATATGTCAAACAACCAAAAGCACGCAAATGAGCAACAGATGGCTTGCGACCATGCCAAGCCTCATATGGAGTGACACACTACAACACTTTAGTTGTGAGAAGTGGAGAATGACATGCCTCGGACTCACCTCCCAACCTATTTATAGCCCTTGCCTAGTCACCATCTAGAGCTCTCTCTAAGGTGCCTCTACTCATCTGGCCATCATGAGTAGGTATCTCGTATGAACTCTTAGGCTTTTGGCCTTGGCTATCCCCGAGCAAAGAACTTCTCCTTCCTCCAAGCATGTACATCTCTACAATATAACACTCTATCCCCCTTCTAAAGATCATTGCGCTCAATGACATAGAAGGAGCTATAAACCTGGGAATCAGAATCTGTGATTCCAAATAATAAGATTAGAGTGTGCCACGTGTGTGAAATACTAGATGCTCAAAAAGTAGACAACTAGTCTCTGTGCTTCCTATCCAGCATTTCCACCAATAAATAGTAGTCCTTGCCTTGGACATACTGTAGGAATCACTCTGAGGCCCAATGAGTCCAGATGTGCGCATCATAAGTACTCCGAATATCCTCGGACTCCCTATGCCTAGACCTTGAACACTAACTTGTGACTACTTGTCAACTATAGAGACCTTGTCAGCTTGCCTTTGTCTCCGTGAAATACCCATTGACAACTTGTCATATGGTATAATTATGCAAAATCACTTACTCCACTAGAGTAATGGAAAAAAATACTATGCTCATCCAAGACAATCTGACTATGTGCCCAATCTCTGTGAAAAAAATCCTAAAAATAAATGGAAATGTTTTCCAAATAGTGCTTAATCTCCAAGCTCAAGTAAATCTGCTTGATTTACTCACCATCATGAAATGAAACTCAAGAAAGTCTCATCATGATCTAAACTATGAATCCAAGATGACAATCTATCAACGATCTAGACTATGGACCAAGATATCAATATGTCAATGATCCAAACTATGGACCAAGATCTCAATCTATCACATCCAAACTATGGACTAAGATCTCAATCAATCACATCCAAACTATGGATCCAAATCTCGATCTATCATATATAATCCAAACTATGTATCAAAATCTCTCCCATACAAAGTAAATCCCAATCCAATTTGTGGAACTAAGTCCATCATGCCAAATGAATACGTACTAAGTGTAGCAACTAGTGGAACTACCACCACCTTCTCAATAATAACATGCAAGATGTTCCAAGTGAATGAAACTTGCTTTATCCATGACCACCATCTGATCATCACTATGATCAAATCATTCCTAACTAGGAATGAGGTGTCTCAAGTAAACTATTGTAATAATCTGGAACTCCCACATATAATGAGGACGATAATATGAGTCCACTAGATACACTGAAAAATGGTAAGTAGAGGTGTGCACACTCGTATCCCACTAGGATAAGCATCTAGCTCACCCCATACACACTATGTATGAACCATGGCCTATTCTCAAGCATATCAAATAAAGCAGTACGTACTCTATGAATTTCTTCTCAATGCAATTGCCTATTCATAGTTCTTATATGCAAACCTTGTCTTTTTGTTTCTAGGCTACTTGCATGCAGACTAGCCTTGTTTACAATCACATACAGAGTGATTGTCTCAACTGCCCCTCTGTTGTCTAATAATAAGATGATACTAGAAGACTCCAAATCATATAGAAAATACAACTTTAGAGACTTCTCTCCCATACTATCTATCCTACACCTAGGTAGAATACAAAGTTTATACCTAGGTCCCATACCACCAAACTTTATACACCACATGGATGCATGTATGAGATTAAAGTCGAACACTGTTCTCAAAAATATAAGAATAGATCAGTGAGTACTCACAACCATAAATAATAATAATAAAATCATGAAGTGTTCCTGAAGTGTTTCTTTCCCTTGATGGAAATAACAGAGTCATTCCTATGACTCTATCACGCATAACTGTCTGTAGCATCAACTCATCTTGAGTTGAGAAATGAGAAAGTATATGATAAATCAACTCAACTAGAGTTGTGAAGGATGCGGCTTGCATCAAATATCAACTCATGCAACTTGATTCAAATATTAAATCACAAGAAATTGGAATTTATACAACTTTTATGAATCCAATCATATGAAATGAGAACAACTAGCAAAGTTCTCCTGTTCCATGCTCTCATGGCACTATATATGTTTTTGAAAATTTCAATAGAGTCTTCTCTGTCCTACGAAGAATGGTCACCATAAACCAATAATCAATAGACAAGTATCTAGGGCATAGCTAGCCCATGGTGATCACACCATCTCAAAAAAGTATCATAAAAACCTATGGAAAATCTTTTCCTTTCAACAACGTCTCCTGCATAAATAATTTCCAATAGCATCAGATTAAAGCTTAATTTTATCTAGCGTATGCTCATGAAAAATCTATGAAATTTTCCAGAATTTTATAGATTTTTTCAAGCTTTTACTAGGCTCAAGAATCACTTGATTTGGATATTTTCTCAGAGTTTTATAGCCATTTCATTGGAAGGGTTGAACACTTGACGACCAGCTCTGAAAATGTATAGGGTCATCTTCTTGAAGCCCTTACACTAATCAAAAAAACTCCAAATTTCATTTTCTTGGTGCCCAAATCTAGAAAACCTTATCTTGTTTAGTCTCACAAAATTTCATCTATGAATTCAATCAAATACGCATTTGAATGTATAATTCTATCTCTGCTACACTTGTGCTTAGGTGAGCCTAGAAACAATGCTACTGCACTTTTATAATATCTTCCAACTATGAAGATAAATTCCAAAATCCTTGAATTTTTTCTATATCATATTTCTATGCTGGCATAGCTTCTCCAACAAAAAATTTTGAAATTGGAGTTTCCAATATGAAAATATCATGTTCTCATCAGACACATGTACCACTCTTTGGAAACTCCTCGCCATATATTTGTCTGAGAAGAATAGGTCATTTGACTTACAATTTGATATCCAATTTCTTCCAAATTTTGGTAGAATATAGCTACTACTATCTACTTGTATTGATATAAGTTTCATAGTATTTGGACATTTTGAACGTTCACAATGACCAAAATACTAAGCTTCTATACCTACAATATTTTAAAAATTTATAGAGGCTAACTTTTACTCTTTTCTTTATATATCCTAAATGGAGAAACATTTCATCTTGAAATTTTGTACACACCATCTTTAGGTGTTTAACTAATTTTAGAAACAAACATAATTCACTTTTAGTAAAAGACCTAAGAGAATCAATCAGATCTAGGTGACATGGTCTCTGATCATTTCATAAATTCCAAAGGCTGCACTTTGTTGTGCAGAGAATCTTTGACCTATAAAATGATCTTCAAAAATAATGAAAATTAGTATTTTTCATCTATGAAGCTTTCGTTTCCAACAAAAAGCATTCAATTTGGATCTACCAATGAAGAGAAATGTGCTTTGTAATAGGCTTATGTCACTTGTTTCAGGCCTCTACCTCTATTAGAAGCACTTTTAGTGTAGAGATCATTTGACCTTTCTAAAAGTCTCCAAATTACTTGAAACTTGGTCAGCTTAAAGACAAGCCTAGGAGCTACTTTTCCTTCAAATTTCAATAAATTTCGGCATTCCCTCAAAGACTAGAATCCAAATCTCTATGAGGCTACTACCTCACTAACTATTTCCTCAATTATTATTTTTTTTACTTAAGCTAACTCTTGGATGGATTATGACATGGAGACATATCCATGCATATAATGATCATTTAGATCAATGAAAACTAATGAATCATCTCTCGTGGAAAAATCAACTCTTTACATAGTATCCACCTTTTAGTGAAAGTGAATATCTATGGATATCATTCTCATTATTGTGCTTCTTGCACATTCTTTAACCTCATCAGAACCAATCATATACAAGTACTTAATACTTGTGTTGATGATCATAATCATGGCTCTCTTGTGCTGACTCAACATAAAATTATATATCAAGTACATAGACTTGCATGAAGAACAATTCATGTGTTCATGCGTTACTAGACAAAAACACATCTTAGTTGTACTTGATACATATAACTTGTCATTTACTTCTAAAGGCACAATTAGTCTATGCATGGTACCTCGATCACATACCTCATGCTCACCCTAACTCATTGTGGTGATACATAAAAGTGATCTTCTATAAACAGAAAATGCATCATGCACTTCAACTTTCTGTTAATCATATCGTCTATGTTGCATGCATCCACTCATGCATCATCTTCTCTACTTCAATCAAATTATATGCTTTTACTTATGCATACATAAGACTTCCTCTCTCATAACATAACACTCTAGTTCTCACATGGCATATAACATCATGTGGCTACAAAAAATTTGACATCATTTTCCCAGGAAAATGAAGCCTAAAAAGATAATAACCATGATATAGTGATAGGCATCAGCCTAGTGGTTGGCAAACCACTTTATTTACTCTAGAAACCTACAACTAAAATTTTTTTTTGAGTATGTGTTATTGGGCACTACACACCCTTATAACAAGGTCTTTTCTCACTCGAATACCTGCACAAAGATCTTGAAACACACAACAAAAGCCTGTGCATGCTTTTATCAATCAACATAAGTTAGTGTTAATTCATGTGCATAGATGAACTCATAGCAAAACTAACTTTCATGCACATTCCTATATTAATTTCATAACATTGAAAGAGAATACAATGCAAAATTATAAACTTTGATGCAAAAAGTATCAAAATGAATATATTTAAGAGCAAAAATATGATGCAAAGGTATGAAAATAACCTCATTCGTATCCAAAATGGTTCAAAATATGATTAGAAACTCCTAATTATCATAATTAAGCACTCAATTCACTCAAAAAGAGTTTCTCGCCAACCAATAGCCATATAAAAGCTTGTGTAGAGATGGCTTTCCATGGTCAAAATATGGCATATAACTAGTTAAAAGAAAGCAATTAAGGTCTAGAATCCATACCAATTTGAACTTCTTGATTTGGACCTTCCATTAGGAAGTTATGGCCAAAACAATGGAGCTAGGTGAGTGGGCAGCATACCTCTTTGAAGAGATATGCAGAGAATTGAACACTCTCCATAGGTGGTTTCTAAATTTCCAATAAAAGCTTCCAGCAATTAATTGGAAAGCCCTTGGAGTCTACTTCTATACCAAGTGAAATCATCCAATTTGGACTTCATATGAGAGAGTTATGTCCATTTTCGTGAAGGTAGGTATGCTAATTCTTGCTCCCTCATATTCGTTTATCTCTCTCTCTACCTCTCCGTTTCTATCTCTTTCTCTCTACCTCTCTTTTTTTTCCATCTCTTTCTCTATCTCTCTCTCTCTCCATCTCTTTCTTTTTCTCTATCTCTCTTAGCTTCTCTCTTTCTATCTCTCTCTTCTCCTTCTTCTCTTTCTCTTTCTTTCTCTTTCTCCTTCTCTTTCTTTCTTTCTCTTTCTCTCTCTTTATTTCTCCTTCTTCTCTTTCTCATTCTTTCTCTTTCTGATTCTCTTTTGTTCTTTCTCTTTCTCTCTCTTTCTTTGTCTTTCTTTATCTTTTTTTCTATCTCTACTTCTTCCCTTTCTCTCTTCTCTTTCTTTCTTTCTCTCTCTTCACTTCTTCTCCTTTTCTCTCTCTATCTCTTTCTCTCTTTCCATCTATCTTTCATACTTTTTTTTTGTTTCTTGACCGTGCGCATCAAATTTTTGGTCTAGTCCAATAATTGTGAAGTTATGGTCACCAAAGTTGATGTGGCATAGCGGCTAGATCATTCACCTCCTAATCGGAGGTTGGAGGTTCAAATGTGTAGCATGTATGCACTTCTTGATCTATCAGAGAGTAGACACTTACCTAAGATGTGCGTGTTGCTTTGTGCGCAGGCCGAAAAGTTTTTTTTTTTGTTTTCCTTCTGGCTCCACGAGCTACACATGTTTGGAGAAGATGCGATCTTTGAGATGTTCCTTCCAAGCTCGCCATCATTGCTTGTGTTTTCTCCACACAAAGATTATGATCCCCTCATTTTCTCAAGATCTATAGGCTCTGATACCAAATGTGAGAAGTGGAGAATGACATGCCTGGGACTCACCTCCTAGCCTATTTATAGCCCTTGCCTAGTCACCATCTAGAGCTCTATCTAACGTGCCTCTACTCATCTCGCCATCATGAGTAGGTACCTCGTATGAACTTTCAGGCTTTTGGCCTTGGCTATCCCCCGAGCAAGGAACTTCTCATTCCTCCAAGCATGTACATCTCTAAAATATAACATTAGTGGGACACCTGTTAAGTACATATGCTGCACACATGACAACCTCAAGCCAGAAACTATGTGGTAAAGCCTAACGCTTGACCATACACCTCGCCATCTCCATGAGTGACCTCTCCTTCTGTTCAACAACACAATTTTTTTGATGTGTATATGGCACTATACACTGATGTTTTATCCCACATTCACCCAGAAATGCATTAAAGTCAAAAGGCATATATCCCCCCCCCCTCGATTAGAATGGAGGGTGCCCATTTTACATGCTCACATATTTTTAGCCAAAACCAAAAACTATTTGAAGCACATAAACACTTCAGACTTTACTTTGAGTGGATATACCCATGCATGCTTGGAAAAATCATCTATGAAAGTCACGAAGTAAAGATAGTTTCCAAAAGAAGGTGTCTGGATAGGATCACAGACATCACGATGTACAAGCTGTAATTTCTGAGTAGCCCGAAGTGAACCATCTTTTGGAAAGAAGGAATGCTGCATTTTGCCCAAAATATAGCCTTCACAGACGTGTTTTCTGGGTGCCTCAAGTTTTGGCAAAGCGGACACCATTTCAGATTTCTGTAGGCACAACAAACTAGCAAAATTCAGATTACCAAATTGTGCATGCGAAAGCGTTGCATCTGACATAGCCTGAGAATCATGTACTGCACATGCTAAATCCTTCACAAATTTTTCATAATCTATGAGCTTATACAACCCACGAGATAAAATGCTAAGAGCAATAATCACGTTGCCATTTGACAGATCATGAACTGTACACCTGTCCTCAATAAATTTCACAACCAAGCCAATCTTGGCTAAAGCCGAAACTGATAACGGATTCTTCTTGATCTTTGGCACAAATAAAGCATCTGACAAAGTGAAAGAACTACCATCAGTAGTAGTCAGAATGATCTTACCAATTCCCATAATAGGATAAGAGGAGTTGTTTGCACATGTAATAGTATTCTCTATAGGGGCAAGCTCGAGTGAAGAGAACAAACTGCACTGCAAGGTAATATGTTTGGTCTTCGCACTATCAAAGTACCAAATATCTAAGTCTACTGCAGACATGCATTGCTCATGAGAAGATGGGTCAAAAGTGCAAACAGTAGTAAACACCCATTTTTCATCCTGCACAAGATTAGCAGACTCTATTTTCGGTGTAGAGGCCTCAGCAACAACCATTCCGGACTCTTTCTTCTTTGCCTCTTTAGCAGCCAATTTTGAATAGGTCTTAATGACAGGATCATTTGCTTTACAATATTTGCAAAACAATTTTTGCTTCTCTGATTTCTCCTCATCTTTGTCTTCCTTTTTTGATCGTGCAAAGTTAGCGGATTTCTTCTTATTAGTAGAAGAGCTCCATTTTCCTTTGCTCTTTTGACTAGCTAGGAAAGCTTGATCTGCAACATGCATAATAGACGTGTTCTGCCTTGTCTAAGCTTCAAGACTTTTGTAAGTGCTTTGTGTGAGATAGATAATTCATTTTTCATGTCTGATCATAAGCCTTTGAGAATAGTTTGAAGAAGAGAACATGATCCTTCCAAGTTAGGTGGCCTCATCTTGATGCCACCCTGCTCAAAATCCCTATTGTCACTCATAGAATTAAACACATTGCTTTTGAGGACTTTCCTTTTCATGTTTCTCCTTTGTGCGCTTGGGAGAAGGCTTTCCAAGAACTTCAAGCCCTTTTCACTCACTACAAAGGCTTGACCAAACTAATGAGAGAAAAAAGGGGACAAGAAATCATTATTAAGTTGCACAATCTTAATGGGTCTTTCAGTGGTGAGACGTTGGACTCTAAGATTAAAGAGCTCCAAAATAGATTAGGATATGAAGACTACCTCTTTGCTAGTAGATCCCTTGCAGCTTCAAGTGACTTTTGGGTTGCAAGGTGGATAAACCTAACAAGGAAATGTTTGATCTTATGATAAACCAAAAAGCTAAGGACTTTATTCCTTTTCTCAAGAAGAGTATATGAGCTGTTGCCATCAACATTGAGGAAAACTTGCAGGATGGTGCTAGCTTCTTTACTAATGTATTCTCTAGTTCTCCTAAGTGTGGGAAGGATATCTAGAGAACTAGAGCTACTAATGCCATAAAAGATAAGAAAATGATCCTTAAAAGTTTGAATATTCTATCTTCAACATACCCGTCTTTACCAATGAGGTTAAGGAATCCATTAATAGATTGAAACTTTAAAAGTATCCTAGAATCAATGGGATTCCAAATGAATTTCTCATTGAACTAAATGAATTTTTGAATCCCCTTATCCTTTTGATATGGAAAAAAGCTACTATGAGTGGTATTCTCCCTATTGGTTTCAATACTAGAATCATTATATTGGTTTAAAAAAAGAGGGTCCAAAGATGACCTCAATAATTGGAGATCAATCTCTTGCTTGAATACAATTTATAAAACTTTTTCCTCTTCTTTGATGAGTAGACTCGACACTATTATAAATCAGTACATTCTTCCTGAGAAAAAAGGCTTGATTGAAGGAAGATATATTCTTGATGTCATTATCTTGTTGGAAGTGGGTGCACCTCAATAACAACTAATCATAGGTTTACAAGATCTCCCAAAACATGAACCTTGCCATACACTTTATCATACTAAAAAGAGATGAGTGAGAGATATAGAGAGAGTGGAAAAGTTTTCCAAAGTGTAACGATAAGCTAGAATGCTCACCTACAATATTTTTATATGAATGTCGAATTGTGTGAATATGATACAAACTAACAAAATCTGAATCTATGGAGAAATAGGGAACTAGATACAAGAAGTTCTATGTATAGTGCCCAAGAGGTATGAAGAGTGTGCATGTGTGTATGTATATGTGTGTGATAGATTATGGAGAATATAAACAATTTAGAACTATTGTATAACAAACTCTAAATTTGAATTTAGATATTAGAAATCCTAATAAAAAATTAGTGAGTAAAAAAGTGAGGAATAAAATAGACTTGTTACTCATCGTATATTAGCAAGATGTATCAATGGCTCGTTGAACCTAAATCCTCCAAGTATTCTAGGTGTAGAGCACACCTCCTCCAAACTCCTCCTTGTAGAGCACCTCCTCGATCACCAATGCTAGAGCTTCTACTCCTTGAGTGATTAATGATCTATAAGTGAACACACCCCTTATGATACAATATTACTACCTTATGCGAAAGGCAAATTGAAAAGAAATAAAGCATAATCATCGGCAAAATCATATAGGATCACTTTAAACTAGCTCCGTTCTTGTTTAGGGCATCATTGATTTTTGTGCCCATATATGCTTTATAAAAAAATCTACGAAAAATGTACGGTCTCGAAGTACCATCAATGCAATTTTATATCACACCTATTCATTGTAAAGTGGTTCATATATACCACGATTCCCATGCCTATTCTTCTAGAGGTTTCCAAATATTGCACATACAATTGCTGCTAGTTGAGGATTTGTGAACTATTATGATATTGTTTCCAACAATCCCCCCTTCAATTTCATAATGGTACAAGGTTCAATAATTTGCAAAACTTTTGATGTCTACTAAATTTTGGAAACGTGAAAACATTGGATCTAAGAAAATATATCTCTTACTAGATTACCACTAAATCTTTGCGGATTGTGCATGAACTTGGATACTTAAGAAACTTCAAACTGAGTGTCGGATCATGTATTGCATAGATATATTAAGCAAACAATTGAATGACTATATAATGTAGCATCAAATGGTTCTGAATTTGCTTCGATTGTAATGACATATTGACATCCATAGATGTCTGCATAGGCTTGGAATCTCGCAACTCAAACCTTTCTAATAATTTTCTCAATGTATTTTTTCTATGTCATGTAGATACACTCATCTTTGTATATGAACTCAATTCCAAGACAAAAATGCAAAATACCTAAATTATTTACATCAAATGTATGATTAAGTTCTACTTTGAAATACTGAAGGTCTGAATGCTTGGGAGCTGGCATGATCATATCATCAACATATATGATAATAATAATCAAAACATCTTTCTCAGCTTTAACATAAAGAGTGCGAGCCGCATCTGAGTTTTCAAAACCAATAGATAGATGATAGAGATGTATCTTCTCATACCAAGATCTTGTTGCTTGCTTTAGACCATACAGAGCTTCCATGTTTGATTCTTATGAATAGAATCAATCTCTTATTGCATAACTTTCTTCCATACAGGACTATGTAGTGCATCTTTAACACTAGATGGTTCATTCTCAACTCAAGTAAGAGCTAAAATATAATGAATCTCAAAATGTTCTACATAATTTATCGTTGATATATTTGGGTAGTGATGTGTGTGAACACATTAGGACTGCTGGGGCACTTTTTTCCCTCTTTAGGAGGTTTCTTCCCCCAGCTTGTATATACGCCTATTGCCCTAATGGACTACTTATCTTTGTACATTCTAGTGGTAATACATTCAGTATTGTGTGTTGAGCTCCAAGCTTCTTCTTCTTCCTTGTGCTGTTCGCATGCTTCCGTAGACATCTAACTCCAACAATTGGTATCAGAGCATGTCACCGCTTCATCTAGGGCATCATCGACACTCCTCCGATTGCAATATCAGAATCACACAAATTTTGGTGAGCATACTCAGTGTGTTTCCGAGATCAAATGCCAAAAGGAGCTCAGATCACGATTTCGGCCTCCGAATGCACTATCATAGTGCTTGTGCAGGTTATTTTATCTTTTTTTGCCAAAGGTATATACTAGTTTTATTTGCCAATATAAGTGTCTCGAAGTCCGCTATAGGTCATTGGACATTTTGGAGTTCCACTACAATGCCTTTGTCCACTCAAGTACAAAGATGACTCCATTCGAATTGGCAACCGGTAATCACACCCTTAGCTCTCACACTCGATTCCATCTTTCGACGAACAACCCCGAATGTGGTGCGTTCTTGGATCAATGGAAGACAAAGTTGGAAGAGGCCAAGTCTAGTTTGCAAGGAAGCAAAGAGCCCATGGCCCAATATGCGAACAAGAAGCAGAGGCCCGGCGAAGATTTTCAAGTCGGCGATCTAGTCTTCGTCAGTGCTTGAGATATCACCTTGCCTCCGAACATCACGCACAAGTTTAACCATCGCTACTACGGCCCTTACAAGGTGGAGAAACGAATTAACGAGGTCACTTACAGCTTGCAGCTACCCGACAACATCCAGTTTCACAACGCCTTCCATGGTTCAAACCCGACTCCAAATATGGACGCAAGGTCCCAGTACTTCACGACGGGGAGAATCAATTCGAGCCTGAGGCTATCTTACAGGACCGCAACACCCACGAGGGTCCCCAATTCCTCATCAAATACAAAGGCCGCCCCTTAGTAGATGCGGATTGGATTCCAGCAGACACATTTGGCCCGGACCACCCCTTAGTACACAAATATTACCACAACACTTAAGCCACTTTGGCTATAAGCCCCTTGTAATGTTCCCAATTTTCGTAATCATGTCAACTTTTTGTAAGACCCAAACCCGCTTGTTGAGGACAACAAGCTCTTCAACCGGGGGAGGATATCACAGGCCTGTATTTCTATCCAACCCTTTTCAGTGCTTGGAGGGTATGCCGTGCGGCGCCAAATTGTGCGCAACTATGAGGGGTACTAGTACTCCTCATACCAAGCTCTCATTGCCTTCTTGTAAACACGAGTTGCGAATGTCCCTCATTTTTTTGTTTGTGCTTGCGTGGTTTGAACGTCTCATATACAAGGTGAATGCATAGAAAACTTTTCTGTTATCCTGTCCAAAAAATAACCATGCGGTCTTCTTCTTTTCTCTCTCTCTCTCGCGCTCTGTATAGTAGATCCAGTAACAAGTTTTTTTTCCTTTTGAGAATACAACAATGTTTAACACACTCACACCATTGTGGTTGCTCCCGACTCCCGAGGGCTGCATGTGGCGAAAGCATTCTGCCCCATGCCATTCAAAGCATCTGTTTGCACACCTCACCTGTTTGCACACCAGTAACAGATTTTTTTTTTTTTTTGAGACAACAGGAAAAGAGAGTAAATTAAGTAATAAAAGTACAAAGTGCACAGGGAAGCAGTGATCCCATCAGGCAGAGGTTACAAGTTGAGGACCATGATAAATCTATCACTGGAGTAACAATCTAGAAGAGATTCTCTCCACTTACAGGGAGGAAGGGACTTGGTAATGACACTTTGATCCTGGGGGCCCTGTTTGATAGACAAAAGACTCTGCATACCAGAGAGATACAAAGCTTTTCTAAGGGAAAACATATAGTTCTTTTTATCATTCTTGAAGAGGGCTTGGTTCCTACTAATCCATATGTGCCACAGGATGTGTCCCCTCCATAAGTGCCATAGCACTAGATCTAATTTATTACAACAACCGAGAATGATCTCTTTAAAACCAAGTTGGGGAAGCTTTTTGAAAGCCAGGATAGGATCCAACACTTTCCAGAACTGTTTAGCATGCCAGCAATTACAAAAGAGATGGGTTAAATCCTCTTCCCTGCTGCACAGAGCACAGTTGCTACTATTTATATTTGCTCTCTTAGCCCTGTTGCCAGTCCACAAGCCATTGTGAAGAATCAGCCATTCCAAGTAGGAATGCTTGATATTATAGGGGAAAGCCCAAATAACTTTGAACCTATATCTCCATTGATTGGCAGACCAATTACACCCCCATCTGGAGTTAAGCTTGTTAGTAATACTGAGAACAGAGCCTTTGTTGAGTTTGAAACTTGTCCATATATCTTTGACTACTTCAGTGAAATGAAGGTTGACAATCCTACACTCTTCAAGTTTCTTCTTCAGGAGGTTCTTCCTTTCCAGAAGGATCTGCAGACACCTAGGAGAAAAATGGGTCAGAGACAGAATATAATCATCAGATAACAACTCACCTGAGCTATAAAACCAGGCCCAACTTCTGACACCAAGCTTAAAACATTTGTGTTCTCTAATCTCAATATCTCTGTTATTCCATAATGCAATCCAGCCTAACCAAGGAGATTCCTGAAGAAAAAAGTTAAGGTTAGTTGAATACTTAGAAATAGGAGAAAAACAGAGTTTAGCTTTCATCCAAACGGACCAAAACCTGCAAGAGAGACTACTGCCAACAGGAACAAAGGGGGTAGGGGAGATAACAATATCCCAAAGATGATTGTTAGTCCAGGCCTTGTAGTTTTTGATATAAAACTTTTGAGTGTTTCTTTTAAGCAGACAAGCCCAAATGTCACTAGAGCTTAAGGATCTGTAAACCCATTTAGAGGCCAGGTTCTCAGCCATTTTCATAGGGCAAATAATACCCAGGCCACCTTCATGTTTAGGCAGACAACAAATCTTCCAAGCCACTTTAGGAATTTTGTGGTTCTGGTCATTGCCTCCCCATAAGAATCTTCTAGCCAGAGTAATAACCTGATTAAGTTGCTTCTTTGAAGGACTCCAGCAAGCCAGAAAATACACAATGGAAGGGAGGAGATAATGCTTCAAGACAAAACATCTGTGAGAAAGGGAGGCAAAAACATTATACCATCTGAGCATTTTTACCTTGAATTTTTGAAGCACCCAATCCCATCTTTGCTGCATAGAGACATTAAAACCCATGGGAATACCCAAAAGCCTAAAAATCATACGATCCTGCAAAATGCTACAGCCAATGTCAATAATACAATTGGGGGTGATATGATTAGAGGACCAGAAACCAGTTTTGGTATGATTGATATGAGAACCACTGGCCAGACAAAAGGTTTTTAAACAGGCCAAGAAATTTTCAGCAAACTGAGGATCAGCAAGAGTACACATATTAGTATCATCTGCAAACATTTGAAGCCCAAGTTGATGATTAGAGTTGGGGATGGGTATGCCTTTGATTTTCCCATTAGACAAATCATTATTCACAAGCCAGCCAAGGGCATCACTAGAAATGGCAAACAGAAGGGGGGCCAAGGGACATGCCTGCCTAATGGATCTAGCAATCTTAAAAGGGGGGGAAAGATGACCATTAAAGGAAACTCTGGACCAAGCATTCCCAAAGAGGGTACTAACATACTTGATGAACTTTTTACCCAAACCAATATCATGAAGAGATTGGAGGATAAAGTCCCATTCAATTCTGTCATAAGCCTTGTCAAAGTCAACCTTGAAAAAATAGTAGTCAAGATCAGCTTCATTAGCAAATTCAAAACCTTCCCACAGAGAAATAATAGCATCCAGAATGTATCTGCCCTTAATAAAACCTTTTTGCATGGGGAGAATGATAGAATTCATGATAGGACTAAGCCTTCTAGCAAGGGCAGAGGCAAAAATTTTATAGACAGAATTGAGACAAGAAATGGGTCTCCAATTATTGAGATCTTCCTTAGGGCCCCTTTTGTGGATGAGTCTAATAACTCCCATATTCATGGCAGCAGACAAGGATCCTTTCCTAGTGGCCTCTTTCCAGATCTCCAGAAGGTAGGGAGTGATGAAGTCTTTTAGCTCTTTGAAAAGTTCGTTAGGAATACCATCAATACCAGGAGACTTACAACTTTTCATTTTATCAATGGCTTCTTTAACCTCACCAGCAGAGAGGGGCAAGTCTAGAAGAGCAGCCAGACCATGAGGGAGCGTTTTCACCCTGATAGAAGCTATATGGGCCCTGGCTCTCTGGATATCTTCCCCCCTCTTGGGAGGACTAGAGAAGACATTCTTAAAGAAAGAAGCTGTTTCTCTTGATAGATGTTTGTCTTGTCAGTTTGTATGCCTCTAATTGCAGGAATACTAGAAGTGCTTGCTGGGATGAATTAAAACTTTTTCAAGGTAATATATGCATTTATGGCTCTGAAAAGTCTGCTTGGTACTCTCTTTGTCATCATCTCGACTTGATTGATCACTCTGAGCTCTAATTCTAACGCTCTTGGTGCCAGACTTGACTTTTGGGAAATTAGTGCTACTGATCACTCTTTGTTGCTGTCTGATCATGTTCCCCTTTGTCTGTGTTTTAAGAGAAATCACATACCCTTTAGAGCAGGATGGCCCCACCTTGATTCTAGATTACTTAAGATTCCCACCAGTAACAGATTTTATTCCTTTGGTCCTTTGTCTCACTTGCACGTGGTCAACACCACGCCTTTTTGGACACCAGTGATTTTAATCCTTTGGTCTTTTGTCTCACTTGCGCTTGGTCAACAACCAAACACGCATGAGTCATGAGTCATGACCAAAGCTCAAACTATCACCTTATACGAGCTTCTCGATAATTCTATTACATGATTGCGTCTCTCTCCCAAACACGTCTGTGCACAATGCACATTGAGCGTGCAGGAATATGACATACGCAGCAACAGAATCTATATCATCGGTCTTTTGTCGCACTTGAGCTCACGGAGTCACGGCTACCAGCCTGCTGTATATAGTCAAACACTTATCTTACATTGAGCGCGTGTGAATATGAGATCACGCAACAACATCATTTATATTATCGGTCCCTTTGTCTCACTTGGGCGCACGACCACTAGCCTGCTGCGCATAGTCAAACATTCATCTTACAACAGGTTCTTTTATCGGTCTACTAGACTACTACGTGTTTCCGCGGCACGCCTCTCTCTCTCTCTCTCTCTCTCTCTCTCTCTCTCTCTCTCTCTTCCGGAGAGTTTTAAGGCTGGCACTGTGTGATCTCTCTTTCTCTCTTTGGTGCAGTCTTAAGTGGGCACTGGGCACATGGGGAACTTCTCAATCTGACGTGCCGTTCAATTCTTGGGTGAGCAGCATGGGAAGTCGTCTTACTGATATTTGGTTTGGGCACCAGAAAGTTGATGGTGATAGATTAGATTTCGTTCTTACTTCTGGCATTTATGGAGAAGTAATATGCTATGGTGTATCTGGTTAAGCTGGATTCAAAAGGTGTTCCAAAAAGGATGCAAATATTTTCTATTCCCCCATAAAGAGGCCTTGAAATCTCCTAGCAGTAAGATTCAAAAGGTGTTCCAAAAAGGATGCAAAGATTTTCTGTTCCCTCTCAAAGAGGCCTTGAAATCTCCTGGGCAATAGTACTCTATTAAGTTTGTTATAGAAGCTCCAAGTGAGGGCAGCACTCTCTTAAGTTTGTTACAGAAGCTCCAAGTGAGGATTGTCAATTGTTTGAGCTGCTTGGGAAGAATTCTCCCTATAAATGGAGAGAGATTTTACTCCCATATTACTTTGTTGTTGATAGATTCTTCATGGTGTACTCTTCACTGTGAATGATGCTCATCATTCAGTCAGCCTATTGTAATGCCCTTAACTCCATGGATTGTATTTTGCTCTCTTGATTGTATAGCACGTTAGAGAGCCTCTGTATTGTAAGGATGGGCTCCTATCCCCTGCACATATTGTGAATCTCTATAGTAGAAAACGAAATATTAGGATAAGCACATGGTACTCCACACAGACCAACAAAATATTTACTATGCAATCAAACTCTCAATTTGTGTCTGACCAGAACATTATATGTTTTATTACAAAAAATATAAAAAGTGTCTAACGGCCATTCGGACTTTCACATGGATACTAACAATAAAAATATCCCACAAAAGGCCAATATGGCCAATGTGATTATGGGAAAAAAATAAATCATACCTACATGTAAGTCTACAAACTATACCTCCCACCTGATGGGCATCTTACATAGTGTACACGTTATCGTGAAAAATCATGAATCAAGTAATCCCCATCAAGTGACAATAGTGTTGAGAGCTATCCTATGTAGAGCTTTAGTCAAAGCATCTGCAACATTATCTCCAGTATGAACTTTTTCAGGAGTAATGTGCTCTATGGCTTAGTAGCCTCTAATGAAGTGATACCTACACCTCAATGTTTGTGTCCTTCCCATGATAGACTAGATTCTTAGCCAAAGCAATGGCACTCTAACTATCAGTACACAAAAGAGCAAGATGAGAAATCCACTATGCTTCCTTATATGCATCATTAGTTGCAACATACTCGGCTTATGCATTGAAATATTTATACATAGTTGAATAATAGATCTCCAAGAGATAGCACCTCCAACAGATTGAAAAATGTACCTTTATTGTTGAAAGTGTGAACTACACAAGTTTTAGGTGGATAAAGGGGTCAAAAGACCTTAAAATGGACAAAAATCACGACTTAGATCACTTCAACTCATCTCAAGGTCGGGCAAGGCTAGGCAAGGTAGTCCTTAGGTGGTGGAAAAGTTGAGAGAGGCATCCAAAATCTATATAAGGAGGTGAAGAGACACCAAATGCATGGAAGTCATATAGATCATTGAAGACTAGAAGACATATACTCAAGCAGGCTCAAGGAGAGAGTCATCCAAAGCTCAAGGAGCTAAAGTGCAGCAGTCCGAAATAGGAAAAATGTAGAGGAGGGTATTATATGAACAGAGGAGGAGTAAGAAGGAGCTATCAAGCCCACACCCCCTCTAGTCCCTTATAAATATAGACATAGTCTACTTATAATAGTTGTAACACCTTCTGTACATATCCAATTCATGGAATTTAAAGTGCATTCTATAGCTAATATATGTATCTTAAATTCCCTAAGAGAAGTTCTTGAAATCAATTTTGTATGTAGAGATATTGGTGTATCTCTAAAACCCTAATTTTTGCATATCCTACATCTTTGCACAGTCTATTTTTTACAGAGTTGTTGATTGACCTAAACAAATGCCTTTGAGGTATTTTATAGCTTTTTGGCAAGCTTATGAGGCATAAATGTCACCAGGAAGGAGATAAGGAAGATAGCTCACACACACACTCTCACTCTCAAGGAGAAGCACACACACAGATTGAGGCAAGGAAGACCTAAAAACAAGAATACAACGAGTGCAATATATAAAGATCAGTACATAAGGAAAAAACCTAATGTCCGCGAATGAGTGAGATGGCAAGAAACAAATGTGCCATCACTCTCGGTAGATAAATCTAATAAAGCTTAATGAAGTATCCCTGACATATACCGGCGTGACCACTATACATGTCACAGAAATAAAAAACTGGTATGTGTCATCTTGGATCATCACATGTTGAGCTTGATATCTCAACACACCCCCTCAAGCTCAACGCCATATCCTGTAATCCAAGCATCTCCTGAAACTTGTTCAACTTCTCAGCTCTAAGTGCTTTAGTGAAAATATCAACAACTTGCTCATCTGTTCTCACATAAACAAGATCATTATCACCTGTTCATACCTTCTCTCTAATGAAGTGATAATGTACCTCGATATGCTTTGTTCTAGCATGGAAAATAGGATTCCGTACTAACTGTATGTTGCTAATGTTGGGAAAGATGGATGGACACTCCAAGAGATTGAGTAGGTACTGCCAAAACCTGCTTTGTACCAGCCCTCTTTTAGACTTGATAAGTGGACCTCCTTAACTCTCCAATGAAACCATAAAATGACCTATGTACTTTGGAAATGATGTGTGTAAAGATTGAATCAAAACAGATAACTTTGAACCTCAAGATCTCAAGAAAACCTTCTATTTATGTCTTGATACCTGCTGGATCTTTTGCTCAGTATGAGCAGCACAGTAGGAATTGGAAAAATTCCTTTTAAGGGTATCTAATTAGCTTAGCAAGCTAACTATTCCAAGTGGAATGATATAGAAAAATTAACTATGCTCAGAGAAATCAATTTAGCAAATGAATCTTTACCCTCGATTTTTAATTAGGATTGTTGCAGACATTGACCAGTGATTACCTTGACGAGCCTTTCTGTGAAATGGCTGAATATAATCTCTTCAAATTTTGATAGCATGTAGATAACTTTGACCTGGTTCCAACAAGCTTTAGATCTTTGAATTTGGTGGAGAAATGACTGAGATATGCACTCCACAAGTTGACAGACTTTCAAGTAGTATGACAGAGAACTCAGAAATGAACAATGAGAATGTATGTATTAATGAAAACTTGTATAAAATACCATTGGCATGAATATCATTGCCTAATGGTGTAGATAGGTGTGGGCTAGAGTGGAGGTCTCACACACACTCAGAATCAGTAATGAGAAGCTCGGAAGTGATGAGTTCTAACCGCGACTTTTTCATGATCACTTTTATAGTGACTAAGTAAAACTTTGAATTCAAATTCAAATTTTGGCTCCCTATGATCAAGCCTCTATATTCTAGGAGATATTCCTTCAATCAGAGTTAACCTTTTTCCACGAATTCATTTAGATAGGTGTTTACAAAGATTCCAAGTCAAATGTGACTTTTACAATGAGGTAAATTCGTAATTAACCACTAACATGAGTTCCTATGCTTCTTCATATGTGTATGGACTTCACAGTATCCTTCAAGCCAAATGTGTAGGCTTGTAACTTGCACCAACAACTCCCCCTCAAGCCAAACATTTTGTCTTGGTCTTCATCTTCAATCTTCATGTATATCCTGCAATCCAATCATTGCTTTGAACCTGCAAAGTTTGGTTCCATCCAAAGCTTTTGTCAACAAATCTGCTCATTGCATATTGATTGATACATAGGTTAGCTGAATGTCTTTGCTCAATAATTTCTCTCTCACATAATGGTAATGGACTTCTATATGTTTGGTCCTAGCATGATAGATAGGATTAGCTGCAAGGTGAAGTGAGCTTGTATTATCTCCAAAGATTATTGGTGGCCTAGTATATAAACCCAATTATGTATACAATAGGTTGATCCATATGGCTTCTTGGGTGGCATTAGTCAGTCCTCTATACTCTACCTCTGTAGAGGATAAAGCAACAGTAGGTTGCTTCTTTGAAGACCATGATATTGGCTTGTCACCTGCAAATGAAATGTATCCAAAGGTGCTCCTCCTATCATCCTTGCATCTTGCCCAATCTGCATCTGAATAGATCTTGATATGAATGTTTGAAGTGTAAGGGAAATACAAACCATGATGTTGTGTACCCTTGAGGTACTTTAGAATTCTTTTGGCAGCTTCTAGGTGAGGTACCCTTGGCTTGTGCATAAACTCACTTAGCACACTAACTCCATATGCAATATCTATCCTTGTTAAGGTAGCATAGTTCATGCTTGCAACTATGTTTTGGTAACCTATAACATCATCAATTTCATCACCTTCATGGGCACTTAGTTTTAGGTTTACCTCCATTGGAGTATTTGTAACTTTGGCATCTTGCAAATGAAACTTTTTGATTCAATTTGCACACATAAGATACCTTGTTAGGGTCCTCATAGCCAGGAGGTTGTGACATATATACCTCCTCTGAAATTCATCCATTCAAGAAAGCATTCTTGACATCCAATTGGTACATGTTCCAATTTTTTGATGCAACCACACTTACCAACACTCTGATGGTTGGCATCTTGGCCACAGGTGACAATGTCTCTTCATAATCAATGCCTTGGGTTTGTGCAAAACCCTTGGCTACCAATCTAACTTTGTAACTTTTAATTGACCCATCAGAATTTCTTTTGAGTTTATAGATCCATCTAGATCCTATTACCTTCATGGATTCCTTCTTGGGTACTAACTCCCATGTATCACTTTCGTTGAGTGCTTCAATCTCCTCATCCATAGCTTCTTTCCATTCTGTCTTGGTCATGGCTTCTTCATATGATCCTGGTTCTTCAATTGATAAATCTTTGGCAAGATAAAGAGATTGTTTAGTAACAAGAGATGTATCATACCCATATCTGATAGGTTTTTTTCTTTCTCTTTGTGATCTTCTGATTGATTGAGTTGAAGATTCAAGTATGCCTTCAAGTTTCTTCATCTTCATTTTTCCCTTGGGCTTCCATGCCTTGAAATCTTCAAGGTTTATAACATCTTCATCATCTGAATTTGAGTCTTCATTCTGAGTAGGTTCCCCCTTTGCAAGACTTGGAAATTCCTCTTCAAAATCATAGGGTAGTTTAAACTTCCTGCATTCATTCTCATACCAAGAATCATTTTCATCAAATACAACATCTCTAGTAACCATGAATCCCTTATTTGAAGGGTTGTAAAACTTGTATCCTTTTTTATTCAGATCATATCCAATAAAGCTGCACTTCTCAGCCTTAGGATCTAGCTTACCTCTTATCTAAGAAGGAATGTGTACATATGCTACACATCCAAATATCCTGCAATGGTCTAGTGAGGGTCTCTTACCATGCCATGCTTCATAGGGTGTCATCCCATCAAGTGACTTTGATGGTAACCTATTTATGAGATAAGTGGCAGTAGAAACACTCTCTCCCCATAGATAGTTAGGTAACTTTTTTTCATTCAACATAGACCTAGCTGTCTCAAAAATCAACCTATTTCTTCTCTCAGCTACCCCATTCTGTTCAGGAGTATACCTTGTGGTGATTTCACTTTTAATACCTCTGTCCTGCAAGAAGTTTTCAAACTCATTGGAGAAGTACTCACCTCCTCCATCTGACCTTAGTCTCTTCAAATTCTTCCCTGTCTGATTCTCAACAAGTGCAAGATATTTTTTAAAGCAATTAAACACCTCATCCTTGTGCTTCATGAAGTACAATGCCGTCCACCTGCTATAATCATCAATAAAAGATACATAGTACCTTGATCCAGAGATTGAGAGGTCTTTGCTTGGTCTCCATACATCTGTATGGACAAGTTCTAGGTAGTCTTCATGCATGTAACCTTTCCTTGAGAAGGGTAACCTGTGAGACTTCCCAAATTGACAAGCACTACATTTATATATCATGCGTTGTTTGGAAACATTGGGTATTCCAATTACACATTGATCCCTGCATATCTGCTTCAAGGTTCTTTCTCCTACATATCCTAATCTTTTGTGCCAAATCTCAAGCTCTAAAAGTGTTTGATCTTTATAACTGTAAAGTGCAATATTCTTTGTGTCTTCTAGCTCAACAGTGAAAAGTCTACCTGATTTTTCTCCTTTAGCAATCCTCTTGAATCAATGCCTTGGGTCCTCCACAAATGCTCCAAATTGGTTGAATCTAACCTGCAAACCTTTCTCCACAATCTGTCCACCACTCATCAAATTTTTGGTAATGGTTGGTACATTGAGTACCCTACTCAACAAGTTCTGATTTCCATCACAAGTCTTAACATTTCCAACTTTAACTACTGAGTGCTTGGTGTCATCACCTGTTTGGACTTGATGCTTACCTGTTGGTTCCTCAAGATCAGAGAGTAGTGCTACATTGCCAACCACATGATTTGAGCATCCTGAGTCAATGTAGAATAGGTGGTCATCATTTGTACCTGATTTTGAAGTCATGTTCATGATCAGAAGAGAATCATCCTACTCTTCTGTATAGTTGTTGTAGTCCTTTCTAGATTTGAATCCTCCTTGGTAGTTGCCATTGTAATTGTTGTTGTAATTGTTGTTGTAGTTGTTGTTGTAGCCTTGGTGATGGTTGAATCTACCTCTTGACTGTGAGTATCCACCTGTTTGGTATTCTCTTCCTCTTTGATTCTTGTAATTCCTGAAACACTCATCTGTAGTATGATTTGATAAACCACAAATATTGCATGGAGAGGAGTTATAGGATCTCCCCCTACGTTGCTTACCTCCTCTGGCCCTTCCTCTTGGTGATCTACCTCTCCCTGCATAGTTGGCTTGGGAGGTAGTGCCTTCATCTTCCACCTTCTTGTTCTTGCCTTTATCTTTAGACTTCTTATTAGTGTATAGGGAAGAGGAGTTATTACCTTTGGATGTGTCTCCATTCTTTTTGAGCTTTGCTTCATGAGTGAACAATTGTCCCATGAGATTTGTAAGATCTGGAATTTGCATGTCCATGTAAAGGTCCATGGCAGTGGTGAAGCTTTCCCATTTGTCATCAACTTTGATCCCGTTGATCACTTGCCTTACAATCTGCTCTTCTTGAATATCTTATCCTATGCTTGCTAACTGATCTGCTACATCTTTAATCTTGGTCACAAAATCTAAAATAGCTTGCTTAGGTTGCTTCCTCAATGTGGTGAATTCAATCCACAACTGATTTTTTCTAGCCCTTGTGTTGGAAGAGAAATAAGATGACAAAGTTTCCAAGTCTCTTGGGATGTCTTATAGTTCCTAATATATGGCAAAAGAAAATCAGAGATGGAGTTAAGTAAATAAGACCTTGCTAATGCATCCTTAGCACACCATGTGTTGAGCTTTTCATGTTCTCCCTTTGTTGGCAATCCTCTTGTTTTGAATGAGAGCAATTCCTCATCTCCTGAGATATATCCATAGAGAATCCTTCCTTGTAAGTAGGTCTTCATCCTTAGAGACCATGCCTGATAGTTGTTCCTATCCAATTTATCAATAAATGAAGGAAAAACATCTCCCATTTTACCTTAGTTTGCTCTGATACCACTGTTGGGAAAGATGGATGGACACTCCAAGAGATTGAGTAGGTACTGCCAAAACCTGCTTTGTAGCAGTCCTCTTTTGCTTCTGACTTGATAAGTGGACCTCCTTAACTCTCCAATGACACCATAAAATGGCCTATGTACTTTGGAAATGATGTGTGTACAGAATGAATCAAAATAGATAACTTTGAACCTCAAGATCTCAAGAAAACCTTCTATTTATGTCTTGATACCTGCTGGATCTTTTGCTCAGTATGACTAGCACAATAGGAATTGGAAAAATTCCTTTTAGAGGTATCTAATTAGCTTAGCAAGCTAACTATTCCAAGTAGAATGATATAGAAAAATTAACTATGCTTAGAGAAATCAATTTAGCAAATGAATCTTTACCCCCGATTTTTTAGGACTGTTGCAGACATTGACCAGTGATTACCTCGACGAGATTTTCTCTGAAATGGCTAAATATAATCTCTTCAAATTTTGATAGCATGTAGATAACTTTGACTTGGTTCCAACAAGCTTTAAATGTTTGAATTTGGTGGAGAAATGACTGAGATATGCACTCCACAAGTTGACAGACTTTCAAGTAGTATGACAAAGAACTTAGAAATGAACAATGAGAATGTATGTATTAATGAACACTTGTATACAATAACATTGGCATGAATATCATTGCCTAATGGTTGAGATAGGTGTGGGATAGAGTGTAGGTCTCACACACACTCAGAATCAGTGATGAGAAGCTCGAAAGTGATGAGTTCTAACCACGACTTTTTCATGATCACTTTTATAGTGACTAAGTCAAAATTTGAATTCAAATTCAAATTTTGGCTCCCTATGATCAAGCCTCTATATTCTAGGAGATATTCCTTCAATCAGAGAACCTTTTTCCACGAATTCACTTAGGTAGGTGTTTACAAAGATTCCAAGTCAAATGTGACTTTTACAATGAGGTAAATTGGTAATTAACCACTAACATGAGTTCCTATGCTTCTCCATATGTGTATGGACTTCAAAGTATCCTTCAAGCCAAATGTGTAGGCTTGTAACTTGCACCAACAGCTAAGATTATCACAATAAATAGTGATAGGCTTTCCCACTTTCACACCTAAATCTTCAAGTAACATTTCTAGCCATGATGCCTCACATGCTGCCATTGCAGCACCTCTATACTCAGCCTCTGTACTTGACAAAGTAACAGTGGGTTGCTTCTTGCTGCTCCATGTAATAGTTGCACTCCCAAGTGAGAATAGAAAACGACTAGTAGATCTTCTAGCTAGAATGCTACCAGCCCAATCTACATGGGTGTATCCATAAACCTGCAAATCTACACCAGTCTCATAAAACAATGCATAATCCAAAGTAGCACTCACATAACGTAGAGTGCACCTCAGAGCATCCAAATGTGGCTTCGTGGGAATCTACATAAACTGACTTTCAAGTCCAACAGTATTCCTTAGATCAGGCCTTATAATTATGAGATATATAAGACTTCCCACAATTTTCCTGTACATAGTAGCACTTTCCAATGCTTCACCTGATGTAGTATGAAACTTCAAATTTTGATCTAATGGCATAGAAATTGGCTTACAATCAGCCATACCATACTTTTGCAACATATTCAATGCATATTGCCTTTGCAACATCCATATACCTCTTTCTGTGTGTATAAACTCAATGCCCAAGAACTAGCGCAACACACCAAGATCTTTCATGTCAAATTCCTGCATAAGAAGTTGCTTTACCTCTTTGATGCTTCCTTCATTATCACCACCTACAATCAGGTCATCAACATAAATAGCCACAATAGTGATGCCATCATCAACCTTCCTTGCATATAGTGAGTGATCTGCATCACACATAGAAAACCCAATGCTGGTTAAGTAATTAGCAATCCTTGCATGCCATGCATGAGGGGCTTGCTTCAGCCCATCAAAGCCTTTTGAAACCTGCAAACATATTCTGGATGCTTTGAATCTTCATATTCTTATGGCTAGTCCATATATACTTCTTCTTGTAACTCACCATGTAGGAAAGCATTCTTCACATCCATCAGATGCAAAGTCCACCCTTTTGTTGTAGCTAATGCAACAAGTGTTCTGACAGTAGACATTTTACCTACAGGCTGAATGTTTCCTTATAATCAATGCCATATGTCTGTGCATATCCTTTAGCTACCAATCGTGATTTATACCTGCTTATGCTACCATCAGCATTATGCTTTACCTTGTAAACCCATTTGCAGCCTATGGGTTTCTTTCCTTGCGACAATGGAACCAACTTCCATGTATCATTTCCATAAAGTGCAGCCATCTCCTCATCCATAGCTTTTTCCCAATATGCAATTCCAATTGCATCTTCAAAGCAAGAAGGTTCAACATCTTGTCTGACCTTTGTCATGTAGGCACAATGACGAGCCATATAACTGTCATACATCAATCGTTGCACTCAATTCCGCATCCTCCTAGATCTTCTTGGTCCTGGGTCACTTCTGCTTGTATCATCTGCATGTGCCCTTCTTACTCTTGAAGACTTCACAAAGGGTAGTCCAAGTTCCTCATCAAGACTCTTTTCTGAACCGCTTGAATCTCCATCAACATCTTCAAAACCTTCACATGTTTTCTAACCTGCACAAAGCTTTTCTTTATGTTTCTTGGATGCATTTGATGAATTTGCTAGACTGAAATTTTCATGCAATCTTCCACTCCATGGATTTGAGTTGGAACTATTGCTTGGTGATGCATGTGGTCCACTTAAAACTTGAGATTCTGCACTTGATTTTTCAACATTTTCTTTGTCATTTGGTTCAAGATTTAGTCCTTCATTAGCATCTTCATAGAAGCTTGAGATTTCATCAAATACCACATCTGTGCTCACCTTTACCTATCGTGTGAGTGGGTTATAACATTTATATCTCTTTTGCTCAAGAAAGTACCCAATGAAGACACACTTTTCTGCTTTTGGATCAAGCTTCATCCTCAATTCATCTGGGATATGTACATATGCAATTCAGCCAAAAACTTTCAGATGTGATAAGTTTCGCTTTTTACCTCTAAACTTCTCTTCAGGTGTAACTTGATGTATAGCAGCAGTCGGAGTTCTATTCATAATGTATACAGAAGTATGCACAGCTTCTACCCAATAACAATGAAGCATATTCTTCTCAACCATCAATGCTCTTGCTATTTTTGCAATATGTCTATCTTTGCGTTTAGCAACGCCATTCTATTGTGGTGTGTACCTACATGAAAACTCATGTCGAATTCCATGATTTTTTAGAAAATTGTTGAAGTCATTTGAGATGTATTCACCTCCTCCATCAGATCTTAACGTCTGAATGTACTTCCCTGTCTGCTTTTCCACCATGGCTTTAAAATTCTAGAAGTGAGTGAACACCTCACTCTTCTCATTCATGAAATATACCCATACTTTGCGTGTATAGTCATCAATGAAAGTAACATAAAACCTGCAACCGCCCATAGATGTGGTCTTTGCTGGACCCCAAACATTTGTATGTACTACTTCTAGTACATTCTCACTAACATGCTTGTCATGTGGAAATGATGCTCTGGGCTGTTTACCAAATTGACATGCTACACATACCTTTTGCATTTCTGCAACTTTGAAATTTGGTAGTCCATGGACAATCTCTTTTGACTGCATCAATTTTAGCCTTCACAATTTTGCATGTCCAATTCGTTTGTGCCACATCTCTATATGTGCAATAACTCCTGCACCTTTCACAAACATGGCTGCATTCATTTCAGGAATCTTCACATTTAAGGTAAACATCCTACCCACTTTGTTTCCTTTGGTAACCAATCATCCATCCTGCTTATACTCTTCTACATATAATCCATCAACATTGAACCTGACTTGTAATCCCTGGTCAACCATTTTGTCCAACAGAAACCAGATTCTTTGTTATATTTGGAACATGCAGCATATCAGCAAGATGTTTTACCTTTCCATCCTCCATTGATAGTGCTATGTTTCCTGTATGCTTAATAGGATGTGATCTATCATCACCTGTTTCAACATATCCAGGAACTGGCAATTTTTGCAAAGTACTAAACCATTCCGCAGGATTGGTCATGTGATTTGAAGCACCTGAATCAACATACCAAACATTATCATTTGATTTTGAAACACCAGCAGACATCATATTCATCATGTGATGTTGAACCATGAATAGCTTCTCAAAATCATCTGCACTTGTGGATGCATAGTTATTCTGCTGCCTTCTGTTATTTTGATTCTTCAACCTGCAATCACGTTGAAAGCGTCCAAGTTTACGACAATTCCAACATCCTTTATTGTCATTACCTGTGTAATTTCTCTGGAGGCCTCTTTGGCTCCCCCTACCTCGAAACTGTCCTCTCATTACAAGGAATACGGGCGTATAGCGACGGTTAAGGTGACACAATTTCATCGCTATAAAATTGCAAAATGTGTCGTAATGAGCATCGCACGTGCACCGTCGATTAAACAACGAGCCAAATGACATTTTTTGTGACTTGTGGTGCGACGGGGTCTGCGTTGCTCGCATAGAGCATCGCTAACAGGATGGTTTTAAATAGCGTCACGTAAGCGATGCTTTTTTGCATCGCATAAGCGACGCTAAAACATGTCGCTTATGCGACACCAACCGGAATGATTTTTCGACACGTAGCATCGCTTACACGAAGGTCTATTGACGAAAAAAATTAGAATGTTGGAGGCTCTTCGATCGGCATTTTCATGCATCTGATCGAAGATCTCTCCAACGTTCGCAATTGCGCTGCGCTTACGAGCTGAAGGAAGTATATGCAGAATTGTTGTTTTGCCTAAGCTCTCTCTTATTGTCTCCCTCTCTCTCTGTTTCTCTCTTTCTACATCTTTCTCTCTTTGAATTCTCTCTTTCTCTCTCTCTCTCTCTCTTCTTTCTCTCTTTATTGCAGGTTATTCAAGAAGCTAACCAAGCAAAAAGTATGGCTAACTATTGTAAGTACAATTTCTATTCTTTGTATATCATTTGAATTGTGTTATTTTCATTAGATATCATACTCACACTTGTTGATATGCACTTATACACTTATACATGATGAAGATGCACTTTCACACATACACACATATACACATGCACATACACACACATATATACACACAAATACGTGTGCACATACACTTGGACATACACACATATACACATGCATATGCACAAACATTTCTACAACCACATAAAAAGACTTACATGCATGCATTATTGCATATATATATATATATATATATATATATATATATATATATATATATATATATATATATATATACATATATATATATATATATATATATATATATATATACACACACACACACACACACATACACACATTAACATATACACAAATACATGTATATGCACATCCACATGCATGCACATGGATGCAAATGGAAATGCATCCACATACACATGCATGTTTCATACATATACACATGCATATACATACATTATACACATATATACACATATATATGCACATATGTACACACACATATACACATGCACACACACATGCACATACCTACATATACACATATACATGCACATACACACATATACACATACAGTTACAGATATACATGCAGATACATATACACACACATACACATGCACATGCACATACTCATACACACATATACACTTACACATGCACATGCACATACATACATATACACACACATACACATGCACATACATACATATACACACACATACATATACACTTACGTACACACATATGAATGAATTATATAATTAAAGTATTAAAACACATATACACATGCACATACACATGCACATACCTACATATACACATATACATGCACATACACACATAATCACATAGAGTTACACATATACATGCACATACATATACACACACATATACATGCACACGCACATACTCATACACAAAACACATATACACATGCACACACACATGCACATACCTACATATACACATATACATGCACATACACACATAATCACATAGAGTTACACATATACATGCACATACATATACACACACATATACATGCACATGCACATACTCATACACACATAGACACTTACACATGCACATGCACATACATACATATACACACACATACACATGCACATACATACATATACACTTAGGTACACACATATGAATGAATTATATAATTAAAGTATTAAAACACATATACACATGCACACACACATGCACATACCTACATATACACATATACATGCTCATACACACATATACACATAGAGTTACACATATACATGCACATACATATACACACACATACACATGCACATGCACATACTCATACACACATATACACTTACACATGCACATGCACATACATA
This sequence comes from Ceratopteris richardii, assembly GCA_020310875.1. Classification (NCBI taxonomy): domain Eukaryota; kingdom Viridiplantae; phylum Streptophyta; class Polypodiopsida; order Polypodiales; family Pteridaceae; genus Ceratopteris; species Ceratopteris richardii. The sequence continues at coordinate 124,369,460 of CM035407.1, forward strand.
CATATACACACACATACACATGCACATACATATACACACACATACATATACACTTAGGTACACACATATGAATGAATTATATAATTAGTATTAAAACACATATACACATGCACACACACATGCACATACCTACATATACACATATACATGCACATACACACATATACACATAGAGTTACACATATACATGCACATACATATACACACACATACACATGCACATGCACATACTCATACACACATATACACTTATACATGCACATGCACATACATACATATACACACACATACACATGCACATACATACATATACACACACATACATATACACTTAGGTACACACATATGAATGAATTATATAATTAAAGTATTAAAACACATGCTTAATAAAAACAATAATAACAATCAATAGAACAAAACTCTTCATTACTTAATACCATAAACACAATTCAAAACATAACTGAAATGAAAAATATATAGATAATATATATATATATATATATATATATATATATATATATATATATATATATATATATATATATATATATATATATATATATATATATATATATATATATATATATATATATATATATATATATCAATGTAAATACATATAATTCAATATCATAATCAACTAAAATCCTAATCATCATCATCATGATCATGATCATGATCATCAGTAGTATCATGATCATCCTGATCATCCTCATCCTCATTGTCATGATCACCCTCTGACGATCGAGATCGTCCCTCCTGTGTCTGTCTCTCTACCTCATCCATATCTATCGCTCCATAATACTCCTGTATTACATATAACAAACATAAATAAATAAAACAATTAAACCATTCATAAAAATAAAATAATGATATAAAATTTAATAATACTCACAAAGGCATCAGGATGATCTCGCATATACTCGCTCAAACGTCAATATCCAGAATGTGTAGCATACTCGATCTCATGTTTCGTAGGATATCGGCCATAATTCTTCTGCTACATTGAAACAAATAAAAAAGATTAGTTGCTTGCATTTTAACTAAAATAAAAAATATACTCACAATAACACATATACTTACAAATGTAGCTACAAAACCATTATGGCCCATTTGGCCTAGGTGCGATGAGTGGCCCGGCTCCACTCTCTTCTTTGTAGCATCCTGTTTATTTAAGAAAAAAATACATAAATTAAATGTAAAAAATTACTAAAATATATAAAAATTATAAATACAAACTATTAATTTGTGTACCTTCTACTGAGGAAATGACTCCTGAAGACGTAGCTGTCTACGAAAAAACTGCCACGTCTCAAGTGGTATGTTAGGTCGCCTCTTATTTTTTTCCACCATACAATATCTCCTATTAATTTAATCTCAAACAGAAAAAAAAATCAGAATACATACACATATATACACACACATACACATACACATACGCACATACACATATACGTGCAAACATATACGCATACATATATGTATACATATACACATATACATCCATATAACATAAACACAAATATACATATCCACATATATACGCACACACACATGCATGCATATACACTCATTCATACAAAATACATGCATTTATCCCACAATAATGTGTAGTTGTGTATATGTGAATATGTGTGTATGTGTAAATGTGTATATGTGTGTATGTGTAAATATGTATATGTGAATTTTTTGTGTATGTAGATAATCAGATTATTAATATCAAATACCATTATTTGTAGATTCTGATCAATGAGATAGAAATCCACCACCGTCTCCTCATCATGCAATGACTATATAGTGTAAGTATATCAAACATTTAATTTTAAATATATTTGATGGATACATAACTTATATTTTTTTTGTTTCTTATTATGTGCAGATTCTGATCAATCAAAGGGTACTCCACCACCTCCTACCCATGCAACGACTTCACATGTGTCCTCCGATAGGAATTATGATGAATTTTACTATCAAGAGCATATTATATGTTGGTGTAACTCTTGTTATGGCACGTATCGAAGACCATGATTGGAATGTATTGAACATGAGGCAGAGTATGGTACTTTTGAGCATGCACCATCACCTGGTTAACATGATAATGCTTGGGTATGTATTTTTATATATATTAATGTTATTATTTTATTTAAAAACCATATACAAAATCAAATTATTGTTGATATACAGGAATACTTGCTCGATGATGATGATGATGATATTTTTTCTCATAATGTTAATATACCTCGTATATGTCATGGACTTGTTGTTCATCAATTACAAGCAGAGGTTTTTAGAAATCCTCTACCTCCTGGTTGAGAGACTGAAACGGCTGGAGATTATCCATTGCCAGCTCGTGATCATTCTTTAGTACAAACATATGATAGAAGAAGATATGGAGGATGGAATAGAGGACCACTTCCTTTAGATGGAGAGGTTTTCAACTTTTGGGGTAATCGCTATATGATTGCTCCATCCACTATTACTAATGCTGGTCGTGGTCTCTTTATTGTAGAGGATTTGTATGTGCCTCTGAACTTTGAAGTCACTCTTATGTCATTTTGTGGTCCTATATATGGATGGGGAGATTGGCATCGACTTTCACGTTATGTTCAAAGCACGAGTACTTATGAAATATGCTTGAACACAGCATCCCTTACTAGTAGAAGGATTTTACATGCAAAAAATGAAAGATTATATATTGATGGAAGACCTTACACAAATGGAAATATAGCAGGTTTAATAAATAGTAGTCGAGGGTTACATAATAGTCCAAAGACTAATTGCACATTTGAGGAGCATGAAAATAGTCATGAATCACCATACATGAGTAGAGATATACGAAGATACATAGTTGTCAATGCTATTACTACATTACATGCCGGTGATGAACTATTAGTGAATTATGGATGGCGTAGACCTCCAAGAGCACCTTTTAGCTAGAGAGAATAAAAATTTTCTATCCATATTTAATAAGTTATATACTTAATTTTATATTTAAAGTTTACTTTTTATTCATTTATGGAATACTAATGAATTTTATTTATATGTGTAGATTCCAACGTATGATGTTGATGATATTCCTCCACAACATTCACAATTGCCAGTAAGACCTCATTTATCAGAAGCTTCTATGAGGAGGCTACGCAAAAGTAATCCTGTGGAATATGCAAGGTTGAAAGATCTATATTCAAAAGATGATAAAGTACAAGATTTGTGTGACAATGATGAAGATGATGACATGGCAGATTTTATTGAGGATTGGTATCAAAATGACAGTGAGAGCATTGATATTTCTAAAAATGAGAAATATCTTCGAGAGAAATGTCTAAAGCATGTATATGAAGGAAGTCGTTTGACACGACTAAGTGCGAGTTTACTTATTCTCAATCTTCAAAATTGTTTTGGATGGAGTAATGTATCTGTTTCGACACTATTAAGGTATAATTTTCAATTTTCTATCTATTTTTATATATATGCATATATATATATATATATATATATATATATATATATATATATATATATATATATATATATATATATATATATATATATATATATATATATACATGCATATATAAACATACACATAATATACATGAATGCATACACACATATAAACATACACACACATATACACACATTTTGAAGGATGGAAAAATAATTTTAAAGGATGGGCGAACAAAAAGTGTCCATTCAATGCAAGTTTTTATTCTTACTTTAGATAAGGTAAGAACAAGAACTTGAATTGAATGGACACTTTTTGTCCATGCATCTTTTAAAACTATTAATGCATCTTTCAAAATATTTACGAAAAATTTGATTGTTTGGATGGTAGGATACGATTGTTTGTTTTGGAGGATATGAAGTATGTAGCTTCATTGAATGATTTGTCGATTCTATCATATGTTCAGTTTGAAAGTGTGAGAAATTGCTATTCAAAGAATTTGGCACTGTTTATAGGCCATACGATGGTGACCTAGATGAATCGCATGCACAAAGGTTACTCAAGATAGAGCAGCCTGATTATAATGGACTAGTGCTAGGAGGATTCCTGGGGTATGCAGTAAACCTCTTGCATGTCAATGATGAGCATCTGAACTTTAGGATATAGAGTGGAAATCATGGTGGCTTGAGAGGATCACTTTTATACAGCTTGTTCAAAGAACTTCAGTGTCATAAACTTTTTTTATTATATCTTTTTTGTTTATTTACTTTTTTTAATATATCTTTTTTTTATGAACTTACAGGTTATTATCTGAAAATTTTTTACCAAGTCAGAATATTCTTCCTACCCCATGATGAAATGAAGAAGATAATCAACAATCTTGGTATAGATTATCAATGTATACATGCATGTCCTAACGATTGTATTTTATATAGAGGTAAATATGTAGACTCTTTGACATGTCCCAAATGTCAATCTCCTGGATATAAGGGCGAAGAAGGTAAAATCCCAAAAAAGGTATTGAGACATTTTCCTTTGGCTCCACGGATTAGACATATGTTTCAAAGCCCCGAATTATCAAAGCTTTTGACTTGGGGACATGATCACAAAAGTACTGATGGAATAATCAGAATTCCTCATGATAGTGTTGCTTTTCAACATATTGATTCTACATGGCCTGAATTTGCACAAAATCCATAGAATCTAAAGTTAGGAGTTGCATTAGATGGGGTTAATCCATTCTCCATGAAATCCAGTAAATGGTCAACATGCCTAGTGGTAGTCATAAACTACAATCTTCCGCCATATCATAGCATTGAAAAGGAACATTTAATGCTTTCACTTTTAATCCCAAGCAAAAGACAAGTTAAAGATATGAATATATATCTTGCTCCTCTCATTGACGATCTCCAAGAGTTATGGAGAGGTATTAATGTCATTGATGTATCGAAAAGCATCAATGAAAGACATATTACGGTTCGTGGTATTGTGGCTTGGACTATTCACGGTTTTCCAGGATATGGTGTTTGTTCAGGTATTGATGTAATTTTTTTATTCAATATGCATGTAAATAAATATGATTTAATCTAATTACATGTTTATCATTTTCATGATGTAGGAATATCTACTAAGGGTTATAAAGCTTGTCCATATTGTGGTGATTGGTTGAGATCAATCTATAGTAAGAATCTCAACAAAAATATTTATCTTCGACATCGACGATTCTTGCTTGATGATCATCCATTAAGATCTAAAAGAGAAGTGATACATTATAATGGAAAGCTTGAAACAGGTTAGTGTCCAAAACCTATGACGCCTATGGATTGGTATAAAAATGGACAGATGGACCTTTGATAGATCCAGAATCAGAAATCTTTAGTGATGATTCAGATAATGAGTATGTGAAGAGAGGTAAAGGAAAATTGGTACTCGTAGAGAACATAGCAATATGGTATTCTTTGGTGTATTGGAAAGAGTTAAAAGTATGTCATCTTCTTGATCCTATGCATATATTCAAAAATATTGGTTATTCACTATGGTATCATCTTCTTGGAATAAAAGATACCATAGCATCAAGGAATGATTTGAAAGATAAAAAATCCAAACCAAAGTTATGGCCAGTTTTTGATAGACATCGACAAGAAACGACTTATGCACCTACTCCTTGGGTACTTACAACAAAAGAGATACAGACTATCAACATAGAATTCAATTGATTAAGACTCCTACAGGATATGGAGCATCTTTTCAAAACATTTACTATGGATGATAAGAGCTTATCTGGGTTAAAGACCCATGACTAGCATAACTTTTTGAAACATATTTTACCTTTGGTTATCGATGTATGTACAACGAAAGGAGTAGGAGATGTGATCTATCGTCTTGGATCACTTATAAGGTGATTATGATACTTTTATATTTAATATGTATGAATATTGGATATCTTTTATTTTTTAATTAACTTCTTTATAATTGCTTTTATGATATGTATAGGTGGATTACATCCAAAGAGATTTACAAAAACTCGATCCCACAAAAAAAACGTGAATGCAAAGAGTTACTATGTTTGATGGAGAAAGAACTTCCTACTTCATTTTTTGATATTCAGGTTCATTTATTAGTCCATCTTGTAGATGAAATAAAGATTGCAGGTGTTGTCAACATTCGATGGATGTTTTGGGTCGAGCGATTTATGGGAATATTAAAAGGTTATGTGCGACAAAGAGTGAAACCAGAAGGATCCATGGCAAAGGGTTGGATGCTTGAAGAGTGCATGTATTACGTTAGTGAGTACCTTGAAAGAGTTCATGAAGAAGCTCCACGTGCATAGACCAACGAGTCTTCTTCAAAAATAACAGATGAGGTATTATCAGGTAAGGGAGTTCCATTCTTATTTACATTTCAAGAAAAAAATGATGTTTCTACTTTTGTAGCATATAATAGCGAATGCATGCCATCATTCCTTAGCGAGTACGAGGAACTTCAAAATCTCCGAAGTAAAAGGCGAAAAAACAAAAGATATAGACGTAATCTCGATAATAATGAGATTACATATATAGCTTCTTTTACAGATTGGCTATATAGTCGTTTGCAACGCGCCAACGCAAATAATGAAGAAATCTCAGATGAGCAAAGAGAGTTAATGATAGGTTGTGAACGAAAGGTAATTTTATTAAAATAATAATTTATTTTTTTCATATATGTATATTAGTTTCTATTTGGTAATTGAATTTCTTTTGCAGGTTTGAATGTTCACTATTATGTGGGCTTTTGGATAGCATATTAGAATCAAAGCCATTGATTCTTTACGTAAAACAGAGGATTCTAGTATTGTTGCTTCTTTCAAGCAACTATCACGTGCTAGCTCAAAAGACACGAACCTTATAGAAAGCGAACTTGGTTACGTAGGAACTATTGTTGGTATCTACGAAATTTCATTTCGTACATTCAAATAGGTAGAAAAAAGTTTATATTTTTTATGATAGAGTTAGTTATTTTTTTAAGCACCTAATAATGGGTTTTTGTTGTTATATATTTTGATAGGTCATTTTGAAGGTTGACTGGTTTCGAGCCGAGTATAAAGGTAGTAATTCCACATTAAGAAAGGAATTATCTAGGTTTTGGGCAATTGATTCTTCAAAGGTAATGCGATCTACTAAAGAACCATATATTCTTTCTAGGCATATTGAACAAGCATTTTTTTATAAAAACCCAGATGCTCATCCTTGGTGGCAAGTCATGCATGTGCAACCTAGAGGTAGGTCATTGTTTGAACAATTTATTGTTAGAGAGATCAAAGAAAGTCCTCTTGATGATTCATCATCAGATACTGATACATCAACATCTGAAAGAGAAATTAGAATCATTATACGTGATAATGATACTAATCTTTTTGATGAAGAGGATAATTCTCTACATGCTGATTCTATTGATAAGGAAGAAGAATTACCATAAATAGATATTAATCCATCAATAGATGATGTGATTCATGAGAACATAGATTTAACAATAGAAGAAATAAATGAAATCAATAAGGATAATGAAGATGAGACTATATTGATGTCTTACCAAAATGATGGCAATAATGAAAACATATGAGCAGATTAGATAGTAAATTCTACTCTAGTTATCGATCAATAACTTGAAGCTTCTGAATGGATATCAGATAATAGTTTTTTTATTAACTTGAATAACGATGAATCCTACTAGAGAGATGAAATCAGGTTCTTTTAAGTTAGAACATGAAGTTTGGGGGTATGCCTAATTATTTTATATATAGCCTTATCTTCGAGGAACAAATTTTTATCATGTATGTATGCATATGTGTGTGTATTCATGTGTATTATATGTATACATATGTTAGTATGCATATATATGTATTTCATGTATATGTATGTGTTTGCATGTGAGAGATATATGTATACATGTGTTAGTATGCATATGTGTATATATGCATATGCATTTATGTAAACTATTCATGTATTCATGTAATATATGCAAGTGTTTATAATTGTGTATGTATAAATGTGCATGTATGTGTATATGTGTGTAAATGTGCATGTATGATGTATATGAGTGTGTATGCGTGTATTTGTACCTCTATTCTCACTCTTTTCTCTCTCTCTCTCATATACATACATACATACATAAACACACATACTCATATCCACATATATATACATAAAAGCAGTGCATACCGTGCATTATCACGACGATGAGCCATAAGTGTTTGCATCTCTTTTAGACACCACTCAAGCGACCATCCTATCCCAAACTTTGTTTCAAGTGAACTAAGTATGTATTTTTTATCCCTCTCATCATGCTCACTACAAAAATAAAAAAAATAATGTAAATAAACATAAGATATTTATTTCAATTTATATGTAAAATTTATACTTACTTCCACGGTAAGTGGACAAGGCACAGGTAAGAGTCGCATAATGTCTGCATTCTTCTCTTGAACTCCAATCCATTCCCTATGTACACAATGTTCCCCTCTGGCTCTATATTGCACTCTAGTCCTAAGGTGCCTATGCATGTCCTCATAGGCAACTCTACTCTGCTATCATGATCTCGAGGTGGTATAGGTGTCCTCAAAATAGATAGATAAAAATAAATAAAAATGCGTTATAATATCATTAAAAAAGTTTATGAAAAAAAAACATACCTATGAGCAAATAGCTATCTTCCTGCATGTGGAGCCGAGCCCTCCTCTGTTCACTGGGTAAGCATCTGGATCGTATAGTCCAGCTCATCATCAGACATCTCTGAGTAATCATGCATGATGGCCCCTAGAGTATCAGACGAAACTCTTGCTCTCATAAGACCTTTTATGGGAGTGAGTTTCACCTTTCTCTCTCTTCTAGGATCCATAATACCTAACATATAAAACAAAATGGGTTAGAAATCAATATATATATGTGTACATATGTATGTGTGTATGCATTAAGTATGTGTATGTATGCATGTCTGTGTGTATGTATGTGCGTGTATGTGTGTGTGTATGTGTGTATGCATGTGTATGTGTGTGTATGCATGTGTATGTGTGTGTATGCATCATTATGTGTGTATGTGTCTATGTGTCTATGTGTGTGTGTCTATGTGTATGTGTGTGCGTCTATGAGTGTGTACATGTATGTATGCATATGTGTGTATGTGTGTATGCATTATGTATGCATATATGTGTGTATGCATTATGTATGTGTATGTATGCATGTGCACTATGTATGCATGTAAGTATGTATGTATGCATATGCATATGCATTATGTATGCATATGTATGCATGTATGTGTATGTGTGTGTATGTCTCTCTATGTGTGTGTGTATGCATATATGTGTGTGTATGTGTGTATGTGTGTGTATATGTGTCTGTATGTGTGTATGCATGTGTATGTGTGTGTATGCATCATTATGTGTGTATGTGTGTATGTGTGTATGTGTGTGTATGTGTGTGTGTCTTTGTGTATATGTGTGTATCTATGAGTGTGTATGTGTTTATGTGTGTGTATGTGTCTATGTGTGTGTATGTGTCTATGTGTGTATGTGTATGCATGTATGTATGCATATGTATGTGTATGCATGTGTATGTGTGTGTATGCATCATTATGTGTGTATGTGTCTATGTGTGTATGTGTGTGTGTCTATGTGTATGGGTGTGCATCTATGAGTGTGTATGTGTGTGTATGTGTCTATGTGTGTGTATGTGTCTATGTGTGTATGTGTTTGCATGTATGTATGCATATGTGTGTGTATGTGTGTGTATGCATTATGTATGCATTATGTATGCATATGTGTGTGTATGCATTATGTATGTGTATGTATGCATGTAAGTATGTATGTATGCATATGCATATGCATTATGTATGCATATGTATGCATGCATGTGTATGTGTGTGTATGTCTCTTTATGTGTGTGTGTATGCATATATGTGTGTGTATGTGTGTATGTGTGTGTGTATATGTGTCTGTATGTGTGTATGCATGTGTATGTGTGTGTATGCATCATTATGTGCGTATGTGTCTATGTGTGTATGTGTGTGTGTATATGTGTGTGTATGTGTGTGTGTGTGTCTATGTGTATGTGTGTGTGTCTATGAGTGTGTATGTGTTTATGTGTGTGTATGTGTCTATGTGTGTGTATGTGTCTATGTGTGTATGTGTATGCATGTATGTATGCATATGTGTGTGTATGCATCATTATGTGTGTATGTGTCTATGTGTGTATGTTTGTGTGTGTGTATGTGTGTGTATGTGTATGTGTCTATGTGTATGTGTTGTTACACGTCTATGAGTGTGTATGTGTTTATGTGTGTGTATGTGTCTATGTGTGTGTATGTGTCTATGTGTGTATGTGTATGCATGTATGTATGCATATGTGTGTGTATGCATTATGTATGCATATGTGTGTGTATGCATTATGTATGTGTATGTATGCATGTAAGTATGTATGTGTGCATATGCATATGCATATGCATTATGTATGCATATGTATGCATGTATGTGTATATGTGTGTATGTCTCTCTATGTGTGTGTGTATGCATATATGTGTGGGTATGTGTGTATGTCTGTGTATATGTGTCTGTATGTGTGTACGCATATGTATGTTTGTGTATGCATCATTATGTGTGTATGTGTGTATGTGTGTATGTGTGTGTGTATATGTGTGTGTATGTGTGTGTGTGTCTATGTGTATGTGTGTGTATCTATGAGTGTGTATGTGTTTATGTAATGTGTATGTGTCTATGTGTGTGTATGTGTGTATGTGTGTATCTGTATGCATGCATGTATGTATATGTATGTGTATGCATGTGTATGTGTATGTATGCATCATTATGCATGGATGTGTGTATGTGTGTGTGTATATGTGTGTGTGTATGTGTGTGTGTCTATGTGTATGTGTTGCTACGGGTCTATGAGTGTGTTTGTGTTTATGTGTGTGTATGTGTCTATGTGTGTATGTGTATGCATGTATGTATGCATATGTGTGTGTAAGTGTGTGTATGCATTATGTATGCATATGTGTGTGTATGCATTATGTATGTGTATGTATGCATGTGCATTATGTATGCATGTGCAGTATGTATGCATGTAAGTATGTATGTGTGCATATGCATATGCATTATGTATGCATATGTATGCATGTATGTGTATGTGTGTGTATGTCTCTCTGTGTGTTTGTGTATGCATATATGTGTGTGTATGTGTGTGTGTATATGTGTGTGGTTGTGTGTATGCATGTATATGTGTGTGAATGCATCATTATGTGTGTATGTGTCTATGTGTGTATGTGTGTGTATGTGCGTGCGTGTCTATGTGTATGTGTGTGTGTCTATGAGTGTGTATCTATTTATGTGTGTGTATGTGTCTATGTGTGTGTATGTCTATGTGTGTATGTGTATGCATGTATGTATGCATATGTGTGTGTATGTGTGTGTATGCATTATGTATGCATATGTGTGTGTATGCATTATGTATGTGTATGTATGCATGTGTGTTATGTATGCATATGCATTATGTATGTGTATGTATGCATGTACATTAGGTATGCATATGTGTGTGTATGCATGTAAGTATGTATGTATGTACGCATATGCATGTGCATTATGTATGCATATGTATGCATGTATGTGTATGTGTGTGCATGTCTCTCTATGTGTGTGTATGCATATATGTGTGTGTATGTGTGTGTGTATGTGTGTGTGTATGTGTGTGTATGTGTGTGTATGTGTATGTGTGTGCATGTGTATGCATTATGTGTGCATGTGTGTATGCAACATTATGTGTGTATGTGTGTATATGTGTGTGTATTTGTGTGTGTATGTGTGTGTGTATTTGTGTGTGTATGTGTGTGTGTGTCTATGTGTATGTGTGTGTGTGTGTCTATGTGTGTATATGTGTGTGTGCATGCATATGTATGTGTGTGTGCGCATACTTGGCTTCAACGAGATGCATCTCTCTCTCTCTCTCTCTCTCTCTCTCTCTCTCTCTCTCGTTCTCTTCTTGCCCTCGCATGTTAATTCTGGCGCAAATGTGCCGGGAGAAATCAAAATTTTTTAACATTCCAGAACATCGCATATGCGACGCTATCCAGTTTGCCAACGTCGCAAATAGTGTCGCTAGTTAGTGACGCTATTTGCGACGCACACATTTAGCATCGCATAAGCGACACAGGCATTGCTTATGCGACGAATGCCTGTAAAAAAAATATCCAAAAACATCACCGTCGCTTATGCGATGCTAGCGTCGCATACGCGAGGGTGATTGTTTTTTTTTTCAATTTGGGGGTGTCACTACACCCCCTATTTCTTGTAGTGTCTTCCTCCTGCATGATTCTATTGTTGACTTTGGTCTTGGTTACTATTTCCTGTTCCACTTCCAAAACCTCTACCTCTACCTCTTCCTCTACGAGAGTAGAATACCTGCTCAGAACTAGATTTTCTTTGGGAGTTTGAATCCTCACCAAGATTCTTTTATTCAATAATCAACATAGATACGATGTGGTTGAGATTTTCTCTCCTCTCTCACTTGTGAAGGCCTACAAAAAACATATTTGGTGAAGGTAGCCGGAATTCCCCGAGAAGTCTAGGATGCATCAAGGATGTCAAAGGAAGCTCACATACAAAGTTTTAAAGAAATCAAGAAAGTCTATGGTAGCGGTCAAAGCTGGTCAAAGTTGGGAAATTAGGGCAAAAATTTCATTGTCACCAAATTAGATGAAAATTCATATACTTGTAAAGATTGTCAAACGCAGTCTATAGCTCAAATTTCAGCACAAAATGGATTTTGTAGCACATTGATATGCTATGTTCATTTTGTAAAAATGTAATTTTTCTAGTTTGACCCTACAAATTCTTGTATAGAAATTTATGTTAGCCATATGGTTTGGCATGTATAAAGATCATATGTGGCTACATATTTGTACAAATTTTCAAGGCTATCAGAGCTTCCTAGACACCTTAATGCCACCTTGCAAGCTTCCAAATGTAGTCAAACTTGTACAAGGGAGATTCAGATGGGAGTTTTTTCTGCATATTCCTGGATCTTTGGAAACATAGTCCTACAAAGTTTCATCTTCATCAAAGCCTATTTGGAGGGTCAAAGAGTACAAAGTCCAAATTTCAGGATCACTGCAGTTTTCTAGTTTAAGCAAATTGAAGGGTTGAAGGGCCACTACAAGGTGAAAGCTGATTGAACCATGTTGTACGATCAAGATGAGCTCATATTCAAGGGTGGAGATGCACTTATGCTTAAAGCAAGGAGGATCCACGAGTTTTTCCATAAAAGAAGATTTTTTTGATAATCAAAGATCAATAATGCAGCTTTTCTCCAAAAATAGTGGCTTATCTTATCCAAACTGATGTCAGCACTGATCCGACGGTCCATATCATCCCCAGATCCAATGGTGGAGAATGAAGGTGCCTAAATTTCACTCCTTTACACTAGATTTGATAGAAAGAACAATTCCAAGCCATTGATTTGATTAATCAAATGGTTGTAATCGAAAGTAGTGATCCTAGAGTTGAGAGTTGATTTCTCTAGATCCAAGGGCCCAAATTCATTCAAAAAACTATATAAACCCCCCTCCAAACTCTTAGAGCATCATTGTTAGGCATCCATAGGGCTCTTGCTAGCTTACGGTTTCCTTGAGACGATCACCCTCGGTTGAGCGAGTGAGGATCCAAGGTGGGCTAGTATGAGTATAGTACCTAGTTTCAAATTTAAGTTAGAACTCCAATCTAGGATAGGCTCTTGAAACCAGCATCTCTATCTTGACTCACCCTCGGTGGAGCGTGTGAGTGAGTTAGAGCTGGTTTTAATGAGTCTTAGACTTCTTTAGTTAGACGTTACGAGCCTAGACAAACATAGGGTCACTGAAGTGGAACTCACCTTCTTACATGTGACATTCGGTTGAACTGTCATGGTTTGAGGGTCGGAACCACCTTTGATCAGTAGACTGCCTAGCTTGACGTACCACGACGATCTTATACATGTATCTTAATTCAAATCCTTTTAATTCATGTCACTTGTCACTTGTCTCTTGTCTCCTCTCTCAGTCTCTTAAGTATTTTTACATGTCTTCTATTTCTTCTATGTGTGAGAAGGCTCCGCAGTATCGCGTTGAACCAGTGAGGATGTTTCTTTGAGCTTGTGAGTAAACTCTATCATCATAATTCACTTGCATGCATATAATCCATACATACCCATACATATTGATTAGTTTCTGAAAGTGTATAAGAAGCTCCAATATTGGACCATTCTTCCTTTTGAAACTAGTTTATGTGTAAGGATTCCATCTATTCATGTCATGCATACATATCATTCAAAGAAGACTATGCATATGGATTAGAATTAGGAAGTGTTTAAGAAGCTCCTTCAATGGACCATTCTTCCTTCCAAATTTGATTCGTGTGTATGGTTCTCTTTCATTCTTATCATTCATGTTCATAAATCTAACTTGCACTCCTACATTCCCATTCCGATAATCATTTCAACATCTCTCTCTTCTCTATACTCAACATTAATTTGACTTTCATGTCCTTAAACCATCCAACATTCATTAGCTTCATACACCCTGTGTGTGCCACGACCGGACCCGATCCACCCGGATTGCGATCACATCCACATTTGAACCCAACGTGAAACGCTTCGTGGCATTTGCTTCTGATCTTGTTGGGAGGTTGTGATCCATACCCTTTGTTTCATATTTTTCATCCTCATCATATCATCATCATCAGTCTTGAGTGTTGCACTGGATTTCTCACAGTATCGTGCACATCTTCGTCGTGAAGTAAACACATTTGTGAGAGATCTAGAGCATCATGCATCACTTGCTTATTCACGTAAGATGGAGGAAGGATTCAAATCCCTTATTGTTGAGAAACAAGGCCAAAGAATAGTCTCTTCTATGTTGAGAGAGAAGGGAAAATTCAATGGCATCAACATCACAAGCTACTTAGATTTGTTTGAAGAGCAAGCTATGACTTTTGGTCTTCCTGAAGATCTTTTGATATCATTCTTTGAACGAATTGTTGATAGCTCTATCATAAACTGTGTCACTCAATATGATACTCTTCCTTGGAGTGATTTTAGAAAGGAGATGCTCAAAGAATTCTATCTTGAAGATTATAGCCAACATAATCGGGATGGATTCTTATGATGGGTCAATTCCCCAAAGCCTAGTAGCTCTATTACTCACTTACAAAATGAGTATATTAGACACTATGAACAACTTCCTAATGAGGATAAGATAACGTTGGAACCTGATCTTGTGATCAATTTTCTTAAGCTTCTTCATCCTGAAACTCGTAGGGAAGTTGAACGGCGATTAGAAGAGCCGGATAAGCGCTATGGTCTTACTGACAATTGGCAAAAAGTGCGTAAAGTAGTAGAGGCTGTAGCCCATAGACATCAAAGACAATCCATGCTTTATGAGCAAACTAGTCTTCCTCAAGCTAGCCTTCCACAAACTAAGGAGCAAGTTAGAGAACAATCCTATGCTATGCGTTTTGACTCTACTCCTATTTCTCAAATGATGGAGCCTACTCAAGGTTTTAAAGTAGAGCCAAATAAAAGTGTAGTTGAACAATCTCAAGTGGAAATTCTCACTAAGCAAATGGAAAGTCTTATTGCTACACAATCCAATTTGGCCAAGACAATAGATGCTTTACAATCTAATTACACCAAAACTTTCCAAAATCAAATGAGCCCAATGTCTTTTCAAGAGCCTAATCAACATGTTATAGCTACCAATCAAAATCCACAAGTAGCTCCTACTCAAGCATATTAAGTTCCTCCAATGCATAATCATTCAATGCAAAATCCTCATCCTCATGTGCAAAATCCTCAAATGTATCAAAACATGTATCCTCAAGCTTCACAAATAGCTTTTCAAAATCCTCAAAATCAAAATTTTCAAAATCATCAACCGTATAATATGGAAGCTCCTCTTGCACCTCAAGTACCACATGTTGCTCCCCAAGCTCCTCAAATACATCAATTGCCTTTTCAAAACCCTAATTATCATGTTCAAGCAATACCTTATCAACAAAATCCTCAATTTCAAAATTTCTCACCACAAGTTAATCAAAATCCTCAAAATCAAAATGCTTTTGTGCATGGCCCTCGTAGGTGCCCTTGGTGTGATTTGTTAGAGCACTTTTTGAGAGATTGTGAACTATTGAAGGCTGCTAAGGAGCAACGACTAGTAATAGACATAGACAAGAAAATCTGTGACTATTGATCTAGGCTACCTTTGCAAGGAAAT
The DNA here is from genome assembly GCA_020310875.1 of Ceratopteris richardii. Classification (NCBI taxonomy): domain Eukaryota; kingdom Viridiplantae; phylum Streptophyta; class Polypodiopsida; order Polypodiales; family Pteridaceae; genus Ceratopteris; species Ceratopteris richardii. The sequence goes on from CM035407.1 coordinate 124,385,670, forward strand.
TATGGTAAGGGAGGAATGAAAAAACATTCTGAAAATATAACCATAATGGACGTAGGAACTAGAGGAGTGAAACTAGAAGCTCTTGATGAACAACAAGTAGAATCAAGTAAACCCACAAAGGAAGGTGATTTTTCCATAGAGGCTTTAGTAAGAGCACGGGATGAGATTAGGAGACTAACGGCTTGGGAGTCACCGATAGAAGATCAATCTCTTATTTCTCACATATCCAATGTAGAAGAAAAACGAAAAAGAAATGAAGCTGAGCTTAGTGAAAGAAGAGTGACTCGAAAACAAACCTCAGAGGGAATAGAAACAATCATAGAGCAAGGAGAAACATCACAATCCAAAGATAAAAAACAAGAATCAGAACCCAATGAACAAAAACAAGAGGAGAAACAAAAAGGGAAGAAGACAAAGCAAAGAAAAACAAAACCAAAGCCTTTAAATAAACAACAACAATCAAAACAAACTGAAGACCAAACACGAGAACATGAACAAAAACAAGACCCTGAGCAAAAACAAAAGAAACCAAAGAGAAAACCTAAAGCCATCTTGATTTCAGAAATTGAGAGAAAAATAGATCCTATGGAGATTTTAGAGGACATTTTGCTTAAGAGTCAAGTGACTATGTCTTTAGAACAAGTTTTCTCTATTGCAAAGCCTGTTTTTAAAGATAACTTTATCGGCCTAATTAAAAGGAAGAGGTTTCCGCTTAATCTAGATACTGAGATGCAAGATTCTCTAGATCAAGATCAAGCTATGAATGAAGCCTTAAACTTTGATGAATCTGATGAAGAGGACTTTGATGATGATGAAGTAAATGTTAATAACAATTTCTTAGGACCTATTCAACCTGACCATGAAAATCATGAAAACAATCCTGAAAGTCACTTTAAAAGAACATTTTGGTCTAGAGGTACATCAGAGATGCATGTTAAAATAGGAAAAATGCATTAGTAGATTCCGGCTCTGAGATCAATGTGATTTCAAGAGAAGTCTATGATAAGTTTTGATGGCCCATAGATAAAGATTGTGGATGGCGTATGAGAACTGCAGATAATGGTGTAGGTACCCTGTATGGAGCTTGTGCTAGTGTGCCCATATCCATAAGAGGAATCACAGAAGAGTTTCACTTTTTTATTCAAGATAATTGCTCCTATGAAGTTCTCTTAGGTCAACCCTTCATTTGTGAGATTCGTATGGAAACTAAAGCCATGGATGATGGGTCTACCTATGCTAGATTCAAGTCTAAGGATCGAATGCAATCACTTCAAGTCATGACAATAGGAGTGAATCATCCTAGGAATCGATTGTCAATTAGAAAGAAACCTATTGTTACTCAGGGTCATGAGCATGCTTGTAGTGATTGTGCACCTCGATTCATGTTTGGAGCTACATATGATCAAAATTTCGGATAGAATCCATTGTTGAGCGGGACAACAGTGGATATTGGTTTGACATCTCGCAGCCAACCAACCTGTACAATAGTTTGTCACTTTGTTTTCCACATTGTAGATTAGATTTTCTTCATAAGAGTCAATTGTCCGAGTCTTTTATCCAACAAACCCAAAAAAATTATAAAAACAACAAAATCATGGAACATGATGAGAACATTGAGCATGTGATTGAAACATCTCATTGTTTCTCTACTCTTGAGGAGTTAGAGTTATGTCTTCAACAAAATTCTAATTCCCATATTATTCTTCTTTCTTCCCTTGATGAGTATGCTCTAATCCAAGAGTATGCTCTCAATGTTGACAAGTGCTCAAAATTTAACCAAACACATGATGCCTTAGTTGAAACAAAGTACAAAACTCTAGACAAAAAAATCAAACCCATAGCTCAACCATTACCTCAAGGAAGTAATGCAAAAATTATTGATGTGAAAAATGATCCAATTCTTCGGGATAAGAAAAACATAGGACATACATTCACGGATGAGACAATCAAATAGGTGAAAATTGGTAGAGATGATGACTTTCTTTTGCCAGCAGAGAGAGATAAATTTGAGGGAGTCATATGTAGCCATGGAAAAGCCTTTACTATGTATCCTCATGAGATTGGTTGTGTAGATCCTAAGCTAGTTGCACCCATGATAATCTTTACTATTCCACATATTCCATGGAATCTTCGTCCTATACCAGTTCCAAAGGCTCACTTACCTGAGCTAATGAAACTACTTAAGGAGAAGATAAACATGAGAATTTTAGAGCCATCTTTTGCACCTTACTCAAATCGATGGTTCACTGTGCCTAAAAAGAATGGGAAACTACGTTTTATTCAAGATCTCCAACCCGTCAATAAAGTCACCATAAGGAATGTAGGAACAAGACCCATTGTAGATGAGTTTGCTGAATCATTTTTAGGACATTCTATCTATTCAATGGATGATTTATATTCTGGATATGACCAATTCCAATTAGCAATTGATAGTCGCGACATAACCACAATGAAGACTCCTTTAGGCTTAGTGCGAATGTGTACTTTACCTCAAGGAGCGACTAATTCTGTGGCTCATATGATGAGTGCTATGAATATGGTCTTACATGATTTTATCCCTCGTATAACTATGCCATTCATTGATGACATTCCAATTAAAGGGAGTGAGGAACGTGTAAAGGACATTACTTTAGATTCATCTGTATGTCGTAAATTTGTTCTTGACCATATCTCTGATTGTGAAAGAATATTTCAACAATTTGAAGAGGTAGGTCTCACATTTTCCATAGAAAAATCTGTTTTTGGTGTCAACAAGGTTCTTATTGTTGGACATTTATGTGGCCATTATGGTCGAAAGCCATACCCACAAAAAGTTGATGCCATTAGCAAGATTTCTGAAACATGTAACAATGTGAGTGAGGTACGTAGATTTCTTGGTGCTTGCATCTTTTATGTTATTTGGATCCCACACTTTGCTCATGTTGCTGATTGCCTCTATGACTTGTTGAGGAAGAAACGAAAATTTATTTGGACTGACAAACACACTCAAGCTATGCATAAATTGAAGAAATTATTGCTTGAAGCTCCCATCCTTAAGCGTGTAGACTATTTTGCTAACAAACCTATTATATTCACTGTTGATACTAGTCCTATTGGTATAGGTTGGGTCATAAGTCAAGACGATAGTGAAGGGAATAGATATGCAATTAGGTTTGGTGCCAAAATTCTACATGAAACACAACGAAAATATCCACAGATCAAACGAGAACTATGGGGTATGGTAACAGCTTTGAAAACAGACAAAGAATATTTCATTGGTGCAAATGTCAAAGTTGAGACTGATTGTTTGCCTCTCATTGGAATAATAGCCAATTGTTCATCTCCTAATATAGCCATGCTTAGATGGATCTCATATATTAAGTTCATAAATCCTGAGTTAGTTCATATTTCAGGTAAGTCAAACTCAGTTGCTGATATGTTATCGAGAGCTAGATTTGATGATGATCTTGAAAGTGATCTAATAAAGAATGTGAACTTAATTGACTATGTTCCACATATATATGAGTATGAGCAATTTCATGAGTCTGAGTATGAAAATGAATGGAGAGACATAGGAAAGTATCTGAGTACACTACAACCATTACCTAACTGGACTACGAATAGATTCCGTAATATTAGGAAACGAGCTTATAACTTTTTCCTATGTATGGTTATCTTTGGAGACATGCTAAGGGTAAGGTTAAGAATCCACAACGAGTCCTAGGAAAACAAGGTCTTCAATTGCAAGTAATGAAGGAAATGCATGAGACATTATGGGCCGGTCATAAAGGATTTTTTGGAACATATGAAAAAATTAGAAGTACCTATTATTGGCCTAGGATGTATGTTGACATTAGTAGCTATGTTTCTACATGTTCTACTTGTCAACTTCATTCATGAGTCAAACATAGAGATCCGTTGCATCCTACTTATCCACCTTGTATTCACTACAAGTGGGTAGTAGATCTTGTAACTATGCCTAAAGGTATTGACAAAATGTGTTACATTGTACTTGCAAGAGAAGATTTAACTAATCATGTAGAGGGACGTGCACTACGACCTAAGACCACTTACAATGTTTGCAAATTCTTGCTTGAAGATGTCATAAGTCGCTTTGGGTACATAGAGAAAGTAGTTGCCGATCGTGGATAGTTAAATGCGAGAGAAGCTAAAGAGTTCTTTGAGCGTCACAGTATTCGTTTGTCTCTCACTACTGCATATAATCCAGAGGCCAATGGTAAAATAGAGAGAGGGCATCCGCCTATTGTGAAAGCCATATCTAAAGCATGTAATGGTGACATCAAACAATGGCCTAGATTCTTACCTTTTGCACTTTGGGCAGATAGAATGACGTGCACACGCACTACTGGATATATGCCTGCTGAACTCATGTACTGTCAAAAACCATTGTTTCCAATTCAGTCTCATATTTCTGCATGGTCAAATTTGCCTTGGTCTGAAAACATGTCTACTGATGATTTTTTGAGTTTGCGCATTAAACAGTTAGAACAAGGTAAATTAAGACTTGATGATACCGTTGAAAAATTAAGAGAATCTAGAATGAAGAACAAGCATTATTTTGATAAAAATCATCGATTGCATCCTAAGCCAATTGAAGTAGGGGATTGGGTGCTCATTTATGATAGTACATTTGACTCTCAATATGATGCACGCAAAAAGATCACTCAACGGTGGTTTGGGCCATACATTCTATCAAAAGTCAACAACAATGGTACGTATGCTCTTTGTGAATTAAATGGTGTTGCACTAAAAACTTTGATTGCAGGTAAAAGGATAAAGCTATTCAAGAAACGTGATAATGATGAGTACATTTTGGATGAGGACATTGAAGAAGATGACAACAATGAGGCCGATTCATAAACAGGAGTATCCATGTTATAAAAATAAAAAAATAATAATAATTAAAAAAAAAGGAAGAAAAAAAAAAATATATATATATATATATAAACATATAAAAATATCATTTCAAGCTCATGTTGCTTTGTTTTTTTTCAAGTCCATTCTACTTTTTTTCCATTCTTGTTTCATGCATGTTTGTTTTCAGTCTTTGCATTGCATTGCATATCCACATTACTTGAGTCAGAAAAAAAAAAGGGGCAAATGATGATTTCTCTACTTGTGTAAAATTGTATCTTAAGTAGTAACTTATCTAATAAGAAATTGGTTATAATCTAGGATTGTGGAAAGATAGGGCATGTAGATTTGGAGGTTTATTCTAGTGACATGACTTTCATATATAAACATGCATATGTATCTTGTATCGAAAGCATAATTGTTGAAATCCTAGCTCTTGTTATTGCATGTTTCTACATCTTTAGTCCACCTCACAGCACTTGTATCGGAGTTTAAACCACTGTTCTCCGTCATCAAAAATGATTGTACCTTGTATTGGGGTTTAATTTTTCCTCGTCAAAAAAAATAAAATTTGCTACATGTTACCAAGAATTTTACACTTTCTTCCACCCCAAAAAAGTGATCGTAACCATAAAGTTGCCGAATCATCATCATCATCAAAAAAAAAAGAAAGAGCAAGCCAAAGGAGGATAAAGAGGCATAGTAGAATAAATCACGAGCTATATAGGCAGATTTATGCAAGGAGATATTTGGAAACATAGTCCTACAAAGTTTCATCTTCATCAAAGCCTATTTGGAGGATCAAAGAGTACAAAGTCCAAATTTCACGATCGCCGCAGTTTTCTAGTTTAAGCAAATTGAAGGGTTGAAGGGCCACCACATGGCGAAAGCTGATTGAGCCATGTTGTACGATCAAGAAGAGTTCATATTCAAGGGTGGAGATGCACTTATGCTTAAAGCAAGGAGGATCCACGAGTTTTTCCATAAAAGAAGATTTTTTTGACAATCAAAGATCAATAATGCAGCTTTTCTCCAAAAATAGTGGCTTATCTTATCCAAACTGATGTCAGCATTGATCCGACGGTCCAGATCATCCCCAGATCCAATGGTGGAGAATGAAGGTGCCTAAATTTCACTCCTTTACACTAGATTTGATAGAAAGAACAATTCCAAGCCATTGATTTGATTAATCAAATGGTTGTAATCGAAAGTAGTGATCCTAGAGTTGAGAGTTGATTTCTCTAGATCCAAGGGCCCAAATTCATTCAAAAAACTATATAAACCCCCCTCCAAACTCCTAGAGCATCATTGTTAGGCATCCATAGGGCTCTTGCTAGCTTACGGTTTCCTTGAGACAATCACCCTCGGTTGAGCGAGAGAGGATCCAAGGTGGGCTAGTATGAGTATAGTACCTAGTTTCAAATTTAAGTTAGAACTCCAATCTAGGATAGACTCTTGATACCAGCATCTCTATCTTGACTCACCCTCGGTGGAGCGTGTGAGTGAGTTAGAGCTGGTTTTAATGAGTCTTAGACTTCTTTAGTTAGACGTTACGATCCTAGACAAACATAGGGTCACTGAAGTGGAACTCACCTTCTTACGTGTGACATTTGGTTAAACTGTCATGGTTTGAGGGTCGAAACCACCTTTGATCAGTAGACTGCCTAGCTTGACGTACCACGACGATCTTATACATGTATCTTAATTCAAATCCTTTTAATTCATGTCACTTGTCACTTGTCTCTTGTCTCCTCTCTCAATCTCTTAAGTATTTTTACATGTCTTCTATTTCTTCTATGTGTGAGAAGGCTCCGCAGTATTGCGTTGAACCAGTGAGGATGTTTCTTTGAGCTTGTGAGTAAACTCTATCATCATAATTCACTTGCATGCATATAATCCATACATACCCATACATATTGATTAGTTTCTGAAAGTGTATAAGAAGCTCCAATATTGGACCATTCTTCCTTTCGAAACTAGTTTATGTGTAAGGATTCCATCTATTCATGTCATGCATACATATCATCCAAAGAAGACTATGCATATGGATTAGAATTAGGAAGTGTTTAAGAAGCTCCTTCAATGGACCATTCTTCCTTCCAAATTTGATTCGTGTGTATGGTTCTCTTTCATTCTTATCATTCATGTTCATAAATCTAACTTGCACTCCTACATTCCCATTCCCATAATCATTTCAACATCTCTCTCTTCTCCATACTCAACATTAATTTCACTTTCATGTCCTTAAACCATCCAACATTCATTAGCTTCATACACCCTGTGTGTGCCACGACCGGACCCGATCCACCCAGATTGCGATCACATCCACAACGAGATCAAGAAAATTCGGAATATTTTCCCTAGTTTGTATAGAAGTTCTGAACTGCTTATATGCAGCTCCCAAACCATGAATACACACTTCCACCTTATCATCATCATCATCTACATTCACGCCAATAGATGCAAGTGACTCACATATGCTTTTGATTTTCAAGGTGTAGTCACTTATCGACATGCTCTTCTTCTCCAATGTATGCAGCGCGTTCTTGAGTTGCAATTTCGGTGCCTTTGTATTGGTCTCATACAATGTGACCAAACTGTTCCAAGCCTCTTTTGGAGTCTTGGCATCCTATACGTGTCCAATCATGCTATCTTGTATGCTAAGAAATAGCCAATACATTACCTTTCGTGCTCCTTGATTCCATTCCTCATATGCTCTTACCTGCTCTGCAGTCAGATTCCTTTCTGGTAACTGTAGAGCATTTTCATTCTCTCCTTCGATGTACTTCCAATATCCTTTTCCCATCAAGAAATTTGTCATTCTGAATCTCCAAGCATGGAAGTTGTTCTTGTCCAGCTCATCGCTCATAAACTGACTCATTCCATGTGTGTTAGCCATTTTTGCAGCAATTCACAACACTGCAAAACACTACAAGCAGCACTTCTGCTTGAACAGTGTCGCACTATGACGTGATAATTTGATCTCAGAAAAGCACAGTTTTCGTGTATCAACAGTACATAGAATTGCTTGAAACTCTAGATCTAGAATATATGAGTGCTGCCGAACACAATGCAAGTTACAGTTTCTGAAATTGGCCTAGTTTTTTTGCAGGCCGCACCTTGCGGGCTCAAAATGGAGGTCTGCGATTTTCGTAGGAAATAGAGGTCATTTGTGAATCGTGTTTTCTCCACACCTTGCTACATACTCTTCACTGTTGCCTTCTCCATGAGCTCTCTACAGCCACGCTAGCTCTGATACCATGTCACGAGGAAGGAGATAAGGAAGAGAGCTCACACACACTCTCTCACTCTCATGGAGAAGCACACACACAGACTGAGGCAAGGAAGAATGATCTTCCTCTTCTTCTTCTTCTATTACATAAAAAGGAATGTACAAGAATGACCTAAAAACAAGAATACAACAAGTGCAATATATAAAGATTAGTACATAAGTAAAAACCTAATGCCCACGAATGAGTGAGCTGGCAAGAAACAAATGTGCCATCACTCTCGATAGATAAATCTAATAAAGCTTAATGAAGTATCCCTGACATATACGGATGTGACCACTATACATGTCAAAGAAACAAAAAACTGGTACGTGTCATCCTGGATCATCACATGTTGAGCTTGATATCTCAACAATAAATGGTGTGGCTAGAAGCATATTTGATTTGGACTAGTGTAATTTAGGTGAATTAGAGTTTTGATGCAGGGTAGTAGAAAAGGTGTATGACGGGACCTAGGTATTGGGTTCATTTTACTTCTAGTGTGCAAATTGGAGGGATTAAATTCCATCATTTTAGAGCAAGAAACATCCTTTGAAGACTCTAGGATAAGGACAAAAAAGCTTGGACATCAAGGCTAAGATGTACATTTCAGTGTAACCCTAACTTCCCATTCATTATGGTAGATCTAGGCCAAACGATGGAGTTGCTTGACAAGGACAACTATCAGCCATGGAGGTTCTGAGTCATGAATTACCTCATGAGAAAAGATTTATGGCCTATTGTGTGTGGAGATGAAGATAAGCCTGATGTGGATCACAAAGATCCAAAGATCACTAATCAAGAATTGAAGATGTTGAAGGATTGGGAGGAAAGGAATATGAGAGCTATCTTCTATATATCACAGATCATCTCCAACACTATGATTGGTCAAATATCAGAGTTTAATCATGCTAGAGATGTTTGGGAGGCCTTAGAGATGATATATGCCTCTTCCACAAGAAGCAAAAAGATACAGCTTAAGAATGAACTCCACTCTTTGAAGAAGAGTTGTGGTCAATCTATTTTTGACTACACCTTGAAGGTGAAGGAGTTGAGAGAGCAATTGACATCCATTGGTTGCAAACTAGATGAGGAAGCCCTTGTGTAGATTACTTGCAATGGGCTGAGAGGAGGTAGCAAGGCATCAGCTTCAAGGAAGGGCAAGAATGGCAAAGGGAAGAACAACCCTCATCAAAGTAAAACTTGTTTTATATGTGGTAAAAAAAAATCATATTTCTTCAAATTGGTGGTTCAAGGATGAGAAAGGCAAGAAGAAGAACGAGCAAGGGAACTATGCTAACAACTCCAAGAAGGATGATGAGAAGGAGACCCTCCTAGCAATGAGACATGGCTACACTGGTGATCCCAAAGATACAAAGTGGTACATAGACTCTGGATGCTCTAATCACATGTCATGTACCAAGGAATCTTTTGGTCATATGCAAGTCCCAAACTCAAAAGGTTGTATGGAGACAAGAGATAACACTGGGTATCCCATTACATATGTGGGACATGTGAAGCTAGGTGAAGGTAAATATGTGAAGACTCTTAAAGATGTGCTCCATGTTCCATCTATTTCCAAGAACCTTATCTCTATAGGACAGATGGTACAGAGAGGTATGTAGATTATCTTTGATGCGAAAGGGTGCATGGTGAAGCAAGGAGGCAAGGTCATTGCCAAAGGAATGAAAGAATGCAAACTGTTCACACTAGATGTTGCTCGTACACACAACAAGGTATGTTATGTGATGATTGGTAACAAAAGAATTGCAGAGATTGAACTTTGGCACAAAAGGATAGGATATATTAATATTCCCAAGTTAAAAAGCATGAGCAAAGGAGGTTTAGTGCAGGAATACCAAATCTTGAAAGCCAAAGTCTACATGAGTTTTGCGATGCTTGTCATCTAGGTAAACAAACAAGGAATCCATTTCCAAAAAGTGAATATATATCCTCTAAGCTCTTGGAGCTTATACACTCAGATGTATGGGTCCCAAACATGGAGGCTTCATTGGGAGGAGCTAGGTACTTTTTCACTTTCATAGATGAACACTCACGAAAGGTATGGCTAAATGTGATCAAAGAAAAATCAGAAGTTTTTCATGCTTTCAAAAGTTTAGGTCCCTTGTTGAAAAAGAATGTGATGCACACATTGAGACACTGAGGTCAGATGGAGGGGAATAGTCTTTCTCTAAAGAATTCACAAAGTACGTTTAGGACAATGGCATAAAGAGGCACTTTACATACACGTACACCCCTCAACAAAATGGTGTTGTAGAGAGGAAGAATAGGCATTTTGTTGAGATAGTTAGATGTCTCATAAATGAAGGTATGTTACTATTCACTTATTGGGTTGAGGATATGAATACAGCTTGTTACTTGACAAACAAGGTTTCAATAGGTGGTGTGCATAACTTGACTCCACAAAAAGTCTATTAGGCAAGAAACCAACCATGGAGCACCTCAAGGTATTTGGATGTGTATGTTTTTTTCATGTTCCTAGTGAAGTGAGAACAAAGTTAGATCCCAAGAGTTAGAAATGTGTGTTCATTGGCTACTCAAAGAGGATAAAGAGGAGTATGCAAACCTTGATGTGCAGATTCAACCTTAAGAGTCAATCAAAATCATTGGACCAGAGGCTTCTACATCTATGGTATACTCATATGATCACTTTTACACTTATGATTTTGAAAGATCATCCCTTAATTCAAAGTATAGAAGGGTGCAAGAGACAGACTATGACACTAGGGAAGCTGAAGAGAAGTCAAAAGAGGAAGAACTTGAGGAGTTCATTAATCCTAATGTAAAGCTAAATAGACTCAAGAAGAAATATCCCAAAGGTCAAGAGAGGTGGTCTAAAAGGAAGAAGGCACCCCTAGAAAGGTATACATATGGTTGTTTCATGGCAAAGCACTATGCATACATGATGAATGTCATTACACATCAAGAGCTAGAGTCTTATGAGGAGTCAAAGAGCAAACTAGAGTGGAGGACGACCATGTATGAAGAGTTCAAAGATCTTAAGGAGAAAAACACTCGAGAACTAGTATCGAAGAAGGAAGGCATGAAGATAGCCCAAAATAGGGGGTGTACAACCAAGAGGAATGCAGATGGTAGCTTGGCAAGGTACAAGGTTAGATTAGCAGCCAAAGGCTTCACACAGACAAAAGGGGTGGATTATGAGGATACTTTTAGGCCTCTGGCAAACAAGGATACCATTAGAGCTCTCATATCCCTATGTGTAGCAAGGAGGTGGCCTATCTATGAGATGGACATAAATAAATCTTTCTTGAATGGTGAGTTACAAGAGGAGGTGATGATGATGCATAGATTAGGACCATCAAGGACAAGCTTGGTCAGATTTAGGTGTGCTAAAGTAATTTCTTGGCATTGAGCTGATCTATGGGAAAGAACGTATCCATCTCTCTCAAAAGAAGTTTCTTCCTAGATGTGTTGTTTAGGTTTGGCATGAAAAATTGGAAAACAATAGATCAACCTATGGATTCAAATGTCAACTTAAGCAAGGAAGATGGTAAGAAACTAGAAGACCTTACACTATACAGAAGCATTGTTGTTAGACATTGATCCATAGGGATCATGACTTTGGTCCATAGGGATCAATCCATGTGTGTGACTCTCCTCCCATCCATATATACCCTCATGTACTCTAAAAATAACAATGTTCTGAAATATTCTAGTGTGAACATGTGGCCATCATGAAACACTTATTACCATTACTACTAAGTACCTTAGGGTATCCCCCAAGCTTGGACCTTGGATAGTTGGCCAAGATCATTGACCATTGAGGACAATGATCTTTAGAAGGGGGAGAGAGTGTTAGACATTGTTGGGAAAGATGGATGGACACTCCAAGAGAATGAGTAGGTATTGCCAAATCCTGCTTTGTACCAGCCCTTGTATGCTTCATAGTTGATAAGTGGACCTCTTTACATTTCCAATGACACCATAAAATGGCCTATGTACTTTGGAAATGATGTCTGTAAAGATTGAATCAAAACATATAACTTTGAACTTCAAGATCTCAAGAAAACCTTCTATTTTTTACTTGACATCTGCTGGATCTTTTGCTCAGTATGTCTAGCACAGTAGGGATTGGAAACATTCCTTTTAGGGGTATCTAATTAGCTTAGCAAGATAACTATTCCGAGTGCAATGATATAAAAAGATTAACTATGCTCAGAGAAATCAATTTAGCAAGTAAACCTTTACCCCCGATTTTTTAGGACTGTTGCAGAAATTGACCAGTGATCACCTCGACGAGCTTTTCTCTAAAATGGCACAATAGAATCTCTTCAAATTTTGACAGCATGTAGAAACTTTGAGCTGGTTTCAACAAGCTTTAAATCTTTGAATTTGGTGGAGAAATGACTGAGATATGCTCTCCACAAGTTGAGAGATCTTCAAGTAGTATGACATAGAACTCAGAAATGAACAATGTAGATATATGTATTAATGAACACTTGTATACAATTCCATTGGCATGAATATCATTGCCTAGTGGTGTAGATAGGTGTGGTCTAGAGTGTAGGCCTCACACACACTCAAAATTGACAGAGATGAGCTCGGAATATGAGTCTTCTACCCGCAACTTTTTGAGTTGAACTTTTATAGTGATTGAGTTCAAAGTTTGAATTTGAATTCAAACTTTGGCTCCCTTTAATCAAGCTCCTACATCCTAGGAGATATTCCATCTACTTGATTGATGCTTTACAAATAATAAAGTTCATGAGATTTCCTTGGTAGGTGTTTACAAAGATTCCAAAGTCAAAACTAACTTTTACAAAGAAGTAAGTGGTAATTAACCACTAGCACTTGTTCCTATGCTTTCCATATGTGTATAGACTTCAAGGTATCCTTCAAGCCAAATATGTAGGCTTGTGAATTGCACCAACAGCTCCCCCTCAAGCCAAACATTTTGGCTTGGTCTTCATCTGCAATCTTCATGTATATCCTGCAATCCAATCATTGCTTTGAACTTGCAAAGTTTGGTTCCATCCAAAGCTTTAGTCAACAAATCTGCACATTGCATGTATGTTGATGCATACGTTCGTTGAATGTCTTTGCTAAATAACTTCTCTCTCACATAATGGTAATGGAACTCTATATGTTTGGTCCTAGCATGATAGATAGGATTAGTTGCAAGGTGAAGTGAGCTTGTATTATCTCCAAAGATTATTGGTGACGTAGTATATAAGCCCAATTCTATATACAATAGCTTGATCCATATGGCTTCTTGTGTGTCATTTGCCAATCCTCTATATTCTGCCTCTGTAGAGGATAAAGCAAGTCGGTTGCTTCTTCGAAGACCATGATATTGGCTTATCACCTACAAATGAAATGTATCCGGAGGTGCTTCTCCTATCATCCTTGCATCCTGCCCAATCTGCATCTGAATAAATCTTAATATCCAAGTCTGAAGTGTAAGGGAAACACAAACGATGATGTTGTGTACCCTTGAAATACTTTAATATCCTTTTGGCAGCCTCCAAGTGAGGTGCTCTTGGCTTGTGCATAAACTGACTTAGCACACTAACTCCATATGCAATATCTATCCTTGTTAAGGTAGCATAGTTCAAGCTACCCACCATGCTTTGATAACCTGTAATGTCATTAATTTCATCTCCTTCATGGGCACTTAGTTTTAGGTTTACCTCCATTGGAGTACTTGCAACTTTGGTATCCTGCAAATGAAACTTCTTCAACATATCCCGTATGTACTTTTTTTTCAGTAATGTATATTCCACACTTAGTATAAACTAACTCAAGTCCAAGAAAGTACTTTAGTAGACCAAGATCATTGATCTTGAACTCCTTCATCATCTGGTTCTTGATTTGCCTAATTCCATTGACATCATTCACTGTAAGTATGATGTCATCAACATAAACACATAGGTATATTACCTCTGAATTACTTCTCTTGATGAATAGAGAAGTGTTTGCCTTGCTCATGACAAAACCTTGGTCTTGAAGGTAAGTGGTCAATCTGTGATTCCATGCCCTAGGTGCCTGCTTCAATCCATATAAAGCTTTATTCAATTTGCACACATATGATACCTTCTTTGGGTCCTCATAGCCAGGAGGTTGTGACATATATACCTCCTTTGAAATCCATCCATTCAAAAAAGCATTTTGGACATCCAATTGATACATTTTCTAATTTTTTGATGCAACCATACTTACCAACACTCTGATAGTTGGCATCTTGGCCATAGGTGAGAATGTCTCTTCATAGTCAATGCCTTGGGTTTGTGCAAAACCCTTGGCTACCAATCTAGCTTTGTACCTGTTAATTGATCCATCAGAATTTCTTTTGAGTTTATAGATCCATCTGGATCCTACTACCTTCATGGACTCTTTCTTTGGTACTAGTTCCCATGTGTCACTTTCCTTGAGTGCTTCAATCTCCTCATCCATAGCTTCTTTCCATTCTGTCTCGGTTATGGCTTCTTCATATGATCCTGGTTCTTCAATTGACAAATATTTGGCAAGATAAATAGAGTGTTTAGCAACAAGAGATGTATCATACCCATATTTGATAGGTTTTCTGGTCTCTGTTTGTGATCTTCTGATTGATTGAGTTGAAGATTCAGGTATGTCTTCAAGTTTCTCCATCTTCATTTTGCCTTTGGACTTCCATGCCTTGAACTCTTCAAGGTTGATAATGTCTTCATCATCTGAATTTGAGTCTTCATTCTGAGTAGGTTCCTCCTTAGCAAGACTTGGAAACTCCTCTTCCAAGTCATAGGGTAGTTTAAACTTCGTGCATACATTCTCATACCAAGAATCACTTTCATAAAAGACAACATCTCTACTAACCATGAATCCCTTATTTGAAGGGTTGTAAAACCTGTATCCTTTTTGATTCAGATCATATCCAATAAAGATTCACTTCTCAGCCTTAGGGTCTAGCTTACCTCTTATCCGAGAAGGAATGTGTACATATGCTACACATCCAAATATCCTACAATGGTCTTGTGAGGGTCTCTTACCATGCCATGCTTCATAGGGTGTCATCCCATCAAGGGAATTAGATGGTAACCTGTTTATGAGATAAGTGGTAGTAGAAACACTCTCTACCCATAGGTAGTTAGGTAACCTTTTTCCATTCAACATAGACCTAGCTGTTTCAACAATCAACCTATTTCTTCTCTCAGCTACCCCATTCTTTTCAGGAGTATACCTTGTGGTGATTTCTCTTTTAATGCCTCTGTCCTCCAAGAAGTCTTCAAACTCATTGGAGAAGTACTCACCTCCTCCATCTGACCTTAGTCTCTTCAAATTCTTCCCTGTCTGATTCTCAACAAGTGCAAGATATTTTTTAAAACAATTAAACACCTCATCCTTGTGCTTCATGAAGTACAATACAGTCCACCTGCTATAATCGTCAATAAAAGGTACATAGTACCTTGATCCTAAGATTGAGGGGTCTTTGCTTGGTCCCCATACATCTGTATGGACAAGCTCTAGGTAGTCCTCATGCATGTAGCCTTTTCTTGAGAAGGGTAACCTGCGAGACTTTCCAAATTGACAAGCACTACATTTATATATCATGTGTTGTTTGGAAATATTGGGTATTCCAATTACACATTGATCCCTGCATATCTGCTTCAAGGTTCTTTCTCCTACATGCCCTAATCTTTTATGACAAATCTCAAGCTTTGAAAGTGTTTGATCTTTATAACTGTATACTGAGTGCTTGGTGTCATCACCTGTTTTTACTTGATGCTTACCTTTTGGTTCTTCAAGGTCACAGAGTAGAGCTACATTGCCAGCCACATGATTTGAGCATCCTGAGTCAATGTAGAATAGGTGGTCATCATTTGTACCTGGTTTTGAAGTCATGTTCATGATCATAAGAGAATCATCCTACTCTTCTGTATAGTTGTTGTAGTCCTTTCTGGTTTTGAATCCTCCTTGGTATTTGCCATTGTAGTTATTGTTGTAATTGTTGTTGTAGTTGTTGTTGTAGCCTTGGTGATGGTTGAATCTACCTCTTGACTGTGAGTATCCACCTCTTTGGTATCCTCTTCCTCTCTGATTCTTGTAATTCCTGAAACACTCATCTGTAGTATGATTTGATAAAAAATGTTGCGTGGTGAGGAGTTATAGGATCTCCCCCTACCTTGCTTACCTCCTCTTCTCCTTTATTGTTCTTGCCTTTATCTTTAGCTTTACCTTTATCAGTGTATAGGGCAGTAGAGCTATTACCTTTAGATGTATCTCCATTCTTGTTGAGCTTTGCTTCATGAGTGAACAATTGTCCCATGAGGGTTGTAAGATCTGGAATTTGCATGTCCATGTGAAGATCCATGGCAGTGGTGAAGCTTTCCCATTTGTCATCAGCTTTGATCCCATTGATCACTTGCCTTACAATTTGCTCTTCTTCAATTTCTTCTCCTATGCTTGCTAACTGATCTGCTACATCTTTAATCTTGGTTACAAAATCTAAAATAGCTTGCTTAGGTTGCTTCCTTAATGTGGTGAATTCAATCCACAACTCATTTTTTTCTAGCCCTTGTGTTGGAAGAGAAATAAGATGAAAAGGTTTCCCAAGTCTCTTGGGATGTCTTACAGTTCCTAATATGTGGCAAAAGAAAATCAAAGATGGAGTTGAGTAAATAAGACCTTGCTAATGCATCCTTAGCACACCATGTGTTGAGGTTTTCATGTTCTTCCTTTGTTGGCAATCTTCTTGTTTTGAATGAGGGCAATTCCTCATCTCCTGAGATGTATGCATAACGACTCCTTCCTTGTAGGTATGTCTTCATCCTTGGAGACTATGCCTGATAGTTTTTCCTATCCAATGTATCAATAAATGAAGGAAAACCATCTCCCATTTTACCTTAGGTTGCTCTGATACCACTGGTTGGGAAAGATGGATGGACACTCCAAGAGAATGAGTAGGTACTGCCAAATCTTGCATTGTACCAGACCTTGTATGCTTCAGAGTTGATAAGTGGACCTCTTTAGCTTTCCAATGACACCATAAAATGGCCTATGTACTTTGGAAATGATGTGTGTAAAGATTGAATCAAAACAGATAACTTTGAACTTCAAGATCTCAAGAAAACCTTCTATTTTTTACTTGACACCTGCTGGAACTTTTGCTCAGTATGACCAGCACAATAGGAATTGGAAAAAATCCTTTTAGGGGTATCTAATTCGCTTAGCAAGCTAGCTATTCCAAGTGGATTGATATAAAAAGATTAACTATGCTCAGAGAAATCAATTTAGCAAGTAAACCATTACCCCTGATTTTTTAGGACTGTTGCAGACTTTGACCAGTGATCACCTCGATGAGCTTTTCTCTGAAATGGCTGAATAGAATCTCTTCAAATTTTGATAGCATGTAGAGAACTTTGAGATGGTTCCAAAAAGCTTTAAATCGTTGAATTTTGTGGAGAAATGACTAAGATATGCTCTCCACAAGTTGATAGACTTTCAAGTAGTATGACAGAGAACTCAAAAATGAACAATGTAGATATATGTATTAATGAACACTTGTATACAATGCCATTGGCATGAATATCATTGCCTAATGGTGTAGATAGGTGTGGGCTAGAGTGTAGGCCTCACACACACTCAGAATTGATAGAGATGAGCTTGGAATATGACTCTTCTACCCGCAACTTTTTGAGTTGAACTTTTATAGTGATTGAGTTCAAAGTTTGAATTTGAATTCAAACTTTGGCTCCCTTTAATCAAGCTCCTACATCCTAGGAGATATTCCATCTACTTGATTGATGCTTTACAACTAATAAAGTTCACAAGATTTCCTTGGTAGGTGTTTACAAAGATTCCAAAGTCAAAACTAACTTTTACAAAGAAGTAAGTGGTAATTAACCACTAGCAGTTGTTCCTATGCTTTTCCATATGTGTATGGACTTCAAGGTATCCTTCAAGCCAAATGTGTAGGCTTGTGAATTGCACCAACAGACATTGATCCATAGGGATCATCGCTTTGGTCCATAGGGATCAATCCCTGTGTGTGAGGGACAAGGGCTAGCTAGCCAAGGTCCCTAGCTCGGGGGATACCCTAAGGTACCTAGTAGTAATGGGAATAAGTGTTGCATGATAGCCACATGTTGACACTAGACTATTCCAAAACATTGCTATTTTTAGAGTACAAGAGGGTATATATGGATGGGAGGAAAGTCACACACACATCAATCAAGTAGTTTCTATCAATTGTGGGATCATAGATCTATGCTACACTCATAAGGCCTCACTTGTGCTACATAATTGGAGTCCTATCTTAGTTCATGCATGCAACCACATATACACATCTCAATCATGCAAAGCGAGTGTGAAGGTATGTGGAGTATAGTTAATCATGGGTTGCTATGTAGGTATGATGAAGAACTTCAAGTAAGGCCATGGAATGAAGCAGATTAGGCAGGGAGTGTTGATGATAGAAGGTCAATTTTTGGCTATGTTTTCATTCTAAGTACAAGAGAAATTGCATGGATGAGCAAAAAAGAGCACATAGTTGCATTGTGTTCAATAGAGGTTGAATATAGAGCTTTAGCCATCACTACATTTGAAGCAATGTGGATTAAGAATCCCTTCAAAGATCTTGGTATACAACTTGGACAAATTCTAGTTTATGGAGATAAGATGTCAAGCCTACATCTTGCTAACAATCCCATGTATCATGCAAGGAGCATGCACATTGAGGTGCATTATCATTATGTAAGGAAAAAGGTTGGAAGTGGGGACATTAATGTTCATTTGAGGTACAAAGGAACAAGCTGTAGATATCTTCACCAAAAGCTTGGATATGACCAAGTTAACAAATTTTTCAAAGGCCATGAGCTTGCTTGATATGGACATTAGCACATTAGGCTTGAGGGGGGGGTGTTGAAAGTGTAAACTATGAAAGATTTATGTAGATAAAGGGGTCAAAAGACCTTAAAATGGGAAAAAATTATGATTTAGATCACTTAGGACATTCACAAGGTTTGGTAACATTGGGCAAGGAAGTCCTAAGGTGGTGGAGAAGTTAGGAGATGCATCCAAAAGCTATAAGAGGAGGTGAAGAGACACCAAATGCATGGAAGTCATCTAGGTCATTGATGACTAGGAGACATATACTGAAGGAGGCTCAAGGAGAGAGTTATCCAATGGTCAAACAACTCAAATTTAGTACTCCAAGCTAGTAAAAATGCAAAGAGGGGCATTATATGCATAGAGGAGTAAGGAGGACCTACCAAGCCCAATACCCCTCGTCTCTTGTAGGTATAGACATAGTGTGTTTATAATAGTTGTAACAATTTGTGTACATATCCACTTCAAGAGATTTAAAGTGAATTCTTTAGCTTAAATATGTGTCTTAAGTTTCCTTAGAGGGCTTCTTGAAATAAGGTTTGTGCACAAAGAAATTGATGTATCTCTCTAGCCCTAATTTTTGCATATCCTACATCTCTGTATAGTCTATATTTTATAGAGTTGTTGACTAACCTAAACAGATACATTTGAGGTGTTCTATAGCTTCTTGGAAACTTATAAAGCATACTAAGTGTGGTTAAAAGCTTGTATGATTTGAATGAATGTAAGGTAGGTGAATCAAACTTTTTTCGGTAGGGTAGCAAAAAAGGTGTACGAAGAGACCTAGGTATTGGGTTCATTTCACTTCTAGTGTGCAAATATGAGGGATCAAATTCCATTGCTTATGTATATTTTTGATTTTCTATGCAATTAACATAATCAAAATCTATGTAGCTAATAAGGGATGCCTCTCCTCTACCCATAGACACTTGTCCTTGGTGCCATTTAGATATCTCAAAGTTCTTCTTCACTTCCCAGTGCTTCTTTCTAGGATTGAACATATATATGCTCACAATTGCACTACAAATGCAGTGTTTAGTCTCATAGATATCACAAAATATGTGAGACTACCGACGAAAAATTGATAAGGCATTTTGTTGATGAATTGGTTTTCCTCATATGGTTTGGGGCAATCATCCTTGTTCAATTTCACATATGAAAGTAAAGCTTTACGAAATACCTTTCCACCCTACATATTGAGCCTCTGAAGTACTTCGGACATACAATCACTTTGAGAAAAGTGTATGCATCTTTTACTCATGTCACAACTAGTATGCATTCCAAGGATATATTTAGCATATCATAATTCTTTCTTGTCAAATTTCTCTCTCAACTTCTTTTCAAGCAATAAACAGCCATGAGAGGACTTCCCAACAATTAACATATCATCGGCATAAAGTATCAAGCATATCAATTTTCCATTTGAGGATCTCTTAGTGTAGAGACAATGATCGTCATTGCTTCAATATTAGCCTTGAAGCTTCATAAAAGCGTTAACCTTTTGGTACCATTGTTTAGGGGACTATTTTACTCGATATAAGCTCTTCTTTAGCTTACAAAGTAGACTCTCTTGGATATGATCTACATTACCCTGTGGTTGTTCCATATAAATCTCATCTTTAAGATCTCCATGCAAGAATGTAGTGTTCACATCCATTTGGACTAGCTCTAAGTCCTCATTGCAACAAATCCAAGCAACATGCACAATGTAGTCATATTGACTATTAAAGATAACATTGCCTTGAAATCGATACCATGTTCTTGCTTAGAACCCTTTGCAACTAGTCCTGCTTTATACTTTGGAGAAACACTATCTTATGTGAATTTCAACTCATATAACCATTTAATGGTTAAGCTTTCCTACCCTTTGGTAGAGGTACCAAGTTTGAAGTACCATTCTTGTGAATAGAATCCAACTTATTCTTCACGACACATTCCCACTTGGCATGATGCTTTGTCTGTATAGCCTCTTTATAGCAAGAAGGCTCACAAGCATCTACCAACATATCAAAATCCAAACCTGGAACATATCTATCAGGTGGATGTGAGACACATGCATAACCTCTCAATGGTTGCTCAATAAGAACATTTTTAGACTTGTCTAATTGGACATTCTCTTGAACATGCCTACTTTTAAAATTGGACATTCTCTTGAACATGCCTACTTTTAAAATTCTCAGCTAAAGCAATGCATTTTCTGAAAGTAGGGAATACCTCACCATTGAACTTGATAGGATATACCCAAAACTTTTGTAGTAGCATCATCTATGAATGTGAAAAAGTAAAGAGAACCACCTAATGTCGTTGTATGCATAGGACCACATACATCTATAGGAACCATATCTAAAGGCTAAAATCAAGAGTGGATGTGCATTTTATGCACATTCATATTTTGCTTTCCATATTGACAATGTTTACAAAATTAAAAACCAAAGAAAGAGAACACAAGTAAGTAGCTACAAATAGAAAGATTTTCCATTCCACTATGAGATATGAGGCCCAAATGGTCCCAAACACACAGTGCAACATTGATGTGGACTCTCAAATTGAATGTCATGTAGTTGGAGAAAAGAGTACTGATCTTCGAACTCATGGTTCACTATATCCTCGTGATCCAATTTCTTCTTACCATCCAATATTCCATAATCTCTCAATTTTACTTTACTTCCTTGGTGCAATTGAATCTTGACTATTTGTACAAGAATGACTTGTGGAGTTCTAAAAGGATACAGAAGAAAAAAAATAGCACTATTGCAAAGTCAAATGCTAATCTCTAGCAGTTGAAAGAGACTCCAATTGATACGAGATATAGAAAAAGATTATTATCATCCTTCAACCTCTTTCAATTGGTGGTAGAGCACACAAACAATGTATTTATGCAATGAGATGAGTATTTGTTTTTTCAATTTCTTTTTAAGAAAGTTTTGAAATTCAATATTTCATTGTATAGGTCATTTATTCAAGACGTAACTACTTCATCAACAACAAAAGAATGATTCAATTTGATAAATAATTGTATAAGAAGTAAAGAAGTCACATCTATTCTAGACACATCCATAGGAAAGTGCATTAGAGCTAATGTTGAAGATGAGTTATCAAGAGAGTTAAAAACTATTATTAAAGTGCAAGACATTGTTGGAAAGATCTCTCTCTCTCTCCGTTTCTTGATGAGAGATGATATAAAAAAGTTTGTTCAAATTTTTTAAATCTTTTAATGTCTTTTATTGAAAATGATACATTAATTAGGTTTCTCAAATAATATTAGGTTATCGTATGCATCTTGTTGAGAATGTACTTGCAAAATAAATGAGAATAATTAAACAAGTGTGTATATATGTGATATGTGTGTTTGTACATATAAGTGCATGTGTGCGAGTGCATGTGAACCTACCCAAACATGTGTGTAGTTGTGTGCATTCATGTTTAAATATGTGACATGCGATCTGTATATTCCTGATTGCGTTTGAGACTAAGTTCCTAAGTGTGAGACCATCATTGAAAAGTAAAAGTAATAAAACCATAATATAATTAAAATATAAAAAGTAAAAACAAAAACACAACAAATTAAAAAGAAATTGGCAATAAAACGCCAAATGTGTGTAAGGGCGGGTGTGAGTGAGTATGTGTGCGTGTGTATGTTGCATGGAGGACATGGAGTCGAAATCTATTTGTTGTTGTTCATGGCAAGTAGACACGCGACACTCACATGGAAGAGAGGGAAAAGAGAAAGTAGGAGGTTTCTTTTTAGGAGGACTTTCAATTTTTGGAGGAACGAAGTTATGTTGCTTCGAAGGGAAGGAGGGCGTGGAAAATGAAGGAGAGGTTTCTAAAACAAGAGGAGAGATTTTGCGCAGAATAGAGTTTTGAAGACACGAGAAGGAAGGTCTCTTCATGGTTTCTAAGAGAAGAGCCCTGTGCACATCTTGTTCGTCTAATTACACTAATAATATAATAATATAGAGTACAGTTACATTACACTAAATGTGGATGATGGAGGATAGTGAAAAAAAATGAACTATGTTCGCATCTGAAGTTGTGCCTCACAATAGCTGATTTGCAACCGATATCCAACAACAATACAATTATGTTTTTCATACATATACAGAGCATCTGCGAAGCAATTTTGTTTGTAAGTCGTTCCATTTATGAAATAAAAACTTTATTGGAACTCTCGACAAACATCTATATCTCCGAAGCTTATTTCAAACCTTTCATTAATAAAAAGTATTCGGTTCTTATACAATAGATTTTGCAAATATGTAACGTTCCTCATCAAAGTCATACAGATGAACGCTTGACATACAAAAAATATAAGTAAACGTTCGTGTCATTAACAAAAGAATAAATCAGATCATGTTTAACTCAAAATATATATATATATTAGTAAAGAGATCTTATCTTATGAATCTTCAGATGTCAATTTCTAAATACATCAATAGCTTCTGAATGAAGCATCTTCCTTCTCGATACATTAGCTTTGGAAAATAGCTTCTTGAGGAAGCCTCGATCTCCTGACCACCCCCGAGCTCTCACAAAGCTATTCCCACTCCCACTATCAATCTCAATCTCATTCATATAGAGTTCTTATCTTGTGGATCTTCATATGTTAGTTTCTAAATACATCAATAACTTTCGGAGGAAGCACCTGCCTTCCTAATACATTAGCTTTGGAAAATAACTTCTTGAGGAAGCCTTGACCTCTTGTCCATGCCCAAGCTACCATAATCTTATTCACACTCACACTCTAAATATCAATCTAAATCTCAATCACAATCACGGGACTATACAATCACAATCCCAATCTCCTTCTCAATCTCATTCACACTCGCACTCTCAATCTCAATCTCATGGTTACAAAGTAGCAATCATAATCTCAATCATTCTCTCATATACCACTTTTAGCATTCCTCATCAAACCCATAAAGATGAACACTCAAACATCCAAAAAGACATAATTAAACATTAGTGTCATTAACAAAAGAATAAATTAGATCAAGTGTTAATAAGTATATATATTAATAAAGAGATCTTATCTATGAATCTTCAGATTTCAATTTCTAAATACATCAATACATTTTGGATGAAGTATCTTCCTTCTCCATACATTAGCTTTGGAAAATAGCTTCTTGACGAAGCCTTGACCTCCTAGCTGCCCTCGATCTATCACAATCTTATTCACACTTGCACTTTCAATCTGAATCATAATCATGTGATCTTACTATTGCAATCGCACTCTCATTCTTAGTTGCATTCACACTCACACTCTCAATCTCAATATCATGGTTACATAGTAGAAATCATAATTTTAATCATACTCTCATATACTTGATAGAGAGCTTGTCGATGAAGATGATAAGAAAGTGCAAGCTGTGTTTCATAATGATGAGAGTAGGCACCTTCTCTTCTTCTTCGATCAACTTTGGCATGTAGAAAATTATGGCCGCACCATAGTCTTGAACAATTGGAAGATAAAAAATGCACTTCATTTCGAGCTCTATAAACCAGTTCCTTCTTTTTCTCTAATTGTAGTTGCGATCATAGATTATGTCGTTCGAAGTTGGGAATACCATTGAACTAGCCTCCTGTGCACTGTCTGCATCATCTTCCTCAAGTGATCACTCCACCATTTATTGTGTGCACCACAATTCATCATAATGTTCTTCAATCCACAATCATGTGTGTAGAGCTGTATCCTTCCTTCAATCCTCCATCTTGTCCTTCAATTATTCATCCTGTACTTCATCTTTTGTCCTTCAATTCATCAATGATAATCTCCTCCAAGTGTAGAAGACATATCATCCAAGAATAGAATCTCATTCAAGTATAGAAGATTCCTCTTCAAAGTGTGTGTGTGTAGCCTCTATGTCATTCAATCTTTAACAATAATAGCTCAAAATATAGTGCCTCCAACAATGATCTCCTCTTTAATTTGCATTGAATCCTTCTTTTACCATGAGATGATCCACAATGAGGCATGACCATCCCTTATATAGTTTTGTGAGCCTCCAAGTGAAAGCTTAGCAAAAACTACAAAAACAACTCCCAAAAGCATGCGATTGCACTTTCTTGCACCTAGCTTTTGGTGAAAATCCTCTTTGACCAAAATTTGATTATTTTTATCCTTTATTTTGACCATGGTTTACTTTTTCTAAAACTATCAAAAACCGAAATAATAACTGGAATTTTGAACCATCAATTATGTATATCCCCATGATGGCTATATTGCAAAATACGTTGTAAAAATATAAATTTACTCATGAATTTGGATTACAAGGTTAGCATCAGTGACCTTGTGACCTTATGTGTTTGAATCCTAAACGTTGCGGAATGTATATGCCAATCTTTGTTTAAATATTGGTTTGTCATTCCAAACTAGACGCTACTTTTTCATTGTATTATTGTAAGGTTCAGGACTTCGAACAGGACATGTGCTTGTTATAACTTTGACATTAATCAAGCAGTGGCATACTGCCACATAGATTTTATGAGGCTTTCGGATATCATCAAAACATGACTCGTGAATAATGTAATTTTCCAGAACCCTTGAGATTTTATCTCTGCCATACACACATTCTGTATGAAAACCAACGCCACTAACATGTTTATGCTATTATTTAATGACATATATGCGCAAGACGTTCTGTTTAGTGAATGTGCTGAAAGCTTGCTTATATTCTATCTTGTTCAAGGTATAGAGATCTTCAACCATTGAGATGCACAACTATTTCCGTTTATCCTTGAAATGAGATGTATAGGGCTAAAGGCATATGAATGACAACACACGCACATAACAAGTTTAATTTCGAATTTATGTTGAAGAGTGTGCAAGTAGATGGTTTGGATGCTAGAACACACAAAGATTACTTGGTTTAGAACTTTTCAACTTGAGCTTTATGGCCCAATAAAGCGGAAAATAGAAAGAGTTTATTTCACTCCCAAATTTCGTTTCTATGATGATCATTGATCCTCATTCAACTCATTATATTGAGTGAGTGCGAGTTTCAATCTTCCAACTAGCCGAACAGTATTGATTTCGTTTGAGTCAAAATGTGAACCGAACCTGAATTCAGTTTATTTTGATAAGCATACATATCTTTCATGTGATTTCGATTGTTTGTTTATCATCGATTCAAGTTCTACATGTGGTTTTCTCATCTTCGAAACATTGATGGTTTTCATTAACATTTTGCATATGTTTTCATTGAGCACTCACTTTGTTTATTGAGCGAAGCTTGCGAGAACAGAGGTAAATACGAGTTTCAAGTGATGCCAAAAAACCATAAGAAATTCTAACTCAACCAAACCTATAGATTGTACTAGCCAATGATATTCCTTGATTACGCCTGAAGCACCTAGTGTATGCCATCTTGTGGAACACTAATAGTTTGATGTGTGTTTTACTTTTGATTTATGACTGAGCATCTTCTTTGTTTTATAGGTGTGAAGCCTACCTTGTCTTCCATTGGCACAAGGGCTTGATCAAGAGATTGGAAGGCTTTCTTAGTGTTGAAGGTTGGTCTTATGACTTGAGTGCCTCCACGGAAGCTTGGACAAGCCTTTACCTCATTGCTTCACCTTTTCTTTCAAACAAAGTTGGCACATTCACTCAAATAATTTTTCCTTGCTTTAGGACTTATTATTCAAAAGTTTATATAAATTGTTCACTTACTTTAGCCTCTTCTTCAATTCAAGTTAAGGTAATATATACTTTAAATTCTATCAATTCAAGCACATTTGAAATTCAAACTTACAAAAACGTTTTGCTTTATTTTCATAGTTGCATACTTGGAAAAGTTAAAACAATTATTTGCATAATTCCACTCTTTGTTTTTTCTAAATTTCTTGCATTTCTCTATTGCACATCAAAGGAAGAAAATACTTTGATATTTTTACATCACATACTTGCATTTAATACCATTAAACATTATCACAAAATCATTGTTTTTTTTTTTCTATCTTTGTTTGCATTCCAACAAGAATTGACCACTAGTTACATTAGCACAAAATATAAGTGAGTGATGGGTACAATGGGACAAATTAAACTGGATGATATATTTTATGCTATGAACATTAAAAAGAAAGGGTCAAAACTAGTTCAATCAATCCCTAAGGAGAAAGAAAAATTCACCAGCACTAATATGAGTCAATATTTGTGTGCTTTTCAAGAGCATGCTCAACTTGAAAGTCTACCTGAATCTATGATGGGTACATATTTTGAAAGAATTATGAAAGGATTGATTCTTAAGCATTCTCAAGAGCATAAAAAATGGCTTAGAATGAGTTTAAGGTTGAGTTAATCAAAGAATCTTGGGAGGACTCTAAACACCATAACCAAAAGAGTTCATTAAACATAGCACACAAGACAAAGATAATGCGTGAATGAATTGATTGAAGAGAAATTTTAAAAATATGAATAGAGGTTTAAAGAAATGGAGATTAGATTCAATGAATCTATAAAAGAAAAATTTGGAATCATCCTAACCTTAACTCAAACCATAAATACAATCTTTGAAACTATGCAAATCATGGGCATTAGCCTTAAGAAATTAAAAGATATGATGGATTTTGAAGTTTCATAATTGAAAAATAGATTGAAATATTGACCAATCAAATTAAGGAACTATAATCATTGAAATATAATCATGAACATGAAGTAAGAGTCCAAGGTATCTCATCATATACATCCAATTAGAAAAATTCATTTCACCATAGAAGATTCATCCCTAGAGTCACATTTAGAAAGACAAATAGGTTTGAGAAGTGACCTCATGTTTCTAGTGTGATCAATTTGGACATATGTTTTGCAATTGTACGGCATATGAAGATGCTTGTAGACATAGACTACTAACTGAAAATAAAAGAAAAATTTGTAATTATCAAGAGCAATCACCTTTACATTTGAATCGAGGAAGAGGTGGTATGAATGAATACTTTGAACAAACAAAAACTAAGACAAAATCATATGAACAAACTCGAAACCTTTGGAAAGAAAAAAGATATGAGAACAAGAAATTTGATGAACAAAAAAGTATGCTACCAAATGAAAATCAATATGAATGTATTGAAGAAAACAAATAGTGGATGAATAAAAGTAGAAAAGGAAAACGAATATTGGAAAAAAAAATCGATGTAGATAAAACTGAATCTGATAAAGACATTCAAGTGAAATCAATAAACTATTGAGAACTCTATGTTTCAATTGATCCAAAGCTTCTAGCTAATGATGAATTGTTTGATAAAGAGATAGTTACAAAATCGCAAACTGAATAAACTTCTTCAAAACCTTCTAAACCTTTGAAATCAAGCAAGAGGAATAAGAATCTACCTTTGTAGGACATAGAAGTCTTGATTAACAAATATTAAAGGACAATGATATGATTGAAGATGAACCAAAATGATTAGGTGGTATCTATTCTTTTCTATTTGTACATATTTCTTTTCATTGCATTGCATGCTTTGCATGCATATTTTCAAAACTTAAAAACCGGCTAATAATGGTATCAAATTGTACGTGCAAACTATTTGTGTTGATTAAGAATGCAATTGCTTAGAATGCAGCCAAGGAACGATAAGATGAGTAGAATTTGAATTTCAAGTAGGAAGATTGATTCATTTTGTATAAATAGGTGTATGTTTATGCATGATAAGCATATCCAATAGAGATCCTAATTATTGCCTATGCATTCTTCTAGATTCTTTGCTTGAAGTAGTGGTTAAGCCTTTCCTTACGAGTTATAAAAAAATTGATAGAAAAACGTTTATACCTTCTTCCCGTCTAGAAAAGTAGAAGATATTGTGCATTAAGGTTTGTTGTTGAAGAAAAGACAATGAAGAAAAGAAATCAAGATGCTTAATGAAGAAAATATATAAAGAAGTTGGAAGTGGTCTTTAGATCACTTTCAATCATAGATTTGCATGGGCATTATAAGAAGATGAATTTCTTGGATTTTTTGTAAGTGTATTTGCATGCAAATATTTATATAAAATATTGATTGGATCTGAAAGAGCGGAACTTAGGATGATTGTACTTGAAACACTAAATGTATTTTGAACTCAATTCTAGGTATTTGTTGAACGAAAAAGTTAATATTTTAACTTTGATTTGAAATCATCATATGCCAAGAAAAATAAACTTCATTTGCATTCCATGAGCATGCCTTCACCAAAGATTTGATACCATAACCAACAAATTCTGATACTTCTTTTAGGTGCAGCTTTAGTGGAGGTGAATGTTGGAGAGATCTCTCTCCATTACTTGATGAGAAAAAAACAAGCTTTGTTCACATCTTGATAACTCTTTCATGTTTTTTATTAAAAATGAAACATTAGTTAGGTTTACGTAATAATTACTTGGTTATCATATACATCTTGGAGAATGTAACTAAAAAATAAAGATGAATAATTAAAAATTGTATATATTTGATATGTATGTTTGTATATATAGCTACATGTGTGTGAGTGTATGTGAACCTACCCAAACATGTGTGTAATTGTGTACATTCATGTGTAAATATGTGATATGTGATCTATATATTCCTAAGTGCATGCGAACCTAAGTTCCTAAGTATGAAACCATTATTTGCAAATTAAAAATAATAAAACCATGAAACAATTAAATTAAAACAAGGACAATAAAATGCTAAAAGTGTGCAAGTGTGGGTGGGAGTGATTATGTGTACCTATGTGTGTTGTTTGCAGGACAAGGAGTCTACAAGGAGTCAATATCTATTTGTTGTTGTTTATAGAATGTAGGCATGCGACACTCACATGGACGAAAGGGAGAAAAAAGTGTAGGAGGTTTATTTTTGGGGAGGACTTTAAATATTTGCAGGAATAAAGTTCTAGTGATTCTTTGGAAAGGAGGATGTGGAGAATCAAGGAAAGGTTTCTAAAAGAAGGACAGACTTTGCTATCTCGAAAGGGCTGGTAGACTTTCAAAGAGACATGAATGAAAGTCTCTTCATGGTTTCTTAGATCACGGCCCTATGCACATTATGTTCTTCTAATTACACTAGTAATAAAGAGTACAGTTACATTATATTAAACGTAGATGATCCGAATACACTATCATAGTAACTATGCAAGCAATTTACTCCTTTTGTGCCAAACATACACACACATACATACATACACACACACACACACACACACACATATATATATATATATATATATATATATATATATATATATATATATATATATGTGTGTGTGTGTGTGTGTGTGTGTGTGTGTGTGTGAGTTTTTTCTCTAGTACAAGTATCTCACATTTTGCTACATGTTTAGAATAGCTCAAGAGGGTATTTATGTTCATCTATTTGTGATAGGGTCAAAGTTTTGCAATAGGGTGTTTAGTCACTAGTCATGGCTAAAAGCAATGATGTATTTCATATGTTGGCTGTTGATGATAAGTTCGATGGTACTAATTATCCATTGTGGGCATATATGATGCATTATGTATTGGTAGAAAAAGGGTTGTGGAATATTGTGTAGGGTGTGGAAAATCCTCCTACTACACCTGCAAATACAGTTATTGAAGGTGATATAGATGGCACTAAAGGTGATGATCTTCAATCTCCTCTTCATGTTGCAGTTCATGCTTTATCTATTATGGAGCAACTTTCTTGGGATAGAAGAGATGTTCATACATATATTGATAGCTTTATCTATCAAATTTGACATTATCCCTCACATACACACTTGCAAGGATTAGTTGAATTTTGGTGATGAAGTCTTGCTAGATCATCCACCAATACAGATTGTTCTTAATGGGTTTTTAGATGTTTTGCTTCTACTCTTTAATTGATTATGAAAAGAAACCCAAATGCCTTAATAGTTGAGGAGTTAGTCTATGTTTTGTTGTAGGCAGATCATTCCATGCACAACAAGTCAATTATGCATGTTGTAGATCAAGATTTCATAGCTAGACAAAAGGGCAAAGGTAAATGGATCTTGTCTACTAGTAAGTAGAAATCTGCTAATGTTGCACAATTGAAGAAGGAAGTTGCAAAAGAAGCAAAGAATAAAGATGTTGGAGTGGTTGTTGTTAGAGGCCTCTACGCCTAAAATAGAGTCTACTTACCTTCTCTAGAATGAAGAATGTTTCTTTACTACTAAGCACAACTATCTTCAACACACTTGAGTCTACTCCTATAGGGAATATTGTCACATGTGCTCACAACTCCTCTTATCTTGTAACAGTAGTTGTAAGATCATTCTAACTACTAATGATGGTTGTTCTTTCACATTGTTAGATGTTTTATATATGCCATGGATGAAGAAAAATCTATTATGAGTTTCAACGTTAGCAAATATTGGCTTGGTTGTCAAATTATTTGATGAAAAATGTACGTCATGGTCTCTTAAATGATGATGTTATTACTTCCTACGTTTTATGTGGTAGGATGTATAAGCTCATAGACTATGGAAATTTGTGAATGGTTCTACATGTGCAATTCAAGATTCTCACACTATCTTAGATGCAAAGACTTTGCATGCATGCTTTGGTCATCTAAGTTTTTCTAGTTTTCTTCACTTGTAAAAATATGAACTGGTGTCCTCTCTACCTAAACTTGAGGCTCCATGTACATATCTTTAAGGGCTGTATTTTGGGAAAAATGCAGTATTCCTACTTCCCAAATGATTGTTCTATTTGAGCTGCTCATAAATTGAAATTCGTTCACAGTGAGGTTTTTGGTCCTATGTAGACACCTTCATTTGGGAACTACCTTTACTTCATGAATTTTATTTAAGAATTCTCTTGGCATGCATGGGTGTATCTGCTGAAATTAAAGTCAGAAGTGTGTATGTGCTTTAAACAGATCCCTGTTATGGCTGAAAATATATGAGTGTCTAAATTGGGCAACCTCTGATCTAATCGAGGGGGTAATAAATGTCTTCTTATTTCAATTTGTTTTTGGTTATGAATGGGATAAATGCACTATAAAATATTGTATACACCTTTAACAATGGAGTTTCTAAAAGAAAGAACATGTCTGTAATGGAAATGGCCAGGTGTCTCGTCAAAACTCAGACTTTACCACATCGATTCTGGCTTGATGGTCTTATGTATGCATAAAGGTACTTAGCAAGTGTCCCACCAAAACCCTCTAATAAATCACTCCATATCAGGCTTGGAATGGTATGAAGCCATATGTTGCTCATCTACATGTTTTTGTTTATTTGGCATGTGCATTAGTGCCTAAACAATGATGCAAAAAGCTAGATGATAAAGTAGTGAATGTATTTTTGTTGGGTACAAATTTGATAGCAAAGGCCATCATGTATCATCCATATACTAAATTCGTTTTGTTTAGCTATGATGTTGTTTTTGTGCAAGATGCAATTTAGCCATTATTTTCACATACTAACAAGACATCACTTAGCTCTAAAGATGTATATGACACTTTGTTACCTCTTTTTATAGGTGGATAATCAAGTGTTGATCCAAATGAGGAAATTTCTTAGCCTTTAAAATTTTCAAATAATTATGCGCATCATTCCATTTCTAATGCCAATTTTTATGATTTACTTGTTGATTAGAGGGCTGATACAGAGGAGGTAAAAACTATTCCTAAACTGTTGGTGTGTTGGTGAATATGGCAAGCCAAAGGCCCTGGCCATAAACCTTGGATTTCATTGGAATTTAAGTAAATTCATATATACACACATCTTCTGAGTGTAAGCAGAGCCAAAACTCATGAATCTCATTTGAATCAAAACTTAAATGAGCTCCTAAAATTAGGGAGAATATTAGGTGAGATATATCAAACAATCATGTCCAAAAAGTATACATATGCATGGCTTGCTCAATCACAGGATATGACATGCCATCAACTACACTTTTGAGTGTATATTTTACTCAAGGAAAAGCCCTTGTGGTCGTCAAACACCACCATGTACTATACTTGGCTTTCAATACATATAGATCATTATTTATCATCATCTCTATTCAGTGCTCAATGTCATTGTCTACTTCTCAAACTTTTTCAACTTCTTTGAGCTAATGAAGTAGTTTTATGGCCTCATTGGCTTATCCATGGACGGAAACATGAAGATGATACTCTAATAAGTGTTTCTACAAAATATTTTAGCAATTGGTGTTGTGTGTGGAGAGATATGACCATACTATTTGCGTATGTTTCTAAATTATATGCTTCCTAAAAAGTGAGGATCACCCCAATGACTTCTTAAATATCTAGCTCACATTATAATCACTCTAAATTCATTAAATAAGTTGTCTTTACTCAATTACCTTTGCATTTGAAGCTATGCATAAGGATTTGGATCAATTCTAGGAAGCTATGAGCTCTACGTAATTTTTTTGGGAGCCTTCTTCCATAGATAGAAGGTTCTCATTACATGTACATGTCCTAAGAGTTTATCTATCTTGAATCAAATTTTTGAGATCAGTGCTTCAAGGTACTATGGTCATACTATTGCAGAGAGTTAAAGCTTAAGAAGTCTATTAGGGATTCCAAGTGAGAAATAGGCTCCTCTGGAGCAAGTTTTTGCCAACACCCTCTATTCGCTACAAACTAACATCACTTCTCATAGTCATATTAGATTAGCTTCATAATTTATACATTATGGGTAGTGGATTCCCTTCCTCAATTGACAAATTGGATCCGAGAACCTACTCAGCATGTTCTGTGACAATGGAATCATATTTTTGAGAGAGAAGTATTTATGGATACATCAATGGAGATGATTTGATGCCTATGTTAAGGGCCAAAGGACAACGAAAACAAGAGGAGCAAGAAAGGTTTAATACATGGTGTGAAAACGATGCTTTGGGAATTTCATACATTATAAACTCTACTTTTTATTTCTTATTTCCACATAGGATCTTTAAGACATCACAAGAGACCTAGAATGCTTTGGAAGCATTCCTCTCTTCAAGGACCAAGGACACAAAGAACGAACTACGGATGGAGTTCACATCTTTGAAAAGCAGCCCAAATAAAATATCATAGACTTTTTGAATAAGATGAAGGATATTTTTTATTAGTTAGGAAGTATCGGATAGTTCATAGATGAGGAGAAAGTTTTGAGACAAGTCATCAATTGGATCAAAGGAGATGACAAGTGGGAAGCATTCACCATTGCCATCGAATTGTACATGGATATGTAGGTGATAACTTTCAACACACATAGGATAACTCTTTACTCATGAAACCAAACTTCTGAAGAATGGTGAGATGCAAAAATGTAATCAATTCTCTTCGCTTTACATAGATAGAAAGTAAAGGTAAATATGTCAAAGGAAAAGGCAAGAAATTTGATGAGAAATCAAGCACCTCCCAAACTAACTTTATAGGTGGAAGTAGATGTTCAAGAGGAATAGGAAAAGGTGGGAGAATAGGCTAGGGGAGATCTCAAAACTCCTTAGCTTGTGTCGTACATAGACTGACCAACCACATCATTTAGCATTGTTTAAAGAAATAGAGGAACCAAAGAGGAAAAGGATATAATAGAGGAGGATATGGAGCTCCTAGCTGTAGACACATCAATACTTATGGATACAAAAATAAAAAATTCAAAAATACAAAAGCAACTATCAAGGTAACTATAAAGTAATAAGATACTACAAGCATTACAATGATGATGTATTCTTTCTTTCTTGAGAATAGAGAGCTCCTTCTTTTCCTGTCATCTTTGTTTTTTTAATATGATTCCTTTGTGTAATCCATTGTGTCGATTGTTGTGTGATGTTTGGTTGAATCATTTTTTTTAATATAAAGGAAGTTTGGCCTTAGCCTACTCTCCCAGACTTGTATTAAATAAAAAGAAAAGAAAAGTACAAGTGAAGGTGACTAGTGCCCACGGGACCCCTAAAGTCTCACAGAATAGGGGTAGAACTTACAGAGTTTAGATGGAATTACACAGAAGGTTAATCACCCTCTCATCACCCTCATGCAGGGCCCACTTGGGTTTAAGATTTTTGTTGATCAAACGGAGCACTATATGATGCCTAAAAGGGGGGGGGGGGAGGATTTCTTACAATTAGTGATTCTTTTACCGAGGAGGAACAACACTTTATCAATCGACCACTCTTTGGGGGAGTTGCCAAAGCTATAAGCACATCTTTCTCGTGACATCTTCTAGAGGACCTCCCCTTTGACGACATTCCAGAGAGTCGTTGAGTAGTCGATTGCTTCTCCCTGTAGAGCTTGTTTCTAGTTGATATGCTTCTAAAGTATAATTTTCTTTCCAAAAATCTACTAGAGCCTATTGGAGTTGGGACAAGTAAAGAAGATGTGACCAACATCTTCAATGGACCGACAACAACGTTTGTACCAGGGAGAAACCCCACAAATTTTGCTAGCCTTTAGGTTGGTCCAGATTCCCCGGTGAAGAATTTGCCATAAGAGGAAAAACTTTTTGTTTTCTATGAGAGGGTGCCAGATAGCCATGAACTTCATATCCCACGCAATCGCATCCATGACAGGCACCACTTCATGTTGAGGTTTCCTTTGATATTCAGGATTTTTTTAGGCAGTTACCATAATGCCATCTGAGACCTAACGAGCATAGTGAGTCATGTCCCATGAGAAGACGGACTTTAGAGTGGTCCTAGGCAAGACATCTACTTTGTAAAATATTCCATTCTTCATAGGTAATGCTGATGCTAGGGTCAATATCCTCGAAGTTTATCCATTGGTTGGTGGCTTGTTCCTAGAGAAGTTTCCATTTTTTGAAGCCCTTGTTCCAGAGCCTCTTGGCACTTTGAATGTAACAAGATTCCATGTTCCTAATGCCATGGATCGGAAACCAAATAGAGCCATTTTGTCTCATATAGGCCGTCGACTTACAATCTTCATTGATTCTTATGAAGCTTTTGAATTTATTCCAACACTTCCATAGGAAGCACACCAAATTTGAGCCTTTCAAGAAAACTAGGATGGGGGAAAACAAAAGGGTTAGAATGTTGAGATTCTTCCAATTCGGGAATCCCACAAAAGTCAATGCGTTCTTGTTTTTGAAGATCAATTTGGCCCCCAAAGTCTCCCCATTGTACCACGCCGTAATCATCCAGTTTGCCGCAAAGTTTGTTAGCCATGCAACCAATGTCCATAATACCAAGGCCCCCCCTATCCCTTTGGCTAGTGCAGATTGACCATTTGATTTTATGCACCCCCTCCTATTCATGTGGTCTCCGATCCAAAGGAAATTTTTGCAAATACTTTCTAGTTTGGACAGCTCTTGTTCTTTCAATCTCCAACAAGAGAGGAAGTAAATGGTCGACGAAATGAGGAATGTGTTAATAACCATAGTGTGATCCACGAGATTGATTTGCATACCTCTCCAATAGTTTAGCTTGCTCTTGAGTCTGGCCAAGACCCAGTTCCATCCCTCCTCCAACGAGATACCAAAACCCAAGGGAATCCCAAGAAGCCAAAAAATTTGGCTTGGAGGAATGTTTTGACAGCCATGTTCAAAGAGAAGGTCAGGTTGGATCGCAAGAATAGCTCTGAAAGCGGTCTTTGAGTGGTTGATTTTTGGATCCAGAGGTTTCACAAAAAGTATCCAGGCACCTTCAAAATGTCTCTAGGCTGGTCTAGTCATTGTTGAAAAATTCGTTCATATAATCGGCAAAAGTCTCATAGTGATTTGTCCATAGTTATGGGACAACAAGAGGCCTTTGATATTAGAAACTTCCACTTGCTGTTCCATCGACTAGCTAAGCCCTTCCATGGTGATGGCAAAGAGAAGGGGAGCTAACGAGCACCCTTATCTAATCAATCGTTTTAATTTGATCACCTTCGAAAGATGGCCATCAACATTAATTTGAGTCGACGTGTTTTCCAAAAGGGTTGAGATCATCTTGGTGAAGCTACAACCGAGATCTTCAAGAGATTGCAAAATATAGTCCCATTCTAGCCTGTCCTAAGCTTTGTCAAAGTCAATCTTGAGGAAAACCACATCTTGTCTTGACTCATCTGCAAAGTCGAGACTTGAATGTTGGGTCATTGATGAATTTGTAAACGTGTTTCAGGATCTTTCATTGAATTAAAGAAATTCAATTATCTTGAGAAGGTCGTATCATTGGGTTTTACTGCATAACCAAGTTTTGATATTATATTTGGATTTTGCAAGAGAAATAGCATGAATAAGGCACTTGATTCATTTAATTTGGTTTTATGTTCATTGAGTTATGGGCATTTTGAGATTTTTGCTATCTTATCTTAGAAATATTTGTTTTTATCAACTTCATATTTCTTTTATATTTGACGATCTCATGTTAAGTTTGACATGATTCTTGTATAAATGGTTGATTTGTGGTTTACTCCATTAGTGTTTAAGTAAGAATAGGGTTGTATCATCCTTGGATAGACAATTTGAAGAATTTTCATGTTTCATTAGAAAGATCAATGAGGTGAGTATTGCTACAATGGGACAGATGTTCAAGCAATGGAGTGTTAAAACATCGTTTTTTTGTGTCATTTTTGGGAATTCGAGTAACCTAGATTTGTGGTGCCAAAATCACAAGTAAAGTTCAATTTTTGTACCCTTAAAAAGGTATTTTTTGATGTGCAAATAAATGTTAAGGGAAGAAAGGCCATGTACCCTCTTTTTCATTGTGAATATGAAGGCAGGACAATGAGTCCTTTGTAAAATTTCAGTCAACTTAGGAGAAAGGATGGTCATGTGAGTACTTTGAATGCTATACAAGTCAAGGTTATAACAAGAGCACAAGCCTTGAAAATGATGGAAAATAAAGTTATAGAGAGTCTAACAAAGAAGAAAATCAAGGAAAAAGGAAAACAAATTCCTAGAGAAAGAGAAAAGAGAAGGCAAAATCTAAAGTGTACAAAATAATCCTAGAAAAAAAGCAAAATGCTCAAATATACAAGAAAGAAAAAGAAAGGAAAGATGGATACATACTAGGAGAACCATTAACTAAATAAATGAAAAAACTTTTGAAACAATATCAATAAAGGTTGAAGGAAGGACGTACATTCTAAGAACATGAGAACGAATATCCTGTAGCAAAAGAGGAAATGAGAAGTTTCTTTATTTGTAAGAAAATTAATTTAGACTATAGAAGAGATTATGGAAATAGATCATGTTTAAGGAAACCAGATCAACTAAAGAGATGCATGGATAAAGCGGTTTGCAAGAAGTAAGAGAGAAATAAACAAAGAGTATAATACTAAAAAACCGTGTATCATGGAAGAGTACTTTTGGATAAAATAGGAGGATACTGTGAAGGTGAAGGAATCAATGCAATCCATTGTATTCAACTTAAAGCCCTTAGAGTTCTCCAACACCTCAAGTACTATACTTCACTTTTCAATACAAAAAAATGATCTTTTATCATCATCTCTATTCATTGCTCACTATTTCTATGTACTTATGAAAGTCTTTCAACTTCTTTAAAATGTTGACGTGATTTCATGGTGGCCTTGACCTATCCATTGATTGGATCATGAAGGTAACACTCTTATAAATGTTTCTACAAAATATTTTAGCCATTCGAGCTATGTGTGTGAAGATATGACTATATCTCTATGACTCTGTATGCATCATCTCTTTCTTGAAAAGTCAAGATCACCCCCTGACTTCTTGAATATTTGGATCATATTATATTCACATTAAATTCATGAAATAACTTATTTTGGCTCACTTACCTTTTTTGCACAAATATTGGGTTCAATTTGTGGTAGGATGTGAGCTCTAAGTATTTTTCTGAGAGCCTTCTTCCATAAATTTAAGGTTCTCTCTACATGTGCATATTCTAAAGTTATCTATCTTGACTCAAACATTTGAGATTAATGATCCAAGGTACTATGATCATATTATTTCATAGATTGCAAGCTTAGGAAGTCTATTAGAGATACACCTTTGTCATATCATAATTGTTTAGGCTCTCATAGTGCCTCCTTTGTCTTTAGATTGTTATGAAAATATTATCTCTAGTCTTTGTGTTGAGAATGAACCTCTTTCTTTTGATGAAGCATAGAATTCATAAAATTTGATGGTTGCTATGCAATCAAAGTATGATGCTATTATGAAGAATGGTACTTGGTCTTTATGTGATATGCATGCAGGGAAAAAGGACATCCACTGTAAATGGGTATGCCTCTAGGGAAAAAGGCCAGCAGCACTAAATGGGTATACAAGTTGAAACGCGAGCCTAATGGAACAATTCATAGGTATAAGTCTAGGCTTTTTGTAAAAGGTTATGTTCAAGAGAGGCATTGATTTTGATGACAACTTTTCCACCACATGTTGAATGACCTTTGTTCATAGCATTTGTGCATTTGTAGCTTATCATGGTTAAATGTACATCAGTTGGACATTAAAACTCCATTATTTAATGATAACTTTAATAAAAAAGTGTATGTATTTCAGCCCCATGATCTATATGGAAAGGGCATTAAAACAAAGTCTACAAGTTGAAAAAGGCATTATATCCTTTGAATCAAGCACCAGGTGCTTGCTACGAAAATGCATGCCTACTTGGTTGCACATGGTTTTGGGAATAGCCCAACTGAGCTCACATTCGATGTTAACCGTAAAAATGAAATTGTGATCATTGTTGTATACATTGATGACATGTTCTTATTTGTTTGTAATGACAAGTTTATTGCTGAATTTAAGGCTAATTTTCATGCCTCTTTTAACATGTTAGATTTGGGGCATTTGCATCATCATTTGGGCATTCAAATTATGCAAGTTGATGGAGTAATAGATTTGTGTCAAACAAACTATATTGGCACATCATTGTAGGATTTTGGCCTTGAAACTTGCAAACCTATTGTCACTCCCATGAAAACATGTTTATGGTTGCATTTTCATGATGTTGGAGATGCATTGGATGTTCTTATCTATGAACATGATGTTGGATTATTGATTTAGTTATGAATAATATGGCCTTAAACTCAATTTGATATCTATCAAATGATCTGTTTTATGCATTGCCCTTGTGTCAAGCATTGGTAGGGAGTTAAGTGAATCTTTCGTTGTCAGTGGTACTCATCGACTTGGATTGTTTTATCCCAATGGTGGATTGTTACCACTAGGTTTACATGCTTTCTTCTTATACTCAGATTTGGTTGGTTGTTATATCACTTATGTGTACAGAAGTGGTTTTTTCTTCATTCATGGTAGCTCAAACATATCTCGGTTGAGCAAGAAGCATCAAATTGAAATCTAAAGGAAAATCTCGAAAGTTAATTACTTTAAGATCTTCTAACTTTCTTTTCCTTGAAGTATCTTTTGGGTTCATCATACTGACCACCTTGGAGTTTGGACTTGACCTTTGAAGTTTTTGTTAGAATATGACCAATGTCTACCGTTCATGAGTGTATGCACTAATGCACATTTTGTAAAACCCCCAAGATGAGGAGAAGCCAATGGTGCAGTACCCAATTGATGGGAATCCCAACTTGCATAGTGGATGAAGGTCAAATTGAATCATCTATAGTATTTTAAGGAAATGGAGTTACTAAGGTCCCCAATTATACAGTCTGGGATAGTGGGGAGCAACCCCAACTCGCCGAAGTTAGAAATCCTTCATATTGTTAGGTCCATTGAGCCGGCATAAGTTGCATATGGGGATTACATGGGAAGTGGCCACCCACATTCTACTACCCATTTATAGCCCGTGAAAGGACACATCTCTCCATTAGCCTATATATACATGATTTCTGCAATATCCTAGATATCAAATTGAGGCAAAGTACCTCTACCTTATAACGCTCTATCTAGATTTTTCTATAACCTAGAACACCATTTCAGCTCTACCTTGAGAGTGTATGGGTGAACAACACCATCATCTTTATACTTGTTGTTAGTAGAAAATTGTTGCAATCCTACTACATTAGTTATCTTCTCAACTAATTCTCCTCAACCCTAGGTTGGAAATGTAGCATTGTTATCTAATCTTGAAGAAGCCAAAGGGAAGCATGAAGTGCAGGCACGTGATAACACTAGAAACTATGTCACGAAAATTGGAAATGTCAAAGATTTTGATGGTAACATGAACCTCTTAAGTAAGGTTTTATATGTTCCAACTATAACCAAAAACCTAATTGGTGTTGGACAAATTGTTGAGAAAGGCTTATAGGTCAGATTCACAAGGCGTGGAGCATATGTGGAAGACCCTCAACAAGGCTTCAAGAGGATTGAAAAAGGTGATAAATCTAGTAGATTATTTACACTTGAGATTGAAGACACCAAAAAAATAGCACTCTTCAATTATAAAGATCAAACTCTATCTGAACTAGAGATATGGCATGTTGGCAGTAGCCTTGGTACATCAGGAACTACAAGACGGGAAAGTCAAAGAAGGGAGTCAGAGCGAAGGGACAGCACAAGCAAACAGGGCAGTCAAAGAAGATCTGGCAAGTAGGCCAATAATTTTTCAAGACATTAACGCAAATCAGAGAGATGGACATGCAGGGAAGAAGAGCAAGTAGGGAGCTTGAAGATATGTATGGCAGATCACTAGAAGAAATCCCTACAATAACAGTGATTTTTATCACTAAAATTCATTGTAAATCTCATTTCACATTTTTGTAGCTCCATTTTGTGCAAGCCAAGGAGTCCTTGAGCTTGAGGAGCCTTAGAAGTAGTTGCGTACCAATTTTCATAATTTTTAAATCTCGTTTGAGCCCCCAAATAAGCCCTGGAACCTAATTTTTAACTAGGCCGGACACTAGGTCTGGACAGGGCCAAAAGCTAGTCAAAAACTATAAAAGGAGCTAGAGAGCTCATTTTTGAGGGGGGATTGTAATTGAAACGAACTTGTAAGAGCATTTTGAAAGTAATCTAAAAAGCTCCATTGATTCTCGCTCTTTGTCTTGCCGTGTGTGCGCGTGTGTGTGTATGTGTGTGCGTGCTAGTGTGCTTCTCACTCACGCACTTGTGCCGCCACTTGCTCGAGGTCTTCATACCATCCTCACGTCTTCCCGGATTGACATTAAAGGAGGTGCTACTCATCACTGAGCTACACCAAATTTTGGCGCCGTTGCCGGGGATCGAGCTTTGAGGACGAGCGTGTGATGGTAAGACGTAGAGTTGACGCGTTGGAGTTGTAGGTATTTTCTTCACTCTCATCGATTTTCTTTTACTTTCTTCACCATCTTCATCACCATCATCATCATCACCATCTCCCACGTCCATCTCCATCATCGCGAAAATTTCAGTTTTTTGACTATATCCCCATCTCCACCTCATTTCCCTCATTTCACTTGTGAGAGAGAGCGAGAGAGCGAATTTGCATGTGCTGTTTTTTGCATGTTTTGTGAGTATTCTGCAGGTACAGGCCGCATCATCATCCCCAGCACACTGCGCAGGTACGGAAATCTGTGTAACTGTCTGTGTGTCGCCGAGCTCTGTCAATCGCGACCGACTGAAAAATTGCTCTAATTGCTAAACAAAGTGCATATCCATGACCTACAGGCCTAGAGCTTCCCAAAAATGTGTTTAGTTTTTTGAAATTCCACAGATTTCTGTCAATCGCGATCGCTCTGTCAATCGCGATCGACAAACCACGACGGACAGATCTGTCAATCGCGATCGACACGTCAATCGCGACCGACAGCCCACGACGGCTCTGTCAATCGCGACCGACAGAGTCAACGACCGATTGACCACGACCGACTGACCATACGCGTGACACGTGTCAATCGCGATCGAGTCATCAATCGCGATCGACTCATCAATCGCGACCGACACAGTCAACGACGGTTTGACCACGACGGACAGACCACGACGCCTCTGTCAATCGCGACCGACACGGTCAACGACTGTTTGACCACGATCGACAGACCCTCGCGACCGACCTGTCAATCGCGATCGACTCATCAATCGCGACCGACAGAGTCAACGACGCTTTGACCACGACTGATTGACTTTTCGTAACCCCTGTCAATCGCGACTGACCAGTCAATCGCGACTGACAGCCACGACGGACCTGTCAATCGCGATCGACACGTCGATCGCGACTGACCTGTCAATCGCGACCGACAGACTTTGCGAACACGTTAGAAGGGCAAATTAGGTCAAATTTTTAAGGCAAAGTGATTGGTCTAACTTGTGTTTAAGTGTGGGGCAAGCTTTAAGGTGTAGTATTGCATTGTTAGGCCGTGCCACAAGCTATGCGAGTATTCCTGTTCGACTGATAGCTTGTATTGAACCCTGATTTAACTCCCTAAACCCTGAACAGTCCTAACTTTTTCATACGAAATCCAATTTTTGAGCTCTTGGGCTTGTTGGAAAGCTCGTAGCATATACTACACGCCCTCAACTGTTTTTTATAAAGATAATGCATTGATTTTCAGAGAGGGTAATTTGAAGGTGACCATACCCAGGGGGATCAAAGTCAGGGGTCTTTAGAATTATTTTCCTAAAAGTCACAATGCAAATGTGTGTTTGTGTCACATGAATGAAAGTGGTTGGTTTTGTCCTTTGAATATAAGCATTGAGCTAACCGTGGATCTTTTATAGGTCCATTGAGAGCACTGAGAGCGTACAAAGCAAGGCTTCTTTGCGAGCTTGAGAACCGGGTTCTCGAGCACCATAAAGCAAGGGATCAACAAGTAAGGTTGGATTATTCTCAACTCCCTCTGTCATTTCCTAGCTCAAGCTAAGAACGAGTAGAGAAAGGAGTAAGTCAGGGCAACGATAGGCAGTTATCAAGTTGAAGACTATTAAGGAACTCAAGTTCAAGCTAAAAACTTAGTTACTGTACTGTCGATAACCTAAAGGAAAAGAACCTAACGTGGAACGATCAACCTGAAATTACGAAGAACACTCAAGTACTCCGACGACGTGATATCAGACAAGACCATAAACACAATAAATAACTAAAAAGAATCAAGTGACTGGTACCAATTGATTGGCAACGAGGTTGTACTCGGGAAAAAAGCGGGTTAATCAGTTAGGCATATGAACCTTAGATCAGGACGACACTTAGCCAGGGAGAGACAAAGCCTTAGGTCTTCAGAGGCTAGTGTCAATCACACTGCAAGGTCTTGGGCCCAGCAGTTGAGCCACCACTCATACTACCCTAGCTCTGAG
Source organism: Ceratopteris richardii (assembly GCA_020310875.1). Classification (NCBI taxonomy): domain Eukaryota; kingdom Viridiplantae; phylum Streptophyta; class Polypodiopsida; order Polypodiales; family Pteridaceae; genus Ceratopteris; species Ceratopteris richardii. Next base: position 124,429,673 of record CM035407.1, read on the forward strand.
ACCAGTGAGTCAGAAATGTCTCAAGGCATGGACAGACCTGCGGGAAGTTCAGGGGTGCCTTATTTGTACAGGGTAGAAGGCCCTTACAAAACACAGCTGGAATACCTTAGGACCAACCGATTAGGTGCTAGCATCTATGAGGACGGCTTAGGAAGATCTGTGGTCCAGATTAAAAACCCTGATCAATCCATAGGACTAGAACACCCAGCTGTCAAGTTTGAAAATGGTGCATACCTGGACAAAGAAGGAACTATATATGTAGTCACTAGTCACCCTGATAGGACAGATGACTTCGGGAATGTGATCTCAGAAGCGGAGTTAGGTGACCTAGAACAAGGGAACATGGGTGCGGAACCTAGAACCCCTCGAGGTAAATCAGTTCTCACTAGGATTATCACGCCTGAATGGGTCCCCCAAGACAACAAGAGCATAGAGTTGCTCCTCAATCGAGAAACTGATGAAGCCTTTTGGAGGTATAAATCCAATCAGCCAACTGATATAGGAAATATCATGATCTATGAGCTTAAGGATCCGGATAGCCCAGGCAGAGTGACCTACTTAGATCATGCTTCAGAACGGATCTTTGTGGTGACAGAAAATGATAGGCATGCCTACACTTGGAAGGGTGAATTCATTTTCCCCCAACCAAGATCAAATGTATCCTATGGTCACCCTGGGGATGGAACTTCCCAAGCTCATGGCACGCAAAGAGACAGAAGTAGAGATAGACCGGAAGTAAGCTTTGCCAACCCAGTGGGCAGAGAAAGAACGAGAACAGATACGAATAGGGTAGAACCTGAGATGCATAGAGCCCACAGGAACCAAAGAAATATAGATGGATTCCTTCTGCCGAGACCTAGAGAGCACACAAGAACCTTGAGACCCACCCAGCTAGTTAAGTCCATGAAGAATTACTTTGACGGCACAGGAGATCCCTATGATCATGTGGCAAAGTTCAAGCAAGTCTTGAGAGCTGAACAAGTGGAAGATCTGTTCACGCAGTACAATGCCTTCGGTCTAACCCTTAGGAACACAGCACTCACATGGTTTCAGCCATTAGATGAGCGTCAGTTCAGGAGCATAGACCAACTCCTAGAGGCTTTCATTGTAGAGTTTTCTAAGAGTGGCATACGACACAATACTTCCTCATTGATCCACAGCTTCAAGCAAACCCCTCAAGAGACTGTGAGACTTGCAGGAAGAAGATTTAGGCAATACCTTGAAAGATGTCCGATTTCGGAGCTACCCACATCGGCTAAACAAGTAGCCCTATTCCTTGATGGATTGCTGAGTACGAAATTGAGATCCTATGTGTATCTGAAGGACCCTAGGACTATAGAAGAGTGTGTACGCATGTGCATTGACATTGAGGATAACCTAGGGGAAGAGCTAGAGCTTTCCAAAATCTATAAAGACTCAGATAGCGCATCTAGCCACTCTTCCACGCAATCTACATCAATTGAGGAACTCGCTGAGAAGGTAGCTCAGAAATTAGGTGTGACTAGCAAACAAATTCCAAGGTTTGCTCCTGTAAAAAGGTGCTATACATGCGGTGGTGACCATATGGCGAATGTCTGCCCTATTATGGCTCAACCCCAAGTAAACCCTAGCAGCCAGTACTGCACCATAGAACGGAGATACACCAATCACACCGCACAAGATTGCCCATACAACAAGCAGGCAGTTAGGCAACCCTACCCGCAGCCCTACCAACAAGGCCGATACCAGAACCAAAATCCACCACCACAATATGCTAGACCCCAACAAACCTACCAACCACAATATCAGGCCCAACAGAGACCCCAACCGGTGCTAGCTCAACAGCCTCCAAACCCCGCTAACGTGATTCCAGTAAAGTATGCTGTTGCAGAAGAAAACCTGAATAGGGCCATAGTACCAGTAACCCCATTGATCTCAGAAAGTGACCCAAGTGACCATAGCTTTGATTCTACACATGTCGATAGTCCCCAGGCTTACTACATGCAGTCTCCAGAACATGGTGAGTCTTACTATAGTGAGGAACCAAGTGAACCGAGTTGGGAGTCAGATTACACGAATGTCATGTATGCAAACCCCAACCCCAGGCCTCAACCTAGGCAAGTAAGACCTCCATTCCCAAGAGGACCGTGCTACAGATGCCAAGGAGATCACCTCATTCGTGATTGTCCCTTGCCCCCACCTACACAACCCCAGTCAGTGACTATCCAAGGTTTTTGCCAAGATTGTGGAAAAGAGCATCTTTTACGAGATTGCCCTAAGAACCCCAATAATATGCCAAAAATCACTCCTATCAATGTGATTGGTTTGGTTGTAGATTCTTCAGGAAGCGTCACTTCCACTGCACCAGTGCAGGTAGTCACTAGAGCTCAGGCATTGCAGCAAAACCAAGAGACAAACCAGGGTAAGAACTCAGAGGCTAGTGAAACCGAGAGCATAACAAAGAAAAGAACTAGAGCATGGAAAGATAGTCGGGAAAGAATGAAAAGACAATGGGCTAAAAAGATGAGTGAACTTGAAGAAAGCATAAGAGAAACCAAAGCTAGGATAACTGAAATCACCTCTCAAGTCCCCTCTCACAATACCTCGCCGCCACCCCTCCCATCTCCATCCGACCCAACACCTTCCCCACCACGTCATACGATTCCACCACCCCCTAGGGTAGGATCAGTATTAGCTGATCCCACTCCTGAAGACTTAGACATGATGCTCAAAGCATATCAGGCCAGAATCCAAGAAGGGCCGAACGTCACGGATCATGACAAGTGCTATCCTAGAGCTGACCTAGAGATAGAAAGAACCAAACTGTGCGCGAAAATGGTCGCATTGGCTCAGACTATGTTTGAAGCCAGTCGCCTTTTCAATTATTCGGGCTCAGCCAAGACGCAGTTACACTTGGATGGATTCCTAGAAAAGTTAGAGAGGATAATTGCCAGATCTGACAAGGAAGAAAAAAATCAGGAGAAAGAAAAAGCAAGCAAAAACCTGAGCCATTCCCCATCGGAAGTTTATGCAGCCAATTCCACTAAACCAGACAACTTCCCCTCCTTGGAAAGATTAGAGAGGCTAACTGCACAGCCAGAAAAGGAGCCTATCCCTCAAAAAAAGGAAAGGGCAAGAGAACGGATAAGCCAGCCTCTTCAGGAAGCTCATGTGCCTCGTCAAGGAGCCTATCTTCCTCCCCAAAGGTCACAGGAGTCTCACTTGAAAGCTTATGAACCCCCACAGGTAACCCACATTCCTTCCCAGAGAGCGTATGAACCTGTGCGGAAAAGTAATAGCATAAGTAATCCTCCCCAAGAAGCTTGTGCGCCAGCTATCTATGAGAACGAGGAAAGAGCCAACGATAGAAATAGCCCTCCTTCCCAGGTAGCATATGTACCTAATTCTACAGAGCCAGACACTTCTTCTTCTATGAATCGGTTTGCACCAGACTTCCTACGAGAGATTCAAGAAGACAAATGGGATAACGAAAGCGAGGTCGCCCCTCCTTTTGAACTTGTGGACGATGCACATGACCAATTCCCACAAGACATCCCATCTATTTACGGGGAGCATGAGAGTGTTCAGTCTCACGAGAGACTGGACTTTGAGTCTAATTCCATACAGGAGTTACCCCACTTCACAGGCCCATGGGAAGCAAAGTCCACATGTATGAGAGCACCCACAGTCATGGTAAGGAACGACGACTCAGTCATACCTAGGAACACAGAGGTAGTGAAGAACACTAACGTGCAGTGTAATCTCAAGTTAGAAGAGCTACTCAAGGTTAGACCTGAATTATGGAAACACGTAGCCAAACAAGTACCAGAGATAGCCAAACCTCGTTCCCGGGTAGGATCCCATAGGACAGTGCCAGAAATCCCCTTGGATAAGATAGGAGATATGTGCGAAGGTGAAGAAGGGAACACCTATCTTCCCATTACCTACCAAGACTACACCACAAAAGCAATTTTGGACTCAGGTGCAGGAGTTGCAATTGCCACCACCTCCTTATGGAAGCGTTGGGGCAAGCCTGCACTCAGGCCGACGAGAATGAAATTGCAGATGGCCGACGGCCACATAGAGAGACCCCTAGGATTGCTAGAAGGAATAACTCTCACCACTTGTGGTGTCGAGTTTGAACATAGTTTTGCTATCTGTGACTTCAATAAAAATCATGCCTATGAGATGATTTTGGGAAGGCCATTTATGCGACAATTGCAAGTGGTACAGGATTGGGGAACCAACTCCTTGTATTTGCAACACTTGGGTGTTACGACCAAAGTCAATCTCAAAGATTACTCTCATAGGGATGTACCTCCTATCCAGTGGAACCCCATCCATAGAGCCAAAGATGATACAGAGTCGGTGCACTCCATAGGGTCCGGATCCTCATGGATGCATGAAGACACTCACTTATGGATGTGCAAGGTAGCAGTAGAGGAAGAGAAGAGAGAGAAAGCCAGAGAGGTAGGTGCGAAAGAAACCCATAGATCAATCCAAGACCCAGCCTATGCACCTGTAGTGTTTCCAGACGAAGAATTTGAACCTCACGGTTGGGCAGAAATTTTAGCAACAATGGACGTAGCCATCAATGAAGAACAATGGACACCTCACTGTGATGAGGATGGCTATGATATCTCAGTCTTCTCCATAGAGCCAATCATGGGAGAGGCAGTTTTAGAAGAATGCGAACCTAGCCCTGATGCATTTGAGGATGCAAGTGACTCCGATCTAGAGTCAATCATTATGGACCCACCATTTGCATCAGATGAAGAATACTTCCATGAAGTAGAATTTCAACCCCAGAGGCATGGAGAGGTTACAAATGCTGTAAGATTAGCAACCCATATGACCCCGAAGGAAGAAGGAAAGAAACGAAAGAAGAAAGAAGTCTCACCAGAGGAGGAAGAATCTTTGTTTGAGGTCCCGGAAAATTTTAAGAAGTATGAGTTAGATGACAGGAGAGTCATGATAAGAATGCCTAAACGAGAAGCACAATCAGGAGAGGCCTATGATAACAAAGAAACCACCAAGAAAATAGTAGTGGCCATAGAAGAAGGAGAGGAGAGATGCACGTATATAGGCCATGATCTGACAGAAGAAGAAGAGCATGAATTGATTGCCTTGCTAAGAGAATACAGAGATGTATTCGCTTGGAGTTACAAGGATTTGAAAGGGGTTGACCCAGATATATGCTCACACACCATTCCCATGACCTCAGATGCTAAACCCTCTAAGCAAAAGCCATATACATATAACGATAATTACGCTGCTAAGATCAAGGAAGAGATAGATAGATTGGTTGAAGCTGGATTTATCTACGAAATTGAGCACACCGAATGGGTATCCCCCATCATAGTGGTGCCCAAGAAGAATGGCAAGCTGCGTGTTTGCATTAACTTGAAAAAGGTTAATGCCGCCACGATTCGAGATAACTATCCGCTTCCCATCACAGAGCATCTCTTAGAAAGAGTGGCAGGCAAGGAAGTGTACAGCTTCCTTGATGGATTTTCGGGCTACAATCAAGTAGCCATAGCTCCAGAGGATCAGCATAAGACAGCCTTTGCCACAGAATGGGGCATTTTTGCTTTTAGAGTAATGCCATTTGGGCTTACCAATGCACCAGCTACATTCCAGAGGCTGATGTGCCATGTGTTTAAGGAGTTCCTGAGGAAGAGTTTAGAAGTCTATGTTGATGACCTTTGTGCTCATTCCAATGTTAGACAAACCCATATTCCGGAACTCAGGCAAATCTTTGACAAATGTAGAGAGTACCAAGTCTGCCTGAACCCAGAAAAGTGCGTTTTTATGGTCAGGCAAGGCAAGATCCTAGGACATATTGTGTCAAAGAATGGCATATCTACTGACGAAGAAAAAGTGAGAGCCATAGCGGAGCTACCTAGGCCAAAGAATGTCAAGGAAGTACAAGCTTTCATGGGGCATTGTGGGTATTACCGACGTTTCATCCACATGTATGCTGTCATAGCAAAGCCCATGTACGGACTCTTGACAAACTTTGAGTGGACGGATGAATGTGAGAATTCCTTCCAAGAACTTAAACGAAGATTATGTTCAGCACCAATCTTGACCACACCAGATTGGAATAAGCCATTCCATGTTCATGTTGATGCATCCAATTACGCTATTGGATGTGTACTTGCACAACCTACTGGTGAAGGCAATATGGATCTTCCAATTGCCTACGCCAGCAGACAATTGAATGCGGCTGAACGGAATTACACCACTACAGAGCGAGAAGGATTAGGCATGGTATATGCAGTCAAGAAATTTAGGCACTATTTGCTTGCAAATAAGTTTAAATTTTTTACGGACCATCAGGCATTGTTGTACTTAGTAAACAAGCCATGCAATACAGGTAGATTAGTAAGATGGTTTCTCTTACTAATGGAATACGACTTCGAGGTTGTGGTAAGGAAAGGCAGGACTCACTTACGAGCAGACCATCTCTCTAGACTCACATCTGGAGAAGCCCCACAAGGAGTGTCAGATGACCTTCCTGATGCTTACTTGTTTAATTTGGAAGTTGTACCGCAGTGGGCTAAGCCATTGGTACCAGTATTGACATACGGGCCTAACCATCCTGTGGTAAACACACGGAACAGAGAGGTGGTAAAAGCCCAAAAATACCACATCATGGCAGGAAGCATGTACAAGCACACAGATCAAGGGATCTTGGCTTGTTGCGTAGAAGAGGATGAGTACGCTAAATGGTTGCAATTAGCACATGTAGGTGCATTAGAGCAACACCATTCAAAACAACGAACTTTACAGACTCTCAAGAGATTCGGAGTGCACTGGCCCACTATGGAAGCAGATGTCCAAAAGTTGTGCAAAGAATGCCCAATCTGTTGCACTAAACCACCTGTGGAACATGCCACTCTCTATCAAGTATCCATTGTACCAGATTGGAGTGAACCTCTGGTATCATTCTTGCGGACAAACACATTCCCCCCAGACATGACTCTAGCTAGGAAAAGGAGTTTAGAACAAGAAGCCCTGGATTATTCACTCATAGGTGATAATCTATATAAGCGCGGTAAGGATGGTTACCTGAGACTGTGTGTCCATGAAAGTGAGTATCTGAAGATCTTAGAAACTGCTCACCAAGGTGTAGCAGGAGGACATTTTGGACCAGATCGGGTAATCAAGGCAATACTATTTGCGGGCTTTTGGTGGCCTACACTTCACATGGATGCACATACCTATGTGAAACGGTGTGATATCTGTCAAAGGACTCAGTATCCTATACGCAAAGATGAGATGCCGCTGAAACCTATGATGGGTGGGCGTGCATTCTCTAAGTGGGGAATAGACTTCATAGGTCCTATTAATCCCCCAGCGAAAGGTTCTCATGCGGAATACATCATTGTGGCAACAGATTATCTCACCAAGTGGGTAGAGGTAAAAGCTACAACCAAGAACGATGCTCAAACAACGGCCAAATTCTTGTTCGAGAATGTATTCACGAGATATGGACTACCCATAGAGCTTGTAAGTGATAGAGGCACTCATTTCTTGAACGAAGTGATTGAAAATCTACTCCAAGAATTCTTGGTAATACACAAGAAGTCTGCCCCTTATCACCCTCAAGCTAATGGACAAGCTGAGAGTACTAATAAGATTTTGTGCAATGTGCTGACAAAATTAGTGAACACTAAACGCTCTGACTTGGACAAACAGCTACACCATGCTGTTTGGGCATGCCGAGTTGCCTACAAAACGGTACTCCAAGCCACTCCCTTTCAGATGGTGTTTGGCCAAAACGCCGTGCTACCCTTGGACTTCCTGATCCCTACATTGAAAGTAGCACAAGAGCACGAATGGACAGGTCATGAGCTCTCCTCTAGGATCTTTGACCTTGAACGATTAGGAGAAACAAGACTGAGAGCCGCTGCAGGGATATACGCAGCCAAGAAGAGACAGAAGGCATACTTTGATGCCCACGTGAAGGATAAAGGCCTGAAAGCAGGAGATCTAGTCTTGGTCTATACACTCAAACAACACGCTAGGAAGCTCGAAAAGAGAGGCTACGGACCTATGATCATCAATAGGATCTCCACAAGCGGAGCGGTACAATTGGCCACATTAGAGGGTGATGTTCTCCCAAATTATATTAGCGGTTGCAGAGTCAAGTTGTACCAGGAACCCCTCACAGAAGAAATGCTTAGCCGACTCAATACTGCTAAGAAACGCAAAGAGGAAGAAAAGCGAGTGCGAGAAGAAGCTCAAGCAGAAGCTTTAGAACGCATTAGAAGAATGAAATTACGTAGGCAAGGTAGAGAGCAGCCTAGGACAAATGACTATGCAGATCAAGGATATCATGTGGCAATGTGTGAAGTCGCAGGAACAAGCTCGCATAGGATAATTGATAGACGTCCTTTCGTAACCTTAGATATAGGACAAGGAAAGAGTGCAAGGACCGTAAGAGCCTTGATTGACTCAGGTGCAGCCACTAGTGCTGTTAGAATGTCTTACTGTCAAGAGTTACAGTTAACTGTCAATCCTGTGGAGGCATATCTTATAGGATTGGGAGGCGTGGAAACCCCTTGCATGGGCGAGGTGGAACTTCCCCTCTACATTCATGATGAAGCAATGACAGTTAAAGTACTAGTGTGTCAGGATGAGGATCTCACTGAGCCTCTTGTCCTGGGTCAAGATTGGATTTATGACCAAGCAGTCAATCTAAACCTAAGAAGTGGACTTCTCCAGGTTTGGGTCAATCATAGTCGAGTTACAGTAGAATTAGACAATCAAGCACTCAAGGAACTAGGAAAGGCACAGACTCCTGGTCCTTCCAGGGGTACACATGAAGATGACCATGCTGTTCTTGTCCAAAACTATGTGTTGCAGAGGAATGATATTTGCAAAAAAGGAGTCAAGAATGCAGCGGAACCCCCTTCTTTTCCAAAGGCTAGAAGGAGGCAGCAACCCAAGGTGGATCAAAGGCAGAAGAAGCAGGGTACTACCTATGTCAGAGATCAAAAGTACCTGCGCAGCAGAACAGCCCAGAAAATAGACCAAGTATGGGTGCGGAAAGGCGAACGACCAGTTGCACCTCCGTCAGCTACAGGGGCAAAGCCTCTTATTAGTGACCAACAACGCAACGCTAATAAGAAGTCCTTCAGAAATTCTTCTGCTAAAGTAAAATCTATTTGGGTGCCCAAGAAGTCGATGAAGGCAAGCCCACAATCAAGACAAATTTGGGTGCCTAAGGCTTGCTTGATGGCACAAGTAGCTACGCTGAGGCCACAACTTAAACAGCATAGCGCAGCGACGCATACTGCCAGATTTCACTCGTTCTCGACACTCATGTACACACCAAAACCCAAGAGCGTACATGTAATCAATTGTAAATGGGTCCCAAAAAGGCCTCATCTGCACACCACGACATCGAGAAGGCTCTGTAGAGGCTCTCCGAAACCGAAGGCAAAGCCCATTCACTGCATTTGGCAGCCTAGGGCCTGTAATAAACCCCCCGACCCCAATGTGTAAATTCATAACCCACTTACTAACTGCAATAGTTTCCTAGGACAACACAATCACTAACTACACACACTGTCTTCATACACTTACTAACCACTAACTCACCCTCTACCTTAGGTTAATGTTGTAACGGGGACAACAACGGATTTATTTTGTCCATTGCAATGTTAACACTTGGTTCTATATTCTCACAGAACCAATCCGCAAACAGGGCCATGGCAGAAGCAGGTACCAGCTCTCAAGTCGGATCTGGTCCCCAAATCGTGGACATAGAAACACTTCTCCTTGAGCCACGTCTCACTGCAAGACCGCAAGAGCTTCAAGAAGTGCATGTGCTCCCCATCCAGGATCCTCCTCAAGGACACACTTCTCAAGTGGGTAAGCATGCGCATTGGTTCAGTGATGTTGCTGGACCACTGGGCGATGGAACCTACTTCTGGGAAGCAGAATTGGAGTTCAATGGCAAATGGGGTCGATACCACTTTTTCACACGCGAATTTGAAAGCTACCAAAATGCTGAAGTCATGAGATCAGTTTGGGTCAAAGCAGGTGTGGAAAGTTACTTCAGGACTCACTTACCAAAGCCGGATTTTTTACGATGCTCTTATCTGATCAGTACCATCACGCCAAGCAGAGCCAAGGGCGGCGACAGCACCTTTGTGTTGCCATCACTGCTGCCGGGTAATGAGCTCAAAAGATTCAAGTTGAGCCTCAATCTGGTAAGAGAAGCGTTGGGTATGTACGGCATGCACATCCCAACAGAAAAAGAAACCATGGTCCCAGGTCGAATGAAGCACAAGGATCTGAATAAGTTGAAGGATATGGTAGCCATGACACCTACCATTGCGCTTCACCTGCGCACCATCATGCAACACTTCGCTTTTCCCGCCCAAGAACGATTCACAATGCCCCCGAAAAAAATATGGTTCAGTTTATATCTAGCAGAAACCGAAAGCCTGCCCATCAATGTGCCACACTGGATCATAGACCAGATCCACCTAGCGCATCAAAGGTGGAACAAAAAACAGAAGAATGTGCTCCACGGGTGTTGCGCTTTGACCAGAATAATCTATAGATGCTTGGCTTATGACGTGCCTGTTCAGCGGGCACTCGTATGGTCCCGAGTCCAAGAATTCCAAAGAAGACTATCAACAGCAGGCCCCCCATCCAAGAAGATGAGGGGGGGAGTCCAACTACCCTGTGCTCAACCAAGGGGAGCTACCGCTACACCAGAAATCACTCCTCCCCAGACACGACGAGTTAGGCCATTCACAATCCGGTTACCAAGACCAAGCACGGAGGGGCCTAATCTGGTGTTTCCACCCATTCCATCCGATTTGGAATTTCCGCAGGGATTTACGCTTGAGGACCTCACGGATGAAGAAATTGCCAGATTAATCTATGACTCTAACCTCGAAGCGGAAGCAGCGCGAGCTCAGGAACCACGACCCAAAACAACATCGGCCCCCACCCAACCACAAACTGTAGAAGTCGATGCAGATGAACAAGAGGCAGGAGGAGATGAAGAAGAGGCCGACGAAGAACAACACCAAGAATATGACGAACTCTCCGAGTTAGCAAGTGCCCCAGCATATTCGGCACAAGTCAAGAGACTATATCGAACCATGCGACTGGTTCAGGAACAGCATAAGATGTCTCTAGAACAGGGCAAAAGACTCATGAACGACTTGCTAGCGGAGGAAGGTGTGGACGAGTTGTTCATTGAGTCCATGAACCTTCATGCCGACGCTGTAGGACTGGACGAGGCCATCCATGAGGCTATGGCCTACATCCACAGGTTTGAAAAAAGAGTTCCCGTTCGTCCCAGGAGGTCCGGGAAGCAAATTCACATCAATACATCAGCACCAGGCGAGTCAGCGCAAGCAGAAGAATATCACGAAGCACCGTTGTCACCACCATCCCCACCTCACACTACACAATTCACTCCACCACAGGGCACTAGCACTACCACATCCACTACCACTACCATTGTCATGGGCATCCCACTCTCCCCGGGAATCCAAGTCGGGGGAGTCACCATGCCGACCTTCACCACCCTGTTCACCGATGTCACATCCACTCCACCCACGATTCCCATCTACACCGTCACTCAAACAGTTGACACGATGGAAACATCACCAGCCACAGCACCGCTCCCTCCCCCCATGCCACCATCACCCATACCTCCTCCACCCACATCTCCACTTACATCCACAGCATTCACCTCTCCCATTCCCGCCCCCATTCCCCCTGCATCTTCACCTTTCCCAGCATTATTTAACGTAAATAACATATTTTTTGCATTAAACCAATGTGTATATCAGCTCCAACATGAGTACAAAGCTCTGGACAACCGGTATCAGCAACTGGAAACGCACCACCAGAACTTACAAACACAATTTCACATTCTACACACAGAAAATGCAGAACTGAATCAACGCTACGCGGCGCTTGAGCAGGCTCACCAAACCTTATCGGCAGCACCCCAACCATCGACAGAATCAGGTGCCAAACAACTAGAGGCTTTGCTCGAGGTATACCAAGCCGATAATCTCAAAGTTCGGCGTAACCTGGCACTTCTCAGAAAACACATGGCGGCCGCCCTTGAGGAAAACAAGAGACTGCAGCAGCAAAATGAAGCAAATCTAGAAGCTGCAATGGAAGGCTCTCCACACGAAATTGATCCAGAGCAATTTAAAGCTGTGCCCTCAGAGACAATGAAGACCATCCTGGACGGCTATGCCGATCTATTAGAAGCGCATGATGACTTGGAAAGGGAACGTGATGCGCTGCGCAATCAACTCCAAGAGCAACAGACAGTACCCAAAGTCACAGAAACGACCACGACTTCAGAAGAAGTCATGGCATTGAAAGAGCAGGTGGCCGAATTACAGGCACGATTACTCACACATGAAAGGCAACCCTCTCCAGTGGTCGAACCTGAACCCGAGGATTTGGTACCCATCGAGGTAGATGAGACGTATGAGGAACCTTACGTTCCTATGCCAATGCCAGGTGGTGAACAAACCGCAGAAGGAATGGATACGCTAGAAATCGAAGTACCTGAGTGGCTCCAAACACTAGAGAAAACGGCATCAACTCATGAAGATCGAGTCGCAGTTCAAATCCAATCTATGGCAAAGATAGAGGACACTATTATTAAATCAGAATACTTCCGCAGCATGTCCCACCATAGATGGATCGGAACCAATGATGATCAATACGTGCCCTATTGTGTACTCCTGGCGGACTACAATGCAGAAATCCAACACAAATGTGGCAAACCTCCAACGTTTGCTACACAATTTGGGCCAGATGACATCCCAGAGAGCGCTAAAAAAGGATCCATTCATCAACCCACTTGGAGGATCCGACTCCTCGAAACCTATCCGGAGATGGTTCGCACCTGGACGAATATGCCCCTTTTTATTAAATATAACCCTTGTTATGTTCCTGTACTCCGCAGGCGCACTTGGCCAGAGTTTACCATTGCAGTCAAGAATATCAAGGGATGCGCCAAATGGTTAAACTACGTCTATCTAGCACCCCCTCAAGGGCCTCCCACCGTCAATTACATGATTTCCACTATACGGCACTGGAGCCTCCGATTAAAGAATACCCCTGATGTAATGGCCCAGATGTGCATGAAAATTTTTGAGTTAATGCTTATTACATTCAGGACATTCAAGAATATCAAAGACCCACACTTCTCAGGCATCGGATTCCTTACAGGAAACCAAGATTTGGTATATGACATGAGCACCACTCCTTCCATAGAGGTGATATATGCTTGGCACGCCAGAATAAAATACCTCCCGGCCTGCTTTAAACAAACATTTGAGGAGATGTTCATAACAGGGTTCTGGGAATACCACTCAGAAATATTTGTACCCAGACCCTCACATCTCCTCCATTTATTTGCTGTGGAGCGAACCATTCACTCAGAGCAATTACGGGTGCCACATCCAGATGTCCCAGGGCCAGTCAATTGGGATGCATTGCTGACAGATCTAGCAAGGGGACTCAGGTTAGAAGAACACCACCTCGCCGCCGATGTTGTACAATACTACGTACAAAAAGCAGCTAGACAAGGGTCTGTCAGGGGCGACAGACGCGAGAGTGGGGGGGGTGTTGGCAGTAGCCTTGGTACATCAGGAACTACAAGACGGGAAAGTCAAAGAAGGGAGTCAGAGCGAAGGGACAGCACAAGCAAACAGGGCAGTCAAAGAAGATCTGGCAAGTAGGCCAATAATTTTTCAAGACATTAACGCAAATCAGAGAGATGGACATGCAGGGAAGAAGAGCAAGTAGGGAGCTTGAAGATATGTATGGCAGATCACTAGAAGAAATCCCTACAATAACAGTGATTTTTATCACTAAAATTCATTGTAAATCTCATTTCACATTTTTGTAGCTCCATTTTGTGCAAGCCAAGGAGTCCTTGAGCTTGAGGAGCCTTAGAAGTAGTTGCGTACCAATTTTCATAATTTTTAAATCTCGTTTGAGCCCCCAAATAAGCCCTGGAACCTAATTTTTAACTAGGCCGGACACTAGGTCTGGACAGGGCCAAAAGCTAGTCAAAAACTATAAAAGGAGCTAGAGAGCTCATTTTTGAGGGGGGATTGTAATTGAAACGAACTTGTAAGAGCATTTTGAAAGTAATCTAAAAAGCTCCATTGATTCTCGCTCTTTGTCTTGCCGTGTGTGCGCGTGTGTGTGTATGTGTGTGCGTGCTAGTGTGCTTCTCACTCACGCACTTGTGCCGCCACTTGCTCGAGGTCTTCATACCATCCTCACGTCTTCCCGGATTGACATTAAAGGAGGTGCTACTCATCACTGAGCTACATGGCACAAAAGGAGAAAGTACACTCAAGCAAATATGCAGGGATCAAACTGTGCTTCACATTCCAAATGTGTCCAAGCAACACATGATATACAAATGTGGAGCATGCCAATTTGGCAAGGCTCATAGGCAAACATTCAACAGAAAGGGGTACATGTATGCAGACTACTTTGAGCTTGTACACATTGATTTGTGGGGTCCTAGCAAAGATCCATCAATCTCAGGTTCAAGGTACTATGTTTCATTTATAGATGATTACAATAGATGGATAATTCTCTACTTCATGAAGCATAAGGATGAGGTATTTACATGTTTCAAAAAGTATTTGGCATTAGTTGAGAACCAAACAAGTAGAAGCTAAAGAGGATCATATATAATGGAGGCAGTGAGTATTTCTCACATGAATTTGATTCATTCTTATAGGATAGAGGTATAAAGAGAGAAGTCACAACAAGATATACTCCTGAATTAAATGGAGTCATAGAAAGAAGGAACAAGTTCATTGTAGAAGCTGCAAGGTCAATGTTGAATGAGAAGAAGCTACCCAAATACCTATGGGTTGAGGTTGTTTCCACAAAAACATAGTTGGTGAACTATCTCTCATCTAAATCCTTGGATGGAATGACAACCTATGAAGCATGGAATGGAAGGAGACCCTCATTGGACCATTGCAAAATCTTTGGGTGCATAGCTTATGCACATATGCCCTCGCAGATTAGAAGGAAGCTTGACCCTAAAGCTGAGAAGTGTATATTTATTGGCCATGACCAAAACTAGAAGGGCTATACACTATATAATCCCATTGACAAAGGATTTATAATCAATAGGGATGTAGTGTTTGATGAAAATAATTCATGGTTTGAAGATGATTGCAAGAAGATCAAGTTACCTTATGATTAAGAAAGTGATTTTCCAACTCTCACTCAAGAAGATCAACAATTACTAGAAGATATCAATTCAGAGGATGAAGAGAAAATTGATTTAAAGGCATGTAAGTCAAGAGGAAAGACCAAGGTCAAGCAATTGGAGGACATTCCAAAGTCCTCCAATCAAGCACTCGGGAGATCTCAAAGGGAAAGTAAAAAGCCCATAAGGTATGGCTATGAAACATCATTAGTCACCAAGCATTCTGTGTATATGAATAAAGAATCTATGATAGAAGAACCTTCTTCATTTCAAGAGTGCAATAAGAAGGAAGAATGGGGATAAGCCATGTAGGAAGAAGTTGAAGCACTTGAGGAGAACAATACTTGGGACTTGGTTCCTAAGAAGCCATGCATGAAGATAATAGGATCTAGGTGGATATATAAAATCAAGAAAAATTCAAATGGTTATATAAACAGGTACAAGGCAAGGTTAGTGGCAAAAGGGTTTGCTCAAACCCATGGAGTGGACTATGAAGAAACTTTTTCACCTATGGCTAAGATGCCAGCAATTAGGGTTTTGGTAAGTATTGTTGCTTCCAAGAATTGGAACCTATATCAGTTAGATGTTAAGAATGCATTCCTAAATGGATGGATCTCAGAAGAAGTGTACATGGCTCAACCATCAGGGTATGGAGATAAGAATAAACCAGGGTTTGTATGCAAGCTAAGGAAGGCACTATATGGTCCAACTCAAGCTCCTAGATCATGGAACCATTGGCTTATTACTTATTTGTAGGATCAAAGTTTTGTGGCTAGCAAAGCAAACTCTTCTTTATTTATAAAGAAGAACAAGTCACAAGTTATCTACTTATGTGTCTATGTGGATGACATCATCATTACATGGAATGATGCTAATGCAATCAAGCATGTTAAAGTTCAACTAAAGGAAGAATTTGAAATCACTGATCTTGGTTTGTTAACATACTTTCTTGGGCTATCACTTGTGTATACAGATTCTGGAGTGTTTATTACTTAGAGAAAGTATATTCTTGATATATTGGTAAAATTAAAGATGGAGAACACAAAAATTATAGGTCCAGCCATGGAACGCAATTATAAGCTTAGTTATCATGAAGGAGAACTTCTTGAGGATCTTACAGGCTACCAAAGACTTCTTGGGAGTCTCAACTATGCAACTGTTGGCAGTAGCCTTGGTACACCAGGACTTACAAGACGTGAAAGTCAAAGAAGGGAGTCAGAGCGAAGGGACAGCACAAGCAAACAGGGCAGTCAAAGAAGATCTGGCAAGTAGGCCAATATTTTTTCAAGACAAAGAGATGGACATGCAGGGAGGAAGAGCAAGTAGGGAGCTCGAAGATATGTATGACAGATCACTAGAAGAAATCCCTACAACAACAGTGATTTTTATCACTAACCATCATTGTAAATATCATTTCACATTTTTGTAGCTCCATTTTGTGCAAGCCAAGGAGTCCTTGAGCTTGAGGAGCCTTAGAAGTAGTTGCGTACCAATTTTCGTATTTTTTAGATCTCGTTTGAGCCCCCAAATAAGCCCTGGAACCTAATTTTTAACTAGGCCGGACACTAGGTCTGGACAGGGCCAAAAGCTAGTCAAAAACTATAAAAAGAGCTAGAGAGCTCATTTTTGAGGTTAGATTGTAATTGAAACGAACTTGTAAGAGCATTTTGAAAGTAATCTAAAAGCTCCATTGATTCTCACTCTGTGTCTTACCGTGTGTGCGCGTGTGTGTGTATGTGTGTGCATGCTAGTGTGCTTCTCACTCACGCACTTGTGCCGCCACTTGCTCGAGGTCTTCATACCATCCTCACGTCTTCCCGGATTGACATTAAAGGAGGTGCTACTCATCACTGAGCTACACCAAATTTTGGCGCCGTTGCCGGGGATCGAGCTTTGAGGACGAGCGTGTGATGGTAAGACGTAGAGTTGACGCGTTGGAGTTGTAGGTATTTTCTTCACTCTCATCGATTTTCTTTTACTTTCTTCACCATCTTCATCATCATCATCATCATCACCATCTCCCACGTCCATCTCCATCATCGCGAAAATTTCAGTTTTTTGACTATATTCCCATCTCCACCTCATTTCCCTCATTTCACTTGTGAGAGAGAGCGTGAGAGCGAATTTGCATGTGCTGTTTTTTGCATGTTTTGTGAGCTTTCTGCAGGTACAGGACGCATCATCATCCCCAGCACTCTGCGCAGGTACGGAATTCTGAGTAACTGTCTGTGTGTTGCCGAGCTCTGTCAATCGCGACCGACTGAAAAATTGCTCTAATTGCTAAACAAAGTGCATATCCATGACCTACAGGCCTAGAGCTTCCCAAAAATGTGTTTAGTTTTTTGAAATTCCACAGATTTCTGTCAATCGCGATCGCTCTGTCAATCGCGATCGACAAACCACGACGGACAGATCTGTCAATCGCGATCGACACGTCAATCGCGATCGACAGCCCACGACGGCTCTGTCAATCGCGACCGACAGGGTCAACGACCGATTGACCACGACCGACTGACCATACGCGTGACACGTGTCAATCGCGATCGAGTCATCAATCGCGACCGACTCATCAATCGCGACCGACACAGTCAACGACTGTTTGACCACGACGGACAGACCACGACGGCTCTGTCAATCGCGACCGACACAGTCAACGACTGTTTGACCACGATCGACAGACCCTCGCGACCGACCTGTCAATCGCGATCGACTCATCAATCACGACCGACAGAGTCAACGACGCTTTGACCACGATTGATTGACTTTTCGGCCACGTGTCAATCGCGACTGACAGCCACGACGGACCTGTCAATCGCGATCGACACGTCGATCGCGACTGACCTGTCAATCGCGACCGACAGACTTTGCGAACGCGTTAGAAGAGCAAATTAGGTCAAATTTTTAAGGCAAAGTGATTGGTCTAAATTGTGATTAAGTGTGGGACAAACTCTAGGGTGTAGTATTGCATTGTTAGGCCGTGCCACAAGCTACTCGAGTATTCCTGTTTGACTGTTAGCTTGTATTGAATCCTGATTTAACTCCCTAAACCCTGAACAGTCCTAACTTTTTCATACGAAATCCAATTTTTGAGCTCTTGGGCTTGTTGGAAAGCTCGTTGATTTTCAGAGAGGGTATTTTGAAGTTGACCATACCCAGGGGGATCAAAGTCAGGGGTCTTTAGAATTATTTTCCTAAAAGTCAGAATGCACATGTGTGTTTATGTTACATGAATGAAAGTGGTTGGTTTTGTTCTTTGAATATAAGCATTGAGCTAACCGTGGGTCTTTTATAGGTCCATTGAGAGCAACTGAGAGCGTACAAAGCAAGGTTTCTTTGCAAGCTTGAGAACCGGGTTCTTGAGCACCATAAAGCAAGGGATCAACAAGTAAGGTTGGATTATTCTCAACTCCCTCTGTCATTTCCTAGCTCAAGCTAAGAACGAGTAGAGATAGGAGTAAGTCAGGGCGACGATAGGCAGTTATCAAGTTGAAGACTATTAAAAAACTCAAGTTCAAGCTAAAAACTTAGTTACTGTACTGTCGATAACCTAAAGGAAAAGAACCTAACGTGGAATGATCAACCTGAAATTACGAAGAACACTCAAGTATTCCGACGACGTGATATCAGACAAGAACTCAAACGTGCTAAAATAACTAAAAAGAATCAAGTGACTAATACCAATTGATCGGCAACGAGGTTGTAATCTGAAAAAAAAATTGGGCTAATCAGTTAGGCATATGAACCTTAGATCAGGACGACACCTAGCAAGAGAAAGACAAAGCCTTAGGTCGTCAGAGGCTAGTGTCAATCACACTGCAAGATCTTGGGCCCAGCAGTTGAGCCACCACTCTCATTACCCTAGCTCGGAGACCAGTGAGTCAGAAATGTCTCAAGGCATGGACAGACCTACGGGAAGTTCAGGAGTGCCTTACCTGTACAGGGTAGAAGGCCCTTACAAAACGCAGCTGGAGTATCTTAGGACCAACCGACTAGGTGCTAGCATCTATGAGGACGGCCTAGGAAGATCCGTGGTCCAGATCAAAAACCCTGACCAATCCATAGGACTAGAACACCCAGCTGTCAAGTTTGAAAATGGTGCATACCTGGACAAAGAAGGAACTATATATGTTGTCACTAGTCACCCTGATAGGACAGATGACTTCGGGAATGTAATCTCAGAAGCGAACTTAGGTGACCTAGAACAAGGGAACATGGATGCGGAACCTAGAACCCCTCGAGGTAAATCAGTTCTCACTAGGATTATCACGCCTGAGTGGGTCCCCCAAGACAACAAGAGCATAGAGTTGCTCCTCAATCGAGAAACTGATGAAGCCTTTTGGAGGTATAAGTCTAATCAGCCAACAGACATAGGAAATATCATGATCTATGAGTTTAAGGATCCGGATAGCCCAGGCAGAGTGACCTACTTAGATCATGCTTCAGAACGGATCTTCGTGGTGACAGAAAATGATAGGCATGCCTACACTTGGAAGGGTGAATTTATTTTCCCCCAACCAAGATCAAATGTATCCTATGGTCACCCTGGGGCTGGAACTTCCCAAGCTCATGGTACGCAAAGAGACAGAAGTAGAGATAGACCGGAAGTAAGCTTTGCCAACCTTGTAGGCAGAGAAAGAACGAGAACGGAGACGAATAGGGTAGAACCTCCTGAGATACATAGAGCCCACAGGAACCAAAGAAATGTAGATGGATTCCCTCTGCCGAGGCCTAGAGAGCACGCAAGAACTCTGAGACCCACCCAGCTAGTTAAGTCCATGAAGAATTACTTTGACGGCACAGGAGATCCCTATGATCATGTGGCAGAGTTCAAGCAAGTCTTGAGAGCTGAACAAGTGGAAGATCTGTTCACGCAGTACAATGCCTTCGGTCTAACCCTTAGGAACACGGCACTTACATGGTTTCAGCCATTAGATGAGCGTCAGTTCAGGAGCATAGACCAACTCCTAGAGGCATTCATTGTAGAGTTCTCTAAGAGCGGCATAAGACACAATACCTCCTCATTGATCCACAGCTTCAAACAGACCCCCCAAGAGACTGTCAGATTGGCCGGAAGAAGGTTTAGACAATATCTGGAAAGGTGCCCTATTTCGGAGTTACCCACATCTGCTAAACAAGTAGCCTTATTCCTTGATGGATTGCTGAGTACGAAATTGAGATCCTATGTGTATCTGAAGGACCCTAGGACTATAGAAGAATGTGTACGCATGTGCATTGACATTGAAGATAACCTAGGGGAAGAGCTAGAGCTTTCCAAAATCTACAAAGATTCAGATAGTGCATCTAGCCACTCTTCCACGCAATCTACATCAATTGAGGAACTCGCGGAAAAAGTAGCTCAGAAATTAGGTGTAACTAGCAAACAAATCCCAAGGTTTGCCCCTGTGAAAAGATGCTATACTTGCGGTGGCGACCACATGGCAAATGTGTGTCCCATTATGGCCCAACCCCAAGTTAACCCTAGTAGCCAGTACTGCACCATAGAACGGAAGTACACAAACCACACTGCGCAAGATTGCCCATACAACAAGCAGGCAGTTAGGCAACCCTACCCTCAACCCTACCAACAAGGCAGATACCAGAACCAGTATCCTCCACCACCACAATATGCTAGACCCCAACAAACCTATCAGCAACCATATCAGGCCCAACAGAGACCCCAACCGGTACTAGCTCAATAGCCCCCAAACCCCGCTAACGTGATTCCAGTAAAGTATGCTGTTGCAGAAGAAAACCTGAATAGGGCCATAGTACCAGTAACCCCATTGATCTCAGAAAGTGACCCAAGTGACCATAGCTTTGATTCTACACATGTCGATAGTCCCCAGGCTTACTACATGCAGTCTCCAGAACATGGTGAGTCTTACTATAGTGAAGAACCAAGTGAACCTAGTTGGGAGTCAGATTACACGAACGTCATGTATGCAAACCCCAACCCCAGGCCTCAACCTAGGCAAGTAAGACCTCCATTCCCAAGAGGACCGTGCTACAGATGCCAGGGAGATCATCTCATTCGTGATTGTCCCTTGCCCCCACCTACACAACCCCAGTCAGTGACTATCCAAGGTTTTTGCCAAGATTGTGGAAAAGAGCATCTTTTACGAGATTGCCCAAAGAACCCCAATAATATGCCAAAAATCACTCCGATCAATGTGATTGGTTTGGTTGTAGATTCCTCAGGAAGCGTCACTTCCACTGCACCAGTGCAGGTAGTCACTAGAGCTCAGGCTTTGCAGCAAAACCAAGAGACAAGCAAGGAAAAGGGCCCAGAGGCTAGTGAAACCGAGAGCGTAACAAAGAAAAGGACTAGAGCATGGAAAGATAGTCGAGAAAGAATGAAACGACAATGGGCCAAAAAGATGAGTGAGCTTGAGGAAAGCATAAGAGAAACCAAAGCGAGGATAACTGAACTCACAGCTCAAACTCCCTCTCACATCACCCCGCCTCCACCACTCCCATCTCCATCCGACTCACCACCTTCCCCACCGCCTCATCAAATCCCACCACCCCCTAGAGTAGGATCAGTTCTAGCAGATCCCACTCCTGAAGACCTAAACATGATGCTTAAAGCATATCAGGCCAGAATCCAAGAAGGGCCAAACGTCACGGATCATGACAAGTGCTATCCTAGAGCTGACCTAGAGATAGAAAGAACCAAACTGTGCGCGAAAATGGTCGCATTGGCTCAGACTATGTTTGAAGCCAGTCGCCTTTTCAATTACTCGGGCTCAGCCAAGACGCAATTACACTTGGATGGATTCCTAGAAAAGTTAGAGAGGATAATTGCCAGATCTGACAAGGAAGAAAAAAATCAGGAGAAAGAAAAAGCAAGCAAAAACCTGAGCCATTCCCCATCGGAAGTTTATGCAGCCAATTCCACTAAACCAGACTCCTTTCCCTCATTAGAAAGATTAGAGAGGCTAATTGCACAGCCAGAAAAGGAGCCTACCCCTCAAAGAAAGGAAAGGGCAAGAGAACGAATAAGCCAGCCTCTTCAGGAAGCCCATGCGCCTCCTCAAGGAGCCTATCTTCCTCCCCAAAGGTCACAGGAGCCTCCCTCGAAAGCTTATGTACCTCCACAGGTAACCCACGCCCACATTCCTTCCCAGAGAGCGTATGAGCCTGCTCGGAAGAGTAATAGAATAAGCAATCCTCCCCAAGAAGCTTGTGCTCCAACCATTTATGAGAGCAAGGAAAGAGCCAACGATAGAATAAGCCCTCCTTCCCAGATAGCATATGTACCTAATTCTACGGAGCCAGATACTTCTTCTTCGATGAATCGGTTTGCACCAGACTTCCTACGAGAGATTCAAGAAGACAAATGGGATAACGAAAGTGAGGTCGCCCCTCCTTTTGAACTTGTGGACGATGCACACGACCAATTCCCACAAGACATCCCATCTATTTACGGGGAACATGAGAGTATTCAATCTCTCGAGAGATTGGACTTTGAGTCTAATTCCATACAAGAGCTACCTCACTTCACAGGCCCATGGGAAGCAAAGTCCACTTGTATGAGAGCACCCACGGTCATGGTAAGGAACGACGACTCAGTCATACCTAGGAACACAGAGGTAGTGAAGAACACTAACGTGCAGTGTAATCTCAGGTTGGAAGAGCTACTCAAGGTTAGACCTGAATTATGGAAACATGTAGCCAAACAAGTACCAGAGATAGCAAAACCTCGTTCCCAGATAGGATCCCATAGGACAGTGCCAGAAATTCCCTTGGATAAGATCGGGGATATGTGTGAAGGTGAAGAAGGGAACACCTATCTTCCCATCACCTACCAGGACTACACCACGAAGGCAATTTTGGACTCAGGTGCAGGAGTTGCAATTGCCACTACCTCCTTATGGAAGCGTTGGGGCAAGCCAGCACTCAGGCCAACGAGAATGAAATTGCAAATGGCAGATGGTCACATAGAGAGACCCCTAGGATTGCTAGAAGGAATAACTCTCACCACTTGTGGTGTCAAGTTTGAACATACCTTTGCCATATGTGACTTCAGCAAAAATCATGCCTATGAGATGATTTTGGGAAGACCATTCATGCGACAATTGCAAGTGGTACAGGATTGGGGGACCAATTCTTTGTACCTGCAGCACTTAGGTGTTACAACCAAAGTCAATCTCAAGGATTATTCTCATAGAGATGTCCCTCCTATCCAATGGAATCCCATCCATAGAGCTAAAGACGATACAGAATCGGTGCATTCCATAGGGTCTGGATCCTCATGGATGCATGAAGACACTCACTTATGGATGTGCAAGGTAGCAGTAGAGGAAGAGAAGAGAGAAAAGGCCAGAGAAATAGGTGTAAACGAAACCCATAGACCCATTCAAGACCCAGCCTATGCACCTGTAGTTTTTCCAGACGAGGAATTTGAACCCCATGGCTGGGCAGAAATTTTAGCAACAATGGACGTAGCCATCAATGAAGAACAATGGACACCTCACTGTGATGAGGATGGCTATGATATTTCAGTCTTCTCCATAGAGCCAATCATGGGAGAGGCAGTTTTAGAAGAATGCGAACCTAGCCCTGATGCATTTGAGGATGCAAGTGACTCCGATCTAGAGTCAATCATTATGGACCCACCATTTGCATCAGATGAAGAATACTTCCATGAAATAGAATTTCAACCCCAGAGGCATGGAGAGGTTACAAATGATGTAAGATTAGCAACGCATATGACCCCTAAGGAAGGAGGAAAGAAACGAAAGAAGAGAGAAGCCTTACCAGAAGAGGAAGAATCTTTGTTTGAGGTCCCAGAAAATTTTAAGAAGTATGAGATAGATGACAGGAGAGTCATGATAAGAATGCCTAAACGAGAGGCACAATCAGGAGAGGCCTATGATAACAAAGAAACCACCAAGAAAATAGTAGTGGCCATAGAAGAAGGAGAGGAGAGATGCACGTATATAGGCCATGACCTGACAGAAGAAGAAGAGCATGAATTGATTGCCTTGCTAAGAGAATACAGAGATGTATTCGCTTGGAGTTACAAGGATTTGAAAGGGGTTGACCCGGACATATGCTCGCACACCATTCCCATGACCTCAGATGCCAAACCCTCTAAGCAAAAGCCTTATACATATAACGATAATTACGCTGCTAAGATCAAGGAAGAGATAGATAGACTGGTAGAAGCTAGATTTATCTATGAAATTGAGCACACCGAGTGGGTATCCCCCATCGTTGTGGTGCCCAAGAAGAATGGCAAGTTGCGTGTGTGCATTAACTTGAAAAAGGTTAATGCCGCCACGATTCGAGATAACTATCCGCTTCCCATCACAGAACATCTCTTAGAAAGAGTGGCAGGCAAGGAAGTGTACAGCTTCCTCGATGGATTTTCGGGTTACAATCAAGTAGCCATAGCTCCAGAGGATCAGCATAAGACAGCCTTTGCCACAGAATGGGGCATTTTTGCTTTTAGAGTAATGCCATTTGGGCTTACCAATGCACCAGCTACCTTCCAGAGGCTGATGTGCCATGTGTTTAAGGAGTTCCTAAGAAAGAGTTTAGAAGTCTATGTTGATGATCTCTGTGCTCATTCCAATGTTAGACAAACCCATATTCCTGAACTCAGACAAATCTTTGACAAATGTAGAGAATATCAAGTCTGCCTGAACCCAGAAAAGTGCGTTTTTATGGTCAGGCAAGGCAAGATTCTAGGACACATAGTGTCAAAGAATGGCATATCTACCGATGAAGAAAAAGTGAGAGCCATAACAGAGCTACCTAGGCCAAAGAATGTCAAGGAAGTACAAGCTTTCATGGGGCATTGTGGTTATTATCGACGATTTATACACATGTATGCTGTCATTGCAAAGCCCATGTACGGACTTCTGACAAACTTTGAATGGACGGATGAATGTGAGAATTCCTTCCAAGAACTTAAACGAAGATTATGTTCAGCACCAATCTTGACCACACCAGATTGGAATAAGCCATTCCATGTTCATGTTGATGCATCCAATTATGCTATCGGGTGTGTGCTGGCACAACCTACTGGTGAAGGTAATATGGATCTTCCAATTGCCTATGCCAGTAGACAATTGAACGCGGCTGAACGGAATTACACCACTACAGAGCGCGAAGGATTAGGCATGGTATATGCAGTCAAGAAATTTAGACACTATTTGCTTGCAAATAAGTTTAAATTTTTTACTGATCATCAGGCATTGTTGTACCTAGTAAACAAGCCATGCAATACGGGAAGATTAGTAAGATGGTTTCTCTTGCTAATGGAATATGATTTTGAGGTTGTGGTAAGAAAAGGTAGGACTCACTTACGAGCAGATCATCTCTCTAGGCTCACATCGGGAGAAGCCCCACAAGGAGTGTCAGATGACCTTCCTGATGCTTACTTGTTTAATTTGGAAGTGGTACCGCAGTGGGCTAAGCCATTGGTACCAGTATTGACATACGGGCCCAACCATCCAGTGGTAAACACACGGAACAGAGAGGTTGTAAAAGCCCAAAAATACCACATCATGGCAGGAAGCATGTACAAGCACACAGATCAAGGGATCTTGGCTTGTTGCGTAGAAGAGGATGAGTACGCTAAATGGTTGCAATTAGCACATGTAGGTGCATTAGAGCAACACCATTCAAAACAACGAACTTTACAGACTCTAAAGAGATTCGGAGTGCACTGGCCCACTATGGAAGCGGATGTCCAAAAGTTGTGCAAGGAATGCCCAATCTGTTGCACTAAACCACCTGTGGAACATGCCACTCTCTATCAAGTATCCATTGTGCCAGATTGGAGCGAACCACTAGTATCATTCCTGAGGACAAACACATTCCCCCCAGACATGACTCTAGCTAGAAAAAGGAGTTTGGAACAAGAAGCCCAGGATTATTCACTCATTGGTGATAATCTATACAAACGCGGTAAGGATGGTTACCTGAGGTTATGTGTCCATGAAAGTGAGTATCTTAAGATCTTAGAAACTGCTCACCAAGGTGTAGCAGGAGGACACTTTGGACCGGATCGGGTGATCAAGGCAGTCCTATTTGCGGGATTCTGGTGGCCTACTCTTCACATGGATGCACATACCTATGTGAAACGGTGTGATATCTGTCAAAGGACTCAGTATCCTATACGCAAAGATGAGATGCCACTGAAACCTATGATGGGTGGACGTGCATTCTCTAAGTGGGGAATAGACTTCGTAGGTCCTATTAATCCCCCAGCTAAGGGTTCTCATGCGGAATACATCATTGTTGCAACAGACTATCTAACCAAGTGGGTAGAGGTAAAGGCTACGACCAAGAACGATGCTCAAACAACTGCCAAATTCTTGTTTGAGAATGTATTCACGAGATATGGGCTACCTATAGAGCTTGTAAGTGATAGAGGCACTCATTTCTTGAACGAAGTGATTGAAAATTTACTCCAAGAATTCTTGGTAATACACAAGAAGTCTGCCCCTTATCACCCTCAAGCTAATGGACAAGCTGAGAGCACTAATAAGATTTTATGCAATGTACTTACGAAACTAGTGAACACTAAACGCTCTGATTGGGACAAACAGCTACACCACGCTGTTTGGGCATACCGAGTGGCCTACAAAACGGTACTCCAAGCCACTCCCTTTCAGATGGTATTTGGCCAAAACGCTGTGCTACCGTTGGACTTCTTGATTCCTACATTGAGAGTAGCACAAGAGCACGAATGGACAGGTCACGAACTCTCCTCTAGGATCTTTGACCTTGAACGATTAGGGGAAACAAGACTAAGAGCCGCTGCAGGAATATATGCAGCCAAGAAGAGACAGAAGGCATATTTCGATGCCCATGTGAAGGATAAAGGCTTGAAAGCAGGAGATCTAGTCCTAGTCTATACACTCAAACAACACGCGAGGAAGCTAGAAAAGAGAGGCTATGGACCTATGATCATCAATAGGATCTCCACAAGCGGAGCGGTACAATTGGCCACATTAGAGGGTGATGTTCTCCCAAATTATATTAGCGGTTGCAGAGTCAAGTTGTATCAGGAACCCCTCACGAAGGATTTGCTTAGCCGACTCAACACTGCTAAGAAACGCAAAGAGGAAGAAAAGCGAGTGCGAGAAGAAGCTCAAGCAGAAGCTTTAGAACACATTAGAAGGATGAAATTACGTAGGCAAGGTAGAGAGCAGCCTAGGACAAATGACTATGCAGATCAAGGATATCATATGGCAATGTGTGAAGTCGCAGGAACCAGCTCACCTAGGATAACTGATCGACGTCCTTTCGTAACCCTAGATATAGGACAAGGAAAAAGTGCAAGGACTGTAAGAGCCTTGATTGACTCAGGTGCTGCCACTAGCGCTGTTAAGTTGTCTTACTGTCAAGAGTTACAGTTAACTGTCCATCCTGTGGAAGCATACCTCATAGGATTGGGAGGCGTGGAAACCCCTTGCATGGGCGAGGTGGAACTTCCCCTCTACATTCACGAGGAGGCAATGACCGTTAAAGTACTAGTGTGTCAAGATGAGGATCTCACTGAACCTCTCGTCTTGGGTCAGGATTGGATCTATGACCAAGCAGTCAATCTAAACCTAAGAAGTGGACTTCTCCAGGTTTGGGTCAATCATAGTCGAGTTACAGTAGAATTAGACAATGGAGCACTCAAGGAACTAGGAAAGGCACAGACTCCTGGTCCTTCCAGGGGTACACATGAAGATGACCATGCTGTTCTTGTCCAAAACTATGTGTTGCAGAGGAATGATATTCGCAAAAAAGAAGTCAGGAATGCAACGGAACTCCCTTCTTTTCCAAAGGCTAGAAGGAAGCAGCAACCCAAGGTGGATCAAAGGCAGAAGAAGCAGGGTACTACCTATGTCAGAGATCAAAAGTACCTGCGCAGCAGAACAGCCCAGAAAATAGACCAAGTATGGGTGCGGAAAGGCGAACGACCGGTTGCACCACCGTCAACTACAGGGGCAAAGCCTCTTATTAGTGACCAACAACGCAACGCTAATAAGAAGTCTTTCAGAAATTCTTCTGCTAAAGTAAAATCTATTTGGGTGCCCAAGAAGTCGATGAAGGCAAGCCCACAATCAAGACAAATTTGGGTGCCTAAGGCTTGCTTGATGGCACAAGTAGCTACGCTGAGGTCACAACTTAAACAGCATAACGCAGCGACGCATACTGCCAGATTTCACTCGTTCTCGACACTCATGTACACACCAAAACCCAAGAGCGTACATGTAATCAATTGTAAATGGGTCCCAAAAAGGCCTCATCTTCAAACCACGACACCGAGAAGGCTCTGTAGAGACTCTCCGAAACCGAAGGCAAAGCCCACTCACTGCATTTGGCAGCCTAGGGCCTGTAATAACCCCCCCGACCCCAATTTGTAAATCCATACCTACTTACTAACTGCAGTAGTCTCCTAGGACAACACAAGCACTAAATACACACACTGTCTTCATGCACTTACTAACCACTAACTCATCATCCACCTCATGTTAATGTTGTAACGGGGACAACAACGGATTTATTCTGTCCATTACGATGTTAACACTCGGTTCTATATTCTCACAGAACCAACCAGCGAACAGGGCCATGGCAGAAGCAGGTACTAGTTCTCAAGCCGGATCTGGTGCCCAGATTGTGGACATAGAAACACTTCTCCTTGAGCCTCGTCTCACCGCAAGACCGCAAGAGCTTCAAGCAGTGCATGTGCTCCCCATCCAGGATCCTCCTCAAGGACACACTTCTCAAGTAGGTAAGCATGCGCATTGATTCAGTGATGTTGCTGGACCACTGGGCGATGGAACCTATTTCTGGGAAGCAGAATTGGAATTCAATGGCAAATGGGGTCGATACCACTTTTTCGCACGCGAGTTTGAAAGCTATCAGAATGCCGAGGTCATGAGATCAGTTTGGATCAAAGCAGGTGTGGAAAGTTATTTCAGGACTCACTTACCAAAGCCGGATTTTTTACGATGTTCTTATCTGATCAGTACCATCACGCCAAGCAGAGCCAAGGGCGGCGACAGCACCTTTGTGTTGCCATCACTGCTGCCGGGTAATGAGCTTAAAAGATTCAAGTTGACCCTCAATCTGGTAAGAGAAGCGTTGGGTATGTATGGCATGCACATCCCAACAGAAAAGGAAACCATGGTTCCAGGTCGAATGAAGCACAAAGATCTTAATAAGCTGAAGGACATGGTGGCGATGACACCTACCATTGCGCTTCACCTGCGAACCATCATGCAACATTTTGCGTTTCCCGCCCAAGAACGATTCACAATGCCCCCGAAAAAAATATGGTTCAGTTTATATCTAGCAGAAACCGAAAGCCTGCCCATCAATGTGCCACACTGGATCATAGACCAGATCCACCTAGCACATCAAAGGTGGAACAAGAAACAGAAGAATGTGCTCCACGGGTGTTGTGCTCTGACCAGAATAATCTATAGATGCTTGGCTTATGACGTGCCTGTTCAGCGGGCACTCGTATGGTCCCGAGCCCAAGAATTCCAGAGAAGATTATCAGCAGCAGGTCCCCCGTCAAAGAAGATGAGGGGGGGAGTCCAACTACCCTGTGCCCAACCAAGGGGAGCTACCGCTACACCAGAAATCACCCCTCCCCAGACACGACGAGTTAGGCCATTCACAATCCGGCTACCAAGACCAAGCACAGAGGGGCCTAATCTGGTGTTTCCACCCATTCCATCCGATTTGGAATTCCCGCAGGGATTTACTCTTGAGGACCTCACGGATGAAGAAATTGCCAGATTAATCTATGACTCTAACCTCGAAGCTGAAGCAGCGCGAGCTCAGGAACCACAACCCCAAACAACATCGGCCCCCACCCAACCACAAGTTGTAGAAGTCGATGTAGATGAACAAGGGGCAGGAGGAGACGAAGAAGAAGCCGACGAAGAACAACATCAAGAATATGACGAACTCTCCGAGTTAGCAAGTGCCCCAGCATATTCGGCACAAATCAAGAGACTATATCGAACCATGCGACTGGTTCAGGAACAGCATCAGATGTCTCTAGAACAGGGCAAAAGACTCATGAACGACTTGCTAGCTGAGGAAGGTGTGGACGAGTTGTTCATTGAGTCCATGAACCTTCATGCCGACGCCGTAGGACTGGACGAGGCCATTCATGAGGCAATGGCCTACATCCACAGGTTTGAAAAAAGAGTTCCCGTTCGTCCCAGGAGGTCCGGGAAGCAAATTCACATCAATACATCAGCACCAGGCGAGGCAGCGCAAGCAGAAGAATATCAGGAAGCACCGTTGTCACCACCATCCCCACCTCACACTACACAATTCACTCCACCACAGGACACTAGCACTACCACATCCACTACCACTACCATTGTCATGGGCATCCCACTCTCTCCGGGAATCCAATACGGGGGAGTCACCATGCCCACCTTCACCACCCTGTTCACCGATGTCACATCCACTCCACCCACGATTCCCATCTACACCGTCACTCAAACAGTTGACACGATGGAAACATCACCTGCCACAGCACCACTCCCTCCCCCCATGCCACCTTCACCACCCATACCCCCTCCCCCCACATCTCCACGTACATCCACATCATTCACCTCTCCCATTCCCGCCCCCATTCCCCCTGCATCTTCACCCCTCCCAGCATTATTTAATGTAAATAACATATTTTTAGCATTAAACCAATGTGTATACCAGCTCCAGAATGAGTACAAAGCTCTGGACAACCGGTATCAGCAACTGGAAACGCACCATCAAAACTTACAAAGACAGTTTCACATTCTACAAACAGAAAATGCAGAACTGAATCAACGCTACACGACGCTTGAGCAGGCTCACCAAACATTATTGGCGGCACCCCAACCATCGACAGAATCAGGTGCCAAACAACTAGAAGCTTTGCTCGAGGTATACCAAGCCGATAATCTCAAAGTCCGGCGTAACCTGGCACTTCTCAGAAAACACATGGCGGCCGCCCTAGAAGAAAACAAGAGGCTGCAGCAGCAAAATGAAGCAAATCTAGAAGCTGCAATGGAAGGCTCTCCACACGAAATTGATCCAGAGCAGTTCAAAGCTGTGCCCTCAGAGACAATGAAGACCATCTTGGACAGCTATGCAGATCTATTAGAAGCTCATGATGACTTGGAAAAGGAACGGGATGCGCTGCGCAATCAACTCCAAGAGCAACAGACAGCACCCAAAGTCACAGAAACGACCACGACTTCAGAGGAAGTCAAGGCATTGAAAGAGCAGGTGGCCGAATTACAGGCAAGATTACTCACACATGAAAGGCAACCCTCTCCAGTTGTCGAACCAGAACCCGAGGATTTGGTACCCATCGAGGTAGATGAGACGTATGAGGAACCTTACGTTCCTATGCCAATGCCAGGTGGTGAGCAAACCGCAGAAGGAATGGATACGTTAGAAATCGAAGTACCTGAGTGGCTCCAAACACTAGAGAAAACGGCATCAACTCATGAAGATCGAGTGGCAGTTCAGATCCAATCTATGGCAAAGATAGAGGACACTATTATTAAATCAGAATACTTCCGCAGCATGTCCCACCATAGATGGATCGGAACCAATGATGATCAATACGTGCCATATTGTATACTCCTGGCGGACTACAATGCAGAAATCCAACATAGATGTGGCAAACCTCCAACGTTTGCTACACAATTTGGGCCAGATGATATCCCAGAGAGCGCCAAAAAAGGATCCATTCATCAACCCACTTGGAGGATCCGACTCCTCGAAACCTACCCGGAGATGGTTCGCACCTGGACGAATATGCCTCTTTTTATTAAATATAACCCTTGTTATGTTCCTGTACTCCGCAGACGCACATGGCCAGAGTTTACCATTGCAGTCAAGAATATCAAGGGATGCGCCAAATGGTTAAACTACGTCTATCTAGCACCCCCTCAAGGACCTCCCACCGTCAATTACATGATTTCCACTATACGGCACTGGAGCATCCGATTAAAGAATACCCCTGACGTAATGGCCCAGATGTGCATGAAAATTTTTGAGTTAATGCTCATTACATTCAGAACATTCAAGAATATCAAGGACCCACACTTCTCAGGCATCGGATTCCTTACAGGAAACCAAGATTTAGTTTATGACATGAGCACCACTCCTTCCATCGAGGTGATATACGCTTGGCACGCCAGAATAAAATACCTCCCAGCCTGCTTTAAACAAACATTCGAAGAGATGTTCATAACAGGGTTCTGGGAATACCACTCAGAAATATTTGTACCCAGACCCTCACATCTCCTCCATTTATTTGCTGTGGAGCGAACCATTCACTCAGAGCAGTTACGGGTGCCACATCCAGATGTCCCAGGGCCAGTCAATTGGGATGCATTGCTGACAGATCTAGCAAGGGGACTCAGGTTAGAAGACCACCACCTCGCCGCCAATGTTGTACAATACTACGTCCAAAAAGCAGCTAGACAAGGGTCTGTCAGGGGCGACAGACGCGAGAGTGGGGGGGGTGTTGGCAGTAGCCTTGGTACACCAGGACTTACAAGACGTGAAAGTCAAAGAAGGGAGTCAGAGCGAAGGGACAGCACAAGCAAACAGGGCAGTCAAAGAAGATCTGGCAAGTAGGCCAATATTTTTTCAAGACAAAGAGATGGACATGCAGGGAGGAAGAGCAAGTAGGGAGCTCGAAGATATGTATGACAGATCACTAGAAGAAATCCCTACAACAACAGTGATTTTTATCACTAACCATCATTGTAAATATCATTTCACATTTTTGTAGCTCCATTTTGTGCAAGCCAAGGAGTCCTTGAGCTTGAGGAGCCTTAGAAGTAGTTGCGTACCAATTTTCGTATTTTTTAGATCTCGTTTGAGCCCCCAAATAAGCCCTGGAACCTAATTTTTAACTAGGCCGGACACTAGGTCTGGACAGGGCCAAAAGCTAGTCAAAAACTATAAAAAGAGCTAGAGAGCTCATTTTTGAGGTTAGATTGTAATTGAAACGAACTTGTAAGAGCATTTTGAAAGTAATCTAAAAGCTCCATTGATTCTCACTCTGTGTCTTACCCTGTGTGCGCGTGTGTGTGTATGTGTGTGCATGCTAGTGTGCTTCTCACTCACGCACTTGTGCCGCCACTTGCTCGAGGTCTTCATACCATCCTCACGTCTTCCCGGATTGACATTAAAGGAGGTGCTACTCATCACTGAGCTACAGCAACCCTAATAGAGTGGGCATTACGTATGGAGTAAGTACATTAAGCTAGTTTATGCATGCACAAGAAAACCTCACATGCCAGCTACCAAGAGGGTGCTAAAATAATTAAAGGGTACCATAAATGAAGGGCTATTTTACCCCTTCAATTCTGACTTAGATATAAAGATGTATTTTGATGCAGATTGGGCTATTTCCAAGGATGATAGGAGGAGCACCTCAGGATACTTCTCTTTAGCAGGTTCAAAGCTAATGTCATGTTCATCTAAAAAGAAACCAATTGTGGCTTTGTCATCCATAAAGGCAGAATACAGAGGCTTAGCAAATGCAACTCAAGAGGCTATGTGGCTCAAACAACTCTATGCAGATTTGGAATTACACTCTTATACTCCAACAGTTTTTGGAGACAACATTAGCTCACTTCATTGGGCTGCTAATCTTGTATATCATGCAAGGAATAAGCACATTGAAGTGCACTACCATTATGTAAGGGAGAAATTTCTTAGCAAGGACATTAATTTCTCCTATGTATTACAATGTGCAAATATGCTCACAAAATGTTTGGATGGAACCAAGATGAACACATTCAAATTGATGATTGCTTTGCAAAAGATCAAGGAGCAATGAAGACCAAGCATGTTAGGTTTGAGAGGGAGCTATTGGTGCAAGAGAATCCAATCCCACATACTTGGATGATTATCATATTGCTCATGGAACCTTATATGATCAATCCCTTGTAAATAGTGTACATTCCCTTTGTAAAAGTGCATTACTTGCATGTCAAGTTAGAAAGTATCAAACATCGATTCATTTGGTAGTTGATTTGAATTTGAATTCAGAAGATTGGCTCCAACCTCAACTATAAAAAGAGGATCAAATGGCCTATGTGATATCGCGATTCTTGGAGATCATTTGGAAGGGATACATTGTGAATTGAGAGCTCACTCTATAGCTCAATTACTTCTCTCACATTGATCAATAGATTATTGCCAATGACATTGTATTTGTATATGATGTAACACATACATTCTCATTACACCTTACTTTACTTCTCTGCCATGACTACATCAGTATAGTGATCTTCTCAGAGATTTTTCTTAGTGTATGGTTGATAATTTTTCGTGATTTAAATCATCAGAGATTTAGTATACTATCTACTTTATAGCTGCAAAATCTCATTATCGTTGCTTCTTTGAATTATGAGATATTATCACTTCATTACTCTCTATTCTGATTGACTAATGCACCCCGAAAATGTGAGGCATATTCTATGATTTGCTAAACATCATACTCAGTGTTTAGTTCATCATTTTTGTTGAAATCACTCATGATTGGTAGCTCTCTAAGTTAATTAGACACCACCAAAAGGAATAAGACTAATTTTACTGTGCTCAGAGCACTGTTCAAATTACTGAACAAGTGTAGACACAAAAATAGCAAGTCTATGACCTTGGATCAAATTTCTACCCATCTGTTTTGATCCATTCATTAGTGGATCATGTTCCAAACAACATAGGTGATTATTTGTGATCATTAGCTAGCTAAAGAAGCCCACTACATGCTCCAAGAATTGTTCTTGACTAGTATGAAGCAAGTTTAAGCAACACCACTTCATCTCTAAAAAGACTATCCACCATCTCCTCCAACACAAAATAACCTCAAGGAAGGCACCTCTCAAGGTAGTAATGATTACATATGGTCTTGTAGCCCACGCCCTAAATGGACTTAGGGATGATGAAAAATGGAGGGCCTTCACAACTTCAGTGTATGTAAAGGACTCTCTTTGTGAGTTTGATCAACTAATCACTCTCATGGTGATAGAGGAGATGAACCTTGGTGGTCATAATACCAAGGATAGCGCAGGGCTATTTTTGTATGCAAGTAGAGGAAGATGAAGACACAACCAAGGTGCTACAAGAGGAAGAGGAAGATATCAACACAACCAAGGAGATCAAGGACAACAAGAAAATGCAGGTCAAAGAGGTGGAAGAGAGACAAATATAGGAAGACCTGGAAGAATTGGTGCAAGATGACAAGCCACTTCAAATGGATGCCTTGAATACAACAAGAGAGATCATTTTGCTAATAAATGCTATCATAGGGATTAAAGACCAGGGAATCAAAGCAACAAAAGTAACTATAGAGGGCGAGGTAACTATGAAAATACCTCATCGAGACAAGGGAATGATTATCTACTTGCCATGAGGTATGGTGAAGATACAACTCAAGCTAGTGAAGATGTATGGTACGTAGATGGTAGGTGTAGCAATCATCTATCATGTAGAAAGTATCTTTTTAGTAATTTGCAGGTCCCAAAACATCAAGGACATGTGGAAGCGGGTGGCAACTCAGAGAATACCATTCAAGAGTGGGATATATAATTTCGGATGGGAATCAAAGGGTAAAGTGCTTATGAGAGGTATTAGATGTTCCTAGTATTACCAAAAACTTGATTTTGGTAGGCCAAATGGTAGAAAAAGGCTACCAAGTTAGGTTAAATGCAAGAGCATGTTTTGTTGAGGATCCAAGGGTAAGTTTCAAGCTCATCGAGAAAGGAAGGAAGCAAGGTAGAATGTTCATAATGGACATAAATCAGCCACACCATTCAATGTCTGTCACTTATGCACACAAGAGGGTAGAAAAGTTGAACCTATGGCATAAAGGAATAGGTCACATCAACCTAAAAAAGCTCAAGTAAATGAAAATGAGGAGCTTCATAAGAGGCCTACTAAATTTTACATCTAAAATGTTGAATGGAATTTGAGTAGCTTGCCAACAAGGAAATCAATCAAGGCTGCCCTTCAAGAAGAGTACATACATGAGTGCAAATGTTTTGGACCTCATTGGCATGGATGTTTAGGGTCCACCAAGAGTAGCTTCCCCTACTACAAATAGGTATTTGTAACCTTCTTTGATCACTTTTCAAGAAAAGTATTGTTGTATTGTATTAGGAACAAATCAGATATGTTCCATTTTGAGATCCAATGGAGGGGGAGAGTGCTTCTCAATGAAATTTATGAATTTTTTCAAGTCAATGGCATCAAAAGAGAATTTAAATGCAAGTATACCCCTCAACAAAATGGGGTAGCAGAGAGAACGAACAAACACATACTAGAGGTACCAAGGTGTAGGAAATGAATATGCCACATTGTTATTGGGGAGATGCTACATAAATAGCCACATACATCATGAAAAGATGTCCTACATCAAGTATAAATAATTTAACCCCTCAAGAACCATGGAGTGGAATAAAATCTTGCATTTCACATCTTATAAGTTTTGGTTGTATATGCTATGTACATGTGCCTCAAGAGTTGAGATCAAAGTTAGATGCCAAACCTAAAAGGTGTATCTTTTTGGGATATTCTTGTGAAGAGATGGATAGGTATGTGCTTGAAGATGAAGAGGTGTTGCAAAATCCTTGATCTACACCAGCCAATTGAACTCCAAGAGTATATGGTGGGCCCTTTTAGCTTGCCAATGGATGTATTAGACACCCTATGTACCTTGGAAGATCACTCTCAAAAAGATTGATCAAAACAGATAAGTTGGAGTTAGCTCAGAGGTGAAAAACTTGCTAATTTGGTTCATACACCTGTGTAGTGTTTTGCATAATTCTCTAAGCACAGCAGCAATTAGCTTAATTCCTCTTGGGGACGTCTAGTTAACTTAAAGAGCTAACTTTCAAGAGTAATCTCATAAAAAATAATAAACCACACACTGAGAATGATTTTTAACAAGTGATGACATCATCCCGATTTTCACGGGCTGCTACAGTTTGAGACCAATGAGCACAAAAATGAACATAACTCAAAATTTAAGAATCCAATGATTATGTAAATTTGTATGGTTATATTAGACAGTAAGCGGAATCCAACAAGCTTTAAAGAATTGAATTTGGATAAGTAACCACCGAGCAATGGCTCTGACAAGATGAGTGAAAAAGTCGGGTACCTGATAGAGAAGTGAAAATGATAGACAGGGTTGACTTCAAATGACCATAACTGAAGATTGCAACATCCAAATAACATGAAAATTTGTGAGCATATAGTAGACGTATAGAGCTAACTTTATCAAGTTAAATCACTGAAAATGATGGACCAAGTGCGGAGAAACCATCTCTGCAATCTGACTGAGAAAACTGAGAGTAATGGCAGTGAGTAGTGTACTTCACAAGAACATGGACATATGAACTCAAATAATCATGAAAATGAAAGTATATTGCTTGTACAATACAATGACTTACTGATACATATGTGTGCCTTGTAATCACACCTTGATATGGCATAAAGCTCAGCTCTTGGAGGTCTTCACATAGGTCTCTCTAACCACGACTAAAACTGCCATCTATTTATAGTTGAGTTTGGGAGGCTAACTTCCCTCAATCACTCTCCAATCAATGAATGATTGATTTGATTCTCTACCTACCACAAATCACAAATTCGTGGCTCCTCTTTCCCTTTTTGATCAAGTGGACTCAACCACTTAAGATTCTTTCACTTTTATATTAAGTAAACTCTTCAAAAGTTACAAGAGGTGGTTCACAAGTGAACTTTACATAGTCTTCATTTTAAAGCTTCTTCTATGAATTTGTGGGACTCAATCCTATACTTAGGCTTGTCATAGACTTGCTCCAACAGCTCCCCCTCAAGCCAAGTATGCTTGAGGTCTTCAATCTTCCAAGATTACATGCAAACCAATCATAGCCTTGAATTTGCAAAGCTTTGTACCATCCAATGCTTTGGTTAGAATATCTGCACATTGTTAATGAGTGGACACATATGATATTTGAATCTCTTTGCTTAGAACCTTCTCTCGTACATAGGGATAATGAACTTCAATATGTTTAGTCCTTGCATGAAAAATAGGATTAGCAGCTAAGTGAATAGAACTCATATTGTCACCATAAATAGTTGGAGTTCCAAACTCCAATCCATGATCTTTGAATAATGTCTTCATCCACATAGCTTCCTGAGTAGCTATGGCAAGACCTCTGTATTTAGCTTCAGTAGAAGAGAGAGCAATTGTGGGTTGCTTCTTGGATGACCATGAAATAAGCTTTGAACCTGCAAAGGTAAGATAACCTGAAGTGCTCCTTCTATCTTCCTTGGAGCCAGCCCAACTGCATCAGAAAATAGCTTCAAACCTAAATCAGATACATAAGGATAATAAAGTCCTTCATTTATGGTTCCTTTGAGATACTTGAGAATCCTTTTGGCAGCATCCATATGTGGTTTCCTTGGTGTGTGCATAAATTGGCTTAGCACACTCACACTGTAACATATATCTACTCTTGTCAATGTGGCATAGTTGAGACTACCCACTAGACTTTGATATGATGTGATGCCCTCTATGAGTTCACCTTCATGTGAGCTCAATTTGTGATTGACCTCCATTGGAGTACCTGCAATCTTACAATCTTGCATCTTGAATTTTGCCAACATGTCCTCAATGTACTTTCTTTGAGTGAGAAACAAACCATGATCTTTGTAGACAACTTCCAAGCCTAGGAAGTAGGTAAGTGAACCCAAATCACTTACCTTGAACTCTTCTCTCATCTGATCTTTGATCTTCTTCATACCATCTGCATCATTTCCTGTCAATATAATATCATCGCGCAAAGGTTTCCTCAGGCTGGACGGACATATACACATAGGTAGATGATCTCTGAATTACTCTTTTTAATAAAGAGTGAAGGATCTGCCTTGCTTGGTTGAAAGCCTTTGTCTTGCAAGAATGAAACAAGTCTGAAATTCCAAGCTCTTGGAGCTTGCTTGAGACCATACAATGCTTTGTTAAGTTTACACACATAATCAGGATAAACTTGATTCTCAAAACTAGGTGGTTGTGCCATATATACCTCTTCTATTATCCAACCATTCAAGAATGCATTCTTTACATCTAGTTGAAGTATCTTCCAATTCTTGGAAGAGGCAATACTAAGCAAAACCCTAATAGTAGGCATCTTTGCCACAGGAGAGAAGGTCTCCTCATAATCAATTCCCTGAGTTTGTGCAAAGCCTTTTGCTACAAGCCTTGCCTTATACCTGTTAATTGAACCATCAAAATTCTTCTTGAGTTTATAGACCCATCTTGAGCCTATTACCTTCATGGATGAAGTCTTGGGCACCAAATCCCAAGTGTTGTTTTCCTCAAGTGCTTCAATCTCTTCCTTCATTGCATGCTTCCATTCTGATTTTCCTTTGGCCTCTTCAAAGGATGATGGCTCCTCTTGGTTTATGTCCTGTGCTATGTAGATAGAATGTTTAGTTACTAATGAGGTGTCAAACCCATACCTTTCTGGTTTTTTCTTTTCCCTCATAGATCTTCTTAGGCCATGATGTGATGATTCTGCCTCATGTCCAAGTTCCTGCAATTTTGCTTTACCTTTAGATTTCCATGCTTTGATCTTTTCCCTCTGAGATTCTTCATCATCTGAGGTGTCTTGTTCTTCAATCTTTGGTTGTTCTCTACCAAGCTTTGGAAAATCTTCTTCAAGATCATATGGTAAATTGACCTTCCTGCATGAATCTTCATACCATGAATTGTTCTCATCAAAAACTACATCTCTGCTTACCAAGAATCCTTTGTTGGTAGGGTTGTATAACCTGTAGCCCTTTTGATTGTTGTCATATCCAATAAATACACACCTTTCTGCCTTTGGATCCATCTTGCCTCTAACCTGTGAAGGAACATGAGCAAAAGCAATACATCCAAAAATTTTACAATGATCTAAGCTTGGTCTTCTTCCATTCCAAGCCTCATATGGAGTCATTCCATCAAGGGATTTTGAAGGCAACCTATTAATCAAGTAAGTGGCTGTAGATACAGCCTCAGCCCATAAGTAATTAGGTAAATGCTTTTCATTTAACATAGACCTTGCACCTTCAACAATTGTCCTATTCCTCCTTCTACCACTCCATTTTGCTCAGGAGTGTACCTTGTAGTTACCTCTCTTTTGATTCCTCTTTCTTGAAGAAAAAAATCAAAATCATGGGAGAAGTATTCTCCCCCTCCATCCGACCTTAGCCTTTTTAGTTATTTACCTATTTGATTCTGCACAAGAGCCAAATATCTTTTGAAACATGGAAAAACTTCATCTTTGTGTTTCATAAAGAATAGGATAGTCCATCTGCTGCAATCATCAATAAAGGAGACATAATACCTTGATCCAGATATTGAAGCTTCCTTGCTAGGTCCCCATACATCTGTATGAACCATCTCCAAGAGATCTTCATGCATATAACCTTTCTTCATGAATGGTAACCTGTGAGACTTTCCAAATTGACATGCACTACACTTATAAATCATATGTTGTTTTGACAAATTAGGGAGTCCAAGTACACTTTGCTCCCTGCAAATTTGCTTTAATGACCTTTCACCAATATGTGCTGACCTTTTGTGCCATACTTCCAATTCTGTGAGTGTCTGACTACCATAATTAAAGAGAGCAATGTTTCTAGTGTCCTGTAATTCAAATGTGAACAATCTACCTGTCTTTTCACCTTTTGCAATTTTTCTAAATCCTTAGACTTGGATCTTCAACAAATGCTCCTGCCTTTGTGAACCTGACTTGCAACCCTTTCTCTCCTATCTGCCCAACACTTATCAAATTCTTTGTAATGGTAGGGACATAGAGTACCTTACTAAGTAGGTTGATGTTTCCATCAGGTGCTTTGACATTGCCTATTTTCTCCACAAGATGTCTTGTGTCATCTCCTGTTTGTACCTCATGCTTATTCCTTGGATCTTCTAAATCTGATAGGAGTGCCACATTTCCTGCCACATGATTTGAACAACCTGAATCTATGTAGAAAACATGCTCATCAGATTTACCTTGTGGCATAGCCATGTTCATGATCAATAATGAATCCTCTTTGTTTGAGTCTTCTGTGTAGTTATTGTAGTCTCTCCTTCCTTTGTAACCTCCTTGATAGTTTGAATGATTGTAGTTGTTGTAGTTTCCATGATAGTTGTTGAACCTTCCTCTTGAGTAGCCATAACTTCCTCTATTGTATCCTCTGCCTCTTTGATTCCTGGAATTTCTAAAGCAATTTTCAGTTGTATGATTAGTTAATCCACAAATAGAACATGATTTGGAGTCTTGGGATCTCCCGTTGCCTTGTCTACCTCCTCTTCCTCTACCTTTGCCATGTCTTCCTCTACCTGCATAGTTAGCTTGATATGTACCTGCTTCATCATCCACTTTCTTTGCCTTTCCTTTGTTATCTTTGGATTTGCTTTTATCAGTGTATAAAGCTGAAGATTGATTACCTTTAGAGCTTTCTCCATTTTTGATAAGCTTTTCCTCTTGAGTAAGTAGTTGTCCAATGACTGTATTGAAATCAGGTACATGCATGTCCATGTACAAATCCATAGCTATGGTGAATGCTTCCCACTTGTCATCTGCCTTCAAGCCATTGATGACCTGCCTTACAATTTGCTCTTCATCTATTACCTCTCCAATGCTTCCCAATTGATCTGTTATGTCCTTGAGCTTTGTGACAAAATCAGTCACATTTTGTTTGGGAGCCTTCTTGAGAGTTGTGAAATCCAACCATAGTTGATGCTTCCTAGCTTTGGTACTTGAAGAAAAGAAAGCTTCAAGTGCATCCACACTTCCTGAGATGTCTTACAACTTCTAATATGAGGCAACAAAAAATATGAGATAGAGTTGAGGAGATAAGACCTTGCAAGTGCATCCTTGGAGCACCATGTGCTCAATCTTTCTTGCTCTTCTTGTGTTGGTTTACTTTTGTTCCTGAAACTTGGCATAACTTCATCTCCAGCCACATAAACATATAAAATTCTACCTTAGAGATAAGCTTCCATTCTTAATGACCAAGTTGAGTAGTTACCTCTGTCCAATTTGTCAATTGATGAAGGAAATCCATCTGCCATGTTGTCCAACCTTGCTCTGATACCACTGTGAAGAGATGGATAGGTATGTGCTTGAAGATGAAGAGGTGTTGCAAAATCCTTGATCTACACCAGTCAATTGAACTCCAAGAGTATATGGTGGGCCCTTTTAGCTTGCCAATGGATGTATTAGACACCCTATGTACCTTGGAAGATCACTCTCAAAAAGATAGATCAAAACAGATAAGTTGGACTTAGCTCAGAGGTGAAAAACTTGCTAATTTGGTTCATACACCTGTCCAGTGTTTTGCATAATTCTCTGGGCACAACAACAGTTAGCTTAATTCCTCTTGGGGAAGTCTAGTTAACTTAAAGAGATAACTTTCAAGAGTAATCTCATAAAAAATAATAAACCACACACTGAGAATGAGTTTTAACAAGTGATGACATCATCCCGATTTTCACGGGCTGCTACAGTTTGAGACCAATGAGCAGAAAAATGAACATAACTCAAAATTTAAGAATCCAATGATTATGAACATTTGAATGCTTATACTAGACAGTAAGCGGAATCCAACAAGCTTTAAGTCATTGAATTTGGATAAGTAACCACTGAGTAATGGCTCTGACAAGATGAGTGCAAAAGTCGGGTACGTGAGAGAGAAGTGAAAATGACAGATAGGGTTGACTTCAAATGAACATAACTGAAGATTGCAACATCCAAATAACATGAAAATTTGTGAGCATATAGTAGACTTATAGAGCTAACTTTACCAAGTTAAATCACTCAAAAGGATGGACCAAGCCCAGAGAAACCATCTCTACAATCTGACTGAGAAAACTGAGACTAATGGCAGTGAGTAGTATACTTCACAAGAACATGGACATATGAACTCAAATAATTATGAAAATGAAAGTATATTGCTTGTACAATACAATGACTTACTGATACATATGTGTGCCTTGTAAGCACACCTTGATATGGCATAAAGCTCAGCTCTTGGAGGTCTTCACATAGGTCTCTCTAACCACGACTAAAACTGCCATCTATTTATAGTTGAGTTTGGGAGGCTAACTTCCCTCAATCACTCTCCAATCAATCAATGATTGATTTGATTCTCTACCTACCACAAATCACGAATTCATGGCTCCTCTTTCCCTTTTTGATCAAGTGGACTCAACCACTTAAGATTCTTTCACTTTTACATTAAGTAAACTCTTCAAAAGTTACAAGAGGTAGTTCACAAGTGAACTTTACATAGTCTTCATTTTAAAGCTTCTTCTATGACTTTCTGGGACTCAAGCCAATACTTAGGCTTTTCATAGACTTGCTCCAACAATTCTATGGAACAAAAAGGGTATAAATGCTATAATCCCATCACCAAGGAGCTGAAGGTAAGTATGGATGTTGTCTTTGATGAGTTGAAACCTTGATATGCATGCACAAGTCCATTGCAAGTTGAAGAGGTAGGTGAGATAGATAAGAAGAATGATGATAGAGTTCAAGAAAGCATAGATCTAAGTGGTCCAAGCAACTCATCCAGCACAAGGAAACCCTCACCATGGAGTGCAAGGCTAAA
Source organism: Ceratopteris richardii (assembly GCA_020310875.1). Classification (NCBI taxonomy): domain Eukaryota; kingdom Viridiplantae; phylum Streptophyta; class Polypodiopsida; order Polypodiales; family Pteridaceae; genus Ceratopteris; species Ceratopteris richardii. The sequence continues at coordinate 124,473,546 of CM035407.1, forward strand.
GGAAAGAGAGACCAGCCCTGAAGAAAGAAAATTCAAAGGCAAAGAGAAGATTGGAATTGAACAAGGAAGTTATGTGGACAAGAGCATGTTTGAAGATGAAGAGATAGAAGCAATTCAAACCCCAAGAGTCACAAAACAAAGAAATAAGATGGCAACAACACCTAATCGAAGTGAAAGAAGTTCCTCAAGATTAATATATTCAGTTCAAAGGTTAACAATTGATAATTTCATTGCAAAGCATTGTGCATACATGACTCAGGGAATCAAGGACAAAGAACCGACTAGTTATGCAGAATCTAAGGATTGCAAAGAATGGCAAGAGGAAATGACGGAAGAGTTCAAGGCACTTGATGAGAACAATACTTAGAGCTCCGTCCCAACTCATGAAGGTATGAACGTGATAGGTAATACTTAGGCTTACAAAATTAAAATAAATTCAGATGGTTTCATTGCTAGGTACAAAGAACGTTAGTGGCGAAAGGCTTTTCCCCAAGCTATGGGATAGATTATGATGAAAATTTCAGCCCGATAGCCAAGATGGCAATTATTAGGACTTTGATTGCAGTGGCCATGTCAAATAAATGGAACTTATATCAATGGGATCTGAAGAATGCCTTCCTTAATGGAGAGCTTGAAGAAGTAGTCTACATGAGCCAACCTCAAGGATTTTCTAGTATAAGGTACCCAAACCATGTTTTCAAGTTAAGGAAAGCATTATGTGGGCTAAAGCAAGCTCCAAAGGCCTAGAGTTAGAGGTTAATAGATTATTTATCAAGTTGTGCATACATAGAAAGTGTTGCAGATCCATCACTTTACATGAAGAAGCAAGGAGACAAGATGATACTCATCACAAGAAGTGATATTGGAGGTATTAAAGATATCAAATCCAATCTTGGAAAATATTTCAAGATGTTTGATCTTGGAACACTAAATTACTTCTTGGGATTAGAGGTAATCTATGCACACAATGGAATATGAGTGGTTATAAGAAAATTTATGAGCCTATGGATCCCAGTAAAAAGTTGATTGCAAGTCAAGGAGAGGCTATAAAAGATATTACACTATATAGAAGAATCAGTGGTTCATCAAATTATGCTACATTCACTACACCTGATCTTGCATATGTAGTAGGTATACTCTCTCAATTTTTGCATGCACCAACTCATCATCATCTTATGGAAGCAAGAAAAGTGCTTAGATATATCAATCAAAGAATCTACCAAGGTCTATTTTACTCTTATGATGATGTTCTAACTAAAATTTGCTACTTATTGGGCAGGTAGCAAAGATGATCAAAGGAGTACATCAAGTTATGTTTTCATGATAGGTACAAAAGTGATCTCATGGAGCTCTAAGAAGCAACCGAGTGCTGCTCTTTCATCCATGGAGGCTCAATACAGAGGCTTAGCATTGGCTACATGTAAGCTATTATGGCTTAAGAATCTACTCAAGGACTTGGAAGTGGAAGTGGAGTTTTCTCTTTATGGAGAAAACATTTCAAGCATCTACCTAGCTAACAATCCTATGTTTGATGCAAGGAGCAGGCACATAGAGGTTTATTACCAATTTATTTGTGAAAAGGTGATGGAAAAAAATCTAGATATAAGGTATGTTAACACTAAAGTGTAGGTTGAAGACATGATGACAAAGTTTATTGAAGGCACAAATCTCGGAGCATTCAAAGAAGAAATCAACATAAGGCACATAGGATGAAGCAACAAAGGAAAAGGAATAGAGCTTGAGGGAGAGTATTGAAAGTTTTTCATTTCAAGCTTACATGTGGAAACATGCCCCAAACTTCATCTTCCACATCATCCACAATCAAAGGAGGATGATTTTCACGTGTTTGGAGGCATCAAATCATGTCTATAATGGAAAGATTTTGAATAAAGAAGAAATAGGTCACCTCTTGATGTTATTGGACAGTTTTTGACATGTATATGATTTTGATTAGTTAAAGAGGTTAGTATGTAATATTTAAAACCTCTAATGCATTGTAATGTGACGTGTAGTCATGGAAATACATGCCCAAGCTACCCCTTGCTTAAGCATACCCCTTGCTAGCTCTTGTCTGTATATTTTGTAGAGATCTCACGTTTACATACTCTATCTCTCTAGATGATTGTCGTAGACCCCCTAATCTTGTAGTTGTTTTGCCTTTATTCTGAATCCATTTCCAGTGCTTTTTCTCTTTTTGGAAATCTTATAAGTACTAATTTTAGTGATATAAGTCTAGAAATCAATGTGTGTGCGAATTCAGAGAAATGATGAGAATGGTGTCTGTGTAGTTAGCTAATACTCTATGATGAGATCAAGTTATCTATTTTATTGTGGCTGGTTGAGGCATCATCAAGTGTCCAAGTGGAGTGATTCTAGTCTCATTCAAAATCTCTCAAATTCTAGTTTTAGGTTTTGAAGTTTTCATGTTCATTCTCTACATGTGCTCAGAGAAACTCAAAAAACATAGAGCCTATATTTGAAAAAAATCAAAATCCTAGGATGGTTCATTTGCTTTCGTTCTGCACATAGGAGTGTTTATCCTCCAATGTGATCAGTGTCACTATAACTAGTAAAACACTTGCACCAAAGAGATGACAATTGGAGAAGTTTGGGCAATAACATTGGACAGATGGTGGGAGTCATTGAAGTCGGACCTTCAAAGTTAAGGTTGCTGAGTTGGGTGCTTTAGAAGATCTACATGTAGGGTACTAGGCATCACCACAAAACCATATAAGGTTGAGGACTAGTGGGGTGGTGATTATTGCAATAGGGATCGTTGAAGGCAACCTGTGAAGGATAGGATCTGGGAAATTTAGTAGGCTTCCACCTTTGCCCCTCAGGCTCAGAGATAGAGAAAGGTTCTTTCCTCCATTTGGACTTTTGTTCTTCCAATGGTGAAAATCACACCAAGATTTAGGAGGTGTCAGTAGCTGTGACATCACATCTTGCTTAGTATAAACACCTATAGTACTTTACCAAGGACTTTTGAGGCACCTATATTACTTTATTAATCTGTTAGTGTATAGCAACGATGGAAACGTCTGATTCCTTAATGTGTATGCTTCTAAGTGAATGTTCCCTCGCCATCAAACTCTCAAGTGACTAGATGGATACATGCAATTGTACACGTCCTCATTAAGTTATTGAAGTCCTTCATTCATTTACTCAAGGTCAATTGCCATTCTTGTTACGCTGCGTATTTCTTTCTAGTTTTGTACGAGTTGGCTGTATAGCCTAGTACACTGTGAAGTCATTCTTGTGTAGGCCAAAAAGCAAAGAAAGGCTTAGGCAACCCAGAGCGACGATCAACATGCTACCACCTGTTAAAGGTTAATTCGTCCTTTACGATTATCGTAACTGTTAATTGCCCACCGCGGTCGTTAATTACTACTTCAACGCAACAACCCTTCGGAGACTCCAGAATCTGGTTCCATACCTATGTACCAGATATTTCCGAGTCTCTCTTTCTCTGTATTCAATCTTACCGCAAGAATAGACTGACTCAAACCACGTGGGTCCTTGGGAGTGGTAGGGGTCTGTTAGACAGAGGCCCTATACTATTTTCCCGACTTCTCACTCACTCGTTACTTGGTCAGCGCGTCTTAGCTCAGTAGTTGTTTCTGATCAACCAAGGCTATCAACGTCTTAGAATCCCGTACTCCAAGATCTACCTGCTATCACAGTTGAGCAGTAATCCGGACTGAGAATCAATACACAAAGCGCACTGCTGGTAACTTAACACGACCACACCACGAAATCCTTCTGCACAATTTACGACTTTACCGAGTACCTCAATCAAATTGTAAGACCTACTGACTATAACTTGTCGCGCACTTTATCATCATTCTACTCGTATCCAGAACACTACTGGTACTAATCTGAACATAGATATACTACCTGCTCAGTCATTCACAGAGACTCATAACTCACAACCGAACCATGTTAGTTCTCTATGCGTCCGTGCTCCACAGAAGAACGATCAGACAGACGCATTCCTGTCGACTAACGCTTAGGAAATACTTTAATCATTACCGGGTGAAATCTCTGCAACACCGTATCAATTCGTAACACTGCGTATAACGCACATACGCACACAAGCACATACACAGGAGAGGGAAGGGAGCAGACGAAACAGAACAGAGTTACTCTTGTTCTACACATACAACACTTATACGTGCAATTCCCAAAACACAGGAGACTCTTTAGCTCGTTACCGAACAGACTGTACCGACTCGTAACACACCGTGTATCACGCATACACAGTCGAATGATTACACAGAGAAAGTGCACAGACAGGACAGAACCAAGACACTCTACTCGTTTGCACACAGTAGAAGAAGTAAAGTAACCCCAAAAACGGGAACTCTCACAATATATTCGCAACTTCCCAAAAAACGGGGGGGGCGGGGGGCTCTCGGGGCTCTTTCTGATGCCCTCTCTGATCGCTTTAAATAGAGTTTTGTTACAAGGCTTTTTACGCGAATCTTTCTTTACCGCGTACTTTCAGAAGGGTTCTTTCTACATTAAAAACCTCTGTCTAAGTACAATTGTCCTTTGTTCGGCGGCCGTCTAACACTGGCACGCACGGTGGACTCGAACCCGCAAGTGCAATACTGTTGGTAATGTCCTTTTGCCTGGGCTATCCACCAGAAAGACTCTGGTTAATCGTTCATAATGTCCATATCCTGCGGGTGATTCTGCAACTATCTTCCAATCCCGAATATGTCGCTGTACGTGGTAGGTCGTCTCTTTCTCCATAATTTCTTCAAACTCGTATAGCTGGTCTAGTTGCCTCAAGGACTCAAAACTTTAGATACTCGCAGCTCTTCCTTTAAATAGTTTTCTGAACATCTAAGCCCTTCTGAAAACATGTCGATTTATACATATAATAAGAATCTACTCTTGATTTCGTTGTTACCTGGGCCCTCTTTCTTGATCTTGTGCTTTAAGCGCTTCGTGTATGGAATCAAAGTACCCTCTGTGCTGTTGAATCCATGTCTTCTGCAGAAGTCATGTAACCATACACTATCCTATCACCACCTGGCTGAGATATCCATTTATATTGTCTGTCGGTCCATGCCAGGAATTAATTCCCCAATCCTTTCTGATCGCACTTGTTCTTGTGGCGGAACAGGTCCACTGTCCCCAGGGTGACTTAGCAAACTGTAGGAGTCCCATCCTCTGGTGATGTTGTCGAAGTTCTTTGATATTCTTCATCAAATCCTCGTCATGATCTTGTTCGTTTCGCCTGTCGTCTTCCGAATCGCTAGCCATGATTACTTCTCCCGAGTCGCTGGAAATGATCAATTCTTCCCCGCAGTCGTATTCGCACTTCGTCACTCCCCGTCTTGCTTTTGTCTGCATCGGCACCATCCTTGACGCTACCTTGCTTCATCACCCTTTCCGGCCACCATGAAGAGCGTTGTCTTTCAGTCTTGTTCCACACTAAGTCACACAGCGTACGCCTAGTGTCTTGCCAGCTCGATCGAAGCCACTGTGATGTAGTATCGGTTGTAGTCTCGACACCGTTTGGTGTAAGTGTGCGTTCCCGGGTATTCGTATTTATAAGTGCGAGACCTTAAGCTGCCAGTCGCTAGAATGATGGTATTCCATTCTGATATGACATTTTAGGCTGCTTACCGAGATTCTCGAATCAAGAATCATCATTCTGGAGACTGGTGCTGGACTTGGGACGTCTTTTACATGTGTGAAAGTATTATGCACAAAAAATCGTGACTTCTAATACTAACTTTTGGACTTAGTATTATCGGGTCCTCGGGACTCGTACCCGCAAGTACCTACGGTTCGGATACTATACCTTCTAAATACATACTTCTGGCAAGCCTAAATGTTCGGGTAATTTTCTTTTTGAGGGTTTCTAACATTTGTACTATGGTGGTAGGTTCTAATAATTGGGCGTCGGTTCTTACTGCACTAAGGGCTATGGCTTGATTTAACAAAATTTCAGCTTGGGTTTGAAGAAAAGCCTCCTGGAGATAGAAGTCGTTGGCTAGTGCCGCATCTCGGGCTGTCGTTATTTCCATTAGTTTGTTCTGCATTTCTCTGATGCACTCCTTCTGATTGCGTATCTGGTTGTCGTTGCGTTCAAACTGTTGGTTTTGGAATGCCAGACTTTTCTGCAGTGAATCTCGTTCTCTGCGCGTCCTTGCAATATCCTTTTGATATTGGCCTTCCTTTATTAATTGTTTTTTGAGAATGTTGTTGACCGCGTCGGCACATTCTTCGGCTCGCCGTAATCGTTCTTGAACTTCGGCAGCTTCTTTCTGTTGCTCCTGCATCGTCTGGGTGGTTTCTTGTAATTGACGCTTCGTGTCTGCGATCAGTTCTTCGAGAGAGGCGTTGATATTTGCTTGTTCGTGAAGGGCGGCCTTCAGTGTCCGAATTTCCTCATGTGCATCGTGTATGAGTTTGTCTTTAGCAGCTATCTGGTCCAGAGCTTCATCTCGTTGTTGTACTAGCGTCTGTTCTATCGAAACTCGTGCTTCGAGTTCTGCTAGCTGTGTCCGCAGTTGATGATTTTCGGTTTTTACGGCATCAATTTCTTCCTGGAGGGGGGCGATGTCGGCTTCCAGGGTATCTACCTTGTGCTGGTATTCGCGTTTCAGGTGGTCCGTGGCTGCCGAAAATTGGGTGGGTAGCTGGTGTGATAACTGGATGAGGTACTGCCCCATGGCGGCAAGTTCCGAGAGTGCGTTCGGTGGTGGTGGTGGTGGACGACGAGGTTGAGAGGATGTGTCGGTGAGGAGTTGCTGGGAGTTTGGTGGAGAGTAGTTGGGGGAGGAAGAGGAAGATGCTGTGGGTTCATCGGTGGGGGGGAGGGGTGGTTCAGGTGGGGGTAGGGGTTTGGCAGGAGGTGATGTAGGGGGGACGGTGTCTGAGGGGTTTACCTTAGCGAGTGTTTCTGTCTGGTTGATGGCGTCGATGAGTCGTTCCAGAGCTTTGGTGGCCGATTCCTGTTCATCCTGGTGCTGCTCCGACTCTTTTTCGGTGGATACTAGTTCCGTCTCTGCTTGATCCGGCTGGTCTGGTTGCTCCGTCGATGTTTCGATGTGTGTGGTGGTGTCGTGGTACGTTTCTTCTTGGTCGTCTGGCTTCGTCTCTTGATCTTTTCCGGCGGATCCTTGGACTTCACTCTCCGAGGAGCTGACCCGAATGCGCTTGGTACGGAAGAGCTGATTAATTTCTTCGTCTTCTTCTTCGCTGTCCTCGATTGGTTGGGCGGACTCTTCGTGTCGAAGTGTGGGGCCTGCGGGTGGGGGTTGCGCGGCGAGGATGGTAGGGAAGAGGAAGGAGATGATGTGTGGAAGGCGAGAGCGGGGGGAAGAACCCTTTTGGAGCTGTTTTACGATAGCTACGCATTCTTTATGGATTCTATGGAAGAAATAGGAGGCAAAATTTACCGGTTCGCGGGCAGCTAAATCTAGGGCGGAGTAGAAGGGGCGAGAGATGCCATAAGTTCGTTTCTGCAGGTTAAGGATGGCTACAAGGAATTGGAGGGCGGATCGCTCGGGTTCGGGGCGACATAGGATGGCGTACTCGTTTGATGAGGAACGGGGAAAGAGTTCGGCCATACGGGCTACAGTGATGGTAGGGCCATTTTCGCGACCTTGCGGGGTGAGGCGGTAGGCGTCGGCGAAGGCTTGGAAGGTGATGACAGTTCTGTGTGGGAGGGAAAGGAAGGCCCACTGTCGTGCGGTGGCGGAGCTTTGGGCAATGGCTTGAATGATCTGTGCGGAGAAGAGATGGGTTTCCACTGAGTGCCAAGGCAACTCAGCGAAGTTGGCCAACCCTCTGCATCTCAGGTATTCGCCTACGTCTGTAGGGATGCCTTCGCGGAAAGAAGCGTAGTTGGCTAGAGCTTCCATGGCGTTCACAGTGCACAAAAAACACAGAATACACAATCACGAAAACACAATAGCGGTTTCTGGCGCAACTCAGGGGTTTAAATATGTAGAACACGGTGTGGAGGTGAGGATCATTGTGTGGTGCGGGAACGATATGGTTTGCATGCTGGCGTGCGTACTGAGTGATCGGTAGGGAGAGGCGGCTGGTATCATAAAGATCTGTACAAAAGACGGCTAAAAGCAAAACGTATAAATTTGTACAAAAACGTGGCTCGTCGCCGAATAATTAAGGCGTACTGGTAGTGGGATAATACGGTCGCAACTTCGATCCATTAATTACTTTTGGAAGTGGAATTCCGGTCAACGTAGTCAACCGAAAAGTTGCCGGACCTACTTGTGCTGAGATCTTGAAAGGGCCGAACCATCGTAGTTTGAATTTTCCTGCTGCTCTGTCCGATTTTGCATTATAGAAGAGTACAAGCTGTCCTACCGAAAAGATTGGCGTCTTCAAATATCGATCGTGCGTCTTAGCCTGTCTTAGTTGAACTTCACGCATAGTTAAAAAACTGAGCCATCGGTGCTCATCGAGTGCTCTGAGTGCGTCCATTCGTTCTGTTAGTGAAGATTCTGGAAGCATCTTCTGAGTGATTGCTACCCGCAAACTTGGGATGACTATTTCCATGGGAGCGATAGCTTCTAAGCCATAAGCTAACTTGAAAGGTGTCAGGCCTGTGGTTACTTTATATGTAGTTCGGTATGCCCATAATACTGCAGGTAGTAGTTGATCCCACCTTTCCGGTGTTTCCATGATCAATTTCCGGAGGATATTTAACAGTGCTTTGTTTGTACTTTCAGCTAGTCCATTGGCACGTGGATAATAAGGAGAACTAAATTTATGTGTGACTTGGAAGGACTGTGTGAGAGCCTTCATTAAATTGTTTACAAAATGAGTACCTTGATCTGAGACAATTTCCAGTGGTAATCCAAATCGTGGAAAGACATCCGTGAGTAGGCATTTTGCTACCGTAACTGCTGTAGCAGATCGTAAAGCCCAAGCTTCTGCCCATCGAGTTGCGTAATCTGTGCAAGTCAATATGTATCGATTGTTACTGGATACTGCTGGAGGTGTAATTGGCCCGATAAAATCTAAACCCCATTTCTGAAAAGGTTCTAATGGTAAGATGGGTTGCAGGGGAAAAAGATGCTGTTGTAAGGGCTGACCAGTTCTTTGGCAAGCATCGCATTGTCTAACAAACTGTGAGATATCCCTGTACATAGTTGGCCACCAGAGTCCTCCTTGTAGAATTTTCCGGTGAGTTAAGTCTGCTGCAAAATGGCCACCGGAAGGAATTGAGTGAGCCAAAGTGATAACTGAGTTAACTTCATGTGGTGGAATACAGCGAAGTAGGATTCCGGTATGATCTGTATAATATAGTTCTCCAGCAACTAACCGAAATCGGCGGCTAACAACTGCGATTTTTCTTCGAACTGCCTTGGCAGTCTCGGCTGGAAGGCGTCCTTCGGTGAGGAAAGTTAGAATCTGATCATAGTATGTAGGTGGTGTTTCTAAGTTGGGTGACTCATCCGGTAGTGGTTCAACATTATAAATCGCAGGAGTCGTGTCATCTATTCCTATCGGAGCTTCACCGGAATCTAGGCGTGATAAGAAATCTGCTAAGGCGTGTGCATTTCCGGGTCAGTGAATGACATCATAATCGAATTCTTGTAAAAGTAGCACCCATCGTGCCAATCGTCCTCCTAAGTGCTGCTGTCTTACTAGATAAACAAGGGCAGCATGATCCACATGGAAGGTAAATTTACGACCTAGTAGATAATGTCTGAACTTTTTGATTGAGTAGATTAGTCCTAGACATTCTCTTTCCGTGGTGGAGTAGTTCTTTTCTGCAGGCGCAAGTCTTCTACTGGCGTAATAAACAGGGCGAAACCACTTGTCTGTTTGCTGCATCAGAATACTGCCTATTGCAATATCTGAAGCGTCAACAAAAACATGGAACGGATTGTCCCAGTCCGGTGGTTGTAAAATTGGAGCGTGCGTCAGGAGATACTTGAGTCGATCAAATGTAGTTTGACATTCTTCAGTCCATTCAAACTGTCGGGGAGTTTTTGTGATTAGCTTGTTCAGAGGTACTGCTAGGTGAGCAATCCACCGTAAGTGTCTGCCATGCCATCGTATTTGACCCATAAAACGCATTACTTCCTTCGGAGTTGTGGGTATCGGGGCTTCTAAAATCGCTGAAATCTTATCGGGGTCCACTTGAATACCTTGAGCAGATACGATGTGCCCAAGTAGTTTACCACACGAAACGGCAAACACGGATTTGCTAGGATTAAGGCAGAGTCTATATTCTCTGCACTTTTGAAAGCAGCATCGTAAGTGAAACAAATGGGCTATCATCTTCCCAAAGATTGAGAAGTCGTCGAGGTAGACTTGCATGAATGAAGTGAGATAAGGAGAAAATATCTCCTGCATACATCTTTGAAATGTGCTTGGCGCATTTCTTAGTCCGAACCACATTACTGTACAGGCAAAAACACCCCAATTGGTAATGAAGGCAGTTTTTGGTATATCTTCTTCAGCCATTCTAACCTGGTTGTACCCGCTGTATCCATCTAAAAATGAATACGTTTCATGACCTGCGACTTTATCGAGCATGGTATCCAAAAAGGGGATCGGGAAGGGATCTGGTACTGTTGCTGCATTTAGTTTCCGGTAATCTACACAGATTCGTAACTGCTTGTTTTTCTTTGGCACGATCACGATGGGTGAGATCCATTCAGCGTGTTCTACTGGTACAATGAATCCGACTTTTAATAGTCTATCAAGTTCAGCTTTTACTTGTGATGCATAATGGGGGTTCATTCTATAGCTGGGTTGTCTTTGCGGTTTCACTTCTGGTTTCAACATGACCCTGTGTTGATAGATGCGCGGATCTAATCCTTTCATGTCTTTGTAATCCCATGCAAAGACGTCTGCAAATTCTTGAAGAAGTTTAATCAAATCGGCCTTAAATGTTTCCGGTAAGTTCTGCCTTATCTTCACAGGTCGTGGGTGGTCTCTATCTCCTAGATTGTACGTGATCAGCTGGTCTTCTGGAATATAAAATTGTTGAGGTTTCTCTGTATCATCTGTTGGCTTGAACAGTGGTTGTAATTCGTCGTCATGGGTTGAGGAAGTATTTTCCTGGACCGAATTTCCGGTGATAGCTACTACTGTACATATTGACGTGTTCCAGTTATCTATGACGGATTGTAGGTCAACAGTTCCTAGAGTCATTAAATCGGCGTTACTCTTCAGAAATTGCTCTTCTTCATCATCTGACAGTCCATCTAACATGTGAACTGGTTCAGCAAAGTACGGTCGGGCGTGAGGTTCGCAAGATTGCATAGCATCTAGTTTCACCACATATTTACGATGGGCATCCTTGAACGTAAGCTCTTGTGCAGACCAGTCCTGTATTACCTTCGCATGCTTCAGCCAAGGTCGGCCGAAAAGAAGATTGTAATCCAAAGTGGATTCGGGTAGATCTAGTATGACAAAAGTCATCTTGAAGGTTGTACCTTGTAGAGTGATTGGTACATTCCGCACAAGTCCTACAGGATGGACTCTCGATTGATCCGCCATTCGAACAAAGAATTGCACTGGTTCAATTTCGGTCCAGCCTAGCTTTTTGCATAATGCTGCGGTTGCAATGTTTACGCCTGAGCCTCCATCAATCAATACTTGCGTGATCTTTTGGTTCTTATACCATACTGTGATCAAGGGTACTGCGTGGTCAATCGCAGCATCAGGTTCCGGTTGAACGGCGGCTGTCGTAGGAATGCAAGAAGGTACTGGACTGAATTGTTGCTGAAACTGTTGTCGGATCCCAGGCACTAAGGCTAGAAGTTGGCCCAGAGGTAGCGTGATGGATGCCTTGGACAAAATTTCCCAGGCCTGCTGAGCTTGATTGTCTTGTTCTTTTGGACTTGTAGTCTCTACTGACGCAGAAATGTCTGCTGTTGTTTCTGCTGATGATGATGGCCCTACTGATGCATCCTTTTGTGTTGTGTCGTCCTTTGATGAAGAAGCCTGAGTCACCGGAATAGGTTCGGGGAACACTGGTGGTTCTGTTGTGGTCCAGTGACTGGCTTTGTTATACATCCTTCGTTGTTCTTGTATCCCTGGTTCAAAGATTTCTGCTGCCGACTGAAGTTGTTTACCAGAACGGGTCTGGATTGTAGCAGTTTGTGTCTCAAGCGGTGTAATTGTCACCATGTTGGCCATTGGATTCTGGCGTTCCTTCCTTCTTTGATCATACTCTATTGCGTCCTTACAAAACCTTCTAATGTGGCCGAATTCGCCACAAAAATGGCATCGTGGAGGTGGTAACTCAGGTTTTTCCGGTGGTGGTCCATTCTGCCATCGGTTGGCATTATAAGTGTTGTTTCTCTGTCCTCGATAGTTCCGATATCCTTGTTGTTGATTGTTTCTCTGTTGCGGAGGCACATAGCGATTTACTGGTTGGCCATGTTCTTGGATGACTGCATTGACGGTTGCTGTCCCTTGTATCCTAGCGTTGTAGATACAGTTTCCGGTGGTGTGTCCGGTAGTGTTGCAGATAGCGCAAAACACTTGGTTCAGTGCACAGTTGGTACTTGTATGCCCCGAATTTTTGCATGTGGTGCAATATACTTGCCTGGTGATATCTTCAGCCGTATTTTTGTTTGTTTTTAGCCATTCCAAGTCTTCCGAAAATCCACCAACCTTGGATTCTAGCTGTAGAGCCATTGCAATAACGGCATCCAAGGTCATAGCTCCGACGCATCTTATGATCATGATCTGCTTCAGTTGTGGGGTTAATCCATTGATAAACCATTGAGAGATGACATCATCAGGTAGATTAGCGTGAGCCTGTGGTATCTGCCGTAAATGTGTTCTAAAGAGGGTAGCGTACTCCTGGACGGTCTGATTTACCTTCTGTCTGTTGTTCTGTAGATACTCAAAGATTTCAGCGGGATTCTTCTTCAGTCTGAATCGCTGTAAAAAGGCGTCTCGTACTGCATCGTAAGTACCGAAATGATTGATATCATATTCCGTGAGCCATCTCGCCGCTTCATTGATCAGTGTTGATTGAAAAACAATGGCCTTATACGCCTGATCTGGTGGGTGGTTAAGAACTGCATAACTTATCTCGAACGTCCGTACGTGGGCGTCTGGGTCGTCTCCTGGGAATCCACCGAATTTTGCGTAGGTTACTCCTGTTGGAGGTGGCCTTGGCGGTCCTAGTTGTTGTTGTTGATGGTGTTGTTGTTGGTGTTGCCCGCTCATTGTGAAGGGTTCAGGGTTTCCTTCTATATCTCGGGATTGATCGGGTGAACTATCGGGACTTGTATCGCCGGATGGTGCGTTTTCCGGTGTACTGTGTCGGCTTAAGATGCTTCGGATCTCTGTTTCGAACAGCTTTCCTTCCTTCTGGATATCTAATATTTGAAATCTTTCTTCCAAACACGAAGGTCGAGTTGATGATTCCGCAAAAAAGGCTAACCCTTTGCCAGCGATTGGTAATTCTATTACCGGAATTTCACCGGAATGAACCGAAATTGGGCCAGAATGCCCTGTTTTACTACTTTTACCGAATTTTTCTAACGTATTTCTGACCGTGGATAACTCTAAATCTTTATCTGATATTGTTAGACTAGGTTCCAACGGCGTTTTGATAGAGTCTGGTCTTGCTATATCTTCGATATGCTGGGTCGAAGTAGCATCAGAATGTATCAAAGGCGTTGACCGTTCTACCGGAATATGACCGGAATTACTTGTAACGTTTCTACTTTCCTTGACCACTTGGTCAGATTTAGTTATGCCTACTTCTTCCGAGGCTATCTTTTGGGATTTTCGTGCTCCAGTCTGACGATTCTTAGGATATGTTTCGCCCGATCGAGTGACCGGCATGTATCATTGCCCAGTGATACTATTCGAGTAGTTCGCAACAATCTGGATCTGTTGCTACTGTTAGTGAAGAAAATGTTGCTGGATGTTTGCTTCTTACAACCGTTAGCACTCTAGTGCCACTGTCTCACAAGTGACTCGTAATTAAATGCTACTTTACCGTAGAGACTGGTAATCAGTTGCCATTTTCTCGCAGGCACCTGGGCCAGAGAGCTGGCAAGCGGATGCCACTTTCCCACAGACGGCGCCAAATGTTAAAGGTTAATTCGTCCTTTACGATTATCGTAACTGTTAATTGCCCACCGCGGTCGTTAATTACTACTTCAACGCAACAACCCTTCGGAGACTCCAGAATCTGGTTCCATACCTATGTACCAGATATTTCCGAGTCTCTCTTTCTCTGTATTCAATCTTACCGCAAGAATAGACTGACTCAAACCACGTGGGTCCTTGGGAGTGGTAGGGGTCTGTTAGACAGAGGCCCTATACTATTTTCCCGACTTCTCACTCACTCGTTACTTGGTCAGCGCGTCTTAGCTCAGTAGTTGTTTCTGATCAACCAAGGCTATCAACGTCTTAGAATCCCGTACTCCAAGATCTACCTGCTATCACAGTTGAGCAGTAATCCGGACTGAGAATCAATACACAAAGCGCACTGCTGGTAACTTAACACGACCACACCACGAAATCCTTCTGCACAATTTACGACTTTACCGAGTACCTCAATCAAATTGTAAGACCTACTGACTATAACTTGTCGCGCACTTTATCATCATTCTACTCGTATCCAGAACACTACTGGTACTAATCTGAACATAGATATACTACCTGCTCAGTCATTCACAGAGACTCATAACTCACAACCGAACCATGTTAGTTCTCTATGCGTCCGTGCTCCACAGAAGAACGATCAGACAGACGCATTCCTGTCGACTAACGCTTAGGAAATACTTTAATCATTACCGGGTGAAATCTCTACAACACCGTATCAATTCGTAACACTGCGTATAACGCACATACGCACACAAGCACATACACAGGAGAGGGAAGGGAGCAGACGAAACAGAACAGAGTTACTCTTGTTCTACACATACAACACTTATACGTGCAATTCCCAAAACACAGGAGACTCTTTAGCTCGTTACCGAACAGACTGTACCGACTCGTAACACACCGTGTATCACGCATACACAGTCGAATGATTACACAGAGAAAGTGCACAGACAGGACAGAACCAAGACACTCTACTCGTTTGCACACAGTAGAAGAAGTAAAGTAACCCCAAAAACGGGAACTCTCACAATATATTCGCAACTTCCCAAAAAACGGGGGGGGGCGGGGGGCTCTCGGGGCTCTTTCTGATGCCCTCTCTGATCGCTTTAAATAGAGTTTTGTTACAAGGCTTTTTACGCGAATCTTTCTTTACCGCGTACTTTCAGAAGGGTTCTTTCTACATTAAAAACCTCTGTCTAAGTACAATTGTCCTTTGTTCGGCGGCCGTCTAACACACCCTGGTCTTCTCATACAAAGTCAACTCTATAGACCCACCAACATTGCACACTATATAAGGCCTTTGTGACCCAATTTATCCTAATATGTGGGATTTCCTAGATCCAAATGAAGAAATGTTGGCCTATTTTGATACATGCCATGTCTCTAGAATTATCTTTCAAGCCAAAAGAATCCATAAGCCACCCGTCCATCACTGCATTGAGAGGTAAGCCTACAAGAAACCATGTCTTCTCTTCAATTGATGTTGTAAATGATATTATGCATATTTTTTTATAATATTGTTTTTAATTGTTGCATGTTGTATATGGGACTATTCCCTTCTAATTCACTCCTCCAAGATCCATGGTATTCTTTCATCGCACATGAATAAACCCAAGAATCTATGACATCATATGTGTGAAACGATATTTCAAAACATATGAGCCAACGCTTGGTTGTTTTGGTTATCCAAGAATAGAAATAAATCCATATCCCTTTTGTTTCCTAAGCTTCTTTTTCTATGTTCTTTATTTCACACATTATTGGTGTGTTTCTCTTTTCATCCTACATCTATAAGCACCATCTATTTCCCTCTAGGTGGTCATCCATTTTGAAATAAGAAAATAAAATCTATGAAATATCTCTTTATTCTTTGGCAATTGAAGACATCCACACACCTATCTCTCTTTGAGGTTGATGTCAGAGGAAAAAAATGAGGCATGGAGGAAGATGCATCATCTAAGAGAGTCTTGAATTCATTCAAATTGAATTTGGCGAACCATTCTACTATTGCTTCTTTTAGTACTTGCACGTTTGAATTTTCTATTACATGAGTGAATACATCTAACATCATGCCAATAATCCTTTGAAGTTTATTTTCTAAATCTATGAAAGGATTTCACACCTTTAAGAAGTTATGTGAGGTAAATGTGAAGCTATGGAAATAGAGAAATGCTCTTGACAAAGATCAAATAAAGAGAAAGATTAGAGAGTAAGTTAAGTATTCTTCCAATTATGTTCCTTCTTATTTTTTGTGACATGCATGGTTTTTTTGATGACCTTTGAGGAATATTCATGCATAAAGGTTTCATTCTTTGGTATGCATGTTGGAATTTGAGGCCCTAGGATCGTTCCAATACTAAAACCTTTTGAGCATACACACTTAAGTAATTAAGATGAAAAGTGAGAGATAGAAAGAAAGATCTTGAGACAATGATAGGGAACGTAAGCTGGATTCTTACTCACGAAAAAATAGATGTCCAAATTACAACATGGGAGTAATACTCAACCATATAAAGTGGTGCACTCACTAATGGAAGAATATCCAAGAAGATGATAATACAAAATTTAGATTATGTTGAAATAATGTAAGTGTGTGTGAACTGAATGAGCAATGAAGCTAACCTTATTCTGACAAAATAGTGTAACAAAATTGTAAATCAACCAGCCCAAATGTTGAGATTAGGGTAGAGAAACCCTAAAAACAAAATATAAGGTTAACTCACAAAAGATAGTTACCACCACCTTGTAGAAGACTTCTTGCTCCAAGAGAGGAGCCTCTCCTTCACCAAAACTCCACCTCCTCAAGAGTGTGTGAACACTCTCTCTTCAAGAAGACCTTCAATCTCTAGCTTGAGATCTTTGAGTGAGTGATCCATAATGAGCCAAGCCTCTTCTTTTATAGTATTGGTGTAAGCTCCAAAAGCGAATACGAAATTCAAGCTCAATAAAGCATGAAGGAAGACGTCGCTGTGATTCATGCTTTTCGAATTTACATCTGCTGTCCATGTGCTTTTGGAAAAAAACTATGAAGAAAAAAAAAACAAGCCAAATCTTGCGTGATGTTGTCGCTAGGATTCAAACTCGGGTGGCTATCTCGGAAGGCCGCTGTGCTATCCACGCTACCACATGCTTTTCCTTGAAGGAAGTATATAAAGTATTAATCATACCCTGATAGTTTTGGGATTTTTGGACCATTGTTGGACATTGATTCCAACAATCCCTCCTTCAATGTCACAATGGTACAAACTTTACAAGCTTTAGTAACCTAAAAATATTTTCATGACTATCTCTAGGTATTGCTTTGGTAAAAATATCTGCAATATTCACACTAGAAGGAACAAAAACTAGCTCAATGTGCTTCTTAGCTATCTGCTCCTGAATATAGTGGTAGTGTACCTCTATATGCTTTGTCCTTGGATGATGCACTAGATTCTTTGCTATAGCTATAACACTCTGGCTATTTGAAAATATCTGAATGGGTTCATGTACTCTTACATCAAGATAACTAAAAATTTTCTACAACCAAACTGACTCTAGAGTAGCTGTTAATGCTACACGATATTCAGCTTCATGATGGAAGTGGCAATAGTGGGTTGTCTCTTCAAAAGCCATGAGATAAGACAATCTCCAAGATAAAAACAAAATCCACTAGTACTTCTTCTTGTGTCTCTATCACCTACCCAATCAGAATCTGAAAATCCTTTTAGTAACAAATGTGTAGATTTTGAAAATACCATAGAAAAATTTGAAGTTCCCTTCAAATATCGAAAGATCCGCTTTATTGCTTTCCAATGTAACACTCTCGGATTCTGCATGAACCTTGATACTTGAGAAACTGCAAACTGTGTATCAGGACGTGTATTACAAAGATATATCAAGCAACCAACTACTTGACTATATAGATTAGCATCAAATGGCTCTGCATCTGCTACCATTTGTAAAGACATGTTCTGATCCATAGGTGTTTGCATATGTTTAGAATCACTCATTTGAAACCTCTCCAAAAGTTTCTCAATGTACTTCTACTATGTCATATAGATAGACTCATCTCGAAACAGAAACTGAATCCCAAGACAATAATGCAAAATGCCTAAATCATTCACATCAAATGTTTTCTTCATTGTTCTTTCAACATTTGCAAATCTTCATCTCTAGGACCTATGTCTATAATATCATCCATGTAAATGATTATTATAATCATCATACCTGTTTCAGCTGTGACATAAAGAGTTGGAGCTGCATCTGAGTTATGGAAAACAATGGATAAAAGATATGTATGTATCTTTTCATATCATGCTCTAGGTGCTTGTTTTAAACCATATAAAGCTTTTATAAGCTTACGCACTAAGTGTTCTTTACCTGTCTCTTCAAACCTTCTGGTTGCTGAATATACACATCCTCGTGTAAATCACCATTTAGAAAAGCAGTCTTTATGTCAAGTTGATATATATGCCAACCAAAATGTGCTGCTAAAGCAAGTATTGACCTAATAACAGTCATCCTAGACGTAGGAGCAAATGTCTCATCATAATCAATACCTTTTTGTTGTGCATATCCTTTGACAACCAATCTTGCTTTATACCTATCAATAGTACCATCTACTTTCCTTTTGATTTTGAAGATCCATTTTACACCTATAGCCTTCTTTCCCTCTGGTAACTCACATAGCTTCCAAGTTTGATTCTTATGAATAAAATCAATCTCTTCTTGCATAGCTTTTCTCCAAATAGGAATGTTAAGTGCATCTTTAACACATGCAGGTTCATCCTCAACTGTAGTAAGTGCCAAAATATCATGAAACTCAAAGTCTTTAGCAAAACTTACATGATCTCTTTGTTGTTGTTGTCTAGTCTGACTTCTTGTTCTTATATGATCTTGTTGTTGTTGTTGTCTAGTCTGACTCCTTGTTCTTCCAGTAAAAGTCTTTATACCACTATCTTTCCAAGTTTGATATAACCAAGTAGGTGTATCCTTAAATAGTGGTGAAACTCTTTCTGAATTTTCAGCTTCCACAGGTTCTTGAACTTGTCCTACCGAGGTACTAGGACTTTCTGGAACTGTAGCTTCTTCCATTTCTGGAACCAAAGTCTCATGTGGAACTCACCTTGTAGAAGGCTGTGAAATTCCTCTTTCTTCAACTTTTTCTTCGATCCTAGGAATTTTAATTACCTCCTGATATGGCTGAACATGTACATCCAGAATCTTTCTAAAAAATCCATAGTCATTTTTACTAATGAACTTTGGAATTTCTGATTCTTTATCATAAACCTTATTTTCAGCAATATAAGCAATACGTGAAAGAATAACTTCACCTGTCTCTAGAACATAAGACCTGTATCCTTTACTCTCAATAGGATATCCAATAAAAACAGCTTTCTTTGCCTTTACATCTAGTTTGCATCGGTCCTTTTTCTCAACATGTACATAAGAAAGTGATCCAAACACTCTGAAATAACTCACATTAGGTTTTCTACCATAATAAGCTTCATAAGGTTTGCTTACCTTTAAAGCTTTTGTAGATTAAAAATGTGGTTAGTTGTATGTACTACATCAAACCAGAATTTTGGTGAAAGCTTCTTGGATGCCATCATGCTCTACATCATCTCAACAAGTACTCTATTCTTTCTTTCTACAACACCATTCCGTTGAGGAGTATATGCAATAGTAAGGTGTCGAGTAATACCTTTCTCAGCAAGAAATGTCTCGAACTCTTTTGACAAATATCTCCACCTCTATCACTTCTGAGAATCTGGATAGTTTTGTGACTTTCATTTTCAACTATAGGTACAAATTTCTTGAACATAGGAAAGACTTCTGACTTCAACTTAAGACCATAGATCCATGAGTATCTCGTAAAATCATCAACAAATAGAACAAAATACCTGAAACCTTGAATAGAGTCTGCTCTCATAGGTCCATTCACATCTCAATCAGTAATCTGCAATTTCTTGGTAGTTGTAATATGACCATGTTTCTTGAAAGGTAGTTTATGCATCTTACCTTCAAGGCAACCTTCACATATATCTGAATCATCAGATAGCTCGAATGAGGG